>OV651813.1:3636029-4836029 GCA_927349885.1 Psylliodes chrysocephalus
TCTCGAAGATTTGCCAGGATAAACTCAATTCTTATCCTGACAGGGACGATAATTGCATATCGACAATGACAATATTTGAACAGAAAGAGACTGTAACAAAGAGCCGAGAGGAATGAACAATTTTGAGCTAATATTTAATGTGAAAGTAAGGGGAAGCCAGGCATAAGCGGTAGAAGTCAATTTGACGAGTTTTTGATTGATGACTAATTAAATTAACAGGTATACTACTTTATACAGGGTGTTAGTAAATAAGTGCGACAAACTTCAGGGGGTGATTCAGCATGAAAAAATAATGACAGTTTGCTATATAAACGTATGTCTGAAAATGCTTCGTTTTCCAAATACGGGGTGTTAAAGTTTTTCTTAAAAACTGACGATTTGTTTATTGCTCTGAAACCGGTCAAGATATGCAAATGAAATTTGGTGGATTTTAAGAGGTAGTTATTCCGCATTTTTGACATGCAATTAAGAATTTTATGTTCATCATTGGCGTGCATACGGATAATGATCTCAATTCATTTAAAGAAAAAAATGGTATGCCACTGAGATATTTCAAATTACAGTTCATCAAATTTCTAGAGGTGTTCGACGCCCAGGCAGAGAACGCGTTACGTGTGACTAAGATAGCTATTGTACAGTCTGCTAAACAAGTTATTTTAAATAGTTTTTAATATTTTTAGGTAATTAAATTTTAAAAGTGTGGAATAGTTTAGGGATTAAATTGGTCTGATTGGACTTTCTTAGAACGTTTTCAAAAGCAGCTAAAGATAGTATGTAGAATTGAAAATAATTATTATGCCATAAAAGGTGTTTTGGAATTCCTTCAACCTTTTGAAATTGAGTCAGAAAATATAAATTTTATAGGATAGCGGAAAATACCTATAATTTTTTTGTAGGCCTTTGTAAATCGTGGAAATAATTTATATTTTATTTCTACCTTATTAAGGAAAATGGTACCTATTATTAATAACGGTTGTTTGTGAAACATTACTAAAATTTTCGAAATTTTGTTTTTCTACAAAATAAACTATACTATTTAGAAAAAAATTTATTTCTCTTATAATTTTATAAAAAATAACAGGGGAATATTTACATTTCTTGATCTATTAAACAAAACGATAAATTATCTCGACGAATGACACCATGTTCTAGTACGGAAGCTAGCTTTACATTTTTGTTGGTGGTTTCATGGGTTTCATATCAATTTTTTGTAATTGTAGTTTACACGTACATATACCTCTTAACACTTGTTTGCTTTATTAAAAAAAAAGTGTGTTGTTGTGATTTACGTCGAAATAAGTCAAAAACAACTTGAAACCCCATATAAAATCAAAAAGGAGAATCGGAAAAAAATTGAGCCTGTAATAATAATAATAATAATAATAATAATAATAATAATAATAGAGTTTATTCATACATATAAAAAATTATACAACAAAATAAAAATGGAAGCTGATCAATAAACTACAAAACCCTGCAAAGTCGCAACTTGTTGCAGGTAAAAAATATAATAAAAACTATGTAATAATAATAATAATAATAATAATAATAATAATAATAATAATAATAATAATAATAATAATAATAATAATAATAATAATAATAATAATAATAATAATAATAATAATAATAATAATAATAATAATAATAATAATAATAATATAAAACAATGTCTCTTTACAGTGAAACATTTTATTAGATACAGAAAGACTAGACAGTAGAAAATATTTAAATTGGAACACAATAAAATATAATTATAAAATAAAATAAAATCCCTAAATTTCAATGAAGTTTGCAATAAACATTCTGCCTAGTTGAAGTACATATGTAATTAATTTTTTTGAAAGTCAATAGATTTGAAGAGTTTGTTATGTTTTGAGGAAGTAGTTACAAAGTAGATACAAAAGTAGATACAAATTGTAGGTACAAATTGTAAATGAACACAAATTTGATTCTTGTGCAGCTTCATCTATATCATTAACTGTTTTTGGTTTTTTAATGGTTTTTCTTGGTGATGAAAATTCCGATATCTCACGGTTATCGATTCTTTTTTTCTCTCCAGAAATGCGGACGACAGTGTTTTTAGATATTCCTGTGGCTGCAGCAACACGGTCATTTACATTTTTAAATGGTATTGAAGGTGAATTAAAGTTTCCTTCTCTTCTCATAAACTCTATAACATTGGCTATTATTTCGCGAGATTGACTGTTAATCACGCGACCTCTTAATTTGCTATTAAACTCCATACTTAGGTTCTATTAAACTGTAATGAGCAAAAAACACAAACGAAAATAAAAGAAATGTTTTAGCGAAATTTACATCTGACATTTACGTCTGAATGAAATAGTGAAATACTTGATGCGCAGAGTGTACTTTCATTGCGTAAATCCGTCGGGATGCCTGTCAGTAGTGCTTTCTCTGTCTAGCCGTCGAAAGCCTCTAGAAATTTGATGAACTGTAAAAATCATTTTTGAATTCCCCATTAAATTTGTCACAAAAAATATTTCTAGCCTTTTTTTCGTGTGGGGCGCCGTTTTTATGCAAAAAAATAAAATATTTTAATGCGTATTTTTCATTTCTTTAATACATTATCAAGAACTATCTAATACAATAACATTAAACTAGAACAATAACAGAAAATAACACTAATAAAATTTTAAATAGGCGCAAAGCTACAACAAATGCTTAAAATGACCTCCCTCAGACGTGAAACAAAATTCAACTCTTCGCCGCATTGATTGTCGTATTCGCGCAAATTGTCCTGGTGTATTTCTTATTGTCTCACAGCGGGCTATAATTCGGTTCCTCAGGTCTCCGACATTTTCGACGGGAAGTGGAATAAACTAGTGACTTAAGAAAACCCCAAATGCAAAAATCCAGAGGATTTAAATCCGGCGATCGAGCAGGCCAATGTTCCGTACCTCCCCTACATATCCAACGATTTGCATATACTGCATCTAAGTGATTTCGTACATCAATGCTAAAATGGGCTGGTGCACCATCATGCATGAACCATAAGTGTTGTCTTAGCTGTAGAGGAATTTCTTCAAGAAGAACAGGTAACTCTTCCTGTAGGAAATTAAGGTACGAGTCGCCTGTTAGTCGTTGTAGGAGGAAATATGGACCGATTAAATGATCATCAATTACCCCAATCCATACATTACCGAAAACTGATGCTGAAAATGAGCTTCTAAATACAGTTGCTTACATTTAATATGTTGGCAATTTTTCGAGTACTTGTTTCCGGTGACTCCGCAATTAAATCGAGAACTGCTTCTTCTAGTTGCACAGTATATATATATATATATATATATATATATATATATATATATATATATATATATATATAGAAGGAAGCTAAGCTAAGACTTAAATAGAACACAAGCACTAAAGTAGGCAATGGAACGTTCTTACTTGTTCTTCTGTTTCCTGATGACATACCATCCAGAGATTGTTCTCGTCAGTGTTAACTGGTGATGGGCATAATTAAATGATCGTCATAATCGAGTACTCGGATGATTAAAAATCGAATTTATCGATTATTCGAGTCATATCATTCGAATGATTTATTATATGACATCATCAATAATTTGGTAGTTCAAGCTCAATATGTCAAAAGTTAATATATTGACAGTTAACTATCCAATTAGAACGCAGTACACCAAAAGCTAAAACGTCATACGTCAATATTTACTTTTATTTATGATGCAACCGTTTTAGATTACGGCGCCAGCGCTGGTGGGCGGCGTACTGGTTGGAGTGATTATGTAGTTCCCCGACTTGACAGAGATATATCCAATTAAAACGCAGTACACTAAAAGCGAAGACAAAAACGTTGCATGTATATTCTACTTAAGAAAAATAAGTAATTTTATGGGCCTACTCTACTTCATTTACCTTATTTTTAAACTCGAGAAATTATTTCTCTTAAAAAATGTCATATGTCATGGTTTTTTTTTTATTTAATTCTGTAAATTTACAATCAACTCTTAAAATACATAAAGATATAAGTAAATGTGTGAAACGAGTAAGACAGATGAGGAGAAATCATCCACTGGTGATCCTCCTGTATTTACTGTGATTCAGTGGTCGATGGGTTATTCATTTATTGTGGTTTGGAACCTTCATTAGGTCTGAAGGCCACTGTCTTTTAAGTCTTCTTCTGATATTAGGTGGATTACTCATCTCAGTTATATACAGGTTTTCGTTTCCCGGTAGTTTCTCTTTGTAGATTATTGACATTCTTTTAATTTCATCGGCTACATATGCAATTTGTAAGTCGTTGTGTAAAGTAAGACTAGATACACACCATGAGGCGTTTGTTAATGTGTTTGATTGTAACCTTTGAATGATTTTCACGTTTGATGTTTTATTACAGCTCCATAGCTGTATCCCATAAGTTCATATAAGCCTTAATATGCACCTATATAATAATAGCTTATTCTCCAGGGATAATTTGGATTAACGTCCTATCAGCCAGGACATTTCTCTTGTTTTTAGGTTTAGTTGCTGTCGTTTGGTTGTGACATGTTCTTTCCATGTACGGTTTTGATCTAGATGTAATCCTAAGTAATAAACTTCTATTTGAATTGGTTTCTGTGAGTTTTGAAATGATACTGGAGAACATAAGGTACGCCTAGTTTTAAACGTTATTTGTGCTGATTTATTCTGGTTAATTTTAATTCTCCATGTATCGAAGGACGTCAAGGTGTTGCTGAAGGTAGTTAGATGCTACAGCTGGATCTTCGTTTACTGCCAGTACGGCAGTATCATCTGCGAAAGTAGCAATAGTTGTATTGTCTAAGATAGGTAAGTCTGCCGTATAAACTAGATAAAGCAGTGGCGCGAGCACACTTCCCTGTGGTATACCTGATTTTATGGGATGGCACCTTGAAACCGTCGTGTTGTACTTTGTTTGGAAATATCTTTCAGATAAATAGGATTTCATGAGCAGATGATAAGGCAGTGGTTGCCAACCTGTCGATCGCGAGCTACCGATAGCTCGCGGAGGCAATTCTGGTAGCTCTCACAACGATTTTAATTTAAAAAATACAAACTGCAAATATCAGAGAAGCTTCCGAAAATTCCACAAAAAAATATAATTGTCATAATATTAAACATAAACAGCGGCAACGTTGCGGTAAGCGATCTGCCGCTGACGCCATCAAGCTAGAATCGGCTAGAACCGACCAGCCGGACCAGCGCGTTAGTGTTTGAGAACGATCAGGATTGCTTTGAACGGGATAAATACGCACGGCGCGGCGACATTGCGCTTAGTTTAAAACTGAACGCGTAACCAACGTTCAGCGGTTAGGTTAGTAGAGAACAACAAAAAATAATATCATGGCAAGCAGTTGTAAGAAGGTAAAGACATTCATTCGGAATGGGAAGAACAATACTTTTTTACAGAAGTTAAAGATAAAAATGTGTGTTTGTTATGTAATACTTCGGTCTCCGTTGCTAAAAAAGGAAATATTGAGAGACATCATAAAACTGTACATTTTAATTTTGAAAAATCATTATCACTACATTCTGCCGCCAGAAAGGAGAAACTGAAACAGTTAAAAAAGCAGTTAATTGGACAACAATCAATATTTTTAAGAACAGTCGACATAAATAAGGCTGCAACTGAAGCATCGTACCGTGTGTCCCAGATAATTGCACAAAAAAAAGAAAACTTATGAAGACGGGGAAATGATAAAACAGGCGTTCTTAGAAGCTGCTGATTCATTATTTGCCAACTTTAGAAATAAAGACGAGATAGTTTCAGCTATAAAATCTATGCAACTTTCTGCTAATACAGTGATGAGACGTGTAGAAGTAATGAGCAATGATATTTTTTACAGTTAAGAACTGACTTAGATAACTGTGTTTATTTTTCACTTCAACTGGATGAATCAACAGATGTCGTTGACACTGCCCAGATGGCCATATTCGTCAGGATGGTTTTTAGTGATTTTACGATTAAAGAAGATCTTTTGAAGTTTATTCAACTGAAAGGACACACTACTGGACAGGAGTTGTTTTCTCATTTAAAAAATATTATTTCTTCCAAGAAAATTCCAATATCGAAAATGGTAGGCTTGACAACCGATGGCGCTCCAGCTGGGTTGTGATAAGGGTCTGGTGGCGTTATGTCGTAAAGATGAAACTTTTCCGCAATTTCTCTGTTACCACTGCATTATCCATCAGCAAGCATTATGTGGAAATTTCCTGAAACTAAACAACGTTATGAAACTGGTGGTAAAAATTGTGAACAAGATTAGAGCTTAAGCGTTACACAGAAGAATATTCAAAACCTTGGCCGGTGAAGTTGACTGTCAATACGGGGACCTACTCCTTCACTCTAAAGTCCGATGGTTAAGCAGAGGACGGGTGCTGAAACGTTTTAATAATGGCATAGTTTAATTTTTCAAACAACGCGATGAACCGACTCCGGAACTAGAAAATTCAATCTGGCTTAAAAATTTTGGTTTTCTCGTGAACATTACAGAGAAATTAAACGAACTTAATTTGCAGCTTTAGGGGAGAGACAAAGAACTAGAAGAAATGATTTCTGGGTGGGATTGAAGTTTGTGGTCTTTTGAAGTTTTTTGTGCCCTTCCAAATTGTGTGGTCCTCTTTGTTCAGTAAAGTAATGTAATGTTCGAATGTTTTGTTCTTTGCATTCAACAGAATTTTATGCAGCTTACGTTTTAATCTGTTATAGATATTTCTGTCCTCGATATGTCTTATCCTCTGCCATTTACCCCTTGCCCTTCGTTTCTTAATTACCAGCTTTCGAGGGTATCGAGGAATATTAACTGTGGCATTGGTTTCGACATTTGATGAGCGAGTTGAGTGCCATGCTGCATTTTGAACAATATTTGTGAAGTCGTGTACTACCTTGTCAAGTTTATGATTCTTTAATTATTACGTTTAGGTTTATGTTCTCGTTTATATAGCTTTGGAAACTGTCCCAGTTTGTGGAGTTGTTTATTAGTCTTGGTGTGGTTAATTTGTTTATTACGTAAGTGCTTACTGTCGCTATTACTGATGTATGGTCTGACGATAACTCAAAGTTAGATTCAATGGTAATGTAGTTAGCTGCGGTAAAGAAGTCCAACAGATCTGGCAACTTATTGGGGTCTGTAATCCAATACATCGGCTCTCCAGTTGTAAGATAGTCCACAGTTTAGTCTGTTTATTGCTTGTAGAAGGTTTCTACCTTTCAGAGTTATCAGTCTTGCTCCCCATTGCGAGTGTTTAGCATTCCAGAAACTGCCAGAAACTTATTGCCTAATTGTTTGAAGAATTCTTCATAGTCCTCGCTGTATATTGAATGCCTGGGAGGACAATAAATGGCAGATACTGTTATTGGCCATGGATTACAGTCGACTTTAATATTGGTAGCTTGGAATTTCTCTGTCTGGATGATGAGAAATTGTACTGCGAATTATAACAGCTGAACCACCATGTGCTGTATCATCTAGGTGTGATGTGCGATATGTTTTATAATAAGGTATTTTGAACATAGTTCTATTAGTGAAGTGAGTTCCTAATATTAGTGCGATGTTTATTTTGTAAATTTGGAGAACATTTTCTAGTTCGAGTTTATCACATACTTTGATTACTATACGAGGCAAGAGAGAGGTCCAACACGCCCAATATAGGGCGCGGCCATTTTGATTCCTATTCTATAGTTTATAGCTAAAGAATCAGATCGCTCACTCTGCGTCGGCACTTTTGATCTCAATGTTTCAGTTTATACACTGTGCAACTCGGATAATAGAACAGAAGTAAAAGTTGGAAATGCTTTTGCCAGTTCTCCCACTTTATACACATAAATTGACAGGTTGGCAACGGATTTCACCGAAGTGGATGCGATACGTTGGCGTACAAAATTATTTTATAGATGTTAATAACAATTTCGAGTAAATAGTTTAATAAATTGTGAATAGCTGTTGAAATTTTGTAAAATTATGATTTGAATATTATAATACATGTTTAATAATTATTTATAATCCATAAATATATGTGATTGTCCGGTTCCGCCGATAACAATTTAAAATTACTTATTCTATGAAACGACACTGGCAAGTAAACATTACTGCGAAATTATCGGAGCCGCCCGACGTGGTTTGACGTTTACCCCCTCTATACCTACCAAAAGACTTTTCAACTTTTACTGTATCCCTGAAGTGGATGTTATTTTGGAACTTTCAACTGGTCCGAGTGAGCTAACTGATTCTTTAGCAATAAACTGTGACTTCAAAAATAATATTCACTGACACTGACAGCAGCAAGCAAAATATCAGGTGCGTTTTAATCATCCGCTACTGCTTCCGGAATTGTCGGTTTAGTCGTTTTAACCTGTCAGATTAAAACAAGAAAACCGACAATTCCGAAGCAGAAGCGGATGATTAAGACGCACCCTCCGAGCAATTACTACTAGAGGGAGTCTTCCCCCCTTCCCCGCGCTAAATTTTGTTAGCAACATCTACTCCCCCCGAGGTGGAAAATACCTCTTCTGTAATTGGCTTATTTAATCAGCGTTACCAAGTTTGACAGCGCCAGAAGTTTTCTGTGAGCGCCAGTTCTGACACTTTCTGACACATGTTAATTTTTTATTTGTATTTTACGGAAAATATTATTATTTATAACGTTGCAAAGGTTGTAAATGTATATTTAAGATTTATTATCTCTAATAATATGGTGAAAACATGCTTTATGTGTAAAAGGCCTGTTGAAAATGCTTCTTCAAGATAATATCATAAGTAAGTACAGACACAACCTAATTATCAGAGGCGGTGCATTAGGCAATCACCTTTAATTTGCAATTAAACTTTTTTATTTTCTTATCGAAAAATGAAAAATTAAGAGCAAGTACACTCCAGCTACGTTCGTCTTCATCCGTCTCATAATGATTATAGTAAAGGTTAATTACTTATTATTATTTTAATATAACATCTTTGTAAAGTTTATTGTTATTTTTTTTAGGTTTCCTTTTCTTGATATGAGAAAGAAATACATGGTTCCAAAATATAGGAATTCAACAAGTGACCACCTGAATAACTTTTTATGCTAATGCATTTTTATTACAGATCTCAGGGAAGGAAAATATTAAAGAAAAATGCAATTTCGACAAAAGAAGTATAATAATCAATCCTGTCACTACTTCTACACTATATTCATCTGCTACTAAAATACTAAAACAGCAAGTAAGTAGAGAAACTTAAGTTTCTTTCAAAAAGAATGTTTAAAGAAAAAGGCACAGCTATTTTTTTGTTGACACTTTTTTTTAACTAATCTAAAAGACTAATTTTGTGTATTGTTTAAATGTTCATTTTTTGTACTTAATTTGTTTTAAACAAAATGAACTTCTAAGATATGCATGGAATATCCCAAAAGAGCTAAGGAAGGTTTTAAAATTCTTAAGAAAAGTATTCAGAGCCAAAAACATAAAATAGTCTTCCTGTCCAAAATATAAATAGGTGTAAATATTTAGATATTATGAGTGATTTTTTATTCTATAAATAGAACATAATTTGCTTCTAAATCACTACCTAATGAACTATATTATATAGTACAAAACTAAACAAGAATCTCACATTATTCATGTTTTTTTTTAATTTCCTTAAAAAACGTCCCAAAAAAATGTGAATATTTATTATTGGAGTTAACATCGTTATGCTAAAACAATACTAGAACAACTTAAATAATGTGGATTTTGACTATTTTAAATTATGCAGATTATTATGATCTAAAATAATGTTTGTCTGGTGCTATAGTCAGGTATAAAAACATTCATTTATTTAAACACAGTTGCAATTTACATTTTATTTAGTTTTAAGTTAAAACCTATTAGGACATCCTAAAATTACTTTTTTCGTTTGATGTGAGATTAATTATTCTACATTTTTGTTGGTGAAATAGGATATATTAAGATGTCTTACTGTTTTCTCTGATTATCTAAAAAGTTAGAACAATATACAAAGACTGTTATAACAAAAAAGAGATATACCTTTACTGAAACACACAATTAGTCAGTTCAATTGTACGATAATTTAAAGCAGAAATCCAGAAAACTTTAAAAATGTGTTTAAATGTGTTTTTACTATAACAAGGACATAATTATTAAAAAAACTTGGCACATTAACATTGACGATGGGTTTTAATAATATATATTATACAAATCACAACGAACTACACAAAATGACATTATTAATAATTTAGTAATAAAAAAGTTAAGTACAATGATGACATTAAAAGTTGAGTTTCTCGAAATACTTTTTTTAAATTGTCTCAGTAACTACCTAGTATTTTTCTAGCACAATGATATTATATGAATGTGCATTGTGTGATATCTTATATTTTAGGAATAAAATTATATATTTTTTTGCTTTCTGTTAACAACGATTCCAAGAACTTCTGAAAATATTATTAAAACGGCATTTGCAAATATAATTCTCAATTAAGAGCTTTTGATCTTACATTAAATTTTTATTCTCTATAAGGTTATGCTTCCTAAGAAGAAAGTTTATCAAGACTTACCAGACTCAAAATATCAAAATTTTACCAACCAATTGATGGTTCTACTGGTTTCCATAGGAAAATTCTCCTCGAAACTACTAAAAGAAAAGTGGCAGAGGCAACCGAAGAAGGCAAAAAAGTCTTTTGCAAAACAAAAACTAGAAATTTGTTTAAGAATCTATTGTTTGAAGTTTTACCATTAATAATTTTTGATAACGATTTAAGATTATAAAGTACTATTATGAATTTTACTCTTTGATAACCTATGTTTAAATTTTTATTAGGACCAAAATAAATTATAATTTTCACTTCAACTACAAAAACCGTCATAATATTAAAAAGGGGGAAAACGTTAGATTAGTTATGTTCAGGAATAAACTCTTTAAACATTTATCTACTTAAAATGTGTTACTTTTAGAAGGTATGTTATTAACTTTCTATTTGTACTTGTATTAATTTATTTCATTTTATTATCTGTTGTATTTTCAAATTGATTTTGATATTAATCTTATCTATTTATATATTTTTTATACTCACATATATGTTTTTTTCATTAAAACAAACGTTTATTAGCTTATTAAATATAATGAATTCATGTTTTATTATATGCTTGTATGAATGATTACTTTTATTTCCTTTTAAAAATGAATTTCGAAGATAAAGCCGAAACGGTGAGTGAGAAAAAAAATTAGACAAAAGTGACGATATTTACTGGAGCTTTCATCTACACGCTCCTTTTTCTAGCCATCTACACCTGAGCCAGCAAGATTCGTCTTCCCTCCATCCTTACATTCTCCAGATTTACAGAGAAAACGCCGTCCTCTTTAACATATCCAGACCTTCTTTGACGGGGACTATACCACTACATTATCAGCTTTATTTGTTATCCCGAGCAATTTAAATGCATTCGTAATTGCTCATTCTCACCTCTTCTCTTGTAGATTCCGTACTCAGTTTTCTTATTTTTAGTTACGTTTGCACTGCTCTTTTATTTTCACAGCTTTAATTCTATAATGCTGTAACGCTACAATATGGATCCATTTATGTGGTTTATACTATTTAATGTTATTCGTAAGTGACCAACCTATTATAATAATTAAAGATTATTGTATTACAGGCCTGAAGATGTTCCTGTAAGGCCGAAACTAGTCGCTCCTGTATTTATAATAAAATTTATTTTAAGGTTTTATTCTTCAATTGAAAAAAATTAGACCTTTACAGTGATTTTGTTTATTTTTCTGCATTAGACATATATATGACGGTATTCATTTTAAAAATAGTAAAATTAGCAAATTTTTTAGTTTTTTTTTACAATTAAAACGCTTGGACAATGTGTGTTTTTATAGATAAATGATACGCCACTGAACAAGAAGGATGTTTACCTTCCCCCTTGTGCCCGCTTCCTCACTTCCTCTACAGATGTTGCTAACACAACAATCGCCTACAAACTCGTTTTCACGCTCCCTCTATTAGTAATTGCTCGGAGGACGCACCTATTAAAAATATTGCGCCAAGATGTAGGCAACACGTAATAAGGGTTCAAAATGGCGGAGGTTTCTATCTCCTTTTAAAAGGCACTCAGAAAGCTGCGCAGTGCGACCATTCTCCGTATAGTAAAAGAAAATCAAAGTATGTGGAGTTTATGGTTGGATACCCCGTTGGCATTTCAGAGTAGTATTCGCAACGAGTTAGACATTACGCAATTTTATTTATCACGGTACTGAGCATGTTTAGAACCATGCTGGTCTGATTGATACGCTAGCTGAACATAGCTTTGAATTCATTTAGGAAGGTCGTTAACTGTTCAGATATATCGGAAGATTGGTTGCGGGTGACTGTTGGGGCGTATGAAGTTTGTGGGATTGGCTGTGAATTGATTTGAGGTTGATGGGTGTTTATTTGCGGGAACTGATTTATGGCATCATCAAGTAAAGGCCGAAACAATAAATAATTTAGAAGTAATTTAGTAAATACGAAAATATTTTTAAAGGAATTGTTACAGAATAGACCCCTTTGTCGACATTTTATTGACCACTGTACTGTGGTAACTGGCATTATCCATAATAATTGTAGAAGGTTCTTCTTAGTTCATTAAAAGCTGATATTTAAACCAATGAAAAGTATTTTTCTTTTTAGAAGAAAATACCAACTCTGCTCCAGAAACAAATCCACATGTACCTGCGCATTATTCGCTCTAATTGCTTATTTCACAATTTCGCCAGTTTTCTTTTCTACACAACTCGATTTCAGCTATTGGAATTCTATTCCTACGTATATTATTGAATTCTAGTCTATATATGATATGATTGGACAAGTAAACCTCCCGTAAAGTGATTTTGTTGTGGAAACAACTTCGAAATCTTGTTAGAGGAAAACCGTCAAATAAAATCGAACGTGATAGCCAACTCGTTGATCCGGGGACCCAAGTAAATGGCCCATGTCGAAGGTCGTAACGAAATTATGGGCCGCGACGGATTCAAAATTCGCGAGCGTAGAGGGGTCAGATTTAAAAAGGGGTTCATATAAACCAATTCTATTAGAGACGAGAGTAAGTGATAGTGATGTGGAAGCCGTATGTACTGTGCGTCAGGCCACAAATAGGTAATGCACTGCTTAGCAGTATTTTTTGTTTTATTTATTTTTAAACTAAAATATATTTGAGATATTCGAAAGATCATTTTACCATAAAGAAAATTATAGAAGTAAATAAATTAATAGGTAAAGAGAAGGTAATAAATTTAAATACTATGGCCATGTTTCTTAAACATCTTTTTAATGAACTTATATTTAAGAAATTTGACATGTTAAAGTCGAAATTTATATACAGAGTAAACAAAAAGTAACTTAACTTATTAATCTTGAAAGAGTAAAACCAAATTTGGTAGATTTTCACACTTTTTTTAAAAATATAAAAATTTTTAAAAACACTAACATGACATATGTTTCGAAGTACAACTTCTTTTTCAAATTTGAAATGTTTTTATTTTATTAAGCAAACAAATTTTTATTTTGATGCACCTACCACCTTTAAAAGTTTGTCAGTATATTAACGAGAAATCCTATATAATTCCCAAAGAAAAATATTTTTGGAATAAATTCCGAATTCTATTTATTGATATTTGTTATTTTTTAGGTTCAATGACTCGAAACATGATGATCAACTACACCAAGAATATCCTTGATACTTAAAAAAAAAATGGTACAAGATTAAGCAGATTTGGGGTATCAGTTGATAGAAAACAGTACGCAAAAATAAATTTAGATCTGCAGGTGCATCAGAGATAGCCATATTCCATACCACAATACGTCATGCGTGAACCCAATAAGATTTCATCGGCTAAGTATAATTCCTCTGTAATGTTTTGTATCATTAGGAATACCAACATTAAACAATTATGACCAGGGTTTTCTAACCTTTTCCCTAGGTCAGAGAGAATAAATGAAAACTAAATTATGTATAGTAATTGATATCAAGATTAAAAATATATATACTTTTAAGAGTTTTATTATGTCAGCCTTAGTTTTATACCAAAAATGAAAATAAACTGAAATTATACATTAAAAATACATTCATAAATTAACTATATTTATAACACTCATCGACTCTCTCCTGGCTAAAATATTACTTATCTATCTATTCGGATCTGTTCCGTCTATTTTTTGGCCTTTAGCCTCCTTCTGACACTTCCATTCGTTCTTATTCAGTGTAGTATTCACATAGTTTTCAGAATATCAAGTGTTATACCTATCTGATGCTTGGTCCTACAAAGTTCATCTTCAGTACACCTGCTTATGTGACATCTATCTCGATGTCAAGTTTGATTGAACACCCGTTTCTTGCCTATTACTCTTATACTTAACCAGAACTAGCTTAGACTTGAACGCATATGTCTAATTCGGCCAAAACACAGCCTTGGTACACAAATATCTATTTTACCGCTGGTTTCATTACAAAAAAACTGGAGTAAAGGGTAAAATTATCTCTTGTCCAGTACACTCGTATAATATACTTGAGTATTGCCTATATTATTTTTGATTGAAGACGTATACATTTAAAAATGTCGTTTACTTAAAAATAAACATTTAATTTTGATATTTTATTTAACTCGATCAAAACATTAAATTATTATTTTCCATGGCTTATACCGGACCTGTATGTACTCTAGTAGCCATGGAGTAGCTGACAGTGTTGCCGTCAGTTGCCGCCACATATTCATTAGTAACATACGTTTTATAAATTCATCGTGTTACAAATTTGTTGACATAAAGAGATAGAAATTTAAAGTGACGTCTTTTATTACTTCGAATGAAAAAAATCGATAATGAGATTTTCTAACCTAAAAAAAATCGTGATGATATGTCAAACAAAATTGAACTTGGCCTTAATAGACTGTTCATCCATATATAAACAAGACATCTAAAAGCCGGTCATATTGCTTGTCTTGCCGAGTGCTCACCAGACAGAATCGGTCTGGCCCAAATGAGTTTAAAACTCATATTTCATCAAACTATAAATTGAATTAAGAAAAAAATAATTAATTTTTTAAAAAAGAATATACGTTTGTTTGAGTTGTAAAGTCTAGTTTCCAAATTTTTAAAACATTTTAAGAGATCTAACCAATATTGAACATACATGTAAACAATTTTACACTCTTGTGTATGTAACTAACTTTAGACCACGACCACTGTATAGTGGCACTATTTGGACACTTGATTATTCTTTTAAAATTTATTTCGCATTTTAAAAGCAGATATTATGCAAAAATTGATTAAATTGTTTAAAAATTTTGCTAAAAGTAAGTAGCCTTTTCGCATTCTAAAGTTTGTTCCCTTTAGACAATTATAGATTATTTTGGCGGTGAATGTGATTGATTTGATGAATAATAATAATAAGATTCCACCAGTGGAAATCTGACCAACATCATAATAAAATGGACTACAAAGAGCAATCTTAGTTGACGTCAAGATCCGTATACCTTAGCGTCTGTAAGGAGGGAAGAAAGATTCTGACTTACAGTCACAACTAAGCTTAGTCGACGTAAGTTAGCTCAGAATAGTGGTAAAAAGAAAGCGATCATTAATAAAAAGAAAAATAATCTAGCAAAAGAGTGGTGATTTAGTTGATTCGTTTACAAACAGAATTGTTAGTGCTAAAGAACTATATTCTTTAACAGGATTGAAATCCTTCCAGTTATTAGCCACCATTCTGAAATTAGTTGCAGAGTTGTTTCCAAACTGTAGCTGACAACCCTTTATAAAGCCATTCACCATTTAAATTCAAAAACAAAACAAGTTTTTATACTCAAATAATTAAAAGAACTTAAGGCAGAACATGAGTATAATTATAACTTAATAAAATACACATTTCAACAAAATATTCGACTAAGCAATGACAATGACAATAATATCTCAACTAGACTAAACTTTCTTCAAAACCGGTCCTGTAAAAGGTTTGTTTACCAGTGAGCACTCATAATTGAGACAAAACACAAACATTGCATGTACTAGACAAAGAGAAAACATCTCCAAGTTTAACCCGCTTTTCATCGTTTTGTTTACGTATGGATAAGCAGTCTATATAAAGTATATATGTCATTGGAAGTAGCTGACAGTGTTGCCGTCAGTTGCCGCCACCTATTCATTAGTGACATACGTTTTATAAATTCATCGTGTTACATATTTGTTGACATAAAGCACATACTTTGATTTGGACAGCTACATATCCACATACTTTGATTACTATACGAGGCAAGAGAGAGGTCCGACACGCCCAACATAAGGCGCGGCCATTTTGAACCCTGTGACACAGTTTACAGCTAAAGAATCAGATCGCTCACTCTGCGTCGTCACTTTGGATCTCAATGTTTCAGTTTATACACTGTGCAACTCGGATAATACAATATATGACAACCGCCTATAATAAAACAGCAGTCTTCTGCGTATCCTGAATTTGTATCCCTGGAGTGGATGTTATTTTGGAACTTTCAACTGGTCCGAGTGAGCTAACTGATTCTTTAGCAATAAACTGTGACTTCAAAAATAATATTCACTGACACTGACAGCAGCAAGCAAAATATCAGGTGCGTTTTAATCATCCGCTTCTGCTTCCGGAATTGTCGGTTTAGTCGTTTTAACCTGTCAAATTAAAACAAGAAAATTGACAATTCCGAAGCAGAAGCGGATGATTAAAACGCACCAATTAAAAATATTGCGCCAAGATGTAGGCAACACGTAATAAGGGTTCAAAATGGCGGAGTTTTCTATCTCCTTTTAAAAGGCACTCAGAAAGCTGCGCAGTGCGACCATTCTCCGTATAGTAAAAGAAAATCAAAGTATGTGTACATATCAGATAAACAAACCCGATGTAGTAGATGTGTCCGATATGGATAAACAAACGCTCGAGATGTAAAAAATGCGTCGAGTGTGGATATTCAAACGCAGCAAATGTAGGTTCTTTTGTTCGTCTCAGTGGTGTAGGAATGAGATTTTTTTAAGAAAATTGAGGTTATATCAAAAAATATTTTATTTTCAGAATAATACACAATATTTTTATATTAACTCTGGTTATTTTGGTTTTGTCGCAGTTATATTAATCAAAAATAGTAAATAGTATTATTTGCATTAAGAATATAGCAAAAATAGTGAAAATTGTTGTGTCCGTATTGTTTACAGTCACCCTATAAGTCCTTCCACAGTTATAAAACGATCATAAGACTTTTTATGAATTTGCATTACAAGTCTGACAAACGTTGATTCTGAAATCTGAAAAATTGTCAAACAAATCATACTGACAGATATTCTTTAACGCATACATGAGCATACATTACACGCAAGTAGGTGAAGGCGGAATCAAAGCAGTCCAACAATATGGCGCAAGTCCTCCTCATTTCGTCATCGAAGAAATCATTCAAGAAAAGAAATTAACCAACGAAGAGGCTTCTAAGTGTCTAAACACCCTAGGAAAAGATGAAAGTGGTGTCAGATACGCTTACTTAATGATGACTGCATCTGAAATGAAACTCACTGATATATCTGTGATCACCAATTATAACCATCTTCTGTTCGTTGACGTAACGGGTAATTTATTAAATCTAGAAGCTTTGCAAGTTCTTTCGCAGATACCGTACTTACTCTACATCAGAGCCGAGAGGAACAGACTTGAATCTGCAGCGTTGAACATAATCCCTTACCTACAAGTATTGATTCTTAATAAAAACGCTATCATAGAAACTGGAGATATAAACCAGCCGATGTTAAATTCAATAGAACTTTCTGACAATCAAATATTTACTGTACAATTTGACCCGGATCGTCTGGAATCAGTTAGGGAGATAACTCTAGCTGGTAATCACCTTCTGGATACTTCAGGATCCTATCCGAAGACGCTAGAAAGATTGTACTTAGGTAGAAACAAAATCTGCAAGATCAATACCGATTTCTCTCAGATGGAAAAGCTCCAAGTGTTGCATTTAAGAGATAATAACATAAGAAAACTATCAGGTTTCACTTCTAATTTAGAAAATCTTAATTACCTCAACGTAAGAACTAACAAAATCAATAAAATTCGTCAGTTCAGGAAGTTGACTTGTTTATCAAGCTTAGAAACGCTTGTAATGCTCGATAATCCTTTGTATTCCAATCCGATTATGGTGGAACACAGAGGAGAAGGTGGCGAAGGCACTGAACGTGGTGGCTACACAACGGAAGACACGGATGAAGACAAATCCGAGATGTACGGCGAGGGTCATGAAGATATTGCGCCACTTGATATCGTTAGAGTACGTCTGTTGGCGCTTCTACCCAAGTTGAAACGGATAAACAAGGATTTGGTTACTCACGAGGAAAGAAAGATGGCCGAGGAAAGCAGGCAGCGGTTGCTGGATGAAATATTCGCCGAGGAAAGCAGCGAAGAAGAAACGGAACTCGCGACGACCAATTATACCAGTGATTTTACTGATTCTGAAGTGGAATCTGGACATCCTGTTAGCGAGCAGACTGTTGTCGATGAATCTGACGATGGACCATAAAGAAGTGAATATTATTTAATATCCCTATCATCGCGCCTGATGTAATTATTAATCATTTTAAACTCAAACAAATAATGATTGAGAGTGAAAGCAGGTAGAAATACGACCAAATCGGAGGCGTGCTTATTATTTTTGAGAGGGTACAATTATTTAAAATATTCATACAATTTCTTTTATTTATTTCATGAAAACTTTGCAATATCGTAATTTACCTAATCGTTGTAGTCATTAGTGGGGCTTTATGAAAACGGAGTAATAATTGTGGTAATTATAGTAGGAACCAAATAAATTAAGAATATTAATAAAAATCACAATATATATTTCAAATTAAAAATAAGAAAGATACCTAATCAGGGGTTGGTTTGGTGACAGAAACAATATCAATTTTACTATTTTAATAATGAATTTAACTTTATTTCACAAATTAACGTATATTTATATATTATGTCGCGGCCGAAGTCAGTAAGGAACTGTCTCTTAAGTTTCTTCTTGGGTTACACATACAGAAGTATTACTTAAATTTTAAATTAAAATCATAATGACGGATATTGCATATCCAATGCAATTTATATTTTTATTTTGTTTTGTTTAGTTATTTTTTAAATTTTTTTATTTTTTAATATTTTTATATTATATTTAGTTTTTAATTTACTTCGCTTTGTCTATAAAATTTTTGTAATTTTTCAATGACAATAAAGCATACCTCTGTATATATATATATATATATATATATATATATATATATATATATATATATATATATATATATATATATATATATATATATATATATCTCCCGGTTTACCTGCAGTTCCTCGAAACTAGCCAGCCTTACCCAAGAAACCCTAATTGGGTTCGGCCAACATTAAAAGACATTATAAAGCTTAAATTACTATTTGATTGGTACTTAAATCATAAAAGTTTACACGCACCTATCATTTCGGAAATCCCTAAGTAAGATAATTAGTTTGGATATAACCTACAGGATTATGTTTTCTTGACCGCCAAACATAATAATAATAATGTTTATTTCAAATTTATGTAACAATGTACAAATTGATACAATAATACTAATTAAATAAATAAACATTTGTATCCTGCTGAGACATTGTTCATGTCTGTGTACAGGAATTAAAAATACAAATTTATATAATAATTTCTAAATGGTAATAGTGAATGGTAAAAATAAAAATTATACCTAAATATATAGACTTCTTTCTGTGTACAAATTTTCTTCTAATCTTCAACCTCAGATTCGTCACTGCTGCTACCGCTATCATCAAAGTTAATTATGATTGGTTCAATATTGTGTTCAATACGGTTGTCTACGTCCCACATTTTTTGCTCTTCTTTTAAAACATGCTGAATGCATTTCTTCCAGTCTTCTGCAGAAACATTTTGAATGGCTTCTTGAAGGTAACGTTGCACGTCCACTAATTTAAATGTTCTGTTTTCTCGTGCCACATATCCTTTTACTTGCGCCCAGATTAATTCTATTGGGTTTAATTCGCAGTGGTACGGTGGTAACCTTAATACTGTAATTCCACGACTTAGCGCCATTTCATCCACTGCGAATTTTTTATATTTGTCTCTGTGTAATTTTGTTAACTGAAGTAGTTCTGCCTTTAAACTATCTTTTTTATATTGGGTGTTTTTATTAATTAACCATTCTTGAATTGCTCGTTTTTTCCATGATTGTTTCGGTAATGATTCTAAATACCGACTATGATATGGGGCATTGTCCATGACGACGACAGACCCAGGTTCCACAAGTTGAATGATGCCTTCAAACCATTTTTCAAACACCTCCGCATTCATCTCTTCATGATAGTCGCCTGTTTTCTTGGATTTAAATATTAATTCACCATTTGGTAAAAATCCACTGTCGCTTCCTATATGCGTAACCATCAGACGACTACCTTTTCCAGACGGCTGTTTTAACCCAGTTGACAAGCCTTCAATAAAGGCTTATCGTGCACTTGTTATATGACCATCCTGCCATACTTTTTTGACCGTATGTCCTTGGTTAACCCACGTCTCATCCATGTAGTAAATTTTTTTTTTGATATTCCGAAATTCCTCAATTTTTCGGAGATAATTTCTTCTCCATACTATTATTTCCTGACGTTCAATGAGAATGCTTTTCCTGTCGACTTTTCCGTACGTAAATTTCATTTCGTGTAAAATTTTCCTCAAAGTTTCTTTACTCATTTGTGGGACCAATTCATGATCGCTAACTGCCTCCAGAACTTTTTGCAAAGTGGGCACCTCATTTCTGAAAAAGAAACTGTGAATAGTTGTGCGTATACTGTTTTTGGCTTCTTCATCAACTGTGATTTTTTTTCTTCCGCTACTAGTTTTTGGCGTTTGTACTTCCCCATGAATTTTGTTTTCTCTTAGTATTTTGTAAACTGATGATTTTGGTACACCCGTATAATCAGAGCACATATCAACTAATTTATCTTTTGTAATTGTGAAAGTTAATGATGTTGGAACGCCCGGTTGGTTATTCGGAGGTACATCCGTAGAATTACAGTACATATGCACTAAGTTATCTTTTGGTCGCTGATGATCTCTTTCAAGACAGTGAAATACTCGAAGTACAATTTGTTTTTCACTTAGCGACCGAGACTTCGACCGTTTTACCTTTTTCGACGTTGAATGCCCTTCAATGTCTTCCATTTTTTGCATAGTTTTAGAACGGTGTAGAAATATTATAATCTAATGTTTAAACACTTATTAGCACTAATATTTTCACCAATTGTTCTTACAACACGTCGATTACTTACTAACTTAACTGTAAAACTTACAATTCACACCGTATAATTCAAAACCCGATGTTACGCTCGTGGTTATAAATACACTACTGAGAACGTCATCGACGAGATGGATTTTACGCGTAACAAACAAAGACACAAATATCGCTCCGTACACCGATGCCATTAGTTGTAACAAATACTGAACAATCCATAAAATAATTAATTTTAAATGATAAAGAAATGTACAAGTATTACTCATTACTGATTTTTGTTATAATTAATATCTTTTATTAGTACTATGATTGTATATTATCTATAATTTGCCACAACTTACAACTCTACTACTTACTCTATTTTGATTCTGCTAAAAACTAGTAAGGTAAAATTGAGATATGACAACACGGTTCACTCTCAATCATTATTTGTTTGAGTATAGTGTTTAATATTTATTTTTGATTAAAGTTCATTTGTTAGCGTTCAAATTACATATTTATATAGCATGGAGTATGGTTTTTCAACTTTGATCAAATTTCATATAACCAAATATACGTTCTTTTTAGAATCCAAATCTGCAAGTAAAAATAAAGCGACCATTAAGTATAACTATGTAGTTTAAATAAAAAAAAAAATTAAGTACCACGTTCTTTTTACCAAATGAAATTCGTTCTGATAACGAAAGCACAAACCCTGGAAAATGAATTACCAAATAAATTCTAGTGTTGAAAATCGAGCTTAGACTCGAGATATTTTCCGTCGGAAAATCGCTATTCTCGTCTCAGAGGCGCGCGATCCAACCTTGTAATTTACTCGGAAATTCCTCAGTCTTATAATCCGGGAATTATGTTCCCCAAAGGAAAATATCCGAAGGAAATGAATGTACATGGTATACCATAGCCTTTTTGTTGCTGATAATTATTCATTGAGTAGATAGAGGTTTTTGCTTAACGAAGTAATATTTATATTTTTAACATAATAAAATATTATAATTTAAAAGTTTTAATAAATAAGTAAAATAAATTAAGAAGGATGATGTTATTCAATTGACTTTCAATATACTTGATTACACAGTAAAATTAAAAAAAAAACATTTATTGTTCAACAGGAAAATCCTAATTACAGAACAATTTAATAGGTAATACTAGAAATATGAAAATTATAATAAAATATAATGATAAAAAAAAATAAAATTTAAAAATACAAAAATTACATATAAAAATACAATATTCAAATAAGCATATAAGTTTTAAGTCTGAGAGTGATACATGTTTTTAAAACATGTAAATAAATCAAAGTATACAGGGTGTACCAATACAAACTCCCAAGCCGGATATTTTGAAAAGTAATAGAGATATTTTAGTTCTGTAACAGCCAGTTCATAGAACGCTAGAAGAGCTTCAGTTTTAGATTTAAGTTAATTTTAAATAGATAAATATGTAAAAAAATATGCGAAACAAAATTTCATGCATAAGGCAAGTCAAAGTAGCTACGTTTAAAACTTACAACTCTCTGTAGTATTCATATTGTAGACAAGTTCAAAGTTTTTGACACTGATTTGGAGTTTCTGGATACTAAAGATCCAATTTTAAAACAAACTTTAATCAGGTACAAATCAGACAGTGCCTATTTTACATATTTATTCAGTAAGTTTAATGAGTTTAACAAGGTGACTACCTAAATTTGATCAAAACAAAGTCCATAATTTCAGCATTTCTTGCCAGAATTAAACTAATGAAGCACAACGTTGAACGGTGCGAATTTTCCCAGTTTTCCAATTTTGTCACATCAAACTGTGCCAGGTAGATGACGTTTTTGAAATAGGGTTTGAGGATGTTTTAAATAATATGAATAATTAATCCATATGGCGACGTTGAAGAAACAGATCTTATATAACAAGAAGAACTGATTGAAATGAGTACTAACGGAAAACTTAAGGTATAGTTTAAAAACGAATATCAACTATTCTGGCTTATCCCGCATTATGGAATATCGCGAGAAAGATTTTAATTGCTTTTCTGTCTTTATATCTAGTGGAGAAAGGTTTCAGCGCGGTTACCAATATTGTACCAAAAAAAAAGAATAGGAACAAACTGGACATCATTAACCAAGAAATTTTAAGAGTAAACCTCATTAAATCGATGCCAAATATTGAACATTTATTTTCAAAGCACTAGGTTTATCGTCCCCATTAAAGAGCGTTAATTTTTATTTATTGATTTTAAGTAATACCTAGGAACTTCATTTTATTTTGGTTTGTTTTAATTTCAGTTTCATTAATAATTGTATTAA
This sequence comes from Psylliodes chrysocephalus, assembly GCA_927349885.1. Lineage (NCBI taxonomy): Eukaryota > Metazoa > Arthropoda > Insecta > Coleoptera > Chrysomelidae > Psylliodes > Psylliodes chrysocephalus. Next base: position 3,659,614 of record OV651813.1, read on the forward strand.
ACACAATGTTTTTTTTTTCTACAGTAAATCAAACTACATATAAAGTAAAATGAATTTTTAAAAATGCAATATAACCTACAACAGAAAAACATGGCAATTAAGTTTGGGGATCTCTACTTTAGACAGATAAGACCAGACGTGACGTCACGGCCAGCGGAAAGCGAGAACTCAAAAGTATATATAAAACAAATTTGAAAGCTGCACTCTATACTAAAGAAACAGTGTTGCCGTTTTTTGTCAACTTTCTGAGAAAATTTCGGATGTACTTGCATCGATTCATGCCGTGCAGCGTTCCAGATCTACTCTAAAAAATTCCTCAGATCTGGAGAAAAATCGACGAAAGTACTCACTATCTATTAAAGGCCCGTAAATGAATATCGAACTGCGAAGATTATATTAAAAAATCTATCAGTCACGAATGAATAAATATAAAAATCGACCAGTTTCGGATTTTTTTTCCAAAAGCCAAAGAATTACAAAATAATTGCATTTTTCTTTTTTACACTGTACTGTATACAGATAGCCAATATACGAAATAACTTTCGATGCTAATCCTACACTCTGGACGAGAGGCAGCAGAAACCAGAAACATAACCTTTTGATATGGAAATGGAAATAGAGATGGCAGATTTCTCATCGGAATCAATATTGTGCTTGGAGGTTCAGTTATACACATGGCGCGGTTCTTAGGATCAAATTGCAGCTACTGAAACTCGACACTCGGCAAGCTCGAGCTTTAAAATATTTGAAATGTGTTTACAATACGGGTTTGTCAAACAAGAAATCGAAGTATATTAAAGAGTATTGTATTTTTTTACAAGAAACTCGATGCAGCACCTTAGGCTGTTATACAAAAATAAAATTATGGAGTTTTTTTTTTAATTAACATTTTATTAGTTCCTTGGTTTTAATTCGGTTCAATTCTGTAATAAATATTTTTGTTATGATTAATCTTTGAATCAGTAGGGAAAAAACATAGATATAGAAAGAATATTAGATAAACAAATGAAATATAGATAAGCAACGGGTCCACCAACATTTTTCAAATGAATTTTTTCGAATCCTATGTTTTCAAATGCAAAATTTTCGAATCTGATTTTTCGAAAACATATTTTTGGAAATTGTTTTTTCTAAAAGCACTTTTTTAAATCTCTTACTTTTAAAATAAACATATTTTTTTATCATAAAAACTTTCTGATTCCATTACTATTTTTTTTTTATACTATTTTAGGGGTCTAATATTAAAAGCAGCAAACTCCAAATTTTCCGATTGAAGCTTTTTGTGTCGTACCGGTTTGGAATGTTTGTTTATTAAAATATCAGATCTTATTTTGTAACAAAAAAAGAAATAAGCCGTTAAAACCATTCAACAAAGTTGTAAGTTTGTATCAGAAACAGCAATCTTCAGATTTGTCATAACAAAATTAGCAAAGTCACTCTCAGCCAATAAGGCCCGATTGTACAATGCGAGTTGAACCTCGGTTTAGCATGAACCTGGTTCTTGGCGTTGTACAATACTAGTTCAGAACATAAACTGCGTTCATCTATAGGTTCAACAAAGCGGTCATGTTTCCGCGCTTAAACCGAGTTCAGACCTCCGAGCAATTACTAATAGAGGGAGCGTGAAAACGAGTTTGTAGGCGATTGTTGTGTTAGCAACATCTGTAGAGGAAGTGAAAAAGCGGGCGCAAGGGGGAAGGTAAACATCCTTCTTGTTCAGTGGCGTATCATTTATCTATAAAAACACACATTGTCCTAACGTTTTAATTATAAAAACAAACTAAAAAATTTGCTAATTTTACTATTTTTTAAAAGAATACCGTCTTATATGTGTCTAATGTAGGAAATGAAACAAAATCACTGTAAAGGTCTAATTTTTTCAATTGAAGAATAAAACCTTAAAATCAATTTTATTATAAATAAATACAGGAGCGACTAGTTTCGGCCTTACAGGAACATCTTCAGGCCTGTAATACAATATTCTTTAATTATTATAATAGGTTGGTCACTTACGAATAATATTAAGTAGTATAAACCACAAAAATGGATCCATATTGTAGCGTTACAGCATTATAGAATTAAAGCTGTGAAAATAAAAGGGCAGTGCAAACAACTAAAAATAAGAAAACTGAGTACGGAATCTACAAGAGAAAAGGTGAGAATGAGCAATTACAAATACATTTAAATTGCTCGGGATAAGAAATGTAAAGTAGTAGTATAGTCTCCGTCAATGAAGGTCTGGATATGTTAAAGAGGACGGCGTTTTCTCTGTAAATCTGGAGAATGTAAGGATGGAGGGAAGACCAATTTTGCTGGCTCAGGTGTAGATGGCTAGAAAAAGGAGCGTGTAGATGAAAGCTCCAGTAAATATCGTCACTTTCGTCTAATTTTTAATTCTCACTCATCGTTTCGGCTTTATCTTTGAAATTCATTTTTAAAAGGAAATAAAAGTAATCATTCATACAAGCATATAATAAAACAACATGAATTCATTATATTTAATAAGCTAATAAACGTTTGTTTCAATGAAAAAAACATATATGTGAATAAAAAAAATATATAAATAGATAAGATTAATATCAAAATCAATTTGAACATACAATAGATAATAAAATGAAATAAATTAATACAAGTAGGTACAAATAGAAAGTTAATAACATACCATCTAAAAGTAACACATTTTAAGTAGATAAATGTTTAAAGTGTTTATTCCTGAACATAACTAATCTAACGTTTTTCCCCTTTTTAATATTATGAAAGTTTTTGTAGTTGAAATGAAAATTATAATTTATTTTGGTCCTAATAAAAATTTAAACAAAGAGTAAAATACATAATAAAACTTCATAATCTTAAATCGTTATCAAAAATTATTAATGGTAAAACTTCAAATAATAATTAGATTCTTAAACAAATTTCTAGTTTTTGTTTTGCAAAAGACTTTTTTGCCTTCTTCAGTTGCCTCTGCCACTTTTCTTTTAGTAGTTTCGAGGAGAATTTTCCTATGAAAACCAGTAGAACCATCAATTGGTCGATAAAATTTTGATATTTTGGGTCTGGTAAGTCTTGTTAAACTTTCTTCTTAGGAAGTTGTAACCTTATGGAGAATAAAAATTTAATATTAGATCAAAAGCTCTTAATTGAGAATTATATTTGCAAAGGCCGTTTTAATAATATTTTCAAAAGTTCTTGGAATCGTTGTTAACAGAAAACTGCAAAAAAATATATCATTTTATTCCTAAAATATAAATTATCACACAATGAACATTCATATAACATCATTGCGCAAGAAAAATACTAGGTAGGTACTGAGACAATTTAAAAAAAGTATTTCGAGAAACTCAACTTTTAATGTCATCATTGTACTTAACTATTTTATTGCTAAATTATTAATAATGTCATTTTGTGTAGTTCGTTGTGATTTGTATAATATATATTATAAAAACCTATCGTCAATGTTAATGTGCCAAGTTTTTTTATTAATTATGTCCTTGTTATAGTGAAAACACATTTAAACACATTTTTGAAGTTTTCTGGATTTCTGCTTTAAATTATCGTACAATTGAACTAATTGTGTGTTTAAGTGAAGGTATATATCTTTTTTGTTATAACAGTCTTTGTATATTGTTCTAACTTTTTAGATTCAGAGAAAACAGTAAGACATCTTAATATATCCTATTTTACCAAACAAAAATTTAGAATAATTAATCTCACATCAAACGAAAAAAGTCATTTTAGGATGTCCTAATAGGTTTTAACTTAAAAACTAAATAAAATGTATATTGCAACTGTGTTTAAATAAATGAATGTTTTTATACCTGACTATAGCACTAGACAAACATTTTTTTAGATCATAATGATCTGCATAACTCAAAATAGTCAAAATCCACATTATTTAAGTTATTCTAGTATTGTTTTAGCATAACGATGTAAACTCCAATAATAAATATTCACATTTTTTGGGACGTTTTTAAGGAAATTAAAAAAAACAGGAATAATGTGATATTCTTGTTTAGTTTTGTACTATATAATATAGTTCATTAGGTAGTGATTTAGAAGCAAATTATGTTCTATTTATAGAATAAAAAATCACTCATAATATCTAAATATTTATACCTATTTATATTTTGGACAGGAAGACTATTTTATGTTTTTGGCTCTGAATAGTTTTCTTAAGAATTTTAAAACCTTCCTTAGCTCTTTTGGGATATTCTTAGAAGTTCATTTTGTTTAAACCTAAAACAAATTAAGTACAAAAAATGAAAATTTAAACAATACACAAAATTAGTCTTTTAGATTAGTTAAAAAAAGTGTCAACAAAAAAATGGCTATGCCTTTTTCCTTAAACATTCTTTTTGAAAGAAACTTAAGTTTCTCTACTTACTTGCTGTTTTAGTATTTTAGTAGCAGATGAATATAGTGTAGAAGTAGTGACAGGATTGATTATTATACTTCTTTCGTCGAAATTGCATTTTTCTTTAATATTTTCCTCCCCTGAGGTCTTGTTGATTTCTTAAATTTTGGAACCATGTATTTCTTTCTCATATCAAGAAAAGGAAACCTAAAAAAAATAATAGACTTTACAAAGATGTGATATTAAAATAATAATAAGTAATTAACCTCTCTGTTAAACCTTTACTATAATCATTATGATACAGATGAAGACGAACTTAGCTGGGATTTATTCCCTCTTAATTTTACTTTTTCGAAAATAAGAAAGTTCAATTGCAAATTAAAGGTGATTACCTAATGCACCGCCTCTGGTAATTAAGTTCTATTTGTACTTACCTATGATATAATTTTGAAGAAGCATTTTCAACAGGTCTTTTACACATAAAGCATGTTTTCACCATATTATTACAGATAATAAATCTTCAATATACATTTAAAACCCTTACAAGGCTATAAATAATTATATTTTTCGTAAAATACAAATCAATAATTGACATGTGTCAGAAAGTGTCAGAACGAGGTCACAACCTCACTGTCAAACTTGGCAACGCTGATTAAATAAGCCAATTACAGAAGAGGTATTTCCCCCCTCGGGGGAGTAGATGTTGCTAACAAAATTTAGCGCGAAGAAGGGGGAAGACTCCCTCTAGTAGTAATTGCTCGGAGGAGCGGGGTATGTACAATTCATACCAATTTTTAAAGTAAGTTCAACCATTTACCGAGTTCACCTGAACCTAGGTTTTAGCTTGCTTTGTACAATCGGGCCTAACAAGTAGTTAAACCAGTATAGTAGCTGTAGTCGGTTTGTAACAACACGTGCATAGTTAATTACTGTTTTTTAGTATACAATAACAAAATAATAAGAATTTTTTAGTGAAAATTCATAAAATGGAGGTCTCTTGTCCTCCTGTAGATAAAAACACGCAGAAAGTTTGTTAGAAATGCCTAAAATTGGAGAGCAAATAAGGCGAAATTATTAAGATGAGCAACATTTTTTCCAGGACCGCAATTAGTAAATCTATATTGACAATAAGAAACATATAAATTCCTACATTAAGTACATTCAAATGCAAAGATATGTCGTTTGTAGGGAAAAATGGAATTTCACTATGCCCTATTTGTAACTTTTTGTTTTTAAAAGAATTTTTTCTCATTTCCCAATAACCACATAAGTAAAAGAAAAAAATAGGGTATGGTGAGATTACATTTTTAATGAGCTTTTCAATGACCAACACACGACATACCTTTGCATTAAAAAAAAAAACGTTGGGTAGGATTACAGCTAAGGGGTTGAAGAAAAAAATTTTATTTTATTGTAAACAAATATGTCCAATGTAAAATCAATTCACATGTTCCAGCGTTTTTTTTTTTTAAGTTACTGGTTGAACAGTTAATAATTTTATTCCGGACTTTCCCGCAACTCTATATCGGCTATTGAAAACCTCTAATACGGTTTGCTAGTATCGAAGTGAAAATCACGGAGACTTCGCATTAGTTCGAGAAGAAAACGAATAATATCAACATTGCCAACGGCCTGGCTGCGTTGGGATTGTGGGCATATCTGTCGTTGTGTGCCTATTCTTAATTCACATCACAGAGTGCAGACAGATGGCACAATACACAGGGACGATCAACGGTGCATACTCGAGAGTTATCCCCACGCAGTCAAGCGGTCGTTTACTGGCAACATTGTTATTTTGATTTCTTGCTTGCACTAATAAACTAATAATAAAAAAGTTTCTCATTTGTGGTCAATTTTAAGGGACACGTTCATAGGCACCGCCACACGACGAGGGCAACGCCTTTGATTTTTGATTTTTCGCTATGACTTGCGTCTATAGCCTGCGGCATTTTGAACTTTCCTATAAGACTTGCCCCCCAGCAATTTTTTTGTCGGTGCCCATGGACACATTGTTTATTGACAATATGAAAAACATTTGTTTTTAGTTTCTGCTAATCACAGTACTGATTAGTGAACAGAACTGTGTTTGTATTCAATACAGTCCTGGATGTTTTCACATCCCAGTTTACTATCATAAACAGCAATCTCCTTTCATGAACAAATCATATACAGGGTGTTATTGAAATACACGTACATATTAAAATGGGGAATAGTATGTAATGACCAAAAACGATTGGCACCAATTTTAACTTCAAATTCTAAAATTTAAATATTGGGGAAGAGTCCCCTTTTCCGACCTACTAGTTTCCATATTTAAAGAAGTAAAATAAATCGAAATTGAACTTACCCATAGAAATTGCACTGTTGCCGTAGCAAAACCAATTAATTCAAAATAAAGTTTATTACAGTAATTGTTCAAAATGCCGTCCATTATTATTTACACACACTTGCAATCGTCTTTCCAAAGAACTTTGAACATTAGAAATTAGTCTTGGATGTAGTTCCTCGGCTACCGCATTAACTTTATTGGTTAATTGTTCAACACTATTAATAGGTTCATTATAAACCAGTTGTTTCATGTGACCCCACAAAAAGAAATCGCATGGATTTAAGTCCGGAGATCTCGGAGGCCACTTAGTAGGTCCATTTCTGCCTATCCACTTTTGAGGAAATCTAATGTTCAAAAACTGCCGTACGTTTAAATCAAAGTGAGGAGAAGCGCCATCTAGTAGGTACAACATCCGTTGCCTTAATTGTAACGGTATCTCTTCTAGGAGTACTGGCAAAATATCTTCTAAAAAGTGGAGATATCCTGGCCCATTTAATCTGTTCGGGAGAACATAAGGCCCGATTAAATACTGATCTATTATGCCAGCCCAAACATTTATTGAAAATTTTCTTTGATGCCCAGTTTCCCTAATGGCGTGAGGATTTTCATCACTCCAAATATGCGTATTGTGCATATTGAACACGCCATCACGAGTGAATGAAGCCTCGTCAGTATACAATAATATTTTTAGAAAATCAGGAATATCAACACATTATTGAATCATCCATTCACAAAACTCCACTCTCTTTTCTTCATCACCTGGATATAAGGCCTGGACTTTTTGGATGTGATAAGGATGTAAACCTTGTTCTTTAAGTGTCCGCCACACAACAAATGAGGACACTCCAATTTCAAGACCTAGTCTTCTACAACTTAATTGAGGCCGGTTTTCAACAGCTTCCAATATTTCTTCTTCGGCCGCCAATGTTCTTTGTGTTCTTGTTCTCCCTCGATCTGCATTGACACTCTCAAATTTTCCATGGTCTCTTAGATGCTGAACAGTTGAAATAAACGTACGACAGTCCGGAATTCTCCGATTTGGAAACCGTTCGCGATACAGGATTTGTGCTTGCCGAGAATTTTCTCCAGCTGCCCCATAAACCAGCACTATATCCGTTAGTTCAATATTCGTAAATAGTGGCATCGTAAAAAAATATTTAAAAGTAATCGTAACAACACTTTTTACCAACTTGGAAATGACGCGCTCGTGTTAGCCAGATTCGTAAATCAACTAAAATTTTAATAATCTATAGTTTCAAAAATGTATAGTTTAAAAACAATCATTTATCAAATATTCTAGTTTTTTGATAACGAGGGTAGTAAAAACCAGTCTTCGGAAATAGAAATTAATTCGAAAATCTTGGCAACATGGTTATTTCTTACAAGACTAGTTTTCTTATCATCTGACAAAAACTTGCATATTAATTACTGTTGATGTTTAAAATAGGTAAATAAACCTAATTTATATAGGTCATCCTCAACATATCAGTGAAGTACGTTTGTTTTAGAAATAATTTTCAAAAATTAATAACTCCCTTAATAAGGGGTATTTTTAAAAAATAATATTTTTCTACATTCAGTGGGGATTTGCGCAATACCCAGTTTTAATATGTACGTGTATTTCAATAACACCCTGTATAGCAAACTCCAACCTTAAATATCAAATACAGCAAACTCCAATATATATAGCCAATTTAAAATATTATTCAAAATCTTACGGCGATTTTGACTGCAATTTACATAAAATAATTTATTTACACACTTAAAAGCAAAAACAATAATTTTATGTAACGTCCTAATATTTTTTAAATAGTTTTTGTTGTGTAGTGAAAAATTTAGAAAAGTGGACTTTGCTACATTTGATATTAGACGCCTGATTTGATGTAATTGTTTTTTGTCATATTTAATACTGTCGATGTAATTTTTGATTGTCATATTTAATATCTATCCACATACTTTAATTTTCTTTTACTATACGGAGAATGGTCGCACTGCGCAGCTTTCTGAGTGCCTTTTAAAAGGAGATAGAAAACTCCGCCATTTTGAACCCTTATTACGTGTTGCCTACATCCTGGCGCAATATTTTTAATAGGTGCGTTTTAATCATCCGCTTCTGCTTCGGAATGGTCGGTTTTCTTGTTTTAATCTGACAGGTTAAAACGACTAAACCGACAATTCCGGAAGCAGAAGCGGATGATTAAAACGCACCTGATATTTTGCTTGCTGCTGTCAATGTCAGTGAATATTATTTTTGGAGTCACAGTTTATTGCTAAAGAATCAGTTAGCTCACTCGGACCAGTTGAAAGTTCCAAAATAACATCCACTCCAGGGATACAAATTCAGGATACGCAGAAGACTGCTGTTTTATTATAGGCAGTTGTCATATATTGTATTATCCGAGTTGCGCAGTGTATAAACTGTAACATTGAGATCAAAAGTGCCGACGCAGAGTGAACGATCTGGAATCATAGGAATCAAAATGGCCGCGCCCTATGTTGGGCGTGTCGGACCTCTCTCTTGCCCCGTATAGTAATCAAAGTATGTGAGTGTAAACACAATATAGATATATCAAATTACTTGAATTTTTTAATCTTTCTTGGTGAATTTTTGTTTAATTTTGGACGCTAAGGAATATAATGAAAGTTTTATCCATACCGTTATAACTTGACCAGGCTAATTTTTGACAACTTTTAACACTGTCTTCTGCAAAGCGCAGAATTTCAGTTTATGATTAATTACTCTTAATAAGATTCCCTCAAGAACGGGCGGGATGCTGTAACTTTAATTCATCAATAACATTTATGAACGGAAAATCAATTTTCACCCCTTCTGTAATACCCTGTAACTTTCTTTCATAAAAAATGTTGTTTATTTTGACCTCAATTAATCATTGTCCATAGAACTGCCCTGTTATGAATTAAAAAAGGTTTTATTTAACATTCAAAATTAATGACAATCTAATAATGTCAAAACTAAAATTAAAAACGTCCAAATTATCTTGTATGGAACTAAAACCCAAGGTTTTAGTTCTACGTCTTCGTTTCATGCTTTGCTAGGTTATGAGGTTACAACATTCCTCCACGGTCACTCCATTTGCTCAATGAGACGTTGTGGACGTCTGATCGTGCGCTTGCTGTACCTTAAACTCGATGTCGGTGTGGTGGTGGTAGTTTCTTGTGCCCACCATGATTGTCTCTGGGGCGTAGTTCTACTCTCCGTGTTCAATGCTACTTTTGGGTCTATCGATGTTATTGGTGATTTATCTTGACATGGTGGTGTTCTAGGAGGTGGTAAGGGGTTACTGTTGGATATTATTTCTGTACTTGATTTTGACAGCCTGCTCTCCGGTATTTTGGTTGATTTTTCTCTTTCAGTCACCCCGCTAGAGTTATACAAAGGGATTTTATTACTGGACGATTCAATGTCTTCCATATCCCGAGGGCGAATGTGATCTGCATGTCTACGCTTCTCTATACCTTCTGGTGTCTGTACAATGTAAGAATATCGGTGCGTTCGTTCAGATATAATTGCTGGTTTCCATTTTGAATCAGTTTTGGTTCGCACATAAACTGGGTCACCGGGTTGATAGGTAGGAGTTTGATGGTCACTATTTATATTAGCTTGTAGATGTTTGAATTCTAACATTTGTCTCGTATTTGGTCGTGCATTAGCTAGCACACAAGTTAACTGGCGTCCAAACATCATGTGGGCAGGTGATTTGCCAGTAGTACTGTGAGGTGTATTGCGATATGTGAAGAGAAATTCATTAAGCCTTTCTATAAAATGTTTTTTATCTTCGCTGGCAGCCATTCTGGTCTTGAAAGTACGTACAAGTCGTTCCGCCAACCCGTTAGTCCGTGGATGATATGGTGATGACGTGACATGTAGGATTCCTCTATTTTTGCAGTACTCTTGGAAATCTTGTGATGTAAACTGTGGCCCGTTATCAGAAACTATTATTTTTGGTAATCCAAATGTTGTAAATATGTCTTCGAGTTTTTCACATAACTTTTGTGTGGTGATTTTCATCATAGGCTTTATCTCGATCCATTTGGAGAGTGCATCAGATAAAACAAACCAGTATTTCTCTTCAAATGGGCCCGCAAAATCGACATGTATCCTTTCCCAAACTTTGTCAGGTATAGACCACGAGTAGACGGGTAGTTCGGGACCATTTTGTCTATTTGCTTGACAATTTTGACACCGTTTGACATAAGTATCTATGTCGTCCTCCACTGATGGCCACCACACATAAAATCTCGCCAGTGCCCTCATTGCGGATATGCCGGGATGTCCTCTGTGGAGGTATTTCAGTGTTGCCTTACGTAGTGTTTCGGGAATTACAATCCTTCCTTGCCACATGATTATTTTCTTTTCTACCGACAGCTCGTTGCGTTTTCTAAAGTATGGTTTGAGTTCACTTTTTTGGTATTGTGAGCCATTCCAGTCAGTACTTATACATTGTTTTACTTCTTTCAGAATTGAGTCATTGTTTGAATGTTCTCTAATGAGGCTTTCTGTTAGTGTTAGATCATCAAACTTGTTCGACTGCAATAGGTTAGTAATTTTTTTTATAGTGGTTTCTTCTTTCGACATTTTCTCTTCTGGATTTGGTAATCTAGAGAGAAAGTCGGCCAGGTTATTATTTTCGCCCTTTTTAAAAACAATGTTATAGTCGTAACACCCGATTAATAACGCCCATCTTACAAGGCGATTGTTCACCAATTTCGGTAAGTTGCGGTTAACTCCCAGTAGGTGGGTTAAGGGTTTATGGTCAGTTACTAAGGTGAAATGTATACCTCGAAGGTATTGATCAAATTTTTTTACGCCAAAAAATATTGCCAGTGCTTCGCGGTCAATAACAGAGTACTGGCTTTCTGCTTGTTTTAATTTTCTCGAAGCAAAAGCTATAGGCTGTTCTTGATTTCGAATGACGTGGTATAAAACGGCACCTACGCCTTTCTCAGAGGCGTCACAAGCCAAAAAAAGTGGTTGCTTCTCATCAAAAGCTATTAGTGGTTTGGTGTTTGCTATAAGTGCTTTTGTTTTCTCGAATACACTGTTCTCGTGTTCTGTCCATTTCCACCTTTGCCGCTGACCCGTAAGAGTATGTAGATCCGCACAGATACTATGAAGATGTGGGATGAAACGTTCATAGAAATTTAACAGTCCGAGGTATGATCTAAGTTCTTTAGTATTTTCAGGAGCCGGGGCCTTCAAAATTGCTTCAATTTTAGATTTGGTTGGGCGTACTCCATTCTTGTCGATGACATGCCCTAAATATTCGATTTCTGGTTGTAGGAATGAACATTTTTTAAGGTTTACTTTTAGTCCAGCTTCTGTAAGTTTCGTGAACACAGTAGACAATGTCTGTAGATGTGTGGAATCGTCTTTTCCGGTCACTGCAATATCGTCGAAATAAACCGCTACGTTTGATACACCGTCCAACAGTTTATCCAGGAAATGTTGAAATACTGCTGGGGCTGTTGTGATACCAAAAGGCATCCTATTGTATTCAAAATACCCTTTGTGTGTGGATATTGTCGTATATTTCTTCGACTCTGGCGCTACTTCAAACTGTAAATAAGCATCTTTTAAGTCTATTTTTGAATATTTGTCGCCGTATGCTAGTTGCCGTCGAAGTTGGTCGAAAAGTGGTACTGGGTGGGTATAGGGTTCATTTTTGTCCTCGTCGCCAATTAATGTTATGAATTAAAAAAGGTTTTATTTAACATTCAAAATTAATGACAATCTAATAATGTCAAAACTAAAATTAAAAACGTCCAAATTATCTTGTATGGAACTAAAACCCAAGGTTTTAGTTCTACGTCTTCGTTTCATGCTTTGCTAGGTTATGAGGTTACAACATGCCCATGCTATGATAACTTGAAATCTTGATATTTATCCTATTAAAATGGTTTTTCTAGTTAAAATATTATTAAAGATACTTCTTGTGTCTACCATTATCTTAATAATGTTAAATAGCTTACTAATTAAGAGCACTTAATTTAATACTGTAATAAAAACTTCATGTAATATAACGTTTATTGTAACAGAAGAAAACCTATACCTAAAATTCAATAAACAAGAAAACTACAGTCAACGTTATAACTTCCTATCCTCCTTCTGCCTTCTCTCCTTTAACTCCCTCTCCTGTTTGATCATTTCCTTTATTCTTCTCTTCATTTCCTTAGATTTCTCCATATTCTTTGCCCTCCTTTCCAACCTCTCTTCCTTCAAACACCTCACCATCAACCGATCAAATTCATTACAGGCTCCTATGAATTTTTTGAATGGGTAATCTTTGTGGCACTGTTTTAGCAGTAAGATGAAATCGTTGCATTTGCAGGAATGCAGGTGGGCTGCAAGGTCTGTATGCATTGTTACTAAATAGTATTAGAATTTGTTAAGAACCGCAACACTTCGATTTTTTGACGTTTTCTTGACAGGAATCAAAGACAGATCGTAACAAGGATAGGTAACTACAATTATGATGCGCGGAAAAATGAGGTTGAGTAATAACCGTTTTAAAGCAATGAACCAGAAAACCCTTTAGTTATACCCTTGGTTGTCCTTGAAATCACGTGACTAAAGCCTGAAATAAATATGCTCGAAGCTAAAGCCCTAAAAAGATAACCGGTTATTGTAGCTATAAGGCTTAGAGATTAACGCGGACATGGTATACTCCTTCCTGACTATATATGTTTTAAGCTATAAAGACTAGACTAATTGAGCTTTTTTAATTCACCGCAAGGGCGGTAGTGCCAGTACCGCTGTTCAAAATATTAATGGAAATTTGACATTTTTTTGTCAAAATAATAAAAATAAACTTGTTTATAGCTAAATAAAGCACATAACACACTGTTGTATTTATTTCTAAATAAGTCTTGCATGTTTTAATTCATAAATTATTTAATTTTATCTATATAAAATGCAATTTAGGTAGGTATGACCCAATTCGAAAATATTTGTTAAATGCTGAAATTTGGCAAGTACAATTTCATGTCTAAATTTTTTTGAAATATACCTAAATACAGTAGTTAAGAACAAAATAAAACACAGTTAACAGACTTTTTATTGTTATAATACAAGCATAGAGGGAGATTTGAGAATGAATATGATATTGGCCTCAGGGTCTCATAATATTTGGAAATATCTTCTAAAAAGTGTAGAACAGCATCATCTCTAGAAAGTGCTTTATCGGCCTTAGGAACGATATATATGCTACCACTGTTCTAAGCGTTTAGGATCCTAAAAAAAAATTTACAATGACAAAATTGGGATTCAACAAAAAATAATAGTAGCAATATAGTAGATAATGGGCGCATTGGACCAGTGTTTATAGGTCCCCTGCGCTGCGCAAGCGTGGCCACAGCTCTGAAGTTGGCTAACCTACCGTATGTCAAAAGAGTTGCCAACCTAGCAGTGGTACCAACTAACATGTCAACTGTCTGTAAGCGCCTTACACCATTCTTCTGATAGCATAGAAACAAAGAACGTTTAAACGAGACGCTTTACACATGCCGTTGACAATTTCATCTATCAAACATCATAGTACGTTCGAAAGCGTTCGAAAACGTCGTTTTTCGAAGTTTTTTCGACGTTTTTCAACTTTTTCGACGTTTTTCGACGTTGTGGTCTCCAAAGGAGCAGAAGTGAAAGGTGTCTATCATAGCGCAAGCTGTCATTCAATGTCGGAAAACGTCAAAAAACGTCGAAAACGGTGAAAAATGTCGAAAAAATGTCGTAAAAGACGTTTTCGAAACGTAAAAAAAGTCGAAAACGTTTTAAAACGTCGAAAAAATGTCGAAAAAATGTCGAAAAACATCGGAAAACGTAGGAAAACGTCAAGAAAACGTTGAAAAATGTTTAATAGATGACATTGTCAACATCATTTATCGAGCGTCTCGTTTAAACATTCTTTGTTTCTATGTTATCAGAAGTGGAGATAGCCGAATGGTGTAAGGCGCTAACAGATGGTTGACATGTTAGTTGGTGACACTGCTAGGTTGGCATCTCTTTTGACATACGGTAGGTTAGCTAACTTTAGAGCTGTGGGCGCGCTTGCGCAGCGTAAAGGGGGCTATAAACACGGGGCTCAAGGCGCCCATTATCTACTCAATATTTCATTGTTCTATAGACTAGCAGTTATTTTTTACATTAATTCCAATTTTCAATCAGAGAATAACTTAATTAATAGCATTTTAAAGTTGATTGAATATTAGATGCATTTATATTCAAGCTAGAAAAAAAAAGAACACTCTCACAATGTTACCATTAAGTGAAGAAACGCCGCAGGTTTTTGAACATGTGACGTCAATGCCTTCTTATCGTAAAATTACTTTAACACTGCAATAATTGGAATAGATTGACCAATCAGAGCAGTTATCTTCCTCCAATATCCTAATAACTCTAGCTAGTGTTCTAAGCGAAATTATGATTAAACTTCTAATTCGTAATTTTCCCATCTACGAAGGTTGGAGTGCTTTTTGGCTTGGAAAATGCAGGATTTCGAATAATCGAAGATAATTCCTGACTGGCGTTCTGTAGCCGCTGCCGCTGCCGCCTTGAAAATCCGACACAGCTGTAAAGTGGATCATTAATAAGAAAATTTCCATTCGCTTTTCAATTTAATTTTAAACAACGGGAAATAAACCCGTGAGTTATTGGGTGCATCATCCTCAGACGTACACCATTAACGGGGCTTTGAAATTTCAGAATTGCAAGCTGCATGATCCAATTACTCGAGTCACTAGTTAAATTGGATTTATTTTGTTGATGTTTCGCTGAAAATTGACTGAGGTATTGGGTTAGTATTCGTTAGAACAAAGTTCGGAAAAGTTTTAATAGATTATTAATAATCAAAAATATCGGACAGAATAGATACGCCTTGTTTACAATAAATGTGTCCGCGCCATCTTTTGACAGCACGCTCTTCCTATGTTATCAGATATTTCATCAAATATCCTGCAGTAAATTTGCATTTAAAAATGTACTATTTCCTTTAATATTATCTATTTAAAAAAGAAAAATAAAAAGCTGAAAGCATCAATATGAGTTTTTATTCATTACAATCAATAAAGATTTTTATTTATCGCCTTTTACACGTGTACCTATCGTATGTTGATATTGAACATTGTGGTTCATAACCTTTGGCAATCTAAGACATTTAATTGACGGTGACTTCAAACAGTATTAAGTCCACGTTTTTCGTCTTTTGAAATTATTATTGCTCTATTAATATTTGTATCTGCTTTTTCCAATGGCGATGTGTATTAAGTCCGATTTCTTCAAATTTACAAGATTAGTGTAGAAATTTGATGTATTAAGTGAAATGTGAGGTTAGGTGACTGGACTTAATACTGTTTTGTTTTAGTGTACTGCAGTTGTCATAATATTAAGTCATATTTTGTTGTTCGTGAAGTTAATAGGAAATATTTGATACTTTCATTTTTCAATGTTTGATAATTGAATATGGGGTCACGATGATGACATCAAGAGGCTAACAAATATTACAAATGACACTAAGACAATACCATCTTTTATCAACACAAGTTTCGTATTTGTTTCGCTTTTAGCTTTTTTTGCGGATTACACGCAAGATAATATTATAGAAAATGCTAAGATTGTCACTAGTAATACCACTAGAGGTCAAATTATTTCCTGATATTAATTTGACCTCGCGTGGTATTCGGTAAGAAAATTCCACGCCGAATTATGGTTGAAAATTAAATATTTTTAAAATTTATTTTTCGTTTCTCAACAATGCAAATTATTTTCTCCAAGTCACCAGTGAAACATAAAAGGTGTTGTCGCCTTGATTGTTGAGTTGTCATGGTAACTAAGTGAGACCCTAACCTCGAATATAATTTCAGTTTTGAAGTTGTCAAGCGGCCCGACGTAAAAAAATGTTTCGCTGCAATTATTTAGGCCTTCAAATTGCTTATTTCTACTCATTGTAGTTGCATGGGAATACCATTTGAAAATAGAAAATAGTATATTCTTTAATTTTACGTAAGTTTTGAATAACTACAAGTGGTAGAAAATTGTTTTTCTGCGTTTTTATTAACATGCGTTATGAGCGCTTTAAAATGGTATGAAATTCATAACCAGCGTCAGCAAGCATCAATCGTAGGAGGCTGTGATCATTGTATTTTGACAGTTCAAAACATTAAATAACTCGCGTTTTGTTGCGATAAAGAATATTGCACAGCAAGTAAAACCAACAAATTTACCTATTTGTTTAAAAATGAATCGATTTGAAAATCATACGCTATGCAAAATATGCGTGAAATTGTCTGATGTAATGATCAATCATTGCACCATGACTTACTTACTCGGATTAATAGAGGATTGTGGCTCCAACTTGAAAAACGAAAATTTGTTCCGAATTGTCCACGAATATTTGCACCTAAACTACGCAAAATTCAAAGTGCTGAATGGGAAAAAGGTGAATAAATTAGTGTCTTAATATTATATATATTTTATTAGACATAGACACATAATTCAAAGCATCCAAAGTCCTGCATTTTCGCCATTAAGAAGAAAAGAAGTGGCCGAAGAATATAGAAAACACCTTAGCATTGTAACTAAAATGTATCAAAACTAAACCTATTATGTGAACAAATAAAAACCAGTCTGTCAAAAATGGTCTGTTATTGTAAACGTCAAAAAATTTCCAGTATAATTCGCTGTTGGGTACCCCACGAGAAAAAAATTTTCACTAAAATACCTTCGTTGCCATGGTGATCTGTCAAAAACACGTATTTTGATTGGTTCAAAATTACAGGTGTGGAATTTTCATGTAAATATATCCATCCACTAATTGCACGCATGAAAATGCGAAAATTCTTGCAACCTGTTGTGCTAATGCTGCAAGGGGTGCTATTTCTTTGAATAACGATGTGTACAATACTATCATTGTTAGTAATAACAATGTGATTTTTTCCAATACCGCAGCAATTCTCAGTGATAATACAGGTGAGTCTCGGTTACCAGAAAGCTCACCAGAACATTTTATTCAAAGCAATAAAAATAAAGATAAAAATAACGAATTCGAGAAAACTTTGAAAATAAAGACGATGGACCTCACTATAGTCTATTTTTACAGTTAAAATATTTTTTGAAGTTATTCCTCGAGTATACACTTATATTTTCACCTAATTAACCTGCTTATAACTTCTAAACAGCTGAAGGTAAACAAGTGCAATTTTTTCTAAAATGTTTTATTTTTCCACAAGGTATGTTAAGAACATTGTGTCAAACGGGTTATGTAGGTATAAGGGTTTAAATTTTGACTTTTAAACAACGTTACGTTCATAAATAATAATTTTAATATAAAAACTACTTCTTACCTACAAATCCAAATCAGAATCGAAATCAGAAGATGAACTGTCGCAACCAATATTTACAATGAGTGGCTCGATCATTTCATCAGTAATATTGTCCAACTTCCAGATTTTCTCTTCTTCTTTAATCGTATGATTTACTGCCTTTTCCCAGTTTTCAGGCTTCACATTATTTACAGCCTCCAAAAACAACTCGTTTTAAAAGAATTATTTTTTCTTGAAACTTCTCCCTTTATCTGTGCCCATATCAGTTCAATCTGGTTTACTTCGCAATGATATGATAATGATATAACCACCGTCATCCCACGATTTTTTGCAATTTCATCAATTTCATATTTTTTGAATTTCTCTTTATGAAGGGAACACATGATACAGTTCTTTTCTCACAGAACCGGGATGGAACTTAATATTCTTTGAATTTAGCCAATGGGCCATGTTCACATGTGAGATATGCTGTTTTATAAACTATATTGTAATAGTTAGTCGCTATACAAGTTATTCTAAATAATCAGTTCGTTAAAAAAGCTAAAAGTTTTTAAATTAAGCCCAATTGAAATTTAAAATTTGAAATTATACGTCATCGGGAATAGACCAATCAGCTTGTGTCGAAGTTTTTTTTGTTTTACAAAACCAAGCCAACGAACAAACCTACATACAGAATGTCGAAGTGAACGCACATCTAAGTGACATTTAAAAATTGACAGCACCTAACAACTAACCTTAGTTTTTTGTTTTGGTTTAATTTTATTATTAATCTGCATTTATCTGGGTAAATTATCCTGTGGGATATAGGATATATAAAGGAAGAAGAATATGAATTTATCAGCTGTATTTATAAAAGTTGAATCAAGTATTTTTCCCATTGTAAACGAAAATATGATTACCGAGATGATTACTGCATTTTTTAACAATACTCAGTTTCCAAAAGATAGAAAGGTAAAACTTTATTTATAAATTGTTTTAATGGTAGGTAGTTACAGTTTATATGAAGCAGTACACTTTATAGTAAAACATATTTATCTCAGGTTTTATTTTTAGATCTGCCAAGCAAGAATATGGAGATATTTACTTTTTCCATAAGAGAGAAGGAGACAAATTACACCTAAACATAAAGTACAGCAAAAACCTTATGATGTGGCTGTTTTTTAGTGCACAATGCTTAGGATATGTTGAATCTCAAGGTTTGTAATATTTATTATGCTTTTTTGTTTTTATATCACATATAATAAACAGTGTATAAGGCCCTTTATTCTTATAAATATTTTTTTTCTAATTTTGACATAAAGAGACATTTTTTGTAATCGCAGCAAGTGTTAAAATAATCTAGAAATAGATTTTGTTAGTGAACCTAGTAATAATTATGATACCAAAGAATGCTGCAGAGCACCTATGAAATTTTGAGTTAAAACATGCCATATTTTTAGGCTATTTTTATACCCTTTTCAAAAATTTTATGCTCCTCGTTTTATGCAAAACTTAAAATGCTCTGATAGCTTCGAACGAAGTCAGCAAAGCACCTCTGTTTTATAAAATTTTTTCTGTAAAAACAGCAACACCATATATTTATGCACTTGAAATATTATATTTTTAAAAAATACATGGTCTGCCAAGCAAGAATATGGAGATATTTACTTTTTCCATAAGAGAGAAGGAGACAAATTACACCTAAACATAAAGTACAGCAAAAACCTTATGATGTGGTTGTTGTATTTAACAAAAATGAAATTTTTAGTGCACAATGCTTAGAATATGCTGAATCTCGAGGTTTGTAATATTTATTATGCTTTTTTGTTTTTATATCACATATAATAAACAGTGTATAAGGCCCTTTATTCCTATAAATATTTTTTTTCTAATTTTGACATATAAAGAGACATTTTTTGTAATCGCAGCAAGTGTTAAAATAATCTAGAAATAGATTTTGTTAGTGAACCTAGTAATAATTATGATACCAAAGAATGCTGCAGAGCACCTATGAAATTTTGAGTTAAAACATATGCCATATTTTTAGGCTATTTTTATACCCTTTTCAAAAATTTTATGCTCCTCGTTTTGTGCAAAACTAAAAATGCTCTGATAGCTTCGAACGAAGTCAGCAAAGCACCTCTGTTTTATAAAGTTTTTTTCTGTAAAAACAGGAACACCATATATTTATGCACTTGAAATATTATCATTTTTTTTTTTTTGGAAAAAAATACATGGTTCTTGCTAACCTTCGAAAGAAGCCAGCAGAGCAATTCGGTTTTTTAAAGCTTTTTTCTAAAAACCACACCCCATTTTTAGACTCTTGAAATATTGTAAAACTTTACTAAAAAAATTGCTATTTTTAAATAATACAGGGTGCTTTGTTGGAACAAAGTCAGCAGGACACTTCAGTTTTTTAATATATAAAAACAACTACTTATGACACATGTTTAGGCTGTTTTAAAATCCTAAAAATGTGGTAAGTATATTTGTTTTCAGAAAAAAAACTTTGAAGTCAGGGAATTGCGAATTTTTTTTAAAAATGTCAAATTTCGAATATTTTATAATATTGTAGGAGCCAAAAAATGTGGTGTGGTTTAAAAAAAAACTGGGGTGCTCTGCTGGATTCGTTTGAAGCTAACAAAGCATCTCGTAATTTTTTATTTTATAATACTCAATAGCCTAAAATGAGACATAGCTGTTTAAACAAAAATGGTACTTTTAAAAATAGCAGTTTTTTCGAAAAGCTCTATAATATTTCAAAAATGTGAAAATGTGGTGAGCTTGTTTTTTTTAAGTTTTGAAAATCAGAGGTTCTTTACTGGATTCGTTTAGAGCTAGTAAAGTGCTCGTCTTGTTACATAAAATAAGGCATTTTGTAGCTGGTTATATAGTTATTTTGTAACTGCATATCTAACCCTTTTATTTTTTTCAGGAGGTTGTAAACATGTGGCTTCATAGAAGAAGTGAGGAACCATCTGTAACATCTACTCAGTGTTATTGATAATGATGTACACTTGGCTAGATTGTTAAAGAAACCTCTTCATCCACTACAGGAAAATAAATCAGTACTTTTATATTCTTAGGATTTGTATATATTTTTTATTTGTAAATAAATTGTTTTTTTACTTCATTTTTCTCATTTTTTATTAAAAGGTTAATAAATAAAATTTTCACAGATTTTTATATTTTTGTTTGTAAACAATAATTGAAGTTTTTATTAAAAATCACCAATGTTAATAATAATAACTTAAGTCAATATTATTCTTTCTCCTTTTTTAAAGCTACTATTAATAAAGGTATTACTTTAGCTTGACCTATGATCAATTTTTAATTTTGTGATATATTTGGTTTGACAGAAAAAAAATTAAAACCCTTTGACATTGGTTGTTTTTACTTAGATTTTCATAAAAAATAAATGGAACTGCAAACATGTTTTACTAACGTAATAACGAATAGCAACATGAAATTTTTTTTTCACATTTATCACTGTTGTCATTTTCATAAGAAGGCACACTTTCTGGTTTTTTGAAAAAGGTGGCAAGAACTGTGATATTTTTAAATTTATCACCAGTGATACCACATGTAGTTACCCGATTTATTGGAATATATAGACTTTGCTACCACATTCAACTGAACTTGGTTTTTAATATTTATCACTGTGACATAGGCGTTTTTGTTAAAATGTTTCATTTTAAACTGCTGTAAATAGGTGCCTTTGTTTTGGTAGTTTCAGTCCCAAAAAAATCTATGCATATACAGGTACTCATTCCTCTTCAATTTGCTCGAAAAGTTAAATTTTTATCAAAAATTACATTGGCTGTTTAAAAACTCATTATAATCCCTGAAATGTGATAATTAGGTAAATTAAATTAAAAAACAAAAAAGTTTATTAAATTAATATTTACTCTTACAAAATAGGTTCTTGTAAGTTAACAAGCAATTATGCAGATATTACTAAGTAAATGTACTTGCTTAAAATTCACACACGAATGTGGTTTTAACATGTTAAATTAACTAACCCTTCTTATAACTCTTTCCACATGTATTCTTAGAGATGCTATTCTTTTACTTAATTGTACATCTTCTTGAGAAGTTTTTTCATTCTGTGATACACTAGGTGTGGCTTTACTAAAGTGTATCCCATGTTTTCAAGTAGCTGATTATTCTGAAACCCCTATCTGCCATTATATGGGATCCAGGAACCAGTTTGTTTAAATACCCACATTTTTCCATTATTTCTTTATCACTAGTTCTTCCACAAAATGATGAATAAATTCGGTATCTTCAAAACTTTCAGGAGATTCTGCATTTTCTTCCAGAAGGGTTTTTAGGTTATACACCTAAGAATTTATAGTATCCTTATTTTCAATTTCCTGAAGGGGACAATTAGCAGAAATTGCTGCTACATCTTGATAATCCGGTGTATTTTTATTAAAAAGTTCACGAGAAACATCGCTAGTAGAAGGTTGATTTTCTTCTTTCCAAATTTCTAGGAACACTAATAAATATTTTTGAAGATGAATGTGAATCATTATCACATTCTGGAACAAAACACTTTTTCGTAGTCATAATATTTATAAAAAGTACAAAATTAAACAATCAAATTCCAAATAAATTCTTGATGGAGACACTATGATGACAGATGCCATACACAGTGCTGCCATTTTGCCATTTTCTGAATTATTAAGTGACTTTTAAAACAATGAAACCTTAAATATGGTAAAAGTTTAAACAGAAATAATACTTTAAAAAAACATTTGATATTATATATTTAAAAGATATTTGTTTAACGATGTTTTAGAAGTCTAAAAGTAAGAAGGAGTACACAAACGAACGTACATCACTTCTCGTAAACCTTCTAGCCGGCAACGTTGTGCGCTAGCTCCTATTGGTCTATTCCCGGTGACGTCATAACTCCGGCAAATGAATAGATAAAAAAAAAATAAAAAAAATGTAATTTTATTTTCAACTCTATTATTCATAAAAAAAATTTCAAAATTTTTGAACATGCCCCATTATGTAAATCTTTTTTTAACCACTTGGTTGTGGGCATTTTTTCTATAAGTCTCGAGTGATAACTTGCATTATCCATTACTATTATACAATTCTGAGGAAGAAGATCTATAATTTGTTCGAACCACTCTTTAAAGACATCAGCATTCATGTCCTCATGGTAGTCACCGGTACGAGTAGATTCAAAAGTCAATAAACCACCTTTAACAAAACCGTTTGAACTACCGATGTGTACTATTATTAGTCTGCGCCCTTTTCCTCATGGTGGATTTAAACCAGTAGATAAATTATTTAAAAAAGCCTGTCTTCGACTTGTAACAGTTTCATCTTGCCAAAATTTATTTGGTTTATGTCCCTCCTTGATCCATGTTTCATCTAATTAAAATATATTTCTTCTTTGGTTTCTCATTTCTTTTATAGTCCTTAGGTAATTTCTTCTCCATACTACAATATCGCTTCTTTCTATTAAAATAGACTTTCTAAAATGCTTTTTCCATAGAAAACCTATTTCTTTTAAAAGTTTTCATAGTGTGCTTCGACTCATTTCAGGGTAATCCTTATCATCTCGAACCGTGGCAAGAACTTTGTCTACTGTCGGAAATTCTTTTCTAAAGAAGAACGCATGCACTTTCCTTCGAAGTCTTTCTTTCAAAAGATTTTCTAATTTAAATTTTGATTTTCCTGGAGCTTTACGTGCTGTTTGAAACTCGCCACATTTCTCTTCTTTAACAACTCTGTAAATCGTAGATTTCCCAACACCAAGCGTACTACTAACTAATTCCACTGTGTCATCAACACTTTTACATAAATGTTTGTCTGTAAATGATTTAAAACAATTAAATATTAATGTTTTTTCATTAACTGTTAAAGGACCGATTTTTTGTCGTTTACGCGGCCCTTCCAAATTTTCCATGATCACACTAGAATTCACAGTGCACCTTGCAAGTTGTAACTAAACGACATTTAGTAAACTTCAAGAATACACAACTTGGACCTCCTTACTAAATGGAAAACCTATAATAGCATTTTCGGTGAAATTTGTTGTAATCTTTAATACACAGGGCTTTTGGCCTGTCCAAACCTTTTTCTATTATTCTGTACAGCTTATGTTTATAAAGGACCAATAAAAGACCCAAAACTTGTAATAGCTCAGGTACATTTATTACAATTTTAGGAAATATTTAGATTATTCTGTAAAAATATTTAAAATGACCGTACTAAGTTTTGCATTAGAAATGCTGTTTTATTACTCTCTCATGCATAGAAATAGGTTATAGAAGGGAGATAAGGTAGACACAAATATTTTACAACATGAAAAAGACTACACTGAATCTGAGGACCCACCTTGTCTATCTCAGGAAAGTAGTGATAGAAATGAGCCGGAAGAAGAGTAAGAGGAAGAAGCTGTAGAAATTCGAGAAACCAAAATACAGAAAAGAAAAAGAAATGTTAATTGGAAGAAAAATATTCGAAAGCAAAAGAGAGCTGCTAGTGAAGAATACCTGTCAGCCACCAATAAGCTTATTGGAAAAAATGGAATAAAAGCACTTAGTCGTGATGAATGTAAAAAGCAATGCAATATTACGGTTGAGAGTCGTTCTCTAATTCACTCACAATTTTGGAATGATAGCATCGATGTTAACCAGAAACGACAATTTATGGCTAGCTGCATCAAAGAAATTCCAGTTGAGCGTGTAGCAGCTAGAACTGGATCTCGTGCTGAAAAAAGACTGTCGTCATTGAAGTATTGTTTAAGAGTTAATGGTAAGAAGGTTAGTGTGTATCGTACTTATTTTCACCTTCCAAACCTCTATGCGTAATGCATTATCGAAAAAACAACTTAGTGGAATCGTAATACCTGATCAAAGGGGTAAACATGAACCCTCAAACAAAATTGCCTTAAATGTAAAAACCAAAATCAGAAAGCATATACAGAAGTTCCCGTGCATAGAATCACGTTATTCCTGGAATACATCCCAGAGAAAGTCTTTATGTGAAGAATGTATAGAAAACCAAATTTCTAAAGATAATATTCCAAAGCATTGGTTATATAGTGAAATTTTCAATTCGGAATTTAATTCATCCTTTAAAGAGCCAGGTAATGATACATGTGACAAATGTGATGGATATATTATCAAACTTAAAGAATCTGTAATTTTGGAAAAACGCCTTGAATTACAAACTAACTATGACGCACATCTGCTTGATGGTGATCATCGGTATCACTTAAAGTGACAGGATAAAGAGACTTATAAAATCGAGACGAATACTAAAATACTTTCGGTGGATTTACAAAAATGCTTACCCACTCCTCTACTAACGAATGCTCAAAGATTTTTTAAAGCTATGGACTTAAATAATACAGTCTATGATGTAACAGACAAGATAGGCTATTGCTTTACCTGAGATGAATCTATTTACATGTAAAAGAATCTGTAGAGAAAATTGTTATCTGGAGTGTTAACTGTCCATCACAAAATAGAAATCATCAGATGTGTCATCTTTCGATTGTTGACAGGTCGTTGGAATGCCTAATACCAGTAATACAGTACCGATACTTTTTTGATGGCCCATTAGTCAATTTTTATTTCTACACTAAGAAAAGAAACTGGATTTAACCCATTGCTCATATTTATTTATCTGAAGTAACATCTCCATGGAGACTACTTATAATGACACTTTTGACAATTAAAAATAAATTTCTGACGTAATAAATTCCCCTTCCAGAAATTTTCACATCATTAGCCGCATATACCTGAACGTATGAATGGCCGCAAACGTGTCAAAACGTCGATACACATACGTCAATTTCCTGTTGGAAGGGTGAAGCTGTGCCCACCCGACCGTGCCATGTGAGCCAATTTGCGTGTAGATGCTTCTCCGAACAGGGCCCCCGCTTTGATACCGTCGCTGTGTCGGCTGCTGTTTATTTTGTTTCACCTGGCCTGCTTCGAATTTCATCGACTGGAAAATAACGGGCATAAAACAAACACACAACCAGCCGACAGCGGTGGTGGATTACGATGTTATTACAGAGATACGTCGTTAGATTACTTGATGGGATTTGGTGTGTGATGTGACAGATGTCTCGCAGAAAAATGGTAACATAGACATAGACATTTTCTAAGAGAGAGTCGCAAACAATGCAATCACTGTTACTCTCGAGAAATTACATTAGGAAGATGTGCAATGGCCGAATGGCTGTGCTAGAATCCGAAACTAGTACTGGCATTCATATAGAAAGTGTTAAACTTACCAATACATAGCATATAATCGATGTCTAAAAAGCATTTCTTTAGCTGAATATTTCCTATCTAGACACAAAAGGAGATTTCAAAACCAATTTGAAGGCAGTCCATCTGGTACGCTTCCTAGAACTGTTATAAAATAACGCATATTTAATGGAAATCAAGCTTACAAAGCCCAACCATAGTATAGAGAACAATCAGTAGTACGACTCTCGGGCGGTACCTTTGATCTGCACGAGTCACGCTTTTCCACAAGGAAGAAGAGGTTTGTCAGGCGACACCATTTTGTTAGGATCCTTCACATCTGGGTTTGCAGTTTTAGATAATTTTTATATATCTGTACGAAACTTTTTATACAAAATTATAATAGCACACTTAAAATTACAATATCTTTGATCTCCCAACTGAAATTGAGACTGCAATAAAGTTCAAGTTCAAAAAATGTGTGATAAAACTTACTATGTGACATATAATTTTGGAGATCACTACTGAAAAGAAAAATAACACTTGACAATTATCTGGATGCACCGCTAGCAGGAGACTAGAAAGAAAAGCTACTTCACAATAAAATTGATCCTAAAGAAATGGCGGCGCAAACGATGTAGTTCTGATGGAAAAATTTGAGTCGCAATAACCGCTTGTGGCTCAACTAAATAAATTGAAAATGAAAATACAACTAATTGCAACCAAGTTAACTATATAAATAAACTCACCTGTAATCGTAAGATTTCAATAATTCATTTGTCATTACCATCTTTTGCCACATTCCACGATTGCAGCGACACTAAACTTGCGGACGTGGTTGATTTTACATAATATGCCTAGACTAGAATGATCTTTCCACATTTGGTTGGAAAGCTGATTTTTCGAGATGGAAGCTGCTGGTCCTGTCTGGAGTTTAAAATTCGGCCATCATGCAAAACTAAATGTCCTCAATAATTAAAAATAAGTAACCAATAAAAAACATGTGACAACGTCACTCATTTTACTCAGTATTAACCATTCATTATCGGTCAGATTTATGCTCTACCTCATTCATACAGTGATACCTTCTAAGAGAGGGGCCAGTTTTATAAACGGTTATAATCTTTTTAGGTATTGTAATGGTAGCCAAAGCCTTAGCATGATCGGAATAAACTCTCTCCCCTCTGAGAGAATCAGGCATGGTCCGGACACTACAGCCTTCTCTAGCTCATCGCAAATCACACCTGTCTTGACCAACAGGTTTATAAGTTTCGCCTTTTTACTATTTATTGTTTGTTTAGTAATCTCAAACTCCTTAGAAGCAACAGTCGGCCACATCTGCCTCGCTTACAATCTTAGAGATCAAAGTCGCCACCTTGACTCACCAAGAAGGTCTCATTACCTAATGCCTCGTCTGGCTTTGGGTTTTCACCAATCTCTATCGCCTCGCCGAGAGCTCATCGCAAACCACACCTGTCTTGATCAACGGGTTTATAAGTTTCACATTTTTACTATATGTTGTTTGTTGAGTAACCTAGAACTCCTTCGAAGCCTCAGAAGTCCACATCTGCCTCATCTATAATCTTGGAGATCAAAGTCACCACCTTGACCCACCAAGCTGATGTCATTATCTAATGCCTCGCCTGGCTTTAAGTTCTGACCAACCTCTATCGCCTCGCCATCACTTGTCACAATAAACTCTTTCTAAAATTTATTCATTACGTTCCATTTTAAAGAAATCATGTACATGACAATTAAAGAATTTTTCCTTGTAGTAAGAAAACGACCACCTATAAATTGTCTCTAAAAAGAAATAACTGGGTTATTTCGATCTGTCAACCTAAAATGGGAAAGTTTTGGTAGTTTGCCAAGCAAATGTTTGGAATAAGCCAATCCAAGAATTATCGGAACTTTCCGGCAAATTATTACTGTATTTAAAAATTAGGGAAGCTAATTATGGTACAAATAATAATAGGAGCGTTCTCACCCATTTCTCCCGCTGATTCCGAAGAAGAATTCATAGATGTCATGGTGATGGAATATTCATCTACTACGATGTTGCCTAATACAGTTTTTACGTCCACTTTACGGCCACTACAACTAAAGCCTTGGTTTCTTTGAACACTCCGTTGCTGTGAGCGGACAGTCCGTCGACCGTCGCGTTTTGACGATTTTATCCAACCAGAGTATTTAAATGGGAATGGTTTTCTTGAATCGGCTTAGCTGAGCAGGATAGCGTCATCCGCTGATTTGTCGCGACTAGTCGGTTCATATCTGTTGAGTTTGATATTAGCGAAATCGTTGGCGTGTGCGGAGACAGTTTGTGAATACAAATATATTGTTATTATTTTTAAAACAATGAGTGACAAATTCACACATACAGATGACATTATTTGTAGGTTTCTTGGAAATGTCGTCCTTTATAAAACTCAACACAAATTCAAAAAGATTTGTAGAAAGTCTAAAATACTCCCTAAATTTGGTTTCATTTCTAAAAAGCCTCCGCTGCATAGTGATATTAAAGGCACCTTCTGTATCGCGGCACAAAAACAACTTATCCACTGGCTTATTGGAAACTTTGACGGCTGCAATTGCCAGTTCCTCTTGTTCTTTCTCTTCCAACAATAATAACAACGCAAACAATTTATTTTCGTCCATTTTAGTACCTTTCGTTTACAATCATAATACATAAACAGGCACGTACACACGGACGAAAATCGCAGCCCTCAGCGGTCGACGGATTGTCCGCTCATTGCGACGGAGTGTTCAAAGAAATCAAAGTTTTAGGGAGCAAACACAGAATTTCGGTGTGGATGCATCAAATTCAATAAAGTTTCCTTAGGTTTTTTATGTTGATCCATAACATTTTTGAGCATCAGGAACTGCTGAGTCGCCAGCTGTTGTTTTACCCTGTCGTCCAGGAAAAGACTCACAAACCCCGTAAGTCATACCTCTCGGTTAAATTTTTCTTATCTGCCGCTATTCCAACTTCGTCAGTTGAAGAGCGTATGCTGTTGCGTTCTAAATTGGCGAAAACGGCTTAGAAAATTACACAAGGAAGCTAACAAAATTTTAAAAAATTACATTGTTTAGGAAAACACTAAATGGACATCAGAAACGAAAACAAAATACCAAGAACCTGCGGACAAAGAATTCAAACGACATAAAACTGAAAACACAGAATAGACACCAGAAAAGAAATCAAACTATTAGGAACCCAAGGACAAAAACGATATGAAACCGAAAATACTAAATGGACACCAGAAAAGAAAGAAAAATACCAAAGGCAGACAGACAATGAATTAGAACGACATAAAGAAGAAAACGCAGAAAAAAAAAAACAAATACCAAGAATAGACGGACAAAACTTTGTAGCACTTCATATTCTGAAGACAATTAAGACACACTACACGGAATAAAAAGGCATGGAAGCGTCAAAAGGAGGTCTATGTCAAAAAAGGATAAAATACATAATTTTTAAATCGTGGTTTTAATAACTTTCTAGCGGCTCCTCGTATTATGGTGAATAATATAAACCGTCGATATTAACAGAGAATCTTATCTTTTGCGGTGAGAAAAAAATTGTCTAAGATCCGATGATAATACCTAACAAGCAACCAAAACAATATTTTTTTTAAATACAGTTCAAGTTGTGGTGTAGTTTATAAGTTGTTAATGAAATAATGGTGTAAGTTTTATAAATATAAGAAATTAAAATCGTAATAATATTTTAATTATTTCTTACATTAGCAAGAGTGGTATAATGTTCCTCGCCAAAATTGACAAAAGAGTACCTGATAGGAGCTGGTAACTTGTTATTGACTTTATAGCAACAATGCAAAAGAGAAGAAGGTCAATTAACCTTCCTCTTGTTAACAAACCTATTAAAACCCATCTAGAAGGGTAAGGGGATAAAAGATATGTATTTTATTCTTTCAGCCTCTCTAAAAGTTTTTTGCCTACATTTGTACTGAGATCTATATTCTCTCATTGTGAACCCCCAATATTTTGGTCACCAGTCGCCACTGCCTACAACAAATTATACAAGCCTGAGTATAAAAAGACAGAAGAATATTAGTATGAAAGCAGACAGTGTTAGTGTTAGATTTAGCATGATCAATTGTTAAAGAAATCAAGTCCTATTCCCTATGACTACAACTTTGCTAACATAACCTTACTTAGGATATGACTGTGCGATAATCTTATTTCATGTTCTTTGACACAATACACCTTCTCACACTACAGTTCAATATTAAAATTGTAATTCAAAATCACAATATAACTCAAGCATAATATAACTCTAGTTCACTGTCAATAAAATGGTTTAAATAGTTCTATGTTGCTAAAAATGAACCATATCGCCATATATTATAAAATTATTAAGTGATTTTGATGTATAAAAAACTCATATTAATGCTTTCCGTTCTATCTTTTTATTTTTTGAAAGGGAATACAAATATTTTTGAGAGAAGCCGCCATTTTGTCAACGCTTACCAGAATGAATACAATCACTATTAGGCATTCCAACGACCTGTCAAACTGCTGACAAGTGGGAACTGACAATTTAGATATGGCAACCCTGTGGGCCTGTTGTCATTGACAGGGTCAATGCTTAGCTACATTAGCTCTCTGACTTGACAGGACTTTGTTCATGCCCTGTTTACTCCATAAGGCGTCATCTCCAACTATAGAGGTATAATACTAATACGTTTTATTAAAAATGACCCCACTGGGCGTGGCTTAAATGGTTGACTAAGCAGGGTCGTATTCAAATATAATTAAAGTCCGTATGCAGAATTACAACTTTTAAATGACTTACTTACCTAAGATTTGTTTCAACATGATCGATTCGAAATTAATTTGATGACATTGCGCAATTATGACTTCTACACTATTTACTATTATTTATTAACCGTTTTCCGACCAAGCCAATGCCAAGACCATAAAATAGATTAATATTATTATATTGTTCTGTCTTCGCCGAAACCGTCCGATATATGACCTGTGTGATCGAAAATTAACGTTCGAATAACACTGTGCATCAGATTTGTTAATCTCTTTGTGCTTTAAAACTAAAACCCGAACTACGATTTTTCATTCAAGGACTCTCTTGTCTTGATCAAAGCTGCCAATGTCAAAATCTGACAATGAGAAGAATTATGACAACAAATTACCAAACTAAAAAACAAACCACTACATGAATTGTGAATAAATATATTTCAGTAAAAATACAGCCAAGTTTGTAGAAAGGACAATTAATTACTTTTAAATGTAAAACATGTAGGTCTTTCTGCTGCAGAAGACATACATTAAAAATCTGATGTGTCCAACACATGACTTTCCTATCTAGTTATTACAGGCTTTTTTTCCGTTTATTGTGTACAACCTATTGCAGCATCTCTATAAATGTTTAGAGGATAAACTAAATATATATACATTGTCCACATACATCTACCGCGAAACATTTTTCTATAGATATTCATTGAAAATGAAAATACTGAAAAATTTAAATTTAGCACTTTTCCTACAATTTTTCCATTACGGTCTATTTAAAAAAAAATCATGTATGAACAAATATTATAGAGATCGATATCGCAAACAACTTTTATTTCAACAATTTTCATAAAAATCAGAATTTTGCACATTTTGTCAAATTTCTCGAATACGGACCATTTCAGGAAATTTTTACATAAGGCAAAAATTATAGATAATAATATTAGAAGTAACTTTTATTTGAACAATTTTCTTCTCCAAACATAAATAACAGATATATTCCATAAAATATATAAACGGCCTCCCATAAAGTACCCCCCCAGATGTTCCGACTTTGTCCAAAATCTAATCATTTCACGTCAGGCCGAAATAAAACTTAAGTTTAAAATTTATTGATTTTTTCTTTATCCGTTTTTGAGTTTTCTTCAAATTTCGAAATTTACACATTTTCTCAAATATCTCGAATACGGTCCATTTTAGAGAAATTACCTATGGGACAAAAATTATAGAGAATTATATTACAAACAACTTTTGTTTGAACAATTTTTATAAAAAAAAATATTTTTTTACATTTTGTCAAATTTCTCGAATACGGACCATTTTAGGAAAATTTTGTAAATGACAAAAATTATAGATAATAAAATAAGAAGTAACTTTTATTTAAAAAATTTTCTTCCCCAAACGTAAATAACAGATATATTCCATAAAATATAAAAATGACCACCTATAAAGTACCCCCCCAGATGTTCCGACTCTGCCCAAAATCTTATCAGCTCATTAGACGTTGGAACAAAGCTTAAGTTTGAAATTTGGTGTTTTTCCGTGTATCGGTTCATGAGTTATGCGTTATACAGACACACACACACACACAGACACACACACACACAGACACACACACACACACAGACACACACACACACACACACACACAGACATCATCGCGAAAATAGTCAAAACGGATTCAGGGGACCTCAAAACGTAAAAATCCGTCGAAAACTCGAGGTCGAAAAAAATCATGATTCCTATACTTTCCTTATATCTGTATACAGATAGGAAAGTAAAAATATGACCCGCTACAGTCAAAAGTTTCAAAAGACCAAAAATTCAGCTAGGTATGACTTTATGCTTAAACGTAGATTGAAGAAAACCATGATCAAAACTACTCTGTCAAAACCAATCGGAACTAAAAAGACTCAGATAATAGTTGTTGGTTTTATTTATGTTTGAAATAATTAATTATATAGGGTAGGTACATATATTACTAAAATTGCAAGAAAGTACTTACTAAAGATTTCTATAATTGGTACCTATGTATAATAAACAACAATCTCACAGATGCACAGCATACAACTATACAAATGGAATTATAGAGATAATTTATTTTAAAACTAGGCATTCATTTGCGATTTGTGATTACAAAAAGAAAATTTTAACCACTTTTTCTGATCAGTAATGTTAGTGTTATAGTGAAAAAGTTTCTAGAAACTGGTGTTTTTAATCCTAATAAAGGATTGTGAATTTCCAAGAAAAGTGCATGATGAAAATTGTTTTGACCGAAATTTTGAATGCCATGCCATTTAAAAAAAAAACCCTATGGCTGTGGATAACATTTGACACAACATCTTATCCTAAAAATAACTGTTTGGTTGCATTGGAGGAATAATTTCTTCATTGGTACTTTTTTAGGGTGCAAGGATGACTTGACATTACTAAATTTAAACCTTTGTTATAAGTTGTCTTTTTGCTTTACCTTCCAAATCGGTTAAAACTACTAAATTAATGAAAAATGAAACGATAAGCAAATTACGCATACCCGGTCACATGTGATCATTTTTCAGGATACTCGCGGCTTAGCTTCAGTGGAGACGGGTGTGGTCCACAAAAAAAATAATAAGAATGTTAATGTAGGCGCCAGATAAATTTACACAAGTATCTAAGAGGTCCTTATCGACCATAACTTACCAAAAGGTCAATAACTTAAAATACACCAACTCGAGTACGTAAATGAAACTATTATACTTAATACCAGCTATTTATTTAAGAGCTATTAAACATGTAAAAAAAAATGAACATATATCTAGGACTAAGTCCAAGGTAACGACTGAAATTCGTAATACCAAACCTAAATAAAAAGAGAATTAACAAACCTATAAATTCATCTAAATTCCATGTGTGAATTGAGCCAAAATATATTAACAGTAGCGGTAGCAATTAAGAAATAGCAAGTAAAGCAAGTATGATTATTATACACTATACCTAATAATAGCAATAATGCAATAGTAACAAAGCCACAAATAACTAATGGTTATTTTGCTAGTCTTAAGGCGAAAAGTAAAGAAAAGGAACCGATAGTAAAGAAAAATAACGATTTTACACCGCTTGAGCTCAGGCGCATGTGCGTTAGATCCTAAAAGGCAAAATTTTGGTTTAATTATTTCGCACCTTAGAGACCGCTAACAAGTAAATATGTATCATTAAAAGCTGGCCATAAGCAGAAATCGTAACAATAGGCAAAAAAGCTGTACAAGCAATGACATAAAAAAAATATTAATAAAAGAAAGAAAAAATTAATAAATAACTTGCGTGTATCCAAAACGAAACCAACATCAAGTGGAGGCTGATCCAGAACTCAGCGTCGCTATGACAGGATCAGGTTTACTGTTGTGTCCTACTTTGAAGACGACGTCCCTGGAGTGGATGCGCTGAACCGATGACGGATGGTGATCTCAGTTCAAGAATAATCCAGGAATAAATCAGGAATAAACCAGTATTAAACCATAAAACGAACCATAAAATACCCGTAAACCATAAAACCCTAAAATATACATATGAATTAGAAACCAAAAGTTTCTGCTTAATAAACGAACTTCTTGCATTAAATATGAATTAAAAAAAAAGAAATGCAGTTTTTTTTTTAACCCTGTAATAAATAATTTATTTTCTTATATTTAATATATTTAAACTTACTCAACAGATCAAAGTAAGCGTATATATAAATAAAATAAAAATATACTAATAACAAAAAAAAATAAGCGTTCCTGGTCTACAGCGAAAAACTAGACCATTCTCGCTAATCAAATAGATCATTAAAAATAATCACAAGAAACAAAGAAATATTTTAAATCTGGCAACATCGCAAATTCGACAAAATTTTATGTCGCATAAAAAAAACTAAAATTTCATGCCAAACATTTAAAAAAACCACTGTATAAATATAAAAAAAAATACACGTTACTTACCCTGGCCAAGGGGTTTCTTTATTAAAATGGCTTCGGCGGCAAATTTGTTGATATCACCCTTTTTTTTATTATTTAGCGGTTAAAGGCCTAATTATATCACTAAAATAAAGAAAAAGCTTGGTAACTAATTGGACTTTGAGATGCAAGGTTTTAAGCAAATCACTATCAAAACGAGTCTCCGATTATTTAAACCACAAAAGAAATTATCTTATTTTTTTTTGCAGGAATAAAACAAAATTAATTTTATCGTTCATACTCTATATTATGAAAAGAACAATGAGCGGCTTAAAAATGAACATAGCTAAACGAAGTGTTACATACCTGATTAAGGGTGAAATATCTATCAGAAAGCTCCACGTGCAATGTAAAAAAAATCCTTCTTCAAACGAAGTAGTCCAGAAAATCTCTATCAACCAAATAACTCTCTCAAAAGTACTTGAGATTCTCCTACAATTGGTACTCGGAAAACTGAACCCCCCTTCTAGGGATGGTAGCACTATTACCACGAAATTCCAGTAGCACCCTTACAATTAAACACACGAGGCAGCTTCTTTAAAAGACAGAACAAAAGTGACCAGGAAACCACAGTTTAGCCATATTCGCAGGAAAATTTATTTACAGAATCCATCAGTAGATGGAGCCATGGCGAGATATCGCAAAGAAACAAAAATAATCGGGAAATTAAGGGAAAAACATACAAATAATGTAATATAAACTAACCTCATACAAGGGAAAAAGTTTAGTAGTTGCTAAAGCAATCTATCAGGCCGAAATACTCCCTACAAACATATAGAAAAATCGGAAATTTTAAAATTAAAACTGGCAGCGTCGCATTCCTGCCAAAAGAACACCGGATCTATTAATTAGCGCGAGAATTAAAACTGAATGGATCAAGGTGACATTCTTAATTCCTACAATACAGATAGATTAACTTATAAAAACAATAAATAATAACCAAGCCGGGCATCAAATACAACAACTATAATAGAAAGACAGCCCTTCGTTCGCAATAGAGTCTTACTTTTCTGAAAATATTAATTTTCATACGAAATATACAATAAAGTTTGCAAAGAAGGTCAAAACTGAGCAAAGTATAGGTGTAGAGGTGGGACAACTAAAATAAAAATTAACGAGTTAAAATGAAACAATGAAGAAAATATGATTTAAATATTTTCAAAAACGAAACGATAAATTTGACACGTTACATTCTGATACACCTGTATTGTACATACTTGAAAAATATAAAATTGTTCAAGTGGGAAGTTTATATACAAGGTGTCTCATTGAGAAAGGGATACAGAACAACTGAAGCGTCTGATTAAAAATAAGACTATGCTTAGAATGCGAATATTCTTCATTTTAATTTTGAAGTTTCTTATAAGTTCCCAACAAAAGTACCTATATATGATTTACTTAAAAAACATCAAAAAATATATAATTATAGTTCAAATAAGTGTAACGTATCTTATGACACCAAAAACTTTTGCCAAATTTGGTAAAATTATAGGTAACTCTTCAGTTTTTCTGTGTCCCATTCTTAATAAGACATTACAAAAAATTTATTATTATTTAAAAAAATATTTATTGACCTTTAAACAACACTATTTTGTTCTTTATTAAGTTAGTTATTTAAGTTTTATTGTAAATAAAGTGTATACTAACTAAACATTCATTTATTGTCGGAACAGCATTTTTCTTCAATCTGACCCTTAACTCACTCTTATCAAAAAATTCTTCCTTGAAGTGAATAGAGCACAACATGCTATTCGGCTTAGACTCAAATTGGCCTTTTCCCACAAATTTAGACCAAATTTTGAGATATTGTGGGTCTTTTGGAAACCTATAATAAAAAAAAGTTAAGCATTCTAAAAAAAATTCTAAGTACACTCCTTATACTTATAAAAACTTAAATTAGATAATTTCTTACGCTCTTTCACTGAAGAGTTTTTACAATTAATTTTGGCACACTTAGTCATGATTTTTATACAAATTAATAAAAAAAAAACACTTATTAAGATAGAAATAACGTCGAAATATTTAAATTTTAACAAAGTTCTGACAGCTCTTTGACAGCTATGACATGAGCACTAAGAGAGGGGGAAGGGGTGTCGTTTTTTTTGGCATGTCATGTCCATAGTATTCAACCTCATTGTCTCCAACTTGCCCATTTATATGTAGATGTCAAAATAAGAAGGTATACAACCCCTGGTTCGTAGGGCTCATCACCAATATTGTATATTAAATAATTTGCTTACATTATGGCTCTTAAAAACAGTCCTAGATGTAATTGATTAAATTATGTTAATCACCATCCAAAAAATGACAACTAACACTTCGCAGACACTGATAGTATGTTTTCTATTTGTTTTTCAGAATCAATGAGGATGCGTGATGGAGAGAAGCTGTTTCTGGAGGACTCGGACGCTGTTAATCGTGATTTCAATCAGTTTCGCTCTTACAAAAGGAAACGGGCTCGTGAGAAAGGTAGGTAACTCAACATTTTCACTGATTAACCGTATAGAGATTATAAGTAATAGAATAAGACTTTTTATGACATAATTCCCATTTTTCCCCAGATCTAGGGAAACAATGTTAACTTTTCATTTAATGGCAACGTCCCAATACAAATTAATTCGACTCATTTCGTAACTCCACTTATTGAAAAATAAATATTAATAAAAACTATCCACTAAAAAAAAGTTCCTATTATACAAAATGGTTTCATTCTTTAACAATCTTAGAAATCAATGTAAAAAATTAATTTGTCGTATTTTAAAAGATTTTTAAGCGCATATATAATTATAAACATGTTTTTTAAGCTCCTGAAAAGTTAGGTGTTTTGGATCTACGAGATTTGCTAATTAGGGTAACGATGTGCCACTTAAATGTATTAAGTACAGCAAAGGTTAATCATTGTACAAATTTCCTCCAAACATCATTATCCTTCTGTGCTATCGCCATTTAACGAGAAGCGGTGTTGCTTGGTTACTAAATTTCAGTGATATATTTAGGGATATACAGCTCTATATGAGAAGAATACACCTGTATTGCAACATTGCCTTTCAATGAAAAGTTATTTTTCTCCAGATCTGGGAAAAATTGAGAATTTGTGTTCTTATTTTACTACTAGATAATTATTAAATGTTATTAACGTTTGTAGATAAGGCACCATCTTTTATAGAGAATAATATTTTTCGAGAAATTGTTAATAGAGTAGTTTTTAGTGACAAAGTACAAATAACAGTTCCGACGTAAAACCACATCTCTAACTCTTCCAAACGGCAAAGTACACAGAATTAAACTTGTATTTACCTAAAAACGAGCGTTCTCACCTTTCTCGCCCTTGCTGCGAACATCAGCATGAGAATGTTTTACTAAAACAAAATAATTGCCTGGTTTAGAGGAACGAATAAAAGGGAAATCACAGTATTTCAAATCCTATATTTAGGGTCAACAAAGGAGCCTTAAGCCTTCATAATTAGCTACACTTTGTATGGATTTAGGGATGGCCAACAAGGTATAAATAATGGGATTGGGTTGTTTAAAAATTTATCCATTCTAGAAATAGATGCGGCCCGCGCCACGAAATAAGTGAACAATTACTCACTTTTTCTCTCTCTCTTCATGATGTAAAAAGGTGATATAATCTAATTTTTTTAAGTTTATAAAAAATATACTTAATAAATTAGTTTTATGGAAGTATCTATCCTTATATTAAAGAAACGCCTTGTATAATTTTTACAGCATAATTTTTGATGTCATCAAAATTGTATTCAGAAACTTCTGACTGGTCCTCGGCACGTATTAGCATGGTAATTCCGCTTTAATCAAAGTTTGATTAGATTTGGGATTTTCACCAATTTAAAGTATCTACTAACTAACTACCAGCCACGTTTTATTTGAAAACTATTTAGGTAGGTACGTGTGTTCTCGACTTTATTTGCATTTGCGAAGAAACTTTCATTAAAAAAAGATTGATATTGGTGTATTAAAGTTAGGGATTGCAATCCGGAAAACCAGATCCGGTAATCCGACGGATCCTGCATCAAAATGTATATTTTGGGAACAAAAAGAGATATACTACATAATCTTCTTTTACTTTATAACTTTCGCCATATACTTTCACCATACACATACTTTCACTAGATGTTTGAGTGTCTACATCGTCAGTCATAAGTTCTGAACAGTCTTCCTTAGGGTTGCCACCTTGTTTTTTTTTTAAAGGACAGTTATCCTCTTACAAGAGAAAACTATTTCAAGGCTATTGAAAGTCTAAAATCGCGTTTTGGTCATGAAGACTTAATTATAGAAGTTCACGTTAGAGAGCTTTTGAAATTAGTTTTAAATAATCATAATTTTAAGTCTAGATTAAGTGATTTGTATGATAAAATTGAAACTCAACTTCTTTCTCTAGAATCCCTCAATGTCACTTCTGATCAATGTGCCGCAATGTTGTTTCCGTTGATAGAATCATGCTTATCTGAAGACCTTCTTCGAGTTTGGCAACGAAGTTCATTTTTCTGTGCTACTGATTCTATGAAAAAACGTCTTAATTAACTGATGAAATTTATGAAAAGAGAAGTAGAAAATGAAGAAAGAATATCACTTACAACTGCAGGATTTACTAATTCTAAACAAAAAAATCTTCTATATCTTCTTCTAATTTAGTACCTACTGCAGCTACATTAGTTAACACAAAGTCATTAAAATGCGTTTCCTGTAAAAAAGAACACAGCAGTGTGGATTGTCCAACTGCTCTGAAACTTTCGTATGTAGAACGTAAGAAATTATTGTCGTCTAAGGGTTGTTGTCATCTATGTTTGAAATTTGGGCACATAGCGAGGAAATGCAAATCGGCGG
Organism: Psylliodes chrysocephalus; assembly: GCA_927349885.1. Lineage (NCBI taxonomy): Eukaryota > Metazoa > Arthropoda > Insecta > Coleoptera > Chrysomelidae > Psylliodes > Psylliodes chrysocephalus. Next base: position 3,699,427 of record OV651813.1, read on the forward strand.
TACAGCTTAAATGTAGTAATTGTGGCGGAAAACATGTATTGGTCATGTGTTTTCATTTAGCGGAGACTAGAAACTCTAGAGAAGTTGAAACTAGTCCTCAAGTAACAGATAATCTCTCAAATCATACTTCTTTTAGTCAATTATTTTTGTTAACATTAGTTGTAACTTTAAAAGGCAAAAATTGTGAACGGCAAGTTCGAGCAATTATTGATCCAGGTTCTCATTGGTCTTATATCAGAAAGTCTAGTGCAATTTCAATGGTATTTCAAGCATTAGGGACGGAGGAAGTTCTTCATTCACTATTTGGGGGTTTTGAATCGTTGGCGGAAAACAAAAACAAACAGAAAAATATTAGTGGAAAGGTTTGATATTGAAAAGCTACGTTTAGACTATCTGATTCGTTTAAAAAGTTATCGAGCAGAGGGCCGTCCAATTGTCTACTTAGATGAAACATACATTCATGCCTCCCACACACACCAGAAAGCTTGGAGTGATAATTCAAATGAGGGATTAAAGAAACCAATTAATAAAGGTGATAGACTAATTATTGTCTATGCAGGAGATGAAATGGGCTTTATTCCGAATGCCCGGTTAATTTTCAAATCTGGAACCAAAAGTGGAGACTACCACGATGAAATGAATTTTAATAATTTTTCTAAATGGTTGAAAGAAAAGCTGTTTCCGAACCTCCCTCCAAAAAGCGTCATTATTGTTGATAATGCTCCTTACCATAATGTCCAGGTAAATAAAGCACCAACGTTAACTTCTAAAAAAGCTGACATGCAGGATTGGTTAAGGAATCATAATATTGCTTACGAAGAGGATATGCTCAAAACGCAATTATACAGTTTAGTGCTATTGCATAAGTCACGATTTAAGAGGTATGCAATTGAAGAAATGATAAATGAACATGGTTTTAGTTGTTTGCGTTTGCCACCGTATCATCCCGATCTTAATCCGATCGAATTAGTGTGGGCATCATTGAAACAATATGTAGCTAGTAACAACACTACATTTAAGAGGCAAGACGTACAACTGTTGTGTGAAGACTTTTTTGATACGTTTTCTAAAGAGGAGTGGCAATCTCGTTGTAATAATGCTAAAATGTGGGAATCTAAATTTTATGACAGAGAAGTTACTTTGGATGAGGCAACTGATAGATTTATAATTAACTTAAACAGTGACAGTGAGACTGATTTTGAATCTGATATGGAAACTGAAGAAAGTTTTTCGGAAGACCATTAAAATTATATCTGTACCTAAGATCAAAAAAGTATTATTTATTTTTACAACGAAGATGCACAAGAATCAAATTTTATTTTTTATTATTAGATAGCTATTTTTGTTTCTGAGTTGTGTTCATTTACAGGCTCAATTTTTTTCCGTTTCTCCTTTTTGATTTTATATGGGGTTTCAAGTTGTTTTTGACTTATTTCGACGTAAATCACAACAACACACTTTTTTAATAAAGCAAACAAGTGTTAAGAGGTATATGTACGTGTAAACTACAATTACAAAAAATTTATATGAAACCCATGAAACCACCAACAAAAATGTAAAGCTAGCTTCCGTACTAGAACATGGTGTCATTCGTCGAGATAATTTATCGTTTTGTTTAATAGATCAAGAAATGTAAATATTCCCCTGTTATTTTTTATAAAATTATAAGAGAAATAAAATTTTTTCTAAATAGTATAGTTTATTATTTTGTAGAAAAACAAAATTTCGAAAATTTTAGTAATGTTTCAGAAACAACCGTTATTAATAATAGGTACCATTTTCCTTAATAAGGTAGAAATAAAATATAAACTATTTCCACGATTTACAAAGGCCTACAAAAAAATTATAGGTATTTTCCGCTATCCTATAAAATTTATATTTTCTGACTCAATTTCAAAAGTTTGAAGGAATTCCAAAACATCTTCTGTGGCATAATAATTATTTTCAATTCTACATACTATCTTTAGCTGCTTTTAAAAACGTTCTAAGAAAGTCCAATCAGACCAATTTAATCCCTAAACTATTCCACACTTTTAAAATTTAATTACCTAAAAATATTAAAAACTATTTAAAATAACTTGTTTAGCAGACTGTACAATAGCTATCTTAGTCACACGTAGCGCGTTCTCTGTCTGGGCGTCGAACACCTCTAGAAATTTGATGAACTGTAGAAGAACATCTTGTACAAGCAGAACGTAGGAAGATAGTAACCTCTCTATTGGTTCAACTAAGATTGATATATCTTGGAGTTTTAAGTATTAGGTTGGTAGCATGGGTATTTCGCTTAATTTTTACTTTCCTATCTGTATACAGATATAAGGAAAGTATAGGAATCATGATTTTTTTCGACCTTGAGTTTTCGACGGATTTTTACGTTTTGAGGTCCCCTGAATCCGTTTTGACTATTTTCGCGATGATGTCTGTGTGTGTGTGTGTGTGTGTGTGTGTGTGTGTGTGTGTGTGTGTGTGTGTGTGTGTGTGTGTGTGTGTGTGTGTGTGTGTGTGTGTGTGTGTGTGTGTGTGTGTGTCTGTGTGTGTGTGTGTCTGTGTGTGTGTGTGTCTGTATAACGCATAACTCATGAACCGATACACGGAAAAACACCAAATTTCAAACTTAAGCTTTATTCCAGCGTCTTATGAGCTGATTAGATTTTGGGCAGAGTCGGAACATCTGGGGGGGTACTTTATAGGTGGTCATTTTTATATTTTATGGAATATATCTGTTATTTACGTTTGGGGAAGAAAATTTTTTAAATAAAAGTTACTTCTTATTTTATTATCTATAATTTTTGTTATTTACAAAATTTTCCTAAAATGGTCCGTATTCGAGAAATTTGACAAAATGTAAAAAAATATTTTTTTTTATAAAAATTGTTCAAACAAAAGTTGTTTGTAATATAATTCTCTATAATTTTTGTCCCATAGATAATTTCTCTAAAATGGACCGTATTCGAGATATTTGAGAAAATGTGTAAATTTCGAAATTTGAAGAAAACTCAAAAACGGATAAAGAAAAAATCAATAAATTTTAAACTTAAGTTTTATTTCGGCCTGACGTGAAATGATTAGATTTTGGACAAAGTCGGAACATCTGGGGGGGTACTTTATGGGAGGCCGTTTATATATTTTATGGAATATATTGTTATTTATGTTTGGAGAAGAAAATTGTTCAAATAAAAGTTACTTCTAATATTATTATCTATAATTTTTGCCTTATGTAAAAATTTCCTGAAATGGTCCGTATTCGAGAAATTTGACAAAATGTGCAAAATTCTGATTTTTATGAAAATTGTTGAAATAAAAGTTGTTTGCGATATCGATCTCTATAGTATTTGTTCATACATGATTTTTTTAAATGGACCGTAATGGAGAAATTGTAGGAAAAGTGCTAAATTTAAATTTTTCAGTATTTCCATTTTCAATGAATATCTATAGAAAAATGTTTCGCGGTAGATGTATGTGGACAATGTATATATTTAGTTTATCCTCTAAACATTTATAGAGATGCTGCAATAGGTTGTACACAATAAACGGAAAAAGCCTGTAATAACTAGATAGGAAAGTCATGTGTTGGACACATCAGATTTTTAATCTTAAACATACGGAGAGAAACGTAACTCCGAATATCTTTTATCAACAGAAATCAAATATGCAGAATTGGCTTTAATCAAGAGTGTTTTCGCAGTGTAGAAGATATTAGTAGTGTGGTCCTGATTCGAGATCAAGATGGTGTACTAACAGTTAAGACAAAGATAACCGAGAGAGAAGATCTATTTGAATTTAGGTATCACATTATTCTACCTGCAAAATATTCTTTAACATGTCGACTCATATTTGACACACATGTTGGTTTATGTCATGCTGGCGTTAAAATTCTGTAGTCAAATATGAGAGAGAAATTTTGGGTTATCGGAGGAAGAAAAACAGTAAGATCTGTAATTCGTAGATGTGTAGTTTGTCGGAGACACGAGTCAAGGAGATGTGAAGCAGTTCCTGTTACTCTTCCCAGAAATAAAGTAAAAGATGCCGCAGTTTTTGAAGTGATAGGCATTGATCTTTTTGAGTATATGTTTTTAAAAAAATAGGAAAAAGGTCTGGGTTTGTATTTTTACATGTGCTATTTATAGGGCAATTCATTTGGAAATTGTGCCTAGCCTTTCAACGGATAATTTTCTTTTAGCTTTTCGTCGTTTTATAGCTAGAAGAGGTCGACCTTCTATTGTATACTCGGATAATGGAAGCAATTTCGTAGGTGCAAAAAATGCATTAGAGTCTTTAGATTGGGAACAAATAATGAACTCTTTAGGTATTAACCGAAATTTTATGGAAGCTCAATGTAGTCAGTGCACCCTGGTGGGGTGGTGGTGGTGGGAGCGACTGGTAAGAGTATTAGGAAAAACTTGTTTAACGAGTACTGTGTGATTGTGAATCTGTGTTGAATTTTCGGCCCTTGACTTATTTGTCTGAGGACTCGTCTGATTTAGTTCTAATAACACCTTCGTTCATTTTGCAAGAGATAATACAAACTGGTGTTCTAGACTTAGATAAAATAGAAGAAGATATAGATTGAAATTGAGAGATGATTAAAAAAAACGTTTTAGGCAGGAATATCTCAGTCAATTGATTCAACGAAAGCAAAAATGACATTGCAATAACGTAAAAGTAGGTGACTTAATTTTTTTAGAAATTGACGGTTCTAAGAGATTAGACTGGCCACTAGCCTTGATAGAAAAGATTTTTCTTGGAAAGGATGGAAATGTTAGAGTAGTTGGATTAAAAACGAAAGAACTACAGAAGAGTTTTACTTCAAATTACGTCGAGCAGTGTAGGGGAGGTCCGGCAACAGTGGCCACGCTGGAACAGTGGCCACCCAGACCAAACTTTTTCTAGACAGCTTGAGAGACTTGCGCAATCTATCGTATGCTGACGTCACTCACTTATCTTTGTATTTCGAGCACAGTTTGTTAGATTTGTTTTCATTTGTCGTGGAGACGTCACCAGTGCCTGTACGTGTAATAAAAACTTACGTTTTCATCTATTTCAAAACATTTTTTTTCACAGTTAGAAGTGCTTTTTAAGTTCGGATTGATTAGTTTTAGAAAGTTCGTCATCTAGTTTTTGTACAGAATACTGCAGAAAGGTAAGGTATTTGATGTTTTTTGTTTGATATTAAATTTTAATCATGCACGTTTTTGTGAACAGTGGCCATATTTTTAAAGTCAACAGTGGCCACTGTTTTTATCATTCGTAAAATAGTGGCCAATGTTGCCTTTCTAGTGTAATGCAAAACCATTAAATAATTTTTATGCACGACCAGGCGATAAAGTCCAGATTATAAATACGTTTAGCAGGCGTAAAGTGTCACTTTACCGCCCGCGGACTACTTTACCGCCCGCCGGGCGGTAAAGTAACTTTCTTTTTTTTTTCTTTTAAAAATTCACATGTAGTTAGTAAAACAAACTTTATTATTATTATTTATTATCATGAAAATATTTGGTACAATTAACAAAATATGAGTTTAATAAAGAAATTATAACTTTAAAAGCCCAAACATAAGATCCTTACACTTATAATTTTATACTAATAACACAATTTGAACAATTACTTATAGAAATGTTAGGATTTGCTACCTTGCTCTATTGTAAGTTGCTACGAACTTCTACTAACTCCGTATGATTTGGGTTACTGCTGGAAGGTGTATGCTCATATTTATTAATAAACTATCATTAATACGGTCGTGCATAAAATTTTGTATATTTATTAATAAATGACTATTAAAAAGGTCGTGCATAAAATATTGTATGTATTTCGGGCGTAAACAGCGTTTATGGACCTTACGTGTTAATAGCCCTCGCCTAGCGGCTCGGGCTCTTACTTACACGTTGCGGTCCATAAACGCCTGTTTTACGCCCTTGATACATAAATAACTATTTTGATTTCAGATAAAAATGGAGTTGCAACAATCAAAAAAACCCAAGATTGGTAAAGTCAGTGCAGAAGCTATGAGAAATGCGGTTTATGACATTGAACAAGGTGGCATTTCAACAAAATCAGCAGCAATGAAATACAACATACCTCGTACAACCTTACGGAGATATTTGAAAAAATGTCGTGATTCTACAGAAAACATAAATTGGGGCAGTTCTATTTTGGAAGGCTGTCCACGTATGACTCCCAATTACTCAGTGAATAAGATATTTTCAACTGAAGAAGAACAAAATTTATGTGTCTATCTTAAAACCATGGCTAACTTGCACCGCGGTCTAATCCCCAAAAATTGTCGAAAGTCTGCATATGAATTAGCTGTGGCGAACAAAAAGAAAATTCCACCTTCATGGAAGGAAAATCAGACTGCTGGCAAGGACTGGTTTACCAATTTACCAATTTCCTTAAATGAAATAAGGAAATTTCCATTAGAGCAGCTGAAGCAACCTCACTTGGAAGAGCGATGGGTTTCAACAAACATATAGTTGCTAAGTTTATACGCCAGTATATGAGAGAATTAAAGCTAAAAGGCAGGTAAAAGAAAAGAAAATACGAACAAAAAAAACATCTCAAGTCAAACGGAAGTGTTTTGGCGAAGACTTGGACTTAACCGTTACAAAAACAGTTAAGCGACAGGCAAGAACTGAATTATCTGACTATGACTCGAGTGACAGTGATATGAGTTTATCTGATGTGGTAAATTCAGATGATGTTGATTACTGTAAACTAAAGGACAGCGATAAAATGAAAGGAATTACCGAAATAGATGTTAATTCATTTGTTTTGGTAAAATTTTCGACAAAAAAGACAGTCAAATATTATGTTGGAAAGGTGATAAGATTAACTTATGAGGGAGAATATGAAATACATTTTTTGAGAAGGCATGGCAAACATTTCGTATTTCCAGACGTAGAAGACATAAGTAGTGTTCCTCTAGAAGATATAGAATTGCACTTACCCAACCCATACCTTGCAGGTGGTACGGCTAGAGCAAGCAATACATTTATCTTTTCAATAGATTTGTCCTCATATATTATTAACTAGTTGTTTTTAGTTCATTTTGTTTATTTTTCATATGTTGTGCTCATAATTTAATGTTACTTTCAATTAGTAAAGTATTTTCGTTTTGTTTGTGTATTCTTTAATATAGTCACCTTGCATTAAATTTAAAAATAAAGATAAGTAGTGGCCACTGTCTACTTGCTACATGGCCACTGTATCCGACAAAGCGGCCACGGTGGCCACCTTGTAAGGTTTTAAATAACTATATTTTTCTGGGACAATAAAATAGATGTAGTTATTATACTTGTTGAAAATAGTCTACAAAATAGTACTAAATCCTATGACGTTGAATTTATTATTATTCAATTAAAAGTTTGGTCGAGTTATAGTAAAATATGAAATGGTGACCACTGTTGCCGGACCTCCCCTAAACATCACATTTAAGACCAGTTCATAATTCGAGCAGTGTTTTAGTGTGTCGTTCCGTCAATAACGTCAAAAGAGAGAGAAAAAAAAATTTGCACCACCCAAGATCAAAGGCACCGACGCTTTATGTCGCTACTCAACGGTTAATATACTTTGGTTTAATTTCGAATTTATGTGATTGTTAGTGTTGCAAAATGCCAGATACTTATTCAAATTTAGAATATGCAAATATGGTGTTTGTTTATGGTTTCTGTAATGGAAATGCTACAGCTGCTGCTGAAGAATATCGTCAACGTTTTCCACACCGAAGACATCCTGATAAAAACGTATTTATTAGAGTTTTCAACAAATTGTGTGAAACTGGTAAGCTTCCCAGTGCTTTCATAACATCTGAACGCGCTACTCGACAAGGTTTTGTAGAAGTAGAAAATATTCTGCATATAGTAGAAGAAGATGCAACTACTAGCTCACGGAGAATTGGCACTCAATTGGGAATTCCACAAAAAAGAGTGATAAACACACTCCATGAGCAAGGCTTATATCCTTATCACGTACAGAAAGTACAGCACCTACAACCACAGGATTACGCTAAGTCGGTGGATAAATAATAATCATCTTGTTGTATCAAGTATACTCTTTACAGATGAAGCTACATTTACCCGTGATGACATTAATAATACTCGTAACTATCATGTATGGTCAGACGAAAATCTCCACGCAACAGTCGAAAGCAATTTTCAACATCGGTTTTCTGTAAACGTGTGGTGTGGTATGGTTGACAGTTATTTAATTGGCCCTTTCATTTTGGAGAATCGTCTCACAGGAGACAACTACCTCGATTTTTTATAAAATGAATTACAAGGCCTGCTAGAGGATGTTCCTGAAAATATTAGAATGTAAATGTACTATCAGCACGATGGAACTCCTGCACATGTCGCTCGTCAGGTCAAGCAACATTTGGACGAACGTTTTCCAGGGCGTTGGATTGGTCGTGGAGGTCCTATTAATTGGCCTGCAAGATCTCCAGACCTCACACCATTAAATTTTTGTTTATGGGGCTGGATGAAAAATGAAGTCTACAAAATAAAAGTGGACACACGGGATGCACTTATTAGACGAATTGAGAATACTGCAGCCCATATTAAAGAAGAAAGAAATGAATCAATTAGGAGAGCAACAAACGCTCTTCGTAGACGAAGCAGAAAATGTTTAGAAGTCAATGGCAGTATTTTTGAACATTTATGGAAAGAATGCTATGATTAAGAGAATTTTTATGTGTAAATTTGTTTATTTGTTAATATGCTATAACTTGAAAATAAGTGAAAATCGGATAAGAACATATGGGTTTTTTACATTATTTTCACGTGTATAATATACTCCTAGAGTTTGGTGCGCTCCTCCCGACTCACCCTGTATAACATCAGTCTGCATTTTTGATAAATTCCTAAATATAGGTAATAGTTAGAAATTGCTAAAATTAGATATACATTATAATAGATATTCCGGATTGAAAAATAAACCCTAAAAATACAAACCGATGGGACACTGATATACTTATTTATTTCATTTACCTATAGTCTAGTGTTTACCTAATTCCCACTCTTCTATTTTTTACGGTTAAAGTTTGTTTACGGTTCATGAACTAAATTTTTTTTATATTTTAAACCATCAAAACAAATTGTGTTAACCATGTTTAACATACTATTCTTCGATTCTTTTTAAATTTTTAAAGGGACCAATCATATTGGTAGAATGACGATGAGGATTTTTTTTTTATAAAATAATAGAGAATGTAAGAATTTCAAATTTGATAGCGTTGAATCGATGATATTTAGTCAAAACATATGGACTGGACGAAGTACCTGCCTCTTAACGGAGTGACGACGAAGGCATTAAAATGTGTTATTTATTACCCTAACAGCGGGTTGCAACAACGATCGTTAAATATCTAATGACTCGTTAAACCCAAATCTTTTACTAAAGGTGTAGTACGGGTTGCATTCTTCTGTTAATTTATAACGACGACGTGAACTGACAACGTCGCTTTCTCTGTCAGCTCTGATCGTCATTTACTTTGACAGATTGAAATCTTTACTGATTAATATTTTAGAATTTTTCAATTTTCCAGCCAATTTATGTGAGTGTCGAGAGGTACTTTGAATATATATTATAAAAGTTCAATTTGAGTTCGTTTAGTTGAAGTATTATAATGGTTGACAAAAAAAAAACGCAAGCAATTTACTGCTACAGATAGAAGAAAAACCACTTGGTAAGTAAATTAATAATAAGTACATAAAATTCCTTCAAAAACATTCACTTTATTACATACTTAATTTGTATTTCCAACTACATTTTTGGGGTTAAAATTTTAGGTAAATTGCTAAGAAGTTGTATTGGCCAAAATACTAATTAGGAATAACTAGCTTTTATTAAATATAAAACTGATACAAGGAAATCTAAAAGTGAGATACAACAAAAAGAAAACTAAACTTTACAAGAGGTTAAATAGAAGGAGAGACAGGACAAGGTTCGTATTTTTTTGTCTCATTCAAAGGACACTTATTATACATAACATTTGTATATTCATAATATTTGTACACCCACCCTTCTGGGACAGTAACATTAATATACTTACCTTCTATATAGAATATTGTGCCTTCTTAGTAATAAAAGAAAACGTTTATTTAAAATCAAATTAAAAATTTATTTAAAGTTAATTTTCTAAGCAAAGTACCTATAATAATGTTATTTAACAGAAATTTTATATTTTAAAAGATTAATTCATAGGATTTTAATTTAAACAGAAATTAAATCACTTTTATATATACAATATAAAACTTCTTTTGTATGTGTTATTATTTATACAATTTTAGCAATATCTGTCTTTTTCCATTTTAAAGATTATTCAAACTACTAAAGTTAAAAAAAAAATAAAATTGGATATAACTAATGTTTAGTATTATTTTTGTTTATTTAAATTCTTTCCTTATTTGTTTAAGGGTGAAAAACGAGAAGGAGGCATGGTTAATCTTCAACTTGATGAGATGGGCTCAAATTAAAGCATTTTTTTATAATCAAATAGAGTCCCCATTGATTCCACTGCTGCATTCTTTGGTAAGAAAGTATTTTATTTATTTTATTTAAACTTAGCTGTTTTATTATACATGGTGGTCAAAATTCGACGCATTTACATGATACAACTAGATGTCGAAACCTTATAACCCACCATTCTCAACTTTTTTGAGAAATAAAACATGAAATGCTTAGTTATGTTATAAATCCATTTTAGAAGCTATAGGGTGATTTTCTAATTTTATCATAATTTATTATCTCAAATAAATATCTTATTTTCAAAAACAATTAATTAATTTGACATAGTTACATATGTAAAATCCATTGTCATACTCTTATTATTTTTTCAAGGGGTACAAATTTTCAAGGTAATACCATTTACCATTTTTTATTTGAACACCCAAACAAAATAATTATATTTTAAAAATCACGCTTACATTTTACTTAGGGGAGGAATTTATAACGGGATATAAAATAACATGTTTAGTTTTAAAAAAAGGTGAGATCAAATGTGCTTTATCCCCTGCTAATTTAGTAATATCTTATAAACCTGTCAAATTTGGACCATCCTGTATAATTATCACAAATACTTTGTATGTTGGTAAGAAAATTAGTGCAATATGAAGACAAATTTGGAATTGAAGGGAACTTTTACATATTTTAGTAAAGTATAACTGTAGGTTTAATTAGGTTCTTGCATTGCAATAAATAATTACACGAGTCCTAGTTAACTGCAGCTAAATATCATCGTTGAATCTCTATGTAGGTTCGAGTTATAACTTCTTCAATGATGAATTTCCTATAAATTTTGTTATATCATTATATTTCGGAACATACTTTTAAGAGCTCTAGAATAATATATATTTATTTATTATTCTGTAGGTGCACGAATCAATAATTGATATGCCTCTTTTCAGTGGAGTCTCCGTAGCTGCTTCTCCTAGTAGTCTCTTCCTCCCAAGGAATCTACTAAACCCTTGCCTGGTCCAAGTAGACTCTTCCGGTCCCCCTGCACAGACTCTCAAGCAAAACCATACATTTAAAAAAGGAAAACTTTGTAACAACAAAATTAAAAATATTGTTGTATGGACCACTAATCTTGAAACAAGACAGACTTGGCTCACAAATAAAACTTTAAAATATCTATACTGCCCCAGTAACTACACAAACTATAGAATGAAGATATATTCAATAAAAGAAATTTATTAGTGCCAGTATTTTGATATGTGTTACCAATATAGCTGCTTTTGTTGAATTATAGACAAGTTTTGAATAATGGTTTTAACTAGTTATATAAATAAGTGTGATTTAATGTTTTGGGTTGAGTTTTGATAAGAATTCTCTAGAAAAAAGTTAGTTACATTGTAGAATCAAGTTGACTTTTTAAGATACAGAATAAAAATTGCTGGTATTTTGTTTACTTTTTAAAAAGAAGAATGGGTTAGTATCAGAATGGTCAAATAACCTCAAATATTTGTAATTTGTCAGTTATGGGGGTTTGGCTTATGACGGAGGTATAGCCTTGTAGCAATATATTTTTATTTTTAAATAGGCATTACTTTGTAGTAATATAGGTGTTTGCTAAGTATTTTAAAATATTTCATGAGATGATAGCATGATTAATTTTAAGTCATATAACTGTGGAGCTTGGTATCTCTACTTATATTGTTAAACACTTTTTAATTCGTATGTTATGTATTTATACATTCTCAACCATATTTAATATTATTTTATAGTTTTATCCTGCCTATTTTCAGAAAAAGTAAATATTTAGCAGTAAACTACTATCAGTAATAACATTTTTATTGTTTGTACCTATGTTGAAATAATCCATTTCTTTTTATACATTTATTAAATATGTGGAACTGGCTAAGTAGACATATCCAATACGTTAGGCAAACTGTAAATTTTAACACAAAATTACTAGTCAACTTGAAACCTGTCATAACCAAAAAGAAATCCTGAATTGAATGTTTATTTTCTAGAATTAGAATTCTTAATAATGATGGGCAAATTAAATGTATTTTTATTTATTGTAGATTTATTATATTTTTTATTATGTTATGTATTTTGTGTATATTAATTTAATCCTAAAAAATAAAATTTTAAAATGAATTTGGTGTTTTATTTATGACCTACAAATCTGTAAATTATAAATGTGAAAGCAAATATATTAAGGTAAATAAGTGTAATTTATACATAGTAATTATTTAATATTCTAAATTTCGACTATTACACAACCTATAAAAGCTAATTATCATATCATAATTATTTAATTTTCTCAACAATCTAGAAATTCCAATATTGTACAAATAGAAAGTTGTTCTTAAATAAAAAATAAATTCTAGCATTAGTTTATTAGCAAAGAAATATAGCATCCAAATTGAAGGGATTAAAGGAACTGTATATGATTTTCAAGAATAGGTCAAATGTGAATTTATTTCTCATACCAGAGATTTTCCTCCAGTTTTCCATTTCTAACTAAAAAATAGATACTGAACTTTGGAAATTTCCCAATTTAAACAGTTTTTTACTTTGATTCATTGAAAAATGTATAAGTAACAAAATTAATTTAAAAAAAACTGACGACTACAAAATACGAAGAGTGATTATTTTCTCACGAATCCCATCATCAGATCTTTACCAAATTTATATTAAGAAACCATCTCTGAGGAGCCCCCTTTCTAACAAAAAAATAATCAGAAATCGGACAACATAGTAAAGAATTGTCGCTGAATATCCATAAAAAAATATATTCCAATGAATTGAGAACCTACTTCTTTTTTGAAGTCTGTTAAAAATAGAAAATACATTGGAAATATTACCACAGTAAATGGGGTTTGCACACATGATAAAAACTAAACATATTTTTAATTATGTACTTCTATTTGAAAAAATAATGTACAGTAGAAAGAAATATGCTTTTCCATGACAAACGGGAAGAGAAAATGTAAAGTAAGTACAAGAAAAAATAGTTTTAGTTTATATAAAAGGGACAAACTATACCTATTTAAATACTGTTGCTTTAAACCACAAATCACAGATTTTTAATCGAGCACTACTAGAAAGGCAGTTAAATGAGTATTTTCCAGTGACTTACTGGAACCTTTCTTCATTTAAGCCATTCTATTTATTTTAAGAAATTATATTCATGTGTAAAACATTTTTTCTCTGAAACGACTGTCCTTGCTTCTGTCTATTAAAAAATATGAGCCGATGTCGAAAAAAGATAGGGATAGTGTTAACATTTAACCATAGTCGTAAAGGTTGAGCCTCAATTTCATTTTTTACTTTATTTGTAATTAATTTTCGAAAAAATATTACCAAATTAACTTCATTATTTTAAAAATCTCCCGTGATCAGCTGTGAAGCGACAGACTGTCAGTTGGAAAAGCGCCGTTGCCAGTTTTAATCTCAGTTAGTTATTTGTTCTTTAGCTAACGAGAGATTTTAACAATCGTTCTTGCAACCGGCTGTAAGACTCATATTTGTTATTTTAGTATTATGTATTAAGTTCCTAGGGCAATCTGTGTTACGTTGTAATCGTCACTCCCTTTTAATAGTTACAATATTTAATTAGTTCATTATTATTCCAATATATTCTAATACTTTTTGAGCGCCCCTCGTATTTGGAATTATAGATATTATGTTGAAACGGGAATTTGTCTCTGTCTAAGACATTCGATAGCCCAACCAATGATGCGCTCTCTCTAAAAATCAATAATTACGGTCAGATGTCGTGCGCACGCCTGGCTTACTATTCACCTTTTCACACATTTGGTCAGCTGTCGGCTTTTGAACTTTCTTTTTCAATCTAGCAGCGAGGTAAACCGGTTGGGTTTAGTGCTTTGTGTGTCCGAATAACTAAGGAACTGGGTCTGGAACATAATAAGGAACTGGGTCTGGAACATAATAAGGAACTGGGTCTGGAACATAATAAGGAACTGGGTCTGGAACATAATAAGGAACTGGGTCTGGAACATAATAAGGAACTGGATCTGGAATAAAATAAGGAATTGTCCTTAGTAATCTGGAACTGCAGAATCATTGTCAGCTAGTTGCCACTAGAGCTGCGGAATATCTTGGGCTGAGTTGCGTAAGGAACTGCAGTGTTTGAAGTCATCGTAGGCTCACCGCTCACCTACCATTAAGACAGGGACCAGACCAGTTCGACCGTTAAATCCGGAAACACAAGATAAGTGTCGGCCAGGACCACACACACAATTTTTGAGTCACTAGTCAATTTTAATTTTAAACTTATTGGTAAAAAGTAATCTGAAAAATGTGTTAAAATCAATTAATTTAATTTTCTTTTTTTTTATTATGTAATCAGTCAAATTTAAATTAAAGCCGATTAATTGTTTTGAAATTTTAGTCTTTCTTTTTTTTTACTTTCAACCGACAAGTTGATGACAAATTTGCTTTTATTTTACATCTAAAAGTATGGCGCCCAAAATTAATTTCATTGAATTCTTTTAAGTCTTTTTAATTAAAGACTTTGTCATTGACTTGAAGGTAAATTCTAAACGAATCCCACTGACCTATTTTGATCTGAGCTAGGCCTGAGGCTTGTAAGAATTCTTATTATAAGGATTTTTACAATGAGACCCAGGTAAAGGGTTAGAAATTTAACGTGGTGCAAAATATGTTTTAATAATATATCTTTGAAACGTAACATTTTGTCTTTATAAAACGTTTATTAATTTTAAAACGTAACATCTGGCCTGAGAAATAAGGGGACACTTATAGTTCGGCTGTCTCAACGGAATGTCGAATTTACTTGTATTGTGTTTAATTTTGGAAATAGATTAATTTGATGAAAATATCGTGTTTTCTTACATACATTTTATGATAGTCTGGATTGTACATCTAAATAGACAAAAACGATGTATGACAAATGAAATATAATATAATGTAATATTAGTGTTTGTTACACACGTCTTTATGGTTTCATTCATTATGAAATTGGCCCTAAATTATTAAGATCCTACCGAGAATACGCCATTTATAGCGAAAATGGTCAAAGCATGTTGTTTTAAGAACGATTGCCTCGAATCTAATTTCTTTTGTTATCAGTAATTTCAAATTTACAATTCAGTTACATCTACACAACATACAAAGCGAATACTTGCATTTCTGAAATGTTGGCGTCGCTAAGTCGGAAATAAACATGGCGCGGTTTTCAATATGATGGTCCATAAACAGTTTGCAATAATCATAAAAGTCCACGATATCATTGGACACGTCACAAAGTTGCATAAGCGATATAAATTTTATAGAAATATCGAGGTCGGATAATTAGAAGATGCATTAAACGTTTTATGTTGGCTATTATAGATTTATTTGACCTTGACATTTTGTTTTTTCATCTGATTGAATGGTATTTTAGATATAAAAGTCTTTCATTTAAAATAATTTATTTAATATTAAATCTGATAAATTAAATATTTATCAATTCTCATCAAAAATGTTCTATTTGCGCAAAAACAAATAAAATTGTGAGAGTCTTAGGTAATTTTAATTGTATTTCTCATAGTTATTCTCCAAGCTTTCTCAATAGGACAGTCAATGAAGATTCACTATTTTGAAACTTTCACATTAATTACCAAAGATCACAACTGTCAAACGTTCGTATATAGATACTAGTTTCAAACAAATCCTATGTGTTAGACGGCTCCCGTTACTTATCTATATTTCATGTGTATATCTGAGGTTCACACAACAGATGACGTGACTAGTGATAGAACATGACAGGTGACTTAACAAGTGACGTGACAGAAAGTTAACTGTTTTTGTTTTGTTTCAGGAGGATATCGAATACAGTCTGGAAAGCATCCACGATGTAGCAATCGCTAGCCTAGGGGATCTGTGCGTGACGAAGCAGTTCAACTCTCTAACGGTTCCTCTAAATACGCTGAGGTTCGAATCTATTAGACAGAAGGCGGATCTAGCGGCAACATTGCTGCAAGATCTCGGAGTTGCTCATCATAATGGTAAGACAAATTTACAGATATAGGATTTTTATAAAGAATTGGATAGAAGGAGAAAGGAATTGTTATTTCAGATGGAGAATTATCAGGGTAGTGAAGCGTCTGCCCATTTAAGTAACACCATGGTTGTACTCATGTTTGTATTAATTTATTAAAAATATTCAGTACTATAGTCTAGAGAATAAAGGGGTGGAATAATTTAATATATAGAATGCAGTACAGGTTTAAGAGGTAGACATTTTATTTATACCTCATCCATCAATGCTTATTTGTAGTTAAAATGAAAATTCTAATACATCTAATTGGTCTAATAAAAGGTTTTGTTTAAATTTGATCTGGTTTCCATGATTTTTAATGTAATAAACCTCTTCTTTTGACAGATAAGTCAGGCTATTATAATTTGACAGTTATATAAGAATGGCAGATACATTATAAAATATTGCAAATACAAGTGCGCGTAAACAACCTAGTGAACATAATTCATTATCTTTAGAAGGAAAAAATATGGTACTTAATGTATTTAATAATTCTCGAAGAGACTTTGTTTCACTTTCTGTGGATAAAATAGCCACTAAATGTGAGATATGTCCTGAAGTATCTAATAGAACAGTGTATAACAGTTATTGGAGAAGTCTCTCTTCCGAAAGAACCCTCGGGAAGAAACAAAAACTTTATTGTAACTTGGGTAAAGAATGTAATGGGACAAATGGTACATTCTTTTTTCTTTCGAAATAAAATTCCTACACTTAAAAAGTTACACTTACAAATAGAAAATAACCCTACTCTTCCTATATCATATTTTCATCTGCAAAAAATATTACATTTATTTTAAAGTCGAGGATAACTCTAGCCATATCCATTTTACTAAAAAAAAAAGACTATTAAATGAAATCATTTAGTTATTAAGAGATGTTTATGATAATACAATGTCGGCTATCGAATATTTTACAATACGTTCTTCTAATGTCCAAGTGGAAACTACAAAGAGTTAGCATTAGTGCGAGAAGGAATGGAATACTATGAACATAACCAGCCGGCCACGTGGGGATGCATCGCACCGTGTGCCTGTTCATATTACACTGCACAGAAGGCAACCTTCATTTTATTAGTTTCCTTATCGCACTAATGCTAACTCTTTAGCTTTCGCTTCGATGCTAGCCAAGCGTATTGGAAAATATTCAATAGCCGATACTGTATATAAATGCTACAATCAACAAGTGAAATAAATTTTTTTAGTTTAAATGGAGCCCTACTTCGAAAAAGGAGAAAAACTAAAACAGAAAATTATTATACTTGAATTTTAAAGGATGTTGCCACTGGAAAACTATTATCTAGGGCTTGGATGACAGCCATAGGACTCCCTCCTTGAATCGTGTCCATACGAAAGCATACGATCTTATTTAAATTAAAATATTAGAGGGTATTAACTAAAAAATATAAAAAATTATTATAAACTTACGTCAAAAGTGGCACCTACATTAAAAGAAGGGAAAACTGAAACATAAAATTGTTATACAGGAATTTTAAAAGCTTTCCCCGCCGGAAAAGTATTATCTGAGGCGGGGACCCTTGGATGACAACCATAGGAATCCCTCCTTGAATTCTCTTTTTACGAGTTTGTTTTACGTTTTGCTTTCCATATTAAATAAGTAAGCACTTAATACAACACAATAAATATCGCTGAAACAAAATTAATAGTAATAAACGGTATAAATTTCGTAGAAGAAAAAAACATCAAAAACTTATAACTTGTCAATACTGACACTTCACGCTTCGCTTGTCAAAAACTCCGTCTTCAACCAATGAACGTGCCGATGTCAGACGTGTCAAAATTCAAAACGATACTAGCACCATGTGGCTCTGTGTCTTGCCGCAGGGTAACTCAAAGCCATTTCTTGAATCCCAGTGACATTACTATAGGGCAGTGGTCGCCAACCTCTCAATGTGTTGAGCTACTTTGTTAATTTTGGAATAAACAGCGAGCTACCCACACAGAAGCCACGTAACGCAACGTAAATGAAATAATCCACAGTTAATTTATCATTATATGTATTTATTTTACTATTAAACTGGTAATACATAATACATAGGTACTAATAATAAACTAATAACAAAATAACTAATATTACTAGTACGTACTTGTTCATAGCTACATTCCTACCTACCAAACGAAGGTGTTTGAAAAATAAACACAAACTTTTATCCAGCACAACGGCATGTCACGTAAGATTTAAAAATAGTTCATAATAACAACAAAAAAGTAACGCACTATCATGAATATAAACATTGAAAAATAAAAAAGCACGTTCAATGAGAAGGCTGGCACTCAGACTCATCGATAATTTTTTTAATGTTTCTAGTATAATTTGATACGGCCATTCGAATACAATTATCCAAATGTTCATCTGTAAGTCGATTGCGATATTTGTTCTTAATAAACTTCATATTGGAAAAAGAAGATTCACACAAATAGGCTGAACTGAATAATGCTTTCACTTTCAAGGCAACACGGCATAGAACTGAATATTTGTCTTTACTTACAATAGGCCAGATACATTTGGTACTTGAGACTAACGATTTTAAGGCTAAATCATTTTGAAACTCAATTACTTCCATTTCTGTTGCAGCGATGTCTTCGCTAAATTTCTGCATAACACAAGTTGCAAACTGTTGGTTATCAATTTCCATAAAGGGTGAAACAACAAACTGCGCTACTAAAGCCATTTCGTTGAAATCCTTAAAGCGATTTTTGAAGTTATTCTTCAGGGTAGAAACTATTTCTACATGATATTTGCTGTCATAGGGTTCTAAAGGATTTTGAGATATGTTTTCTGAAAGAATAGGAAAATGCTTGTCATCGCTGTTAATTAGGTTTTGTTCCCAAAACTTCAGCTTTTTGATAAATGCTTTTATATCAGAAATCATTTCCGCTAGTTCTTTGTCTCTCCCCTGAAGCTGCAAATTAAGTTCGTTTAATTTCTCTGTAATGTCCACGAGAAAACCAAAATCTCTAAGCCAGATTGAATTTTCTAGTTCCGGAGTCGGTTCATCGCATTGTTTGAAAAATGTAACTATACCAGATAGGACATCATTAAAACGTTTCAGCACCCGTCCTCTACTTAACCATCGGACTTCAAAGTGAAGGAGTCGATCCCTGTATTGATAGTCAACTTCATCGGCCAAGGTTTTGAATAATCTTCTTTGTAACGCTTGAGCTCTAATCTTGTTCACAATTTTTACCACCAGTTTCATAACGTTGTTTAGTTTCAGGAAATTTTCACATAATTCTTGCTGATGGATAATGCAGTGGTAACAGAGAAATTGCAGAAAAGTTTCATCTTTACGACATAACGCCACCAGACCCTTATCACAACCCACCATAGCTGGAGCGCCATCGGTTGTCAAGCCTACCATTTTCGATATTGGAATTTTCTCAGAAGAAATAATATTTTTTAAATAAGAAAACAACTCCTGTCCAGTAGTGTGTCCTTTCAGTGGAATAAACTTCAAAAGATCTTTTTTAATCGTAAAATCACTAAAAACCATCTTGACGAACACGGCCATTTGTTCGTTAGTAATAAAAGGATAATACCTCAGACCAACATTATAAGAAATAGCAGCCGCTTTACATCTTGTTTGGTAAAAGCGCCTTTTTGTAAAATTTATACGTTTCTCTCTAACAAATTGAAAAACTATAGAATTATAATGCTCTGCCAGATTATTATCCATATTTGTAACAAGACTGTCTAAGTCTGTTCTTACAAATACAAATCACATTTTTTCATTGCAGGGACAATATTAACGTCTTTAGCCTTCTTATCAAATATAAAATATTTTATTTACTCACATTTTTCATGCTGTCCGAAAACATGCGAAGGTACATTCAATAAATCTTGATGTAAATTGTTTATCGTCAATTCATAATTAAGTTCTTCTAACAATCTGTATTTAAGGGCTTTTGTGATAGAAAATTTTAAAAGTTTGGAATTTTCTTCTAATTCTTTCCGTAAAGCAATAAGAACTTCTTTTTTGTTCTAAAATAAAATGGGGCATTTTAGTAAGATTATTTTTACCAATAGTAAATCTACCTACTACATATTTCGCGAAGGTTTGATGAAAAGTTTTGCAATAAATGATTCCTGCATTTAATTTTTTTAATAATTGGTTGAGGACCATATGGTTCAGTTTCCATTAGTTTGGAATAAACTGAACTATCGCCGTCACCAACTAGTTTCACGTATTTTAATCCATGAGTTGCGATACTTTGCTTAAAACTTTCAATGATAATGTCACTTTACATGGCAGTTGATGTACCAGTCCAGTTTTTAACACAATTGTGAAAAGGCACATTTATATTATTACAATGAAAGTTACAAAAACTGCAATATTTATTGTGGACTCCCAAATATAACAGTTTTCCTGTCCGGTATTCTATAATGCAAGCCAGAAAATAAGGAAAATATTTGTTTTTTTAAAGCCATCAATTACAAACATTGTAACACTTACTATAGTCTAAGAGACCCTGGGAGGTCGATCTTCACCCATCTGATAACCAGATGGGGCATATTTTTTATGAAATTTTATTGATTTATTAACACGCCTATGGAAACTTACCATTTGAAAAGTGTTCATGGCTATTTTTAATTAAATAAAGCAAGGCATTAGAATTCCCGTAGCCGCATTATAATAAATAATAATAATAATAAATAATAAATAAATTCTTTATTGCCCAACAGATATAACATCCAAAGATAGGACAAAATATAACATTAATATATTTTTAAGAGTAAATATTAATAGGTACTAAAATAAATAATAATAATAACAAAATATATATATAAAGCTAAAAAAAAGTGAAAATAAAAATTATAAATTAAATTGACTCTGCGCAAAACATGTTCAATTCAAGTTTTTAAAAAAAAAATGTATATTACAATTCAGAAATAAGTACTAAGATGGTAATAAATAATAATAACAAAATAAATATAAAGCTTAAAGTAAAAATTTAAATTAAAAATTGAGAGTGACTATGCGCAAAACATGTGCAAGTTTTTCAAAAAATATATCACAATTCAAACATAAAATATTAACATTTTGGCACATAGTATATATTGGTGATTTCATTAGCAGGTTAGTCCTGGGAATAGGAAGAGAAAACGTGTTGAATGTCCGTGCATTTTGTCGTGTTACTAAAAAGTAAAGTCCTTCGAGTAGAATAGAACAATCAATTATATTATGAATTATTTTATAAATTGTAGAAATTGACATTAATTTTCTTCTATTTTCAAGGGATTGTACATTATATCCATTACGCAACACATTTTCATCAAATCCGTGGGGGGGATAGATACCCCTAACCTTGTAATTTAAAAACTTTAAAAATTTGCGTTGCACCCTTTCAATGCTGTTCTTCTGCAACTCTGTCTTCGGATACCAAATCAAAGAAGCATATTCCAACTTGGAACGAACTAATGAAAAGTACAGTGACCTTAAGGCAACTTCAGTTCTAAACTTTTGACAATTGCGAAATAAAAATCCTAACATTTTATTTGCAGATTTAGTAATAGTATTAACATGTACACTAAAAGTTAGCTCCGAATCAAATATAACACCTAGATCTTTAGTTTGATCACACCTGACTAGTTCTTCATTATTAATTAATAATTGGAACGTTTACACCATACTCCATCAGCAATCACAGTAATATAAGGTATTCAATTTTAATCTATTTCCCCTAGATTTCTAGCTAATTCTGCTTCTTTCTTAGCAGCTTCTTTCATAACTTTAAAACTTGCTAATAAAATGATATCCGATGTTTTTTTGTATATCTTGTTATACAATTTTTCTGTCACACAGGGCATGTTTATAGCAGCTGTCAATTCCTCTAAAGCAGAAAATCCAATTCCAGTTGAAATAGTTCCTAAAGTTACAGCTGAATTAACGTCAATCATTTTCGCTTTAGATGAATTTTTTTGTGGATTTTCTAAATATAATTCTTGTATAATGTTACACATTTTATATTTTATGGTAATCGTAGACATAAAACCTTTTCTATTTTCTTGAATAAGATCCTGTTGAAAAAAATGTTTATATCTATATTCATTTTATAGTATATAGGTCAGACGCAGAGCATAGGAGATCAACTCTCGTTCATGTAACATTAACTTTACAACTTCGTTACACGAATTCGAGAGAAAGAGAGAAAAAAAGCTTCGGTTTGTTAATTCCCGAAAATTAGATCGATATTCCATTTGCTACGATCTCATTTTTAAAAATTCGCTCTCTTTTATATATGTATATAAAAATATATTTATTTTTTTGTTCGGAGTCCAATCGAGGCGTTCATCCGTGAAAAATCGAGTTAAGACTCCGGAAAAAATTGCTAAAAAAGAATGAATAAAGATGACATCTTATTATATCACGTGTAACAGTGTAAAGGTAAAATTGAGAAATTTAGGGTGGTATATAATAAAGGCGAGGACGGTCAAAGAAAATGCTTTTTTATTGGTGCAATACGAATAGAGTAGGTAGTTATTTTAAGGAGTATTTTTGCTATTATAATAATAATAATGTGTTTATTAGCAAAAAAAAAAATACAGAAATTTACAACTAAGAGTCAATAATAATTTTCTAACAAACAAAAGACAAAGCCACAGAAGGAGAATTTTAAAAATTCTACTTGTGCGTGGCACGAAATAATAATGGTAATTAATTACGTAAATATAAATAAATCGGTATAAATAAATGTCTAAATCGGTATACATGTCTAATTCGGTATATGTCTAAAACGGTATATATGTCTATGTCTAAATCGGTATACATGTCTAAATCTATAAATATATGTATATGTCTAAATCGGTATATCAGTTTAAATTGATAGTGTAAATTGATACACTAACTTTAGACCAGTATGTAAGTAAAATATATATATAAGAGTAAATAATAAATAATTTGACTCGGTATGTAAGTATTATTTTGTTTATACACATAATTTTTTGAATATACTTTTATTTTCTTTGGATTAATTTATTTTTGATTTATTATGTTCTCAATATTTGACCTGGATTGACATAAAATCCATTTTTTAAGATTCTTTTTAAAAGAATAAAGACTTTTCTCTTTTTGTATTTCGATAGGAATGAAATTATAAATTCGAGGAGCCAAATATGAAGAAGATCTACAGCCTATTAATTTGTTTTTTCGGGGTGAGTAATATTTATTTGCTTTATTTCTAGTTTGGTGCAGATGTCTGGTTTTATCGAGTTTAGTCTTCCCCTTATATATATTTATCGCTATTTTCCAAAAATAAATTTGCCTAAGGTCAAATACCTTTTGTTCTGAAAATTTCTCGATTTGTTGTGGATTATCTTTAATATCCATTTTTTGTATTATATTTAGATTTTTTAGATAAATATTATAAACGCCACCCCACCCTAGTATACCATAACTCAGTTGAGATTGAACTAAAGAGAAATAAAGAGTGCGCAAGTGTTTTTTGTCTAAAATGTCTCTTAAATATTTAAATCTAGATAATAAACTTCTAATTTTGTTTACAACATTTTTTATTTGTAGATCCCATTTGAAATGCTGATCGATGATAATGCCTAAATATTTTATATTTTCAACTTGTGGAATGGTTATGTTGTCAACATTTAAGGTTCCGAAGTGCGGTAGGTTATTATTGTAAGACGTGAAAGTAATAAATTTAGTTTTTTTATAATTAACTGTTAATGTATTTAATTGAAACCATTTAGTTATTGTTTTAAATTCCATTTCGGCTTGTTCTTTAAGCTTACTCCATGAATTATCACTATAGACGATAGCAGTATCGTCAGCAAAACTGATCACTTTACCTTTTAATTCAAGTTCTAAAAGGCTATTTATGTATAGAGAAAAGAGTAAAGGACCAAGTACAGTACCTTGAGGTACACCATAGTTAATGGATTTTAGGGAAATTACAGTATTATCTAATTGAACAGACTGAAATCTGTTAGTTAGATATGATTTTAATAAATCATAGATTTTTCCTCGTAGACCATATGATTCTAATTTTTGTAAGTGTTTTATGACAAACTGTATCAAATGCCTTTGCTAAATCTATAAAAATACAAAGTGTAGGCTTTTTTTCATCCAAAGCGTCGTAGATACAGTTCGTCAGATCACTTATGGCGTCTTCTGTTGATTTGCCACATCTAAAACCATACTGTCTCATAGAGAGCACTTTAAATTTTTCTAAAAATGAAACTATTCTATTTTTAAGTATTTTTTCAATAATCTTTGATATATTAGAAATTAGAGATATTGGTCTGTAATTAATCATTTGGTCTTTTTCGCCTCCTTTATAAAGTGGTTTAAGTACGCCAATTTTAAGAACATCTGGAAATGACCCTGATTCTAGAACCACATTAATTAAATGTGTAAGAGTAACAATATTTATTTTAATTTTTTTTTTAATTTCACTTCTAATTTGATCTTGATGATACTCGTTAATAATCCACTGCCGTAAATCTTGGTTGAGTAGCAAAGATCTTAGATTTTAGATATCCCCACAAAAAAATCTAACGGAGAAAAATCTGGAGATCTTGGTGGCTATTCAATAGCAAAATTCTATAATATACATCACTCCAGTAACGACAGTTGTGACGATTTACAGTTCCATTGAAAAAAAAGAGTACTCGTGGAAAAAAAACAAATGTTGAATACTAAATGTGGATCTTTATTTGCTCGGCTGCTAATATCTTCACTGAATTGCAGTCGTCTATCGAAGTTAGCATTTAAGATTTAAGATTTAGCACCTTGTTCAAGGGGTTAAAGATAGAGGTTTGGACATAAGTCTAAAAGGTTGACAAATAAATTGGCATGTCTAAGCGATTTTTTTAATGGCATTAGGAACCCTAAACAGTCTCGTTTCCGTTGGTCCACCCTATATATTTATATCAGCTGATACATTACATATTTTAATAAAACTTTAAATATTATCTAAAATAACTCAATTAATCATATTTTCGATGAAGTACATCGAATTGACATTATTAAGTGATTTTCTCTCACTTATCTTAATAATC
The DNA here is from genome assembly GCA_927349885.1 of Psylliodes chrysocephalus. NCBI lineage: Eukaryota > Metazoa > Arthropoda > Insecta > Coleoptera > Chrysomelidae > Psylliodes > Psylliodes chrysocephalus. The sequence continues at coordinate 3,724,967 of OV651813.1, forward strand.
TTACAATGTTCCGTGATTTAGAGTTCAAAGATCTCAATCATTCAAATTATGAATTTTATTAATTTCAAGAATACATTGGTTATTTTCAGATGTTGACATTTTACTTTACCTAGAATAAAACAAAAATGCTTATGGTATGGAATAATTCATTGTTTAACTGATATGTATCATCGATAAGTAATCCTTTAAATATTTCCATTTGATCTATTGACGTGAACAACGACGTTAATGAAATAAACAATTTATATCGTTTTCTCTTTGATCAAATATTTACACTTAAAAATATTGAAAATCCACGTTCGACATAATATACACGGTGATTCAGAATATCTTGAAGTAGATTTTGTTTTTGATAACACGCAGAAACAGATCGATTTTTATTTCAAGGGGGACGCCTTTCTATAATATCCTTAACTGTCATATGTCATTCCTCTCCCCTATGTCAATCTACCCTGTAACGTGCATTTTTAGCCGCCTAAATAACTAAGGAAAAATTTGACTTACCTTGTTTAAATATACGAAAAAAAAGGTAAAACGTTATTTATTGTTGATAAGCTTTTAAAGCCATTATTTTGTCGTAAACTACTATACGTTTTGTTAACCTGCAGATATCAGTATTATAATTTAATTCATCTCATCACAGGACAGGAGTATAGTATCTGAAATTGTACGTTTTATTGGTTTTTACCTAATTGGTTTGTTTCAATGTGTTAGATTTTTCTAAAAACAGTCTCGTTGTGAATTTACTTATATATAATGTATTATAACCTTACCCCTAAGTAATTAATTATTAACGATGCCATTTATATCGAATTTGTTTACTTTTTGTTCAGAGTAATTATTTTGAATCAATGTTATTGCCAGACTTATATTGCTTATATTTTGTTAGGTTAGTTATATTTGACGTTAAATGTCAAGTGGAAGCAACACGATAGTTGTCAGAGTCGTGGCATCGAATGTCATTCACTCTGGTTCCAAGTTCCGGGTAATGGAAGCTGTACGAGGTGCCTGTCAGATTAAAACAAGAAAACCGTCAATTCCGAAGCAGAAGCGGATGATTAAAACGCACCTATTAAAAATATTGCGCCAAGATGAAGGCAACACGTAATAAGGGTTCAAAATGGCGGAGTTTTCTATCTCCCTTTAAAAGGCACTCAGAAAGCTGCGCAGTGCGACCATTTTCCGTATAGTAAAAGAAAATCAAAGTATGTGTTGACAGGTGAAGAAGACAGACAACTCCAAGTTTTGTTAAGGAGTGAAATCTTAGAACATATATAATCAAGAAGGAGCATGCCATGTCCGCGTTAATCTAATCGATCTGACTGAAGTGGTAGCCATGTTATACTATGGATGACTCATCATCATCATCATCATATTATAAATAGTTTCTAAAATTGGTTTATAATTTTAGTGATTAAAATTTGTTAATAATTTGGATGTTTTATGTGTTAATTTAAACTTTTATCAAGCGTATGTTTTGTAGATATTTTTAAAAAGTTAGTGTTTTAGTATTTATTTAGTATTAAATTTAAAATTTTTCAACAAACAAGACAATATGGTCAGTTGTTCGTCTTGCGGATATAGCAGCACAACTAAAAGTAGAAAGAAATAATCTACATTTCATAAGCAAGTATTTTGTTCTTTCAATTTTCAACCACATTAAAGATTTTTAAAATTTTTAATATTTTAAATTTGCAAACAAACATGGTAAGTGCGTCTGTTATCAACTGTGCTCATAGGCGTAGTCTCATGGTTTTTAGGGTATACATACTTTTATTTAACACGTTTACTGCCAGAGGACGCTTTAAAGCGTCCGCGTTACCTGCGCATGAGTACTGCTGGCGCTTTAAAGTTCCCACAACTACCTGTTGGTAAATGCGTAGTAAGATATTCTGTTCGGCACGTACGTTAACAAGTCTCTGCCGGCACCTGGCTAAAGTATTTGTCAACATATTTTTGCGCGCGGTTCACACAATTGTTTCGAGATTTTTTTTTGTGACATACAAAATGTTTGTGCAGGAACCACGAGTCGGGCCTTCCAATGCAAAAAGGAGAAGGTATAAGAAATTTACTAAAGCGGAACTGTTAAAAATATTGGAAGATCGTGAAGATGAATTTAATGAAATGGAATCGGAAGACGATGGCTGGTATCCTGCGGACCAAGACGCCTCGGAGAGTGATGGTAGTGTCGACCAGAATATAGAGGTTGCAAAAAGTGAAGATTTAGATGCTATCAATGATGAAGATGAAGAACCAGCACCCGAATCCGTAAATGAACCTGATGTTCAATGGAAAGAAGAACCAGGAAAAATGCAATCGTTTCCTTTCACTAAACGAGAAAGTTTACTTATTGCTGCTGCTGAAATTGCTTGTAACGGATGAATTTTATTGTTGACGAAACCCACATGAATGCAGAAAATATATTGTTGACTTCATTTCGTAAAATGCATTGCTTTTTATATTTTTATTAATTATTTTAAGTTCCTATTATGTATATGTAAGTTTTCCTAGACTGATTTTTATTTTTTCCGATGTCTTTTGTGGAATGCATTTTGTTTTTAATAAATATATTTAATGGACACTGTTTTGGCTTCAATAAATCAGAAAATATGAAAATTTAGGTAAAATATAGAATATACGCTTTTAAGTGTCCAACGGCACTCGCGTATACTTACTCGACCCCAGTGCCTCTGACGCTTATAAGCGTTTTTTTAAATAGTAATCAAAAATTACATAAGTACTTCATTTCAAGTTATTTCAGAACTCTAACATAAATATTTCATATAGTTAGGACTTCAGTACTTAGGTGACTTCAGGGTTAAACTGATCGGCAGTGAACGTGTTAAACAATTATTTTATGCAATTTTAAGATATTTAAGTGGTTGTTAAAATGAATAAATTATTGTTCAATTTAGATTTATAAATTAATTGCAAGTAAACAATTTCAAATTTTTTAAAGATTCTAGATTTACAAATTATATAAATTAATCCCAGGTAGACAATTTTCAGATTTCCTAAAGATTCTCAAAAAACCAAGTTATGGCTTGAGTTCATGCAACAAACAAATTGTGAGCCAAAATATCTTAATTTTTTGTGTTCACGCCATTTTAAAGCAGATTGTTTTGATCGAACCTCAAAACCAAGAATAAGACTTCTACCAACAGCTGTTCCAACAATAAAAGTGGTCCGGTTGAAGTATATAAGTAAATAAATTATTTACTAACTATATCATGTGTCGTTTTTTTGGTATAATAGAAGTTTATTGTATGAATGTGATGCACCCTACATAATTTATTACAAAGTTATTTACAAAAACGAACACAAATAGAATTAATAATATCTTAAGTAAGGAAATAAGTAGCATATCGCATGCCTCAAGATACTGTCTGAGGTCCTATCTTGTTTAATTTTATTTTAAATAATTTGTCGTTTAAATACAGATTGAAATATTGTAAGTTTTTCAGACGATACAGTTATTCTGTAAAATGCAGAATTGATTAAAATTATTAATAGAAACAGATCTTATAAAAATTTTCGAATGGTTTAATTATAAAAACTTACAAACCTTTGATAAAATTTATGTTGTTCCATTATACAGTTACAAAAAGATGGTTTCTTCCTATAGAAACAATAAAAGGTAACGATCAGTAGTTTCATATAAGTATTAAAAATGATATCAAATACCTTAGAGTACAAATTGACTCTCATCATAACTGGACTAAGCATACAAATAATGCGTTGAATGTACATTTAATAAAAATAATTTATTTTGCACTCAAAGAATCATTATTACGTTATAGGATCCTTTCTTGGAAATGTGTTTTACAAAATTATTGTCCTGCAAAAAATATTACTAATATTATGTAACAAAATGATCAGAAATTCTTTTCGATATTAGGAAGTTTTATATGTACTCCTAAACATAGCATAGCGGTGTTTGACCTAAATATAAGTATAGAATATTTAATTTTTTTTAATGCATATCTACAAAAAATATTTCTTTTTCAAACCTTAATAATTTGTAAAATATAGATTAATAAAGACATTGTCATAATAAAGTCGTAAAAAAGTCAATATTTTTTTAATACATTATTGCTTTGATTTTTCAAATGAAATCCCTCTATAAATTATGCCAAAAATATTTTCCTATATTTTTCCTACCCAACAGGCAATTTTAAAGTAAAATTTATTCACATAATGAAGGTTAATAAAATGTCTCGCAAGAAAATAGCAATTCGTTAAAATGAGAGAAATCGTTAAATTTAGATAATATGCAAATTATAATAATTTATTATTTTCCTTTCTACGCCTCTTTATGACAGTACGTTACTGGTAGACCGGAAACACTTGTCGCCATATTTGTATTTAAAATATTCATACAATTTCTTTTATTTATTTCATGAAAACTTTGCAATATCGTAATTTACCTAATCGTTGTAGTCATTAGTGGGGCTTTATGAAAACGGAGTAATAATTGTGGTAATTATAGTAGGAACCAAATAAATTAAGAATATTAATAAAAATCACAATATATATTTCAAATTAAAAATAAGAAAGATACCTAGTCAGAGGTTGGTTTGGTGACAGAAACAATATTATCAATTTTACTATTTTAATAATGAATTTAACTTTATTTCACAAATTAACGTATATTTATATATTATGTCGCGGCCGAAGTCAGTAAGGAACTGTCTCTTAAGTTTCTTCTTGGGTTACACATACAGAAGTATTACTTAAATTTTAAATTAAAATCATAATGACGGATATTGCATATCCAATGCAATTGATATTTTTATTTTGTTTTGTTAAGTTATTTTTAAATTTTTATATTTTTTAATCTTTTTATATTATATTTAGTTTTTAATTTACTTCGCTTTGTCTATAAAATTTTTGTAATTTTTCATCTCTTCATGATAGTCGCCTGTTTTCTTGGATTTAAATATTAATTCACCATTTGGTAAAAATCCACTGTCGCTTCCTATATGCGTAACTATCAGACGACTACCTTTTCCAGACGGCTGTTTTAACCCAGTTGACAAGCCTTCAATAAATGCTTGTCGTGCACTTGTTATATGACCATCCTGCCATACTTTTTTGACCGTATGTCCTTGGTTAACCCACGTCTCATCCATGTAGTAAATTTTTTTTTTTGATATTCCGAAATTCATCAATTTTTCGGAGATAATTTCTTCTCCATACTATTATTTCCTGACGTTCAATGAGAATGCTTTTCCTGTCGACTTTTCCGTACGTAAATTTCATTTCGTGTAAAATTTTCCTCAAAGTTTCTTTACTCATTTGTGGGACCAATTCATGATCGCTAACTGCCTCCAGAACTTTTTGCAAAGTGGGCAGCTCATTTCTGAAAAAGAAACTGTGAATAGTTGTGCGTATACTGTTTTTGGCTTCTTCATCAACTGTGATTTTTTTTTCTTCCGCTACTAGTTTTTGGCGTTTGTACTTCCCCATGAATTTTGTTTTCTCTTAGTATTTTGTAAACTGATGATTTTGGTACACCCGTATAATCAGAGCACATATCAACTAATTTATTTTTTGTAATTGTGGAAGTTAATGATGTTGGAACGCCCGGTTGGTTATTCGGAGGTACATCCGTAGAATTACAGCACATATGCAATAAGTTATCTTTTGGTCGCTGATGATCTCTTTCAAGACAGTGAAATACTCGAAGTACAATTTGTTTTTCACTTAGCGACCGTTTTACCTTTTTCGACGTTGAAGGCCCTTCAATGTCTTCCATTTTTTGCATAGTTTTAGAACGGTGTAGAAATATTATTATTTATTGTTTAAACACTTATTAGCACTAATATTTTCACCAATTGTTCTTACAACACGTCGATTACTTACTAACTTAACTGTAAAACTTACAATTCACGCCGTATAATTCAAAACCCGATGTTACGTTCGTGGTTAGAAATACACTACTGAGAACGTCATAGACGAGATGGATTTTACGCGTAACAGACACAAATATCGCTCCGTACACCGATGCCATTAGTTGTAACAAATACTGAACAATCCATAAAATAATTAATTTTAAATGATCAAGAAATGTATAAGTATTACTCATTACTGATTTTTGTTATAATTAATATCTTTTATTAGTACTATGATTGTATATTATCAATAATTTTCCACAACTTACAACTCTACTACTTACTCTATTTTGATTCTGCTAAAAACTAGTAAGGTAAAATTGAGATATGACAACACGGTTCACTCTCAATCATTATTTGTTTGAGTATAGTTCACTGTCAAAATTATATATCATCGCGATTCCAAGGTCGTTTAGGATTCCTCCTTCTTGACTATATATATTCTAAGAGTGAAATCTATATTTTCTATAACCATCAAGTTATCCTATTAAAAGGGTTTTTAGATTTTACTCCAGGATTAATTGTGGAAGTTTATGATATTTTTGGGGAATTGTAGTGTTTAATTATTAAATTTCCTTGCTTTTTTTACCTATTCCACATCTGTTAAAGGGATTTATAGACATATTGGAGCTCCACCGACATTTGATTGTGTAATATTGAAGTGTATTCTTCAAATGTGGTTGCTTGGAAGGCTACCAGTTTAACCCTTTACGAAAAAGGTATGTTTAGTATATATTTGGTAATATTGTACATCTTTTGATTGCTGATTTATTTAATTTTATGGCTTGGTGTACCAGATTTTAAATTACTATCTATAAGTTAAGCAGGTAACTTCTTCCAATTTGGAGGATGTTCCCGCTAGATGGCGCTAAAATTAAAAGGAACGCAATGAAAAGTCATATTGCTAAATTCCTTATAAAATTTCCTTTTCGACGATGTGTTACACTTGGTACTTTCTCCATTTAAATTGTATTTGATTAGACTGACGTAGGAGAGAGAAATGACATATGACAGTTAAGAATATTATAGATAGATGTCTCTCTTGAAATAAAAGTCGACCTGTTTTTGCGTTTCTTCAAAAAAAAAATTACTTTAAGTTATTCTGTGATACGACCGGTCGCCACCTTTAATGAATCACCCTGTATAAAAATATTAAATTAATTTATTAGTATCGGAATGTATCGACAATAAAACAAATAAAACTTCTTTTCATATTAAAATAATTTTATTATTCTACTTATATAACAATAAATAGATATCTATATTATATTATCTATACCTATTATAAATTATTAACAATGAAAAATAATTTTTTTTGTTAATTTATTACAATTTTGTTGTTTTTGTTTATTATGATACATCAGTAAAATTATTGTTCTGGTCGCTATGTTTTTCTCTAAATTCTAGCCCGTGAGACTTTATTAAAATACTCAATATTTACTCTAACAGTGGCTATTGTCGCTAAATGTCTTAAGAATTTTGATTGGTTGTCAATTAAGTGTTGCTAGGTACCAAATTTCGCACCGTTTTCAGACGTTATTATTGTCATCGAGTTGTCTCGCCACCATTTTTTACTGTCGCTAGATATATCATTATCCATCAAATAGATATTCATTTAAATTGACTAAAAGTCTTTACGTGTTTTTTTAAAGCTAGCGACTTGTACTTTCTAGAAAAACTTAGCTTAAAACTTAAAACTGCTCTTGTAGAGATTCTCAATAGTATATTATACACCAAAGGACTGAAGTGGCACTTTTTAAACCAGTCGAGCCACAATTTATGTATTATATGAAAAGAAAAACTAAAAAAATCATAAAAATTATGAAAAACCACTTAATGGTACTTATTAACAATGACGATGTCAGTGCACTGTTGTTATTGTGTTGATGTATATTTCACCATCTACTGTATTTTCAGTTGTATGGAATAAGTATAGTGTACTTTTAATCCCTAGTAAATAAACTTGCCAATATATACTTATTGTGCTTTTAATCTACGGGTAGTAAAAGTGCCACTATAGTCCCTGAAAATAGGGACCAAAAGGGTAATTTTAGTCCATAAAGTGCATAAAATGATTTAATCACTTGTATTTTATTACAATTTTTGATTATATACAAGGTGTCGTTGAAATTATAAATTTATATCTTTTTTGTGACTCAATATATGCATATATAATAAAAAATATTAAATTTAATAATATAAATAAATAAAACAACATTTTTGAAACGTGAATGAATTGACAGTTTGACAGACTGCTGTACTGCTATGTCTTATCAAAGCAGTAGGTATATTTTTACGGTTTCTAACAAAAATTATATACAGTGTGATGATGGAAATGTATGAAATAAATTCCTTATTTTAAAAAGAGCATTTAATTAATTAAATACATAATACTGGTTGATCCTATAGAAATAAAAATTCGAATTAATAAATCGTTTTAGAGATGCTTATAAGACCTCTCTCGGTACCCGTTTGTAAAATGATACAGTCATATTAAATACTACAATGTTTTACAACTTAATATTAGACTGTTGCATACATTTTGATTTTTTTAACATTACCAAATAATGAAAGCTTAAAAACTATATCAAAAAATGTATTTCATACATTTGCATCATATTGTATATACCTGGTATAAATAAGAAGCTGAGGAAAATTACTCATTAACAAATCTTATGTCCTTGTTTGTTTACTTAACCAACATATTTAATTATTTTTATTGAGGTTTTGTAGGCCTATCGGGGAAGCTTCTATAGCGGAAAAATTATTATTTAAAACGAAAGAATGAATAATTATGCTGAATGAGACTGTACTACAATATTATTATTTTTCTGATCCTATACATACGGGATAGCAACAGAGTCTAGCAACAAGGTATTTAAGGCTGACGAATGGAACTGTATTACATTTTTAATGTACTTTTTTGATATTCTTAAAAAGAGGATAAAATAGGCTTTTCTCTGACCGACATTGTCATTTAAAAAAATCAAGATGGCGACGGTGCGTTAAACGGATAAATTGGACATGTCCTCTAGAAAAAAGAATTCAGTCCCATTCATCACCCTATAATTTCATAATTGTAGTTTTACTCATTTTAAATATGAAGATGGCATAATTATACCAGAGAGAATGTGAAAGTTTTGACAGTCGATAATTTAGATCACACAATCACACCAGTGATGTCTACAGTTATATAGATAGCTCATCCAGTTGTAAATATTGGGGTATATATTCTAAAAACTAAAAATTATATCGTTTAGTCGTTTTAACCTGTCAGATTAAAACAAGAAAACCGACAATTCCGAAGCAGAAGCGGATGATTAAAACGCACCTATTAAAAATATTGCGCCAAGATGTAGGCAACACGTAATAAGGGATCAAAAAGGCGGAGCTTTCTATCTCCTTTTAAAAGGCACTCAGAAATCTGCGCAGTGCGACCATTCTCCGTATAGTAAAAGAAAATCAAAATATGTGGCTCAAATCTCACATAAAAATAAAAGAAAATATGTCCCTAAAAGGTACTTAGTTCTAAAAAATCCACCAGAGGTCGTTTGTAAATGACGTACTTCTTTGACCATTATTAGATAGACAGAGAATAGGATATTTCGCGTTTTGCCATCAACTTGTATCCAACTTCAAGATCGTTTGTTTTTGACAGGTTAATATTATACTCATGTTCACGGAGCATTCCAACGACCTGTCAAACAATAGGTGCCAGTGGGAAATTCTTGTATATCTAAGGAGGTAGCGACATAGTCTTGCAACTTGGACACTATTTTTATTCAAAGTAGTAGTCGCCAAGCCTGACAATTTATGAAGAAATGTATAGGTGGGTTTTTTAAATATTATTTGTATTGTGTTTGACATAAAATATTTAAATGTAATCCATTATTCATGATTTTACGTAAAGTAGATAGAATACACCGTATGTCGCCACCCTTAGATATACCAAACCTTCCCACTGGCTATTCATTTGTTTGGAATGCCTAGTTATTGACAGGTATTTTAACTTCATCTAAATCTCATCCATCCTGTATAGATAAATTATTCTGAACGGTCTTAGGGTTGTGACGGCATTGGTAGTGGGATTTTGAAAAAATGAATGAGAGTTGTTATTAGAATTATCAGTAAGAATTTAATTTGGAGAAAGACGCAGGGATTAGAGGTATTTTTATCTTATGAAATATGAAAATATAATAGACTTGGAATGGTTTTGCCAACCACCTCACAAAATTACTGCTGTCTAATTAGATACAGATGAATTTTTTTACTAGATAAAAGTTAAAATTAACTAAATATTTCTGACATTTCGCCGTCATTTTTTGTTTTCATTTGGTTAATCATTTTTGAATGACCTCTGGTGGATTTTTCTAAATACTATACTCAACTTAGTGACCTATTTTAAAGAGACTTTAAACCACATATTTGTAAAAATCATAAAATCAAAGTATGTGCTTTAAACCCTTTATTAACTGTCATTCATAGTGATCTGTCAAAATTTATAGCAGCCTTTGGAAAGCTGAAGCATCAGACCTTAACTTAATAGGCATTGCAAACAAAATGGCTGCCGGCAGGCTGCCTGGTGGAATTGATAGGGTCAATGATTATATGTTAGAAGAAAAAATGTAGGTAATTATTTTTGTACTACATTTATTAGGGGGTGGGTTAGGTTAGTGGTTAGTGAGATCAAAGGGTCTCAGATTTGAATGCAGCAGACGACAGGGATTTAATAAATTTAATAAATTCAATATAAATTCTAATGCATAGGTAGGATTACTCACTCGACCATTCACTGTTGCGTTCTAATTAACAGTGCTAATTCTAAAGTGGCGCTAGAAAAATATAACAAAGCCTACACATAACACGAAGCTAATAACCTAAGTAGTTGATGCCGATGAAACCAAATTAAAAAAAAAAAAACATTTCGATTAATTCCGATTAATGAGCACTTGCGTTGCGCAATCTATATAACTATATACATTGACCCTGTCAAAGCCACATACTTTGATTACTATACGGGGCAAGAGAGAGGTCCGACCAATGAACTGGAGGGGGGTAGAATGCCAATGTACATTTTTCTATGTGTTGTACTATTAGAACAAGGTGCGACTCGATGGGCGCAGCCATTTTTATTGTTCATCTCACTCGGGACTAGTTATAATAACCATTTTCTGTTTCACATTGTTATTGTTCAATCCACAAGCTGGTGGATCAGACAATAACAATGTGAAATAGAAAATGGTTATTTTAAATACTCCCGAGTGAGATGAAAAATAACCTATCTTCGCCCATAGAGTCGCACATCAAGTCTATTGACAAGCAATCTACCCCACTCCAGTTCATTGGGTCCGACACGCTCAACATAGGGCGCGGCCTTTTTGATTTCTATGACACAGTTTATAGCTAAAGAATCAGATCGCTCACTCTGCGTCGGCACTTTTGATCTCAATGTTCCAGTTTATACACAGCGCAACTCGGATAATACAATATATGACAACCGCCTATAATAAAACAGCAGTCTTCTGCGTATCCTGAATTTGTATCCCTGGAGTGGATGGAATTTTCAACTGGTCCGAGTGAGCTAACTAATTCTTTAGCAATAAACTGTGACTCCAAAAATAATATTCACTGACACTGACAGCAGCAAGCAAAATATCAGGTGCGTTTTAATCATCAGCTTCTGCTTCCGGAATTGTCGGTTTAGTCGTTTTAACCTGTCATATTAAAACAAGAAAACCGACAATTCCGAAGCAGAAGCGGATGATTAAAACGCACCTATTAAAAATATTGCGCCAAGATGTAGGCAACACGTAATAAGGGTTCAAAATGGCGGAGTTTTCTATCTCCTTTTAAAAGGCACTCAGAAATCTGCGCAGTGCGACCATTCTCCGTATAGTAAAAGAAAATCAAAGTATGTGGTCAAAGCCAACAGGCAAACATTTTGACAGGACTTTGGAATTAGGCACTTGTCAAAGAGTAGCTGCCAGTAGGAAAGGCTCTTAAATCTAAGGGGGTTGCGACATAGCCTTCCATTTTCGAAGATTGCAGATAGAATACATCTTATATCGGAATCTCTTAGATATACCAGCTTTTATCACTAACAGTCCTTTTATTTGGAATACCTAATAATTCAAACTGTCATCTGTCAACTCGCAATTCCTCTACTTACATCTAACTTATTTATTACTCACTAATCTTATCGTGTACTTGTAATATCTCCTCTAAATTGTTGCATTCCTTGTAAGGACTGGAATCCACCACCTCTATCTTCTCTGAGTTACGATTCTTCAACTTGATCTGTTTCTGTCGAAGCTCTTGAATCAGTTCCCTATTGCTGGACAGACTGTCTGTCCTAACCAAACCTTTAAAGGAAGGTTTCGGAATCAATCCTTGTCCGTATGGATTGACGAACACAGGATAATGTCCAGCTAGAAGATTGTAGTCCAAATCTTGAAGAGGCGACTTCTGGCCTTTGTACAGCACCGGTTCGTAGATGTATGAGTTGGTTTTGGACAATCTGTCTTCGCGGGGATTGATGGACGATTCTTGTTGGATTTGTGCTAATTGGATGTTGTCGTAGTAATTATTGTTGCCGTTTTGTTTCATGTTGTAATTAAATTGAGGCTGTTCTGAATAATTGGGCGTGGTTTGTTTGATGTAATTGTAGTTAAAGTACGGTTGTTGGTCTTTGTAGTATTCTGAACTGTAGGGGGTTTGCGGTTTGGAGTCTAATTCGTCGGATCTGTAAAAATTAAATCAAATATGATACTGGAAAAAGATTCTTGTTATTAAATAACTTTATTATAAGTTTCTGAATTGTTTCAAAGCGTTATTTCCACGACTCTAGCCTCTTATTGTTGTTTGCATCGAGAGTTTTCGAAAGTTCTCGAAAGTTTAGAGGGATTAGAGCCTAAATTGGGAGTTAGAAGCCACGCGTCGTTTATTTTTATACCTTCGGACTATGTAAGTCACCCAGCGACCCTCGTCAGAGGTAAACTCCGGGGAGACCACTTTAAAGTTGGTTGTTAGAAGTTTCTGTTTCGTTGTTGTTCTTCTTCGGGCTTCACGCTGACATTTTATTATTTTTTCTCGGGAAAGACCGGTTCGAGATATTTTATTTTGACTTACTACATACATTGAAAGGATGATCAGTGATCAGTAAAACTTCTAAATAATTACAGGGTCTTATTTTGATATCCAAAAATAAATTGAATAAATACTAAAAATTAAAATTTGGGTGTTGGCCGCTACTATTGGATCTAAGGGGAAATTAAATAATATTAGGATCAATTTAATATGTGTTTAATAAAATGTTTAGCTGTTCATATTAATTATATTAATGTAGATGCGGGTAGCCATGGAAATGTAAACTTTTAAAATAATTACGTTATCATGTTTACTCTTTATTCTAACATTTATTTATATTTGTGGTTATACAGGGTGATTCATTAAGAGCAAACATGACGGGCGCTCCTCCGCCAAAAATCAATTTTACATTTGAGGCAGTTAAAAAAAATTGTAAAAAAAAATGGTTCAGGCCAATCGTTGTAAAAATGAACCAAGAATTTCGCTTAACCGCGAAAAACTTATATTTTTAAAGAAAAACAACAAAAATTTCAACTTTTTAACAAATTTAATTTTTTGGCTCTTTACCGGCATTCTATAACAAATATCTTAACTATTTTCTAAATAACTTTTTTTCAAAAAGATTACCAACTTTAAACAGGACCGAAGATTAACATAGTTTTCATTCCGATACTAATTCTATTAAAACAATGATACCAGTGAATATGGCAACGCTGCTAGTCTTTGAAGCCCGTGGTTAAAAGGGTAGCTGCTGTTTAGTTAAATTTGTTAATTCCTGTGTCGAAAAATAGGTAGTTGTTTTTGAAGAGGTGCGAAATTATTGTGATCGTCTTAGTTTGTTGTTGAGGCGTTGTTAGGTTTTTGTTTAATTTAGTTTTTAGTTAATTTATGAAATGAAAAATTCTGGAAGGCAAAAATGCACAGCTGACAAATTTCTATTTTATTTGTTTGCTGCCAGAGTTAGTAAATCCTAGAGAAATACGACATGTGCCAATTAGGGAAAAGAGATTGTCAAGAATTTTGCCCGCTTAAAAAAAATGTGTAATATACAGGGTGTTTCTAAATACATGCGACAAAATTCAGGAACTGATTGCTCGTATGAAATTAAGATGAGTCTTTCCTATAACAAAATTTCCTCAGCCCACCCCTTTTCGAGATATCACCCTTAAAAAGTGGTGACTAAAACTGAGTTTTTATTTTTTTTTCTAAAATTTCAGTAAAGCTAGGAACTTGAAATTTTGTAATCGCAAAGGACTAACCACGGGTATTTTTTCAATATTTCTATTACATTATAGAAGGGTGAAATTAGCAACACTTACTTTATTTCATATCAAAACTTTTTTTCGAGATGAACTTTTATAAAATCCTTGATTTATTTAATTTTTTTTTATTCTTGAATTTTTTTCCCAAAACCAATAGCTTCAGAGAAAAAAATTAACACCCTAATTTATTATTATTTTTTTTTTTAATAAATTGAGTGGAAAAGAGTGTAACGGGCTTGTAACTATCGTATCATACACTCTGTCATTATTCGTTTCTTGCAATAATTTACACCAGTTTACACCAGAAGATAGCACTTAACGAAGCGTTTTAGCCACTAATTTTGGCGAATTTTAAGAAATCATTAACAAGACATTAGGGGCTTAAATTTGGGGATTATATTAACAATAGTGCTGTCGAGGAATGTATTTATTTTCATTATATTTAAAAATTAAAGCCCTTTTATTTTTTTTGGAAAACTGGAAGGAATTAAAACATTAAAATATATGCATATTATAGATATTATTGCCTAATTTATTTTGCCAAAATTTAAATATTTTGAGATATTCTTGTCCGAAAATTATAAGGGGTATGAACACCTTAAGATTGAAAGAGAATTAACTTTAATTCATGAGATGCAAAGCATCATAATTGTCGCGTCACAAAAACCACCTGCTGCCAAGAGAAAATTGACATTTCGTGTTTTAATAGTTATTTTTTTAATTTAATAATCTATGTGAAAAAAATTTTTAATACAGACTTTAAAAAATTGTTATATTAATATACTTATTTAATTGTACTTATATTTGTTGTTCCTTTAATACAATAAATACAATTTACCTATCTCCAATTCATCACTTTCCGTATCCATATACCTAGGGTCCGATTACAATTAGAAAAACACCGCTACGTCATAACTATTATTTCGAATTTCCAATATACAGGGTGTCCCGAAATTAGACGGTCATATTTTAACAGCGTAATCTACATTCTACAAGAATTAGAAATTAAAAATTAAAAAAAACCGAATTCAAAAACGTGCAGATGCCGTCACCACATCTTAACCAAATTTATATAGGAGATCACCCCTGAGGTACCCCCTTTCTAACAAAAAAAGAATCATTGAAATCGGACACCGTGTTAAAGAATTATCACCGAACATACATAAAAAAAAATTAAAAAAAATATTGCGACGAATTGAGAACCTCCCTCCTCCTTTTATGAAGTCGGTTAAAAATAGGAGTAAAAGTTTATAAAAAAATAGGTCCGAAAACGTTTCGTTTTCGAGATACAGGGTGTTACAAGTGAAGTCCAGATGAAATATTTTCTAACATTTCTTTAGTTACCGGTTTTTCAAAGTTAAAAAAAAATTTAATTTCTAATTCTACAGACCTACTAATTATTGTTTACACTTTCGAATAAGGTAACATGCTTCTCTCTTGAAAATGGCGCGTCCTAGCGAGATGCAACAAATGTAGCTTTATTATACAGAAAATATTGGTTTTCCAAATTTTATAGTCAAAAAATCTGATGTGTCCAACACATGACTTTCCTATCTAGTTATTATAGGCTTTTTCTGGTTATTTTGTACAACTTATTGCAGTACCTCTATAAATGTTTAGAGGATAAACTAAATATATACATTTTCCACATACATCTATCTACCTCGAAACATTTTTCTATAGTTATTCATTGAGAACGAAAATACTGAAAAATTTAAATTTAGCAATTTTCCTACAATTTTTCCATTACGGTCCATTTTAGAAAAATCATGTATAAACAAAAATTATAGAGATCGATATCGCAAACAACTTTTAGTTTAGTTTAGAATTTTGCACATTTTGTCAAATTTCAGGAAATTTTGACATGAAGCAAAAATAATAGATAATAATATTAGAAGTAACTTTTATTTGAATAATTTTCTTCTCTAAACATAAATAACAGATATATTCAATAAAATATAAAAACGGCCTCCCATAAAGTACCCCCCCAGATGTTCCGACTTTGTCCAAAATCTAATTATTTCACGTCAGGCCGAAATAAAACTTTAGTTTAAAATTTAGTGTTTTTCTGTGTATCGGTTCATGAGTTATGGTGGATATAGACACACAGACACACACGGCTATTTTACCCTAAGCTCCCCCTAATTTACCCACCTAAGAAGATGATCAATAACTGGGGTTTAGTCCAATAAATGAAGCGTAAAAAGGTAAGTATTTGTAACAAATTTTACCTAATTATCTTTAAACGTTTAGAAAATATTTACAAAAGTGTGGTATCAGGACTTCACCTTTAACACCCTGTATCTCGGAAAAGAAAAGTTTTCGGACCTATGTTTATATGAACTTTTACTACTATTTTAGGATGTAGATTACGCTGTTAAAATATGACCGTCTAATTTCGGGACACCCTGTATATCATCTATAACTATCAATAAATAAAAAATATTTGAGTTGTTTGGTTTAAAAATAGTATTCCTAAATTCATATATTAACAAGCCACTAACCCCCAGTAGGCGGCGATAGCCAACGAATTATACCTGAATTGTAATCGGACCCTTCAGCGTACGACACACAACATTGCCAAATTTATGTAGCAAACAAGGTTCCAAATACTTTAAGGGGAGGTCGTGAGATTCGTGCGGTGTGACGTCAGAAGGGACTGGATTGCTCTTAAGAATAAGCAATCTCTGAACTGAACTGAACACCAAAATATAAAGATCTAGCCCACTAATATCCCTTATAAAAATATTTTTGGTTTAGGCACATACTTTGATTTTCTTTTACTATACGGAAAATGGTCGCACTGCGCAGCTTTCTGAGTGCCTTTTAAAAGGAGATAGAAAACTCCGCCATTTTGAACCCTTATTACGTGTTGCCTACATCTTGGCTCAATATTTTTAATGGGTGCGTTTTAATCATCCGCTTCTGCTTCGGAATTGTTTTCTTGTTTTAATATGACAGGTTAAAACGACTAAACCGACAATTCCGGAAGCAGAAGCTGATGATTAAAACGCACTTGATATTTTGCTTGCTGCTGTCAGTGTCAGTGAATATTATTTTTAGAGTCACAATTTATTGCTAAAGAATAAGTTAGCTCACTCGGACCAGTTGAAAGTTCCAAAATAACATCCACTCCAGAGATACAAATTCAGGATACGCAGAAGACTGCTGTTTTATTATAGGCGGTTGTCATATATTGTATTATCTGAGTTGCGCAGTGTATAAACTGGAACATTGAGATTAAAAGTGCCGACGCAGAGTGATCGATCTGATTCTTTAGCTATAAACTGTGTCATAGGGTTCAAAATGGCCGCGCCCTATGTTGGGCTTGTCGGACCTCTCTCTTGCCCCGTATAGTAATCAAAGTATGTGTCTGAGAACCATTGTTTAAGGTGGTGTTTTATGTAATCAGTTAATTAGTCATAAGTAAGTGATCTGTGTCAATTATTTATTTCATGTATAGGTGTGTTCTTTTATTCAACAATTGTTCCATTAGTGATTGATGTCATGACGTCACTGATTAATTTCTGGTGGAAGGTATTTGCGCTAAATTATGGAGGTTAGAGGAAAGAAGAACAATCTCTGTATACAAAAAGTGTCCCTCAAAATGTATACAATTAAGATGGCGCTTCTGTGCCCAGGGGACGTCGACAGTCGATAATTCAGATCACACAATGACACCAATGATGTATATAGTAATAAATATTGCTCAACCATAAAAAACTAAAAACTACACCGTGAAAAGTGACTGATCGTAGAAGAGTAAGTGTTCTGTGATCGTAGATAAATTTTGACAATACACGACAATAGTCAAATTTTATTGAAAAATAATAATATAAACAATAAATAATTCTTATAAATGAGCAATCTATATGACTATATAGCATTGGATTTTGTCCCCTGGCTACACGAGCGCCATCTTAATTGTATACATTTTGGTGGCCACTTTTTAATATAAAGATCCATATAAGATTGTCCTCCTTTTTTCTACGCTAAATATAAGAAAGAACGACATTTCTCAAATGAAAAATTTGACGTTTGACGTCGCTTTAAAAATTAAACCCGTTTTATTTTAAATTAACAGTAATTTATATCTTCTGTAGCCGTTTTATATTTAAACTCTTGTATTCTAGGTGAACTTTTATCTAAATAATCGTGTTCACACGTTTAAACAAATTTATTAACGATCCCCTCCCTTCATCTATCACATATCCATTGGCTTTTAAAGCCAATGGATGCGTTGGCTTATTGGTGAACTCATCGCTGGAAAAGAGAACGATTGACACATACAATCGTCCTTCCATCGCTTAATTTAGGAACGGTTTGTTGCAAGCGCTGGATACAGCGCTGAATAAAAGAACACGCCTTATGGAATCTTAAGTAACAAGTTTGCCAAGAGACCTGTGCTTACACACGTGTTGAATTATGCATGTTGAATATATTATATAGTTAAAGTTAAACTTCATTTTATTTGAGAAAATACCGGCCAAATTTAAGGTTATGTCACGTGAACCATTAGTGCATTAACACAATCCAGTCGATGATTTTAGGACAATCATTGATTGTAGATTGTATCAATAAATATAAGAAAACGCCTACATTCAAGTTTGTGAGCTTGCTGTATCAAAATTATTGAAAATATTGTTATGTTGTAACTAAACAACAATATAATAGTAATAATAAACATGATTTATTGGCACACCTACAAAGTCTTTGCCATCAGCTCAGAGAGAGGGAGTGACGTTGATAGATCTACCTTTCCGTAGCAATTCATTTAGACCTCTACTTGTTAGGCAACTCACAACAAATATATTACCCTTTTTTCTTGAATGGATTGCATCAGACATGCAAGTCTATTGACCACAAAAAATTATTTCTATATATATTTTATATATTGTCCATAAATGTTGTTTCCACACGGAACAAAACATCAATGTGTTCGAACATAACGACCAGAATAATTTACAACTTTCATTCCATTCATGTCTCATCCTTTGATATATGTCCAGTTAAAAATCTCTCGGTTGTTAAATATTTATTGGAAATTATCATCGTGTTTTTAGATTAAACCATATACGAACGTCCAATTATTTCTCAGACTCAATTTCCAAAGGAGATTGATCATTTTGTCAAAAAATTGATTTTCAATCGACTTTGTGGGCTGATATCCATTTGAAATTGATTATAATATACAGAGTGTCCATAGAAGGTCTCCTTACAAAATGCTAGCACAAATTCATGAAGATCTAGCTTAATTTGCCTATTATCAAAAGTTGATAGTATCCACAATACAGGATATCAAAGTTATTATTTTTTTATATTTTTGCACGAAATTTAATACTTGTGGATTCTTAGGTTGAGATATTGAGATCTGATCACACTTAGGATGTACACTGTAGAGGGCGCCGCAAGCAGTACTTTGCCTGTATTTATAATCAGACTCTTGTTAAAGTGGAGAATTGTTGTGCTTAATAGTTTGGCTGGATATTAGCTAGTCCAAGTTTGTAGTAAGGTTATCATATTCATAGAGACGGTATAGTATAGGTTACAAAATTAATGCCCCACGTTGGGCGCCAATTGTTGTAACCAACTTTAAAGCACATTGGATGCAAATGTTTCTACTGATAAACTAAAGGTATTGAGTTTATTAGTAGAAAAATTTGCATCCAAGTACTTAAAATTAGGTTACACAGACAAAAAATGCTTGCTCAATGTATATAAAAAAAAAATACTAACCTAGTTGGCGTTGGTGAACTGGACCTACTCGACAAGCTCTTGTCGTACGTGCCCTTATCAGAATCGCCGTCTGAAGACGGCGTAACCGAAACGTCTCTTGAGCCAGAATCGGAGCTCATCTTCATTATACTAGTGTTTATATCTTCGGCTTTGAGCAGTTTTCTTTCTTGTTGCTTTTTCAACGACTTCACCAGCTCCTTGTTGATGTCGAACTCGGTGGTAGGGGAAGGAGGCGCGAAAGGTGCCGAGTAGGGGGTGATAGTGCCTGGGGAATTAAACAGAAATAAGGTTATGTCGGGAGTCATCAGAGTACATTCATTAATATATAGAAAGTAATATAGTCAAGTTAAACAACTTGCGCTCAATAGGAATTTCTGTAAAGTGACTGCCTATATTCTCTTTTTGTGTTTTTCAGATAGATCAGCAAATAGTAGAGAACGTTCCTACTCACCATAATAATGCCCAGAATGTGTCTTAATAACCCCTCTCTCTTTCTGCTTAGGATTTTTTTCAAGTTTCTTGTACATTTGATTATAAGAACACTCGGCTTCGTGATGCCACAAATCGGTGCCGAACTTCAACCTGGTGGGGCAACCTCTGTTCCTGAACACGCACGGAAAGATGATTATGTTTGACAGAATTTCGTAGGCAACGTTTCTGATGCAGTCTGCCGGTACACCGTTGGAATGTATGCATCGATGACAGATGTTTCTGCCGTCGCCTTGCAGAAAAACCGGTTCGCAGGAGAGATAACTTTCACATTGTGCGCATTTTATTTGGTCAAGGAGTCGTTCCGGCACTGGAATCAGTCTGATATCTGGAATTAAATTAATAATAAATACTGATTATAATGATGCTACGGTATGTCAGAAGTGTAGCTACACTAGTTCTAACTCAAACGTTTTCGTAAATAAATTAACATGGTCCCAAAAACAATTTTTACTTTTTCGTAGGTTGGTATCACTGCTTTTCTCAGTAGATTTTTGTGTTTGCAACACTGTTCGTTACTATATTTTCAATTTTTTCAAAATTGATGCTCGTTTTCGTTTTAAAAATCTTTATTAAAATATATACGTTGCAATATGTAATCACATTTCCTTGTTATGAGACATTATATGCCTGTTTTAAGTGAAAATCTGTAACGATAAGTGATCTGAAGTTGTAATTGTGGTGTATGTTAGTTAGATATAGTTTTTTCTGGAAAAGTCGCATAAAAAACCAGAGTTATCGCTATTTGTCTACGTGAATGGTACGTGTTTTGTGTGTTTCGAAGGCCACTCTCTGACGTCACCGTTTGGTCTACCGTCCGACCAAAAAATCAAGGCCCACCGCCCAGTTTTCCGTCGGACTACACTATATAAGTATCTTGACCGAGTGAGCTGTTGTTAGTACGTTTGGCGCTGTTATGGAAGATGTTGCTACGTATCTGTAAATGTCCAGTTAAGCGTGTATACAGCCGTGTTTTCTACCCACGTTGTGCCACCGATATACGCTCAAGACGGTTGTTCAAAACTATACAGGGAAAACAATTAAAGGAAGTCCTAACAGGGTTACTATATTTTAAGTTACTATATTTTGAAAATATACAAAATTTCCTTTCGGAAACTTGAGCTAGAACTGGTATGTAGCTATACTATATTTCTTACGTCTTCCTCACCTCCAACTGGCATCTCCCTTTTCCCCTTTAAGTACGCTCTAGGGTGTTTCCAGAACAAGCCACAGCCGTTGGTGTAGGAGCAGCCGTTTTCATGTTTGTTGCAATCGTTCCAGTGCACAATGGCTGGACAGTGATTTTCCCAGTTTTGGCAGGGATACAGGAACATTGAAGCTAGTGCTTCGAATGATATATTCCTGTACATATTTTTTGCTAGGTCTTGGCATCTGCAACAAGGTATAAACATTAATGATATCTATTGGAAATACATCATATTTTATTTTATCTAATTAATAATCAAACAATTAACTTTTCAATAATTAATTTATTAATCCAATAATAAATCCTTTCACTCACTAATGAATAATTTTATTAATATTCTAAATATAAAATATTATAATAATAACTAAAGCGCTGCACCTGATTCCTGAATTAATTAATAGTTCAGATGATAATAATAGGTTACATTCTCTGCGACTTTGAAATCTTCTCAATCGCCGTTACAAAAATAAGGGTTTCTTTCCATCACCTGGGAGCAGTGAACTGTAGTAATGTAGCTAATTTAATTAAATTTAATCATACTATTTTTGTTGAAGTGGTTTTAATGTTTAATAAATTGTGAATAAGACATGAACTCTAAATTGAAACACCTCATCATCAAACCACATGTTCTGCTATTGGTGAATCAAGAAATGCAAAGAAAGTGAATAATTAATTAATTAATAGTATACAGTCTCACTGTTTGGCCAAGATTCAAGTCAATTATACAACAATATTTATAAATGACTTAAGGTTTATTTACATTTATGACTAAATGTTCATCTTGGTGTTATAAGTGTAAGAGTATGGATGAATGTGTTTCAACCTAAATTGTAGTTTCGAATGGACTGTATATTAAAAAAGGGAAAAATATATCCTTTTCTGTATTTATTGTTTATTTTGACAAAAGTTATAAATTGTATATCAATGACAATCTCTATGTTTAGTGGCGGAACAAGTATAGAGGTAAAAGGAATACAACAAATCTGCAACATACTGCCCGCCTTGAAAGAATTAACTTTCAATACCTCAAAATAACAAAAACATATGAAGTATTACAAAATAATACATTATTTTACATAAAGTGTCTTAAGATATATAAAAGCATTAAATATTTTAATAACCCAAATCTCAAGAAGTGTCAATACGCAGTAGACAGACTTTATTAACTGCACGTTTGTAAAGTCCATCTGCAGTTTTAACTAAAACAACTCGTACTATCTTGTCAGTGCCTGGATGCAAATCTACAATTCTACTCATTTTCCAATGGAGATGAGGGAGATTATCTTCCTTTAAGAGAACAAGTTGATTTCGTTGAAGATTTGGCGTTTGGGATTTCCACTTGAATCGATTTTGAAGATGAGTGAGATATTCAGAAGACCATCTTTTCCTTAGATGTTGATAGAGATATTGGATGTGGTTCCAGCGATCTAAACGATTGATTGGGATATCTTTGTAATTGGGCTCTAGAGTGCTTGCAAGAATCTTCCCAATCAGGAAATGTGCTGGAGTAAAAACTTGAAAATCGTTAGGGTTTTCGGACAAAGGAGTTTAAGATCCCTTCTGATTGAAGTACTCTTGAGGTACTCTTCGTAAGTGAAAACTGAATTTGCTGTGGTTCATCTTAAATGATGCTTTAAGGACTTTACGGTCGCCTTCCACAATTCCCCAAACGTTGGTGATCTTGATGGAATAAAATACCAAGTCATGGTGTTATTTGATGAATAATCTGAAATTTTACTCCAATGTTATTCTGAAGACAGAAGGCTTAGTTCTTTTAAAGTTTTATTAGCCTTGACGAAATTGGTAGCATTGTCAGAAAAAATATCTGTGCATTTTTCAGGCTGAGCCATAAAACGTTTTAGAGATGACAAAAATGCTTCAGTTGTTAGGCCAAAAACAAGTTCCATGTGAACTGCCTTGGTGGATAGACAAATAAATATTACTATATAGCACAAGTATGTATTAACTCTTCCACGTTTACGACTTTCTTGAATTGAAACTGGACCTACATGTAGCAGCAGGCTTAAACAAGAGAATGTTGTTACAAGTCAGTTGTGAACGCTGTCAAATAAAATACTCATTACTTGCATTCGTATTATTATTTTTAATAATATAATATTACATGGTGTCAGAAGTGGGATCCCCAAAATGAATGATGAAACTAAAAAGGAAATTGATAAATTGCGTGAGCAAATCGAAGAATTAACCATAATGAATCGCCAAATGATTGCATCCAAAACAGTAGCAACACAAGCGATCCCAGTTATCGACCCTCCGAAAGCATTCGGAATAGAGAATGATCCAGCAAAAGATTGGAATAAATGGGTACAACATTTCGATATGTACGAAAAAGTGACACAGTTGCACAAGAGGGATGTAGATCAACAAATATCTACATTTATGATGACAGTAGGAACTGAATGGTTTGAAACATTTAACAACTGGCCTATCGAAAAAAAAGCCTCAGTGACTGATCTTAAGCTAGCCTTTAAAGAGTTGTTCGTGCCAAAAATAAATACTGCTTATGAAACAATGATTTTCAATAGAATGGCTCAAGAAGAAAATGAAACCTTCAATTGCTTCTTCACCAAAATAGAAACACAAGTTAAAAAGTGTGAATTTAAAGACATGGAAGAAAGAATATTAAAAGATAAAATAATCATAGGTATACGAAATGAAAATCTAAGAGAGAAACTATTATCTATGGATGAACCAAGTTTAGCACAGACGCTTACTTTATGTAGAAATAGCGAAATTAGAAGCAAGCAAATGGAAACGTTAAAAAATGAAAATATAATTAATGTTAATGCTATCAAAAACTACAAAAAGTGCCAAACGAGTCCTTCGACTTCCTCTGAAACTTTTGAGTGCAGACGTTGCGACACAACCCATGGTCGTAAACAATGTCCTGCCTTTGGGAAAAGATGCAGAATTTGTAATAATATCGGACATTTCACCAAATGTTGCAGAAAGAGACAGAAATCGGAACAAATTAAACATGGCCGGAAGAGAGAAACGAGAACGAGAGTGAAAGTGATTGATACAGACAGTGAAATATCTGATTTTACCCGATCCTCATCTCAAGACACTTCAGATGAAGACTTTTTTGTCAAGGTCATCCTAAAATGCTCAGAGATCAGGGCAACAAAAACTAAGAAAGAAGATTTCATTGAAACTATCAAAATAGGTCGTCAGCTAATAAACGTCATTTTTGACACTGGTGCCGAATGTAATGTCATATCTGAAAAGTTAATCAGAGATCCCAGCAAAAATATTAAAACTTCGGGTACCAAAATGTTAAAAGGGTTCAATAATGCAAAGTCCGAGGTTATTGGCGAGATTACACTGCCTTGCGTCATCGACGACAAGAAAATGAAAATACTTTTTAAAGTAGTGAAAGAAAACATCTTACCGGTGATTGGAAAACACACTTGTGTCAAGCAAAATCTGGTAGCACGAACATCTCAAATTAATAGTATTCAAATCAATGAAAATCATCAAATATTCAAAGGGTTAGGATGCATAAATGACTTTGAATACAAAATAGATATCAGACCGAATGCGGAATTTCAAATTCGTCCTTCCCGAGTAATACCACATGCTATAAGAAACCAAGTAAAGTCAGAACTTGAAAATATGATTAAATTAGGAGTGGTTCGAAGAATTAATGAACCTACACCAATTGCCAGCCCTATGGTAATAGTAAAACAAAAGAACAAGCTAAGAATTTGTCTTGATCCTTCAGAACTCAATAAACAAATACTTAGGCGGCATTATCCTTTAAAAACAGTGGAAGAAATTGCTAGCAGAGTTCAAGGTGCAAAATATTTCACACTTTTGGACTGTGTAAAGGGTTTCTGGCAAATCAAAATCGCCCCAGAATTAGAAAAATACCTAACATTTAGTACTCCTTGGGGTAGATATTGCTATAGAAGGCTACCTTTTGGACTGTGTTCCGCACCAGAAATTTTTCAACAGTTACTGCCTAACGTATTGAAGGATATACCAAACGTTGAAAATTCCATGGATGACATACTGATATATGCCGAAACAAAGGAAAAAAATATGCAGATAACAGACCTGGTTATCAAAAAACTAAATCAATCTGGTATAAAACTAAATAAAGACAAGTGTACTTTTTGCAAAGATACAATAAAATTTCTAGGGCATCTGTTTACCAATTCAGGTCTAGGGGTTGACGAAGAGAAGGTAGAAGCTATCAAACATTTGGAGATTCCTTCATCAAAAAAGCAAGTCCAAAGACTTCTAGGAATGGTGAATTATCTTGCCAAATTTATTCCAAATCTGTCTGAGTTAACAGCACCGATACGTGAACTTATAAAAAACAATGTTTGCTTTAAATGGGACTACGAACAGGAACAAGCTTTTTCAAAAATCAAGGAACTGCTTATATCTCCACCCATTCTTAAGTATTATGACGTTAATGCAGATGTCACCATACAATCAGATGCTAGCGAAAAATCAGCGGGTGCAGTATTATTGCAAGATGATAAACCAGTTGCTTATTTTTCGAAATCCTTCACTGATTCTCAACGAAACTTTCCACCAATTGAGAAAGAAGCTCTAGCTATTCGTTTTGCTTGTCAAAAATTTCATTCATATATTTTTGGAAAGAAATTAATAATTCAGACTGATCACAAACCATTAGAATCCATTTGCAAAAAACCTCTTTGTTCTGCTCCTCCTAGATTAATCTTTGATATTCTTCAGTATTGTCCACAAGTGGTATATGTGAAAGGTCCAAAAATACCTATTGCTGATCTATTAAGCAGGGACTGCAGAAATATTCCTAATACAGAGAAAGATGATTTACAAATTCAAATCGTATTTTCTGGCTCTGAGCTAGCCCAGTCAACCATCATCAAGGAAACATCTTCAGATCCAGAGTTGGTTGCTCTTAAAGACATGATTATGAATGGATGGCCTGAGGAAAGAACTAAACTGAAAGAAGAACTAAGACCCTATTGGACTTATAGAGATCAGCTATCAATAACAAATTATCTACGTTTTAATGGCCATAAAGTAATAGTACCTAGATCTTATATACCTAAAATTTAAAAGATATCCATGCCAGTCATCATGGCATCGAGAAGTTCTTAAGGAGAGCTCGATCGTCAGTTTTTTGGATAGGTATGACAAAAACTATTTCCGATTTTATAAAAAATTGTGCAGTTTGCCAGTCGATGCAGTATTCAAATGTAAAAGAACCCCTAGTCGAAAAAGAAATTCCAACATTACCTTGGCAAATTGTCGGAACTGACTTTTTCAAGGTAGGAAAAGACGATTATATCTTAATTTGTGACAGTTATTCTGGATTCTTTGATTTTAAAAAATTAAAATATGCTACTTCTACGGAAATTATAAAAATTTTCAAGGAGTGGTTTTCCGTACATGGTATCCCGAACATTTTAGAAAGCGACAACGGTTCTCAGTATACCTCTGCTGAATTTAAGATGTTTCTCAAGTCTTGGAATGTGATACACCAAACATCTTCCCCACATTTCCCTCAGTCAAACGGACTCTCGGAAAAATATGTTAGCATTGCTAAAAACTTAATTAAAAAATGTTCTAAAGACAATTCTGACATACACGCAGCACTTTTAAATCAAAGAAATACACCACGAAGTGACGATTTGGGTTCACCAGCTCAGCGACTATTTAGTAGAATAACAAGAAATCTCATACCTTCTCATGATAAAGTCCTTGAACCTAAAATTCAGACTAAAGTTCATCAAGAGTTAAAAAATTTAAGAAAGAAGCAAAAACATTACTTTGACAGACAATCAAAAACAAGAGAAAATATTATGGAAGGGGACAAAGTTATGGTACAACAAGGTTCTAAAGATTGGATAGGAGGAAAAATAATAAAGGGACGAACGCAACCAAGATCATTTATAGTAGGAACTAATAAAGGTCAAATACTGACAAGAAACACCAAACATCTTCGAAAGTCTTCCGCAGAAATAACAAATAAGATCACACTCACTCCAGTTAGTACCCCAGAACCTGCGGAAGATGAAAACACCAGCAACGCTGAACTTCCCGATGTCACATTAGATGAGCCACATCCACAGGGCGAAAATGAAACAAAGGCACGGCCGATTAGAAGTACAAGAAAGCCGAAGAGACTAATTGAAGAAATTTAGCTAAAAATTAGCTTTTACCTGAGTTTAAATTTAGATAGGTATACTAGTGAAGTTAGTTTAGTTACCTTATCTGATTTTGTTCTAGCTTGTACCTTAGTTGAGATTTAGATAGTTTATTTAGCTACATTGCATTCTTATTGTGTTTTGTAAAGGGAGATGTAGCAGCAGGCTTAAACAAGAGAATGTTGTTACAAGTCAGTTGTGAACGCTGTCAAATAAAATACTCATTACTTGCATTCGTATTATTATTTTTAATAATATAATATTACACTACATAATCAATGTCTACCTTTCAAAATGGACGATATTGGTTGACTTTGTATTGAGGTAAATCTCCCATTACTGGAACTTGTGTAATTGGCTTTAAACAGATCAGACATTTGTGAATAACCTTTCTCCAAATTATAATCTTTTTAACGCCATTTCTTTTGATTGTGACAAATAATTTACATTATCTTTTAATGAAAGTCTTATTACGAACCTGTCAGATTGCGCGAAAAATTGTGTTGAAAATGAAGTTCGCAATCATTTTCTTCTTTTCTCATTGGACTTTTTTGGGAAATTTCTTCTAACTCCCAAAAATGTCTTAAGTAATTATTTAGTTGCTTATTGGCAACTAAATTACATTGTGAAGTTTTGACCGATTGATTGGAATTGAGCCTTCCGGCTACCACCCAACTCTTACTTTGTATTTTGATTCGATGGTCCATTTTTATGTAATTTAATGGAACTACTTAATAAAAGATCGAAATACATTTTAGCACCAATCAACATATAAATTTTGTGTGATTTGTTAAATTGTGGATATACTAAGATCAAATTTTGTGGCATTTTAAAATGAAGAACATTTACACTAACAATAGATAAACATTCTGTAATTTTTGGCAGAACTAGAAAGTTGAGCCTAGTTGTAAATGAATTAAAGAGAGAAGATACGGAGATTTTTACTGACTTAGAATTATTGACTCCTTTGTCATCTTTTTAATTTCGGAATTAATTTTAACAAAGCGCAGATTTCTTGTGTGACGAAATCACACTGAGATCCAGAGTCTAATAACACTCTACAATTGACAGTGTCACCATTTTCATTAGACACATTTACAAGTGCAGTGCCCAATAAAATTTATGAAGAGCCGAAATTTGACACGACCTCATTTAACTGGGAGTGTAATGTATGAGAAATCTGAGGCAAGTTATTATTATTTGTAAGTTGAGAATGTTCTAGAGGAATTGCAGAATCTTCTGCCTGAACAACCTCTTGACATGTGTGAGTTACTGTTTGAGACTTATTTTCATCTAAGTAGTTATCTATATGTAACAAACTGTTGTGTTTTTTATTACATTTTTTACATGAACCAGACTTACACTGAGTTGAAAAATGATCACTTGTCAGATAATTCAAGCAAAGCTTTAATTTTTTCACTTCATTTACTCGATTAGTGACTGTCATTTTTAAGATTTTTTTAACTGTGAACTTGCTTGTGTAGCAATAAATGAATTAGAATCATGTGGTCTATTATCAGTTTTGTTTGTGTAAATGTTCTGCATTTGGCATGACTGATTCTTCATGTGTGACTGTGAATGTACTTGAGAAGATTGACCCTGCCCTAATGTTACATTTCCTTTGTAGGCTTCTAAAGAATTACATCTTTGTCCTAAAAAATCACAGAAGAATTTTTAAGTGGGTAAATCCTGTTTCTCTGAAACCTTTGATTCCCACTGCTTTAGCGTGATTTTATCCAACTTTGAGGTCAAAAGTGAAATCAAGATTAAATTTAAAATTGCCTTGTCTGACAACCCTAGTGCTGTTAAGGCACCATTATGTGTTTGGAACGTGTCTACAAAATGTCTAAGTCAGTGGTCGCCAGCCTGTCGATCGCGAGCTACCGGTAGTTTGCGGAAGCAATTCACAACGATTTTAATTTAAAAAATACAAACTGCAAAAATCAGAGAAGCTTCCGAAAATGCCACAAAAAAATCTAATTGTCATAATATTAAACATAAACAGCGGCAACGTTGCGGTGAGCGATCTGCCGCTGACGCCATCAAGCTAGAATCGGCTAGAACCGACCAGCCGGATCAGCGCGTTAGTGTTCGAGAACGATCAGGATTGCTTTGAACGGGATAAATACGCACGGCGCGGCGACATTGCGCTTAGTTTAAAACTGAACGCGTAACCAACGTCCAGCGGTTGGGTTAGTAGAGAACAACAAAAAATAATATTATGGCAAGCAGTTGTAAGAAGGTAAAGACATACCACTTTCATTCGGAATGGGAAGAACAATATTTTTTTACAGAAGTTAAAGATAGAGATAGTTTCAGCTATAAAATCTATGCAACTTTCTGCTAATACAGTGATGAGACGTGTAGAAGTAATGAGCAATGATATTTTTTAACAGTTAAGAACTGACTTAGAAAACTGTGTTTATTTTTCACTTCAACTGGATGAATCAACAGATGTCGTTGACACTGCCCAGATGGCCGTGTTCGTCAGGATGGTTTTTAGTTATTTTACGATTAAAGAAGATCTTTTGAAGTTTTTGAAGTTTATTCCACTAAAAGGACACACTACTGGACAGGAGTTGTTTTCACATTTAAAAAATATTATTTCTTCCGAGAAAATTCCAATATCGAAAATGGTAGGCTTGACAACCGATGGCGTTCCAGCTATGGTGGGTTGTGATAAGGGTCTGGTGGCGTTATGTCGTAAAGATGAAACTTTTCCGCAATTTCTCTGTTACCACTGCATTATCCACCAGCAAGCATTATGTGGAAATTTCCTGAAACTAAACAGCGTTATGAAACTGGTGGTAAAAATTGTGAACAAGATTAGAGCTCAAGCGTTACAAAGAAGATTATTCAAAACCTTGGCCGATGAAGTTGACAGTCAATACGGGGACCTACTCCTTCACTCTGAAGTCCGATGGTTAAGTAGAGGACGGGTGCTGAAACGTTTTAATGATATCCTATCTGACATAGTTCAATTTTTCAAACAACGCGATGAACCGACTCCGGAACTAGAAAATTCAATCTGGCTTAGAGATTTTGGTTTTCTCGTGGACATTACAGAGAAATTAAATGAACTTAATTTGCAGCTTCAGGGGAGAGACAAAGAACTAGCGAAAATGATTTCTGATATAAAAGCATTTATTAAAAAGCTGGAGTTTTGGGAACAAAACCTAATTAACAGCGATGCCAAGCATTTTCCTATTCTTTCAGAACAAATATCTCAAAATCCATTAGAACCCTATGACAGCAAATATTATGTAGAAATAGTTTCTACCTTGAAGAATAACTTCAAAAATCGTTTTAAGGAATTCAACGAAATGGCTTTAGTAGCGCAGTTTGTTGTTTCACCCTTTATGGAAATTGATATCCAACAGTTTGCAACTTGTGTTATTCAACTTTGGCGAAGACATCGCTGCAACAGAAATTGAAGTAATTGAGTTTCAAAATGATTTAGCTTTAAAATCGTTAGTCTCAAGTACCAAATGTATCTGGCCTATTGTAAGTAAAGACAAATATTCAGTTCTATGCCGTGTTGCCTTGAAAGTGAAAGCATCATTCAGTTCAACCTATTTGTGTGAATCTTCTTTTTCCAATATGAAGTTTATTAAGAACAAATATCGCAATCGACTTACAGATGAACATTTTGATAATTGTATTCGAATGGCTGTATCAAATTATACTGCAAACATTAAAAAAATTGTCGATGAGTCTGAGTGTCAGCCTTCTCATTGAACGTGCTTTTTTATTTTTCCTTGTTTATGTTCATGATAGTGCGTTACTTTTTTGTTGTTATTATTAAGTATTTTTAAATCTTACGTGACATGCCGTTGTGGCTGGATAAATGTTTGTCTTTATTTTTCAAACATCTTCGTTTGGTAGGTAGGAATGTAGCTATGAACAAGTACGTACTAGTAATATTAGTTATTTTGTTATTAGTTTATTATTAGTACCTATGTATTACCAGTTAAATGGTAAAATAAATACATATAATGATAAATTAACTGTGGATTATTTCATTTACGTTGCGTTACCTGGCTTCCTTGTGGGTAGCTCGCTGTTTATTTCAAAATTAACAAAGTTAAAGAGGTTGGCGACCACTGGTCTAAGTTGTGCATAACTTTCTTTTTGAATCGACTGTAGCTCAAAAAGTGACATAACATGATTTAATGGAACCCTTTTTTTGTTTTCATAACGTTTTTGTAATAAAGCAACTTTGTAATTTGCTTCTGATGTGTCAAGTTTGGATACAATTTTCAACACATCTCCTTCTAAGGATGATTTTAGATATTGAAATTTTTGAATTGTTGTCAGTGTGACATTATTATCAATTAATGACTGAAATAGATCATGAAAATTGTCCCATTTATGAATACTACCATCAAATATTGGAATATTAATCGGTGGTAATTTTATTTCCGGCAACCTATCTGTTTTACCATTAAATTTCTCTAAAATTTCATCCGCATGTGATAACGTTTCATAATAAATTTCTTCAAAGAAAACCCTTTGTTCGTTATCAACAACTATTGTAATTGCATCTATTTCTATTTGTATATTCTCAAATTATATCAAGTGCTTTTCTAAATTAGACCGTCTGCCTTTTAACTCAAATACCTTTGAATTTGGATTGTGCTTTAACCATGATTTAAAACGCTGATTAATGATGAATGAAAACTTGTATTTGTACTCTTACCTTCCACAAATGATGCTTCCATCTGGTACAACGAAAACTGGGCCGCAACTGACTACGTTCTGACAATTTCTGCATCTCAATTCTCGTAATATTGAAAATGGAATAGGAGGAAGTCTGTTCATCTGAAACAAGACGACAAATTACTAACCTAAGGCTAATTACTGACGATGTTCCTGAACTATGCTCAACAATTGCTAATAACAGAGCAGTAAATTCTTATTACGAACTACAGTACGAGTGACTTAATAATATATTGTGCAACAAGTGCAGATATGCCATTTGTTGTGTGTAACGTTTTTTTTTACTGTTTGATTTAAAGCACGCCAATGCTCAGCATTTAATTTTCATTTCGATCCTCCCTCAGATGCATTTGCAACCCACAAAAGATTTAATTGCCGACAAATCCGACGAAGTGCGAAAAGAATAGCATTTTCTCCCTTTAATTTTCCAGACTGTTCTACTGTTCCCATTCTGGTATCATCATTTCAGCTAAAAAGCTTTGTTTAAAGACCGAGACAATCTGTGCTGTCAATAAATAAGAGTTCCTAGTGCTACATACGGGTCGTAAAAATAAGGATATTTTGTTCTTTCCATTAGTAAGAACAGTCAACATCCAACATTCACAGAATATGTGCTTTAAAGATTACAATGTCTAGGGTAGGCAATAAAACTGTTACCATTGTTTAGAGAGTAAAGATAGTTGGTCAGAGACATAGGAAAGGTTTAAATATTTTGGAGACGACAAATAGATTGCCAAGAGTATATAATTAATGCCATTTTCTATAAATGTGTCATTTCGGTTAAAATTATATTCCAAAGAAGAATGGATGAGTATCATTTTTAGTTTAACTAAATGATTAACATAGGAAAATCATTATTGATGGTATGTTTGGCAGTCCAAACATTTGTTGAGAAAACACTCCGCTTAGCCCGTCACAAAACATTGGTCGATGTCTTGTCCGCTGCTATAGAGTTTGAGGCAGCAACGCAGGCTTCTGGAGGATACATTAAAGTGAGGATTGTAAAAGAAGAAAACGTAGAAGATAAACTCGACCAACTAGTTAACAAAATGAAGAGCCTTACTGATAAAAAGATAAGGACAAAGACCATCAGGTGCTGGAATTGCGATGAACTGGGACATGTACGCAGTTTGTGCAAACGCCCTAGGGTCCCAACAACTGAAGACAACACTCTGCAAGAAAACTAGAGCGGGTCCGTCTAGAGGGAGCAGCTTTGACCCGAAACCGTTCTAAAGACCCTTTAATACTGATAGCCTCTTTGAAATGTCGCAATGATAGTATATACGTAGAAGGCGAAGTAAATAGTAAAAAGTATACACTGGGTCTATTGAATAAAGAAAAGTATTACCTTGCAAGTCATAACTTATAAGAAAAAGCTAAAACTTCTAAGTAGAAGCTAGTACTTATTTTTATTTGAATAAAAACTAGAACTCTCTCGAAAGTAAATATCGGAAAAATCT
Organism: Psylliodes chrysocephalus; assembly: GCA_927349885.1. Classification (NCBI taxonomy): domain Eukaryota; kingdom Metazoa; phylum Arthropoda; class Insecta; order Coleoptera; family Chrysomelidae; genus Psylliodes; species Psylliodes chrysocephalus. Next base: position 3,758,990 of record OV651813.1, read on the forward strand.
TTTGAATTTTGAGTAATTACTTGTAAGTACTTACTTATATTTACAAGTATTTACTTTTTTCGTTGCGTATGATGAATGAAAGACATGGGAACGCGAACACAACCCTCTAAACAAAAATTGTAAGCATTTGTTTTCGAGTGAGAAAAAATTAATTGCCAGTTATTGGCGGTTACAGACTTATGTTTGTTAAATTGCTAAAAAAGTATAAGGTTCTTTTGAATAAATCAATGATTCCTACTATAGTTCAAGCTTAAGAAAAGGCATGGAAAGATCCCAAAGACGAATTTATCAAAATGTCTGGGATAAATACTACTGTTGAAAAGTCTACACTTTCACTTTCAAAACGCAACAAGAGCTTAGATTTGCTTGGGCTGATGCTTCTCTTACTATAGTTCTTCCTGTTACGAACATTTATGAAGTCCACCATGTTTAACAAAGTATACTAGCAACTACCGTAGAGAAAAAAGGATGCTTTATAGCTACCTTAAAAATCATCAAGTTATAACTGACTAATTTAAGACATCTTATTTTTATTCACTTTCAATTTCTGATTCCTGAGTTGGCAGTATATCTACATCTACCTAGATAGTTGCCGATATATCTACCTTAGTTGAATTAGCTGTTTTTCTCCCTTTCTTGCCTTTTTTACCCTCGTTTTTACCCTCATGAGGCAAATCAACATAAAATTGGTGATGGCTAGAATCGGAACTTGTGTACCATTAACTTCTATAATTCGTCAGATAACAACTTCTGATAATTCCAACGACAAATTCGAGCAAATGATTGCAGTTCCTGGTCAATCTCTCAATTAGAGAAAAATAACATAAAGGAATTTCTTCGACGATATCGTGACCATTTTTGTACCAAAAGGAGGAAAAACAGGAAGAACTTGTGTTGTAAAACACAAAATTGACACTGGTGACACCAGGCCGATTCGTCAATCAGCTCGAAGATTACTAAAGGCTAAGAGAGAAGCTGAAAGGATTGTTCAGGAAATGAAGGAAGACGATGATAGAACCTTCTACCAGCCCATGGGTCTCTCCGGTAGTGCTGGTCCAAAAAAAGGATAGAACTACGAGGTTCTGTGTGGATTACCGTCAGTTGAACAATGTTACCAAGAAAGATAGTTATCCTTTGCCTCGAATGGAGGATACCTTGAACACATTGGCCGGTAGCAGACTATTTTCTACCTTAGACTTAAAGTCTAGACATTGGCAGGTGGAAATGGACCCAGTAGATAAAGAAAAGACAGCTTTTGCCACCGGATCTGGATTGCGGAAATTCAATGTCATGACATTTGGACTACGTAATGCCCTCAGACTTGAGAGAGTTATGCCTGGTGTATTTAGACATCATAGTCTTGGGCAAGACCTTTGATGAACATCTAAAGAACTTAGAAGATGTTTTTAAAAGACTCAAAGCTTTCTAACTGTTGCTAAACCCCAAGAAATGCCAACTACTTTAAAATAAAGTTAATTACCTGGGTCATATAGTTAGCAAGGATGGCGTAAACGTAATTCACGTCGCTTTAAAGCTATTATTTGTATCCGTGTCTGTTTGAATAAAACATAATTCAAGGGGATCATTTCAACCTCCGTAGGTTTTTGGTTTCTTTTAAAGCATGTGCTTTATGTACCTAATATAACCTAAAAATAAATAAATAGGATGGTGTACCCTAGATTTTATTTTTATGCACTAATTCAATTCAATAATTCAATCTTTATTGTTTCTAAAAAACTACAGTTTTTATAATAAAGATTTTAGTTAATTGTCTGAATTATATTTGTAAAAGTGAAATAAACTAAATATTAAATAACCTAGACCTAAATTATTTTCATTCATTTGATTAATTTTATACCCTAGTGCGGCAGTTAACTTGTAAAGACAGAAACACAAGATTTATTCGAAAAAATTTCGAGCACAAATGCTCTAGTAATATACCTTCTGGAACAATAGAATATCCCCATCACTTTCTGAAGGTCTCTATAAAGTCATTATAAATACAAAATTAACAAAATTAAATTAACACCAATACAATAAACGAAGTTCTTGCGTAAAATCGAATACTATCCTGTAGCCATACTATATAAGGATCGAAAACTTCCAACAGTCCACGTTGACTAGTTAACAACCAATACAAATTGACCATCAACCAATAAGGTAACAGCAATACCCTGGGTGAGTTAAGATAGGTACATAATTGCCGAGCATAAATTAATTCTTGCGTTTAGGTAAATAGGCTGGTTTTTAAAGGGCAATCGGTCAATTATAAATAATTAGAATAAGCCATTTAATTTTTTCAACTGTTTTTCGACGTTCACTGTGCGGCAGGATATCGCTTTCATTGTGAATTATATATAGGTATAATAGTAATACTGAATTATAAATGTGAAATAACAAAATATTTTTGGTCTACACTATACACGGTTTACACTAGAAAGCCTAACAAACGCAATAACCATTTACCCCTTATCCTCTTAAAGAAGGCGAGCAATACTAATTATTTTGTCACAATGTATTTTAGAGTTATATTTTTGTTTGTTACTCTTTACTATTAAATTATTTATTTCGGCATCACCCTATTTTTCCTTGTGGACCTTAATGGTTTTTATCTAAACATTGTTACCTTTTCTTCTTTTGCACTAACTAAAATTAGAGGAAATATATACATATACTTTTTAAAAAAATCTTGCAGTGTGCTTATGGTAAATAACTTTCTGTCAAATCTGCTGAATTGTATGTAATATATTGCAACTTAAAACTAATTTTTGAGATGATTGTGAATTTTCATAATTTTCAAAAACACTTTAAGATGTAAACGTATTTTGACCATGAAATAAACATAAATACAATCAAGGAACCGTAGTATCTCTGTTAATGTATGCTTTAGATAAGGCTGTAAAATGTTAAATATTTGTAAAAACATTCCTAATTTTGTGCACAAAGTTTTGGCGTCTATTGTTGAAAATATTTACTTACCCAATTTGGGTATCAGTAAATAATATGATAAGGGGAAGTTCATTCAAGAGATAGATGTAGATTTACTAAATAGTAATGATAGGGTCCGATTACAATAGGCCCGTTCACTTTCACTTTTGAATGTGAATTAATTATATATTTATAAAGATATTAAACTCTTTTGTCTGGTGGTACTTTTCCCGTTAAGATATTTTTGCTAGAAGTAAGGAAATTCCCATAAAATTCTTTCAGTGACTCATTGCATCAGAAAATCCCTAATTCCGTTCACGTCTCGTATCGGTTATGCTTAAAGACGGCGGGGTTGTCGGAAGTATCCCTAATATAGCATTTCTGCATTTATATATGTAATTTAAATAGTAAAATTCCATTATTTTTCTAAAAATCATGAACTTATATTTTCAGATTTAAAGCTGGGAGCTTATTTTTTACTTTTTAATTAAAACAATTATTATTACTCAGGCTGAAAATTAACCAGACCATAATCAAAAAGTAGAAATTTGATTTGCAATATTTATCTGGTAAACGTGGCAACGTTGCATTTATTTCTAGAAGTGTGTGTAGACAACACTATTTAGAAGTACTTACAACGTTGTCACGTTTACCAGATACATTTTCTCAAATAAAATTTCGATCTGGTAATATTCAGCTTGAGTAATACTAATTGTTTTTATTAAAATTTAAAAAAGGTAGGGCTTCCAGCTTTATCTGAAAATATAAACACATTATTTTTAAAAAATAATATATTTTTATCATGTAAATTTCTTTAATAAATGTAGAAGAGGAATGGTGGTGCAATGATACATCCGACAACCGCGCCCTTTTAACTATTAACCGATACGAGATCTGAAGGGAATTAGGGGTTTTCTGACGCAATGAGTCACTGAAAGAATTTTATGGGAACTCCCTTACTTCTAGCAAAAATATCTTAACGGGCAAAGTTCCACCAGACAAAAGAGTTTAATATCTTTATAAATATATAAATAATTCACATTCAAAAATAAAAGTGAACGGGCCCATTAGAAGAGCACAGCTACGTCATAAACATTACTTCGAATTTCGAATACATATTATCTATAACTATCAATAAATAAAAAATAAGTAAGTTGTTAGGTATAGTTTTTCTAGACACAATCCAACACGGCAGAATAACCGATTAGTACCGACTTCAAAGGGACCGCGCACATGGACGTACCAATTTCTTTATTAAAATTAAGTAAATTAAATTAATAATTATATACATGGTGAGTCATGAGGAACCTTACAGACTTCTACCATATGTAGAGTCCCTTAAGGGGTATATCATATGAGCATTAAAAAGTGGCAACTCTCCTTCGTTATTAATATTAATTGTGAATTTTGACCAAACTTTATATGGCCGTAAAATCTACAAGGATTACTAGATTTCTTTAATTTTTTGGTGGGGCTTTACACTGGTGTCTATCATTTAATTCATATCCTCAAAAATTAAAAATTCCAGGATTGGCTTAGGAAAAATTAATCTCGACGATTCATATCAAAAAGTTCGCCCTGTATAAGATTTTTTTTAAATTATAACAAGATATTTTTAAAGTACATAGATAGGCAATCAAAACTGTGTCACATTTTCTTTAATTTTTTTATTAAGTTTTAATTTTGGGCAAAACTGAAAAATCAACTTAAGGGGTCACATTATAATGTTATAACTTAAAGAAAACATTGTTAATGGTATACATTTGAACTAAAACGAGTCTAACATAAGCCTAATATCATTTTATTCAATTTCCAGGCCTAGTTATAAATTTTTAATTAATTTTTAAACAAAAATCACCCTGTACATTTTTGGAGACTCAAATAAATTAAACATAAGTTCATATGTATTTATTAGAAATATTTTATTTCGTTTAAATTTCATCAACAAACAATAAATAAATTTTAACGAATTAGAATAACGAACAACTAAGAAATTTAAAAAAAAACTAATACTACCTACATAGAATAATGATAACATGTATACTAGAAAATAAAATCATGGTAATAAATTAACAATTACAGTAGTTGTTCGAAATTAAACCCTCCAGCTTCTACGCATTTTTGTTGCCGAATCGTTAAGTGCCTTATTGATTTACGGATAGTCAAGGGATCGTTTCTAATAACATTAGAGCAAAGGATAATTCTATCAATTAATTGTTGTCGGTCATTAATATTTTGTGAATAAACTAATTCTTTCAATCGTCCCCAAATATAGTAATCTACGGGGTTAAAATCTGGGGATCTTGGAGGCCATGAAATAGGACCTGCACGTCCTATCCATCTGTTGCCAAAAACATCATGTTGGAAATACATCCCTCGGATACCTACGTTGGCAAGTAAATTAGGCAAAGTATTTTGCAAAAAGTCTAAGTAAACTTGTCCTCTTAAAGGACCATCAAAAAAGTGAGGTCCTATAAATTGGATATTTATCACACCAATCCACACGTTCACGGAAAACCTTAACTGAGACCGAAACTCTCGAACAGCATGGGGATTGTCTACTGCCCACACATGTAAATTACGGGAATTATTTATCCCATCCCTTGTAAACTGTGCTTCATCTATAAACAATGTTCTATACAGTACTGGTCTATGATTTGCAATCCACCTACAAAATTCCAACCTATGGATTTCATCTCCAGGGTGTAGCCGCTGAACTAATTGAATATGATATGGGTGTAAATTATTTTTTCGTAAGACTCTAGTCACTTTTGATTGGGTAACATAAAGTTGTCGACTTACTTTCCTGGTGCTTATTGTGGGGTTCGCAATAACAGCATCAAGAATATTATCTTCCTGCTCATGATCTACATTTCGTTCTGTATTTGCTTTAGGGAATGTGCCATGTTCTCGCAAATAATTAAAAACTGATGCAAATGTTGAATGACAGGGAACTCGACGACCAGGAAATCTTCTATGATATTCTCTTGCTGCAGCATTACAGAATCCGTACATAAAAAATGATATCTGCATATTCTGCATTTGAAAACTTATCGGGCATTTTGAATAACTACACCAACAACAAAAATTCTAACACTATTGTAAAATAGATAAAACAAAGCGAAATATTATTTTACACGTATAAATAATGGTTGCAAATGACAAATAAATAAGAACAAACACACGTCAAACTATCACAACCTACCTTGATACATAGGTACCTACTATGTATTTATAATAAAAATAAAATCACATAATATCTTAGTTGCAAGAATAAAATGTGCAATTTTTATTAGAGGTTAATAAATAGCATTTATAATTATTAATTAATAAGTGTGAATTTATTGTTCGTTATTGTTATTCGCTACAATTTATTTATTGATTATTGACATATTTAATTTAGTTGAGTAGTTTCTATAGTCTACAAAAATAAGCAGATTTCTATTTAAAATTTAAAAATGAACTAATCCGGATCTGGAAATTGTCGAAAATGAATTTAACGATCTAGTAAGCTCACTAAAGGCTTATGTTTGGCTCGTTTAGTTCAAATGCATACAATTAACAATATTTTCTTTATGTTATAACATAATTTATGTGACCCCTTAAGGTGATTTTTCAGTTTTACCCAAAATCGAACCTTAATAAAAAAAAGTTGACAAAAATGTCACATACACAGTTTTGATTGTCTATGTACTTTAAAAATATCTTATTATAATTTTAAAAAATCTTATACAGGGCGAACTTTTTGATATGAATCGTCGAGATTAATTTTTCCTAAGCCAATCCTGGAATTTTTAACTTTTGATGATATGAATTAAATGCTAGACACCAGTGTAATGCTCCACCAAAAAATTAAAGAAATCTAGTATCCTTGTAGATTTTACGGCCATATAAAGTTTTGTCAAAATTCACAAAACACCCCGTCTATTAATAATGAAGGGGAGTTGCCACTTTTTAATGCTCATATGATATACCTCTTAAGGGACTCTACATATGGTAGAAGTCTGTAAGGTTCCTCATGACTCACCCTGTATAGTTCTTCCATTAAACTCGTTCCGAACTCTTACCGACAATTTTGTTTGATCTGTCGCAGGCGTAGATACCTCATTTTAACGAGTAAAATGTACCTGCCTGTAAGGGCGTTTGGTTCAAACAGGGTACCAGACGTGAATTGATCCCTTTTTGTACCTCATTCGTTTTTTTTTTTCCGGAAAACGAAATTTCAAAGCAAAAACCATAAAGGAAAATAAATTCTTTGCAAATAAAACAAAACTATGAAATAAGTTAGAAAAATGAATTTTTTAAAAGAAATAAATGAATACGAACTAATAAAATGTTAACAATGAATTAATTTGATGACTCTCGGATTACCAATAATGAAAAATAAAAAGTTAATTCGAATCTTAATCTGAACCAACTGTCAAGGAATCGAGGTTTGGATATATAGGTAACTACTCGAGCTATAGAAGGCAAAATATGACATTTTTTTCCTTTTTAGGACGTGACTAATGCAAATTTTCCAAACGTCAGTCAAAGACGGATCTTTAAAAACGCCATAAATATTTTCCAAATCACATTTGTTAAGGTAGGCGCAAAATTATTACGTCTCAGTTTTGTTTAACTGAAGACCAAACTAATTCAATTGAATTAAGTACAAAATATTAAGGTCAATACAGTATGACCATCATCTTTTGCAAAATTATCAATATAACAATTGTGGTTTTGTTTTTTACGGAAGCAGGACTATCAATGTTATTATCTTTTGAATACTTTGATATATCTGATTTCTTAGAGTCACAACTTGGCTTCTTGTGAATTTTCCGGTAATGATATGGCGTTATTGTCCATTACAATGACTGAATTAGTTGGAATATTCGGTTAAAGTTGTTCAGCAAACCAGTTTTTAAAAACTGCTGCATTCATATCTGCATGATAAACCAGCAGAGCTTTATTGGCATATTTTGCTGAAAGTAGCGAAGCGTTTGCTACAAAGCCATTTTTATTTCCGGCATGTAAAATTATGACTCTAGCATCTAGATCTACCTCAAAAGGTCTCCAGAAATCATCTCGTATAACACAAAGAGGAAAGCTCCCACTGCATGTATTTGTATAAAACACACAAAAAAAATTTTTTTTTATTATTTTAAAAACATTTTTTTTTATTGGTACCCTATTTTACTTATTTAAAGTACGCCTCAGCGTGTTTAAAACGAACTTAAAAAACGCGCGTATTTTAAAGTTACCATGGCAACATCAACAACCCGAGAAACGTGATGTCTAAATGCCAACTTTTTAAATATTGATCTGACAGGAGTGCTTTGTAATGCCAAATAAAATATTTCTGAGAAATTTTTCAAAAAATTTATTTATCAGCTAAGCGTAAATCGCACAATTCACATCTTCTACAAGAGCTAAAGATGCCACAAATAGCAACGACCTTCAAAAATAAATACGTAATGTCCGGTGCATCTGTAAAAAAACTTCCGCAAATCGTCTTCCTTGACTACCTTATTTTTGTTAATTGCCTTCATGAATTCATGCACTTTGACATACGATTTTATTTATCCTCAACATATTTTGTAATTTTGAATGGACAGTCCACATAGTCGATACTTTATACTGTTCCGACATTTTCTGGAGATAAGCGAGAACAACTCTTTGGTGTAACCATTTGCTCTTCTATCCACGTGTTGAATTTATCGTATTCTTTTTTATAAACCGATTCGGATTTTTGTGGTATTAAGCGTGATTCTGCTTTATTATTTAAATACTCAATATTTGAACTCATTTTAAACAATAACAACTGTTGCGACAATTAATCTTACGTGACAGATTGAAAATAAATTTTTGTTTGTCTCATTATCATGACAACGAGGTATACTGATGTTACTTCATAAATTCAACCATTTTCAGTTATTAGTTCTTATTTCCATTTTTTTGTAGAAATAATACCAATATTTAGGATTTCAAAGTATACCAATAAAAAAAAAATAGCGTAAAGTATTCGTGGATAAATGGTCTTTAAAACACTTGCTCTATTTCGAGCACTCCGGCTGCGCCGTCGTGCTCGAAAAATCGCGCGTGTTTTAAAGACCCTTAGGGCTCTTTCAGACATAACGATTTCGTCCGTACGGAAAAAATTCGTACGGATTTTTTTCGTGCGTCGTTGATAGTAAACTAATAAAATTAACAGCAGCTTTCATACTGGGCGGAGACGGATTTTTTCCGTACGGTCGATTTGAAAACAGCCGTGTCAACGACTGAATTGTACGGTACCGTACCGTTGCCGTCTAGAGTGGCCTATGTAACTTTACGCAGGCTTTCATATATGACGATGTTTAGCAGTCTGCCGTCCGTTATTGCGTACCGTTTGGTTTTTATTTATCATAAATATTTTGTATTTTGGTTTACGCGTCAATATGACCATGAATGACAATATTATAAACTAGTAGTTTGACATATTGAATTTGTTTGTTTTTTCATTTTGTAGTTAATAAACTAGTAACGAAACAAACATAGAACTCTTTTACTTCAGTGTCGCAACTATTATTTCCATAGATTAAATGCAGTTTCTCATTTTAGTATTATTATGCCGTTGAATATTGTTTTTAGGCTCAGATGATATTATGTCGTTTCCGCACATACTTTGATTACTATACGGTACAAGAGAAAGGTCCGACACGCCCAACATAGGGCACGGCCATTTTGATTCCTATGCCACACTTTATAGCTAAAGAATCAGATCGCTCACTCTGCGTCGGCACTTTTGATATCAATGTTCCAGTCTATACACTGCGCAACTCGGATAATACAATATATGACAACCGCCTATAATAAAACAGCAGTCTTCTGCGTATCCTGAATTTGTATCCCTGGAGTGGATGTTATTTTGGAACTTTCAACTGGTCCGAATCAGCTAACTGATTCTTTAGCAATAAACTGTGACTTCAAAAATAATATTCACTGACACTGAGAGCAGCAAGCAAAATATCAGTTGCGTTTTAATCATCCGCTTCTGCTTCTGGAATTGTCGGTTTAGTCGTTTTAACCTGTCAGATTAAAACAAGAAAACCGACAATTTCGAAGAAGAAGCTGATGATTAAAATGCACCTATTAAAAATATTGCGCCAAGATGTAGGCAACACGTAATAAGGGATCAAAATGGTGGAGTTTTTTATCTCCTTTTAAAAGGCACTCAGAAAGCTCCGTATAGTAAAAGAAAATCAAAGTATGTGCGTTTCCGATACTTTTGTATATGACGGTGCAAAAGCCACATGGCAATGGCGCGCTTTCAATTCATATCGATAACCAACTGACATAAAATACAATAGCTAAAGACGGTTCACGGAAAAGAAAACCGTCGAATGTAAATTCTACCAAGACACGGAAAAAATTCGTACGAATTTTCTCCGTACGAACAAAATCGTTGTGTCTGAAAGAGCCCTTGTCGTGCATGGAACCATGAGCTCAAACTGCCGTTCCTATTTTTATAGACGTTATCACTTAATACTTGAGATTATTAGTTAGGATATAGTTTATGATTTTGATAGATTATTATTATCAGAAAAAATACGAATGTCATTAAAGATTTAAAAAGGAAAATAAGGCTTTTCTCTAAAAGACAAGAAAGAAAGACTAACATTGGTGACCCCGACGTGATCTGAGAAAATGGAATTAGATTCTAAAGAGTCAAGAGTAAAGTCCGGACGCATTGGTGCGGGTACTAGAACTCTACCTGACGATTATTCTTGGCAGGAAGGCTTTGGACAGAAACGTATAGAAAAGGATAAAATATCGAATGGGACAAAGCCGAAAACGACATTAGATTTTGAAGAAGCGGATGATCGAAATGGAGGGAATACAAGGAAAGCACCTTCAAAGATTTCGAAATCCGTTAGCACTAAAGTTAGTTCCAAACGATCCTTAATAGATATAGAAAAGAAACGCATAGCTCTGGAGACTGAAAAGAAAATTCAGAGTCTAAAGAATGTTCAAAGAGAAGAGGAAATTAAACTGCTAGAAATGGAAAGAGATTTGCATAATGCTGTTTTAGACGCCAGTGAAAAAAATATGGCAGAAAACCTCGATAAAGAAACAAAATTTCCGTACATTTTGGATCCATACAGTAAACTTTTTATAAGATGGACCCACGAAAAACTGCGATACATTGGAACCGAAACAGTCTTGAACCATTTACGATTGAGATATTGGATATTGAATGGAAGAACCGCTGTAAAGTATGTTTGTTCCAAATGTGTAAGATGCCAGCTTAGTCGGAAAAGACCACAGCCGCCTCTGATGGGACAACTACCAGAAGTTCGACTTAAGCCAGAAATTAAACCATTCACCAACGTAGGAATGGATTATTTCGAGCCTATCTTTGTCAAAATCGGCCGAAGACAAGATAAACGCTGGGGAGTAATATTTACATGTCTCTCCGTCCGTGCAATTCATCTTGAAATCGCCCATACCCTTAATAGTGATTCTACTATCATGAGTATTTTACGGATGACTGCTAGGACAGGAGCCATACGGAACAATTTTCAACACAGCAACTCCGGTTGCTTATTGTATTGTTTTTACCCACTTTTTTGAAAAAAAAAGTAAAATGTATACGTGTATATGATATGCCAAAATTACAAAATATCGCCCTTAAATGCACGAATTATCCGCAGCTAGCGCTAGTATCGCTTTTGCTTCCCTTTCCATGACTCCGCACGGAACGAATAGTCCCACCGTGATTTGGTTGTATGCTTTCTGAAAAACAAACCTAAAGGCTAAAGGATGTCCTAACGATAAGCGGGGATAATCAGATAAAAGATGCTGTGTTATAAATAGAAATTAGCGTTGTTATTTTTATTAGAAACTTTTTAAGCGATTAGATAAGACTAATATCCTATTGTTAAGATGATCAATTAATCCCAGATAAATAAATTGATATATTATCGATTTTGTGAATACCGATATCCTGAATCTATTTGAAACAATAATATGTTTAAATATTTTGAATGCCTGTAGTATCTAATACACGAACATAAATTTTTGCGTACTCCGAAGAGTTTCTGTGTACTAGGAAGTACCGTTATATTTAATAATAATAATAATAATAATAATAGCGCTTATTGCCCAACAGTATAAACCATTTACAGAGCAAATACAAAAACAACAACAATACCCGAAACCCACGTGACTAAATCGTCCTGACAGCAGGTAGTGAAATTAAAAATGGAAATCCCTAGATGTAACCCAGTGCCGTAGGTATTTTATTACAAAATAGATCATCTTCTTGTTTATGAGAACAAAATTCAGTTTGGTAACTATTAGAATTATAAGAAAAAATCTTATTATTAATTAAAGGCGCTTTACTTTATTGTATTTTAATGTTAGAATTCGATATTTTAATTAGATTTAGTAAAAAAAATAATTTTATTCGTGTCTAAACATTACCTGAAATAAATTATATACAGTCAACAACTTTTACAGGTTGCAGTAAATTAATTTGAACTTACAGAAAATAATTAAGCCACCAATAATCTCTAAACATAACTGATTGCTTTATTAATATTAAATGAAAAATGGAATTTAAAATGTTAAACAACTATAATATAAATATCGTCAGTCTCCAAATGAACGTCAGTGACATTTCTGAGAGGACTGACAGTTCAGTTTAGTTTCGATTACGTCAAATCAGGCCCTTTCGAAGGGTTTTTGATGGTTATCAGATCACGTAGGTTTCGGATATTGTTGAAGATCTATTAATTTAATTCTTTAATTATTGCATACTTAAATTTTAGCGACTATTGTTTTCATTTCAACATTTTAAAACAAATATTATAAAACAAAAAATTTTATAAATAATTTAAATTTGACTTCCCAGTTGATATTATCTTATAGGTATATTTTCAATGGAAATAAAAACAATGTTTATAAATAAATAATAGCAAATCCATTTCAAACAAAGTGGTTGTACTTTAAACTGACGTAAAATTAATTGATAATTTTAAAATGAATTTCATAAAAAAAGGATAAAATAATATACAGATTAATTAAATAGAATGTTTCAATTTACAAAAAAATTATTATTGTGGTATTTATTTTGATAAAATGACGCATATTTTAGATGCCATAATTTCCCAAATCGTAGGAGTGAATAATGAATAATCGACGAATGACTTGAGCTTGATAAAATTTGAAGTTTTCAGATACCTAATAAACCGAAAATTAAACAAATAGATAAACATCTATTGCACATTTTAGAAATAAGATTAATTCAATTATTTGTCGAGAACATTTATTAGCAGGTCTGTTGCAAATGTTATTGATAAGATATACTTAGACTTAGACTTGAGTTAATGGTGTAGGCGTTACTATCGATTTGAATGTTCATTAGGGTGAAACATTTTAAAAATTATTTTTTGAATAAAACGCTGTAACCTACCGCACCCAGGTACCATAATCATTTATTAATTCCATTTTATTAAAAAAGTTGCATTCTTATTAAATACCAAATTCTTCATTTAACAAAAATCTCCCAGATAATTAAATCTTATTTACGACACCTAATAAATAACATCTATAACCCAGCCCGTAAGAGATCTAATTTCTTAAAAGTGTCTGGGAACGCAATCTAAAACCACCATACAATACGAAGTAATAATCATTAAAACTCTTAACGCACTTATCTTAAGTCAGTTTGAATAGGAACGTTGTTTTCGATACACAAACTTTCCAAGGCAAGTAATAAATCAGCCACCCCCCTATACACCTAAATTCGTATTTTCTATGAGAAACAAAACGATAGAGACGTCACAAAAACGATTGAACTGTGTATAAAAACCAGAGTTAAATGAGCTCAGATTCATTCAATTTTTGTCATTTGATGTGCAAACATACATTTAGTATTTTACATTCAAAGCAATCACCTTACTGTCAGTACCCAGTTATACAGTCGGTAACTTTCCTAAACGCTCTTCCTAAACGACGTCTATCCCACAATACCTCCTATTTCCCAAAGGTGTCAACGTCTCGACGCCCAACGTCTCGACGCCCAACGCCTCTCCGTTCTACTTCCCTACCTTTCGACGTCCCAACGATATCACTTCTAATACCACTTAGTATTTCCTACCATTATATTCATCCCGACGCCCAACGTCTCGACGCTCGACGTCACTACGTCATCTCTTTATCCGACGTCCCCATCCGTCGCTCAACGTCCCTGCTAATTATCCAGAATACAAAAATATAAAATGTCTGAAATAGAAACAGACGATAATATAAACCCAACGGCCTGTTTATCCGATGGTGAGTTAATAACAACCAAATTAAATTTGTAAAAATGGGAATTTATTGTTGAATAATAATGAGTATTATTGTGTAACTCATTATTATTCAATAATGGTAAATCTTTACCTTTGAGGAATTTATTGCTAGCCTACGTCGCATTTAGCTCGTCCAGATGTGTATGCTATGGGCCATATTGCCTTCAAATTAATATATCACCGTAAAAGATAATAAGAGTCTGGTTACCGAACTGTCAATGAACCCTCGCAAATAACAGCTCAGCTGATTGGGGTAAATGACACATCGGACGACTAGACTCACATTTATCCGAATATGCTTGATGTTACTACAGGGTTGGACTATCTTAGATAATTATCTCTCAATCTTCGCACCGTAGGTAGATCTGAACATAAGGGGTAGTTCGCTAGTATTGCTCTGGCTCTATTCTAGTAAGACTACATCTACATAAAACCCCCCTAGGTGAGGCTGAAACATAAGGGATATCCGCCTGTTATTGCAACGACGGTATCTCAGTAAGCGCACCTATATAAAAAAGAAAACAACGAAACAAAGAATTATTAAAGATAGTGCAATTCTGAGGACGTCTGCTGTCTATTTTCAAGAATTGTTTATTACAAATATTTGATGGCAAGTGGCCTGTGGCCTGTTGTTTGGGCGAGACACATGTGAGGTCTACCTTATATTAAAATAATCTGTACATATTTATTTTAAGGAGATCAAGAAAATAAATTAAGTTAAATATACTTTGAGCATTATTTCATTCACAAATTTGTACCAAACTTTGCATCGAATCCTGGTTTATTTTAATTAACATTATCACAACGTGGGTATATAAATTATCAATTAATTAACTAGACGATCACTACACTACTAGAGGAAAAGGCCATATACAGTAAGTATCAATTTCTTTGAATTTCACAAGGTGAGGGAGGTAGTTAAATTAAAATACGGGCTTTTAATAATTAGACCGGGGGGTGGGAGGTCACAACGCCTGGAATCTAAAATTATTTATTTTGGTTTAAAATTGACGTAACCAAAAAATTATTTCAAAAAAAACATTCTTCATGCTGCGCGCATCATATGACGTCACAAGGCCTAAAAGATCTTTGCGCAACATAAAAAAATATATATTTTTGACATTCAAACATTATTGGTTTGCCAAATTTATTAAACACAATACCTTCTAGTTTTTTTTTTTTTTGAGGTGACTCTCTTTTTCCTGCTTTGTTTGTGAAATACAAAATTTCTAAACAGTAGAGATACAATTTTAAAAGTGCTTGATAATATTTAGAAACATACAAACATTTATAATATATTTGTTGCAGCAAAGTACCTTGAACAAATATAATATATTCCTTCCACTGCTAACATTTTCGTCCAATTAAGTGCCTTTAACCATAAGTTTTTCCTAATTCGTCTTTTAGAACACTAAATAAAATAATTTTATTTTTTTATAATATTCATATTTTATTTTCCTTTTTTTTCCTAAAACGACGCCCATGTCCTTTGGTAAGAAATAATATTAACGAGAGAAACGTAACCTCACTTCCTCTTTTTTATTTGAAACCATATAAAACACAAGTTTTTTCTTAGCACAAAATAAACTCTACGAACCAAAGTCTCTTTGAACACCACTATTCTTGAATTAATTTAAGTAAAACTTAAATATTTGTTTAAAAATAACTCGAAAAATAAACACAGAGATAGAGATATCAATCTATGTCTCTCTAATTAGAACTTTTGAATGCGATTTTCGACTATATTATCAAGGCGTCACATTTTTTACTGTCCTCCAGTGTTGCCACAATAAAATTTTGTAATGACCAGATTTGTCTAAAAAATGTACCAGATTCCATAAAAATGTACCAGATTCTATAAATTGTACCAGATTTTTTAAATTGTGTTAGTTTGGTTCATTGAAGAGCAAAAACTTTATCAAGAACGAACACAAACAAGGAATATCTCAACAATGGCAACAATATACTTTACACGTCAAATAGAAACAGAAAAAGTACTAGATTTTGCTTCGAGTGTATTAGAGTACCAGATTATTAGATAATGTACTAGATCTAGTACAATTGTACTAGACTGGCAACACTGCATGTGCGTGATATGTTTGAATTGCTAACATGGCGGCGTACATAGTATGCTTATTTTGAAACACAAGGGAAAATGGCCTTTTCCTATCTCCTCTATCCAAATCTGTGCACCATCTGTTATACTCTCAATGATGCACAGTTCATCTATTAAATGGTAGAGGGCAGGCCATATTAGTGATCACCATAGGGAAACTTGTCGATATTTTAAAATTTATCGATATTTATGGTAAATGGCAAATGACAAATGCATCGATTTTTATTTTGAAAAGTTTGTATCCTCAGAATAATATTTAAAATTGTACAAAATGTACCAGAATTATTAAAAATGTACTTTTGTACAAACGCTCTCAAAATGTACCAGATCTGTACAATCGTACCAGCTCTGGCAACGCTGCTGTCCTCTCTGTACTACTCTGAGAGTTTCAAAGCTATATGACGCTCATGAAGTTCTACCTCCATGATGACGCTGCCCTTTATAGGATATCCTTTGGCATCTTCTTATTCCATAAATTAATCTTAAACATGAATTTTGACTTTTTGAATTTTGGATTGATAGTAGTTTGTTAAATTTGGACCATAAACTGTATCTGAATAATTAAATATAGATAACACAAGTGTCTCACAAAGAAGTAATTTAATTTTTTGTCTGAATCCATAGATCATTTTTAAAGAAGAATAAGCTTGTCGAATTAGGTTATTCACATGTTTTTCAAATCTTAGATTCGGATCTAATATTACTTCCAAGCTTTTAGCTTCTTCGTTTATTTGAATAAGTTGATCATTCACTACGATACTAATATCTTCAGCAACTATATCTCTCTTTAGTTTAAGACCACAAATCAGTACATTTGACTTAGATGAATTAATAAGAAGACAATGATCAATTGCTTCATTTATAAAACAGTATAGATCATTATTAATGATTTTGCACCTCATTTGGATGAAAACTATAATAAACTTGGATATTATCAACATAAAAATGAGCCTTGCAATTTTTTAAATTTTTTACCAAACTTGATGTATATATAGCAAATAGTGTGGGACCCAAAATTGATCCTTGAGGTACGCCACATTTTGTAGAGTTTATAGAGAGGATATCTGAAAATTTACCGTTAATAGAAACTGATTGCATTGCGCACCTAAAAAAACGTGATGCTCTTTTTGAAAAGTTGTTGTCTATTAATGAAGTGCTGCAAGCTAACAGTTACAGAATTTCGATTAGAAAGATTGCTGGAATTTTAGACATTTCCAAAAGTGACGTGCAAAGGTGTCTAAAAATTTTAGAATTGACTCCATATTAAATTCAGACCTACCAAAAATTGTATCCGTCAGATTATGAAAAACGACTAAGTGTATGCGAGCCTTTACTAGATTTATTCAGGAATGAACCTAATACAGGAGTGCGTTTAGAAACCCCGCACGACGCGTCTGAGCCCTATTCTAATGCATGTGGTCAGACGCGCCGTGCGGGGTTTCTAAACGCACTCCAGTTCATCAAATTTCTAGAGGCTTTCGACGGCTAGACAGAGAAAACACTACTGACAGGCATCCCGACGGATTTACGCAATGAAAGTACACTCTGCGCATCAAGTATTTCACTATTTCATTCAGACGTAAATGTCAGATATAAATTTCGCTAAAACATTTTATATTTTCGTTTGTGTTTTTTGCTCATTACAGTTTAATAGAACCTAAGTATGGAGTTTAATAGCAAATTAAGAGGCCGCGTGATTAACAGTCAATCTCGCGAAATAATAGCCAATGTTATAGAGTTTATGAGAAGAGAAGGAAACTTTAATTCACCTTCAATACCATTTAAAAATGTAAATGATCGTGTTGCTGCAGCCACAGGAGTATCTAAAAACACTGTCGTCCGCATTTCTGGAGAGAAAAAAAGAATCGATAACCGTGAGATATCGGAATTTTCATCACCAAGAAAAACCATTAAAAAACCAAAAACAGTTATTGATATAGATGAAGCTGCACAAGAATCAAATTTTATTTTTTTGTTATTAGATAGCTATTTTTGTTTCTGAGTTGTGTTCATTTACAGGCTCAATTTTTTTCCGTTTCTCCTTTTTGATTTTATATGGGGTTTCAAGTTGTTTTTGACTTATTTCGACGTAAATCACAACACACTTTTTTAATAAAGCAAACAAGTGTTAAGAGGTATATGTACGTGTAAACTACAATTACAAAAAATTGATTTGAAACCCATGAAACCACCAACAAAAATGTAAAGCTAGCTTCCGTACTAGAACATGGTGTCATTCGTCGAGATAATTTATCGTTTTGTTTAATAGATCAAGAAATGTAAATATTCCCCTGTTATTTTTTATAAAATTATAAGAGAAATAAATTTTTTTCCAAATAGTATAGTTTATTATTTTGTAGAAAAACAAAATTTCGAAAATTTTAGTAATGTTTCAGAAACAATCGTTATTAATAATAGGTACCATTTTCCTTAATAAGGTAGAAATAAAATATAAACTATTTCCACGATTTACAAAGGCCTACAAAAAAATTATAGGTATTTTCCGCTATCCTATAAAATTTATATTTTCTGACTCAATTTCAAAAGGTTGAAGGAATTCCAAAACACCTTTTATGGCATAATAATTATTTTCAATTCTACATACTATCTTTAGCTGCTTTTAAAAACGTTCTAAGAAAGTCCAATCAGACCAATTTAATCCCTAAACTATTCCACACTTTTAAAATTTATTTACCTAAAAATATTAAAAACTATTTAAAATAACTTGTTTAGCAGACTGTACAATAGCTATCTCAGTCACACGTAGCGCGTTCTCTGTCTGGGCGTCGAACACCTCTAGAAATTTGATGAACTGTACGTTGCCTAACAACGTAGAAGAACTAAAAGATAACATTAGAAACATTATCGAAAATATTCCGCCAGATATGTTAGAAAAATCGTTTGAAAATTTAAAATTTCGCTTGCGTATGTGCATTGAACAAGAGGGTAGACATATACATCAGTTATTGTAACTTTTACATCCTCATTATAAATGTTTGCTTTCTAATTTTTAATAAATTTTTATTATGTTTGGTTACTGAATAAATTATTTTTGTTAATTTTATTTAATGTCAGTTTTTAAATAAAGAAAACAGCAGTGTTACTTAAAAACTCGAAAATCTGTGTTGTTATGAAAATAAAAGATATCAAACTATACATTTTTAAAAAGTAGATGAATCTCTCTTTTTGAATGCCATCAAAATATACAGGGTGTTCCATTTAAAATAATACATATTTTTTCCATTCAAGTTGACCAACATTAATGGATCACCCTGTATTGATGTGATAAAATGTGAACAAACTTGAAAAAACTTTTGGATAAACGAAATCAACTAGTGAAAACCCCATCTCTTTAGAGCAATTAATAAGCTGTGCATTTACATTTAAAATCAATTACTCTTATTTGGGACACCCCGTTATAATAAACTTGAAAAAAAAATTATTTTATAGTCTTGAATCCCTAATTTTAACCCCGAACCTTTCGCATGGCAACTCAGTACTCTACCTCAGCTCTATCTAGACACCTTAATTTTTATTTTATATACTAAATTTACGATTTATTTGTAAATATAGACGAATATATTGTTATTAATTTATGGATTCTTCAAAATAATCACTCACATTTAAATATATTTAATTTCAATAACTAAAAAATCTGATGTGTCCAACACATAACTTTCCTATCTAGTTATTACATGCTTCTTCCGGTTATTTTGTACAACCTATTGCAGCACCTCCATAAATGTTTAGAGGATAAAATAAATATATACATTTTCCACATACATCTACCTCGAAACATTTTTCTATAGATATTCATTGGTAATGAAAATACTGAAAAATTTAAATTTAGCACTTTTCCTACAATTTTTCCATTACGGTCCATTTTAGAAAAATAATGTATAAACAAAAATTATAGAGATCGATATCGCAAACAACTTTTATTTCAACAATTTTCATAAAAATCAGAATTTTGCACATTTTGTCAAATTTCTCGAATACGGACCATTTCAGGAAATTTTGACATAAAACAAAAACTATAGATAATAATATTAGAAATAACTTTTATTTGATTAATTTTTTTCTCCAAACATAAATAACAGATATATTCCATAAAATATCAAAACGGCCCCCCATAAAGTACCCCCCCAGATGTTCCGAATTTTTCCAAAATCTAATCATTTCACGACAAGCCGAAATAAAACTTAAGTTTAAAATTTAATGTTTTTTCTTTATCCGTTTTCTTCAAATTTCGAAATTTACACATTTTCTCAAATATCTCGAATACGGTCCATTTTAGAGAAATTATGTAAAGCACAAAAATTATAGAGAATTATATTACAAACAACTTTTGTTTGAACAATTTTTATAAAAAAATATTTTTTTTACATTTTGTCAAATTTCTCGAATACGGACCATTTTAGAAAAATTTTGTATAGAACAAAAATTTTAGACAATAATATAAGAAGTAACTTTTATTTGACAAATTTTCTTCCCCAAACGTAAATAACAGATATATTCCATAAAATATAAAAATGACCACCTATAAAGTACCCCCCCAGATGTTCCGACACTGCCCAAAATCTAATCAGCACATTGGGCACTGGAACAAAGCTTAAGTTTATTAAATTTGGTGTTTTTATGTGTATCGGTTCATGAGTTATGCGACACACAGACACACACACAGACACACACACACACACACACACACACACACACACACACACACACACACACACACACACACACACACACACACACACACACACACACACACACACACACACACACACACACACACACACACACACACACACACACACACACACACACACACACACACACACACACACACACACACACACACACACACACACACACACACACACACACACACACACACACACACACACACACACACACACACACACACACACACACACACACACACACACACACACACACACACACACACACACACACACACACACACACACACACACACACACACACACACACACACACACACACACACACACACACACACACACACACACACACACACACACACACACACACACACACACACACACACACACACACACACACACACACACACACACACACACACACACACACACACACACACACACACACACACACACACACACACACACACACACACACACACACACACACACACACACACACACACACACACACACACACACACACACACACACACACACACACACACACACACACACACACACACACACACACACACACACACACACACACACACACACACACACACACACACACACACACACACACACACACACACACACACACACACACACACACACACACACACACACACACACACACACACACACACACACACACACACACACACACACACACACACACACACACACACACACACACACACACACACACACACACACACACACACACACACACACACACACACACACACACACACACACACACACACACACACACACACACACACACACACACACACACACACACACACACACACACACACACACACACACACACACACACACACACACACACACACACACACACACACACACACACACACACACACACACACACACACACACACACACACACACACACACACACACACACACACACACACACACACACACACACACACACACACACACACACACACACACACACACACACACACACACACACACACACACACACACACACACACACACAGACAGACATCATCGCGAAAATAGTCAAAACGGATTCAGGGGACCTCAAAACGTAAAAATCCGTCGAAAACTCGAGGTCGAAAAAAATCATGATTCCTATACTTTCCTTATATCTGTATACAGATAGGAAAGTAAAAATATACTAACAGTAATTAGATTGATAGAATTATCATTTATTCAAAATTTAAAAAAAATAATAGTAAATAATAGTAAACTATTACTGTACAGTTATTACTAGAGCGGATATGAAATATATTCGTTTAGTAAAACGTGGTGGCCTACTTTTTCGTTCTGGTCTGTCCGTAGAATAAATAATATCCATATAGGTATAGAAAAATATTTTATGCGTATTTTCAGATGTCAAGATAATACGAGCATACTTTCATTATGATACTAAAAATCAAATATTTAAACCTATACCTTCGTTCAACTACTGTTAGTGTTTAATTCCAGCAGATCATCCATACCACAAACCAACACCGCACGAGAAATATCTAACTCTTTACACAGTTCATAATTAACTATACAAAAAAAAAATGTCTCCAACGAATCGTAACCAACCGTGGAAGGTATATACACTGACTGTATATACTGAATTCTGATAACAACGATAAGGCTTATTAACTTTATCTATTTGTTCGACTTATATCTACGTAATTCGCTCAAGCCCAGATTAAAGGACTACAAAAAAATTTTGGCTTTGTAATTTTTCTCTCAGAACGAATTGCTTTTATTTTTATTACATATCGGGACTTTGGACAGATAACAATGATTGTCAGGCAATGACAAAAATTCGTAATTTTTTTGTCAATACAGATTAATTAGTAGCAACGCGCATCAGCCATCAGTAATAATATTAAAACTGAAGGAGTTACTGCAGTTACTGATAATAATGTTTCCAATCGCAGATATGTTTTATTTCGAATCATATGATGATCAAACTGAAAATTTAAATGTTCGAAATGATAAAAGAAAAACGTACCAGATATATGTGTTTTTTAGAGATCTTTCCAAGGCCTTTGACACAATTAACCACAGCTTACTGCTTGATGAAGGAAAATCGAATAAGGAACACTACACTACAATTTTTTAAAAAGTTATCTGTCTAATCAGTTCACCGAAAGATTCAAAATTTGGTGTTTTTCTCTCATTCCATTTTTCAGTTATCTTCAAAATTCGAAATTTGTACTTTTTCTCAAATATCGGTTCACCGCAGGCCATAATAAAGCTTCAGTTTGGTGTTTGTATCTATATCCGTTCACAAGTTATCGAGTATACAGAGAAACACGCAGACAGGGCCAGATTAAGCAACAAAGCGCCCCGGGCAAAAAATTTTAAAACGCCCCTTCCCAACATTTAATTTTTCAATCTATTATTAAGGTATAAACATGATGAAAACAATTATTTAGTGCATTTGTTTTGAAAGAATATTAACACAACAATAACTAAATTAACAAACATTTCAAGATAAAAAATCAATAAAATAAAAACTTCGAATCCCATTTCCTTTTTATTAAAGTGTCTTTCTTAATTTGCTTGAAATAAAAAGCGATATAATATCGTTTTCATCTACAGCAGTGGTCGCCAACCTCTCAATGTATTGAGCTACTTTGTTAATTTTGGAATAAACAGCGAGCTACCCACACGGAAGCCACGTAACGCAACGTAAATGAAATAATCCACAGTTAATTTATCATTATATCTATTTATTTTACTATTTAACTGGTAATACATAATACATAGGTACTAATAATAAACTCATAACAAAATAACTAATATTACTAGTACGTACTTGTTCATTGCTACATTCCTACCTACCAAACGAAGGTGTTTGAAAAATAAACACAAACTTTTATCCAGCCACAACGGCATGTCACAAAAAATTTAAAAATAGTTAATAATAACAACAAAAAAGTAACGCACTATCATGAACATAAACATTGAAAAATAAAAAAGCACGTTCAATGAGAAGGCTGACACTCAGACTCATCGATAATTTTTTTAATATTTTCAGTATAATTTGATACAGCCATTCGAATACAATTATCCAAATGTTCATCTGTAAGTCGATTGCGATATTTGTTCTTAATAAACTTCATATTGGAAAAAGAAGATTCACACAAATAAGTTGAACTGAATAATCCTTTCACTTTCAAGGCAACACGGCATTGAACTGAATATTTGTCTTTACTTACAATAGGCCAGATACATTTGGTACTTGAGACTAACGATTTTATGGCTAAATCGTTTTGAAACTCAATTACTTCCATTTCTGTTGCAGCGATGTCTTCGCCAAAGTTCTGCATAACACAATTTGGAAACTGTTGGATATCAATTTCCATAAAGGGTGAAACAACAAACTGCGCAACTAAAGCCATTTCGTTGAAATCCTTAAAACGATTTTTGAAGTTATTCTTCAAGGTAGAAACTATTTCTACATGATATTTGCTGTCATAGGGTTCTAAGGGATTTTGAGATATTTGTTCTGAAAGAATAGGAAAATGCTTGGCATCGCTGTTAATTAGGTTTTGTTCCCAAAACTCCAGCTTTTTAATAAATACTTTTATATCAGAAATCATTTCCGCTAGTTCTTTGTCTCTCCCCTGAAGCTGCAAATTAAGTTCGTTTAATTTCTCTGTAATGTCCACGAGAACACCAAAATCTCTAAGCCAGATTGAATTTTCTAGTTCCGGAGTCGGTTCATCGCGTTGTTTGAAAAATGCCAGATAGGACATCATTAAAACGTTTCAGCACCCGTCCTCTACTTAACCATCAGACTTCAGAATGAAGGAGTAGGTCCCCGTATTGACAGTCAACTTTATCGGCCAAGGTTTTGAATAATCTTCTTTGTAACGCTTGAGCTCTAATCTTGTTCACAATTTTTACCACCAGTTTTATAACACGTTGTTTAGTTTCAGAAAATTTCCACATAATGCTTGCTGATGGATAATACAGTGGTAACAGAGAAATTGCGGAAAAGTTTCATCTTTACCACATAACGCCACCAAACCCTTATCACAACCCACCATAGCTGGAGCGCCATCGGTTGTTAAGCCTACCATTTTCGATATTGGAATTTTCTCGAAAGAAATAATACCTATTTTTTAAATGAGAAAACAACTCCTGTCCAGTAGTGTGTCCTTTCAGTGGAATAAACTTCAAAAGATCTTCTTTAATCTTAAAATCACTAAAAACCATCCTGACGAACACGGCCATCTAGGCAGTGTCAACGACATCTGTTGATTCATCCAGTTGAAGTGAAAAATAAACACAGTTATCTAAGTCCGTTCTTAACTGTAAAAAAATATCATTGCTCATTACTTCTACACGTCTCATCTCTCATCACTGTATTAGCAGAAAGTTGCATAGATTTTATAGCTGAAACTATCTCGTCTTTATTTCTAAAGTTGGCAAATAACGAATCAGCAGCTTCTAAAAACGCCTGTTTTATTATTTCCCCGTCTTCATAAGGTTTCTTTTTTTGTGCAATTATCTGGAACACACGGTACGATGCTTCAGTTGCAGCCTTATTTTTGTCGACTGTTCTTAAAAATATTGATTGTTGTCCAATTAACTGCTTTTTTAACTGTTTCAGTTTCTCCTTTCTGGCGGCAGAATGTAGTGGGAATGATTTTTCAAAATTGGAATGTACAGTTTTATGATGTCTCTCAATATTTCCTTTTTTAGCAACGGAGACCGAAGTATTACATAACAAACACACATTTTTATCTTTAACTTCTGTAAAAAAGTATTGTTCTTCCCATTCCGGATGAAAGTGGTATGTCTTTACCTTTTACAACTGCTTGCCATAATAATATTTTTTGTTGTTCTCTACTAACCCAACCGCTGGACGTTGGTTACGCGTTCAGTTTTAAACTAAGCGCAATGTCGCCGCGCCGTGCGTATTTATCCCGTTCAAAGCAATCCTAATCGTTCTCGAACAATAACGCGCTGGTCCGGCTGGTCGGTTCTAGCCGATTCTAGCTTGATGGCGTCAGCGGCAGATCGCTCACCGCAACGTTGCCGCTGTTTATGTTTAATATTATGACAATTAGATTTTTTTGTGGAATTTTCGAAAGCTTCTTTGATTTTTGCAGTTTGTATTTTTTAAATTAAAATCGTTGTGAGAGCTACCAGAATTGCCTCCGGGAGCTACCGGTAGCTCGCAATCGACAGGTTGGAGACCACTGATTTACAGAGTCAACAAGTTCACTCTCAATGCACAATAAAGCTAAATTGCTGGTCTTTGAATCAGATAAACTATTTCTTAAATAGTTCTTGACTCTACGTAGTGTTGAAAACGACTTCTCTCCGGTAACATTAGTTACTGGTATTGTCAAAAAAAAATTAAACCTGTCACTATCTGACGGTCTATAGTAATTTTATCGAAAGTGAACATTGTCAAGTAGGCTGGGTCTTAAAGAAGTGTCAGATTATTAATATATCAGAAGTTATTTTTACTGATCGCGATAATTCTTTTAGTAATAATGAATTTTACAAAAAATGAATCAATTATCATTGTCTATGTTCTTTGCAGTGGCTTGGACTTGGCTTTGGGGGGATGGATCACATCAAATAGCACACAATACCGGGTAATACACGAAAGTTTGCATGAATGTATTTTAGAAAAATATGGCTAGATTTAATATTTATTACAAGTCTTTTAGTTTTTTTTTTTTTTTTTTTTTCACTAAAATGAAGGTAAATTGTCACAATAGATAGGCGAGACGAAAGTTGAGGGATAATAGAATTTAAACATTACAGGACTAACTCAAGTTTCTTGTTTTTTGCCATTTTTTTTAGGATTCTGGTGGGTTCTATCCCCTTATCCCCCCATAGTTAAGCCACTGGTTCTTTGTATTTCTTTAGTACTACTGCATATGCTTCGTTCTTTTTATTTCGATGTCTGTATTCTACAGAATTTACGCCACAAGCAAAAAAAATTGTCTAAACTGCTGGTCAATGGAACTTACACAGAGATTTTTAGGCAAAATCTAAAGTTCAATATTTTTAACAGGAATGCAAATTTTTGAACACAGTTTGCAGATTTTAAGAGCTAGTTTTTTTCGGATTAAGTTGCATGACGTATCTTTATCGTAAAACCATAGGTTTATTATATACTGGGTGATCAATGAAGTTATGAAAAAAACCAAAACGTTTGTATGAGTGAAATTTTTGCAAAAAAATTTTTTGGTCGTTGCAAAATGGTTCGCTACTAAGGTAATATCAATATCTCTAGATATTTTTGTCAGTTTTTGGATTAAGGCCCATAGGTCTTATACACACTACTAAACATAAAATTTGGATAGCAAAATTTTTAAAATGGTATAACTTGACATTGGTTTGAGGGTTCTTGATGATTTTTGCGGATTTGGAATCCTTGTTTCACGTATATTTTCCATGGTCTAAGTATTTTATTTGAGAGTTGAAATTTAGACATTATACCGGGTCGATAATAGACAAAAACGGTTTAGCATTAAGTTTTTGTAAAAATAAATTCTCACCTCAAGTTGTTTTTACTTAATGTCCTTCTCACTGTTCTGTCCAAAACTCTCATCCCAGTTTGTTGTCTCAAAGAGTCATTCGATTTTACAGACTTCTTTGTCCACCCCCATGCCCATATTTATGATCGGCTGTAATTATTACGCAACGCGTCAATTTCAAAGTAGGAAAAACAAATTTGTTGCTGTGGGATTAAAAACTGTTAACATTATTTTAGAAATAACCTGACATATTTCAATGTTATAATTTTGTAAATTTTAATTAATATGAGGCGTTTAACCACGGCAGAAAAATTACATTCGACTTCTCAACGAAGAAATGTCAAAAAAGTAAATTGCACACATTTCAACGTCAGCCGAAAGACAATTTATAATTTGAACCGTCGGCGTCGCGTCGAAACTACTGGTGATCATAATTATGGGCATGGGGGTGGACATACAAAAAATAAAATAAAGAATTTTAATGAGAAAAACTATGCAGAACTCTAGAAAAACGACTCTTTAAGGCAACAAACTGGGGTGAGCGTTTCGAACAGAACAGAGAGAAGAACGTTAAATAAAAACAACTTGAGGTGAGAATTTTTTTTCTAAAACAACATAATCCTAAACATTTTAAATTATAGAGGCCGTCGCAGGTATCATAAGAATTGGTAAAACCGAGCCATTCATTACCAACCAAACCGTTAACGCTACTATTTATTAGAAGGAAATGTTGGAACCTATTTTTGTTCCTTTTGCTCGAAATTACGGCCCAGAATTTCTATTGGTGGATGGCAACGCTCGACGACCTCACAGAGCACGAAGGATCATAGAGTTTTTGCAGGCACAGAACATTAATAGGATGGACTGGCCTGCAAAGTCTCCAGATCTTAATGACATCGAACACGTTTAGTCTTATTTAAAACTTAAAGTAACATCGCGTGATGTACCCCTTAAAACCTTAGAAACGCTTAGTTAGACCATTCTCGAAGAATGGAAGAATATTCCACAAAATTTTATAAATAATCTTATGGATACTCTACTACCAAATAAATGTCGGGAAGTAATACGTCGAGCAGGAGGACCAACAAAATATTAGTTTCCATTTTTTTTTAATTAACGTACCTATCATTAATAATTATGATAAGAAAATACCAATCTGAAAGCAAAAGCTCTCAAGAGTGAGAGGTACTGCACGGAAAGACGCTTGCAGGTACCGCTCCGGGGCAGATCGACGGTATCAGCCTTGAATGTCACTATACGACTTATAGATTACTATTTTAAGTAAATTATGACATACCTATTTAATTTCTGTTAAATTATGACCCAATTTCTTTGTAAACTCTGAAAATGCAAGATTGCAATTCCCATCTTTGACTAATTTTGTTTTATTTTTTTAAAATTACCAATACCAATTATCACTAGGTAACCCTATCCATACATACCTAATCTTTGTTATTACAGTACAGCGTGTTTGTTTAGGGATTGCAAGAACCTTTAAATTAAGTTTAGAATTAGAAATTTTGCAAGAATTAACTTTTGGCCGTTGTTAACCAATTTTGTTAATCTTATATATATATTGTAGAATATAATGTAATAAACTTGTTGTTGTCCTACGTTTTTCTCTATTATCGTCTCGGTATAATGTATAAATTCAACCCTCAAATAAAATGCTTAGACCATAGAAAATCTACGTGAAATAATGATTCCAATGTCAAGTTTTAGTAATGCGTACAAGACTTAAAGGCCTTAATCCAAAAACTAACAAAAACGTCTAGAGATATTGAAGTTACCTTAGTAAGGAAATTTCACTCATACAAACTTTTTGATTTGTTGCATCAATTCATTCATTTATAATAAACCTATGAGCCTACGATAAATATACGTCATGCAGCTTATTTCGAAAACCACTAGCTCTTAAAATCTGCAAGCCGCGTTCAAAAATTTGCATTCCTGATGAAAATATTGAACTTTAGATTTTGCCTAAAAATCTCTATGTGTAAGTTCGAGTGACCAGCAGTTTAGATAATTTCTTTGCCTGTGGCGTAAAATCTGTAGAATACAGACATCGAAATAAAAAGAACGAAGCATATGCAGTATTACCACAGCTTATACAATACAGCTCCACAACTCCGTGTCGGCGTCTTTGATCTGGCGGTCGAGAACCAAGCAAGACGGAATGGTGTTATCTCTGTTAGATTCGAGGGAAAAGTCGGGCCCGGATTAAACAATTTTTTTATTATTGAAAAAATTGAAAACCTTGGCGTAATAAGGTTGGTCACATGCCATATTAAGTAAGTTTTGGGAAATTACATTTTTAATTTGTTTTAAATCTTTCAAATATAATTAAAAAAATTATTTAAATATAAATATTACGAAAAATAGCACATCTTTCGGATTAGAGGTAAAATAATTTATATGTGGCTAGTAAAATCCTCGTTAACAAATGTTTTGAGCTAAAACAGTCACTTCACGACAAATTGTGGCTTGGATCCTTTTTACACCAAGGGCTTCAATTGTTAAAGAATTGTGTCACGCTCGTGGATGCAAATCAAGTGGTACCCCCGTGTCTCTGGCAAGTGTTACTCTTCGCGCAAAGGGTTTATACCTAGATAAACGAATGCTTCGTCTGAGGTCTGGGAACTCTATGGTATTTTGGAATTATAAAGAATGTGTGCTTTTGTTTTAACAATATTGGTTATATTTAGATGTATTCTTATTATTTGAAATACAGATTTGTAGAAGTTATACTTTGACAGTTTTTATTAATATAATATATTCAATTTTTATCTGACCATACCGAAGTAGGAAATTTTAAAACTTTATAGTAATGTGAAATTTGAATTACAATATTACAAGATATAACATAATTAGTACTTATTTTAGGTAGGTACTAAATTTTTACTTGGAGAAAGTAATATCGATTTTTACAAGAAAACTTGAAAAGTAAATTAATTTAATTCCTATTTCTGATGTAAAACTTAAACCAAGAAAACAAATAAATTGTAGCTTGTTCAACAAGGGTGGATATGATAGCCATATCACACAAAGACGAAGTTTGAGCACGACGTCGTAGGCGGAGTACTCAATCGTCTGATTGTGATATGAACACTCTACTCGATATGGTCAGTATATTTTTTCTACGACCCACTAACGAAAATCTACAAATTTAAAAAATTATTTTAGGTTATTTAGACAAAATAACTAATTTTAAAATAATTTACGAAGTTGACTAATTTATAAAATAAAATAAACATGAAAAATTAATTAGTCCTCGGCCTAGATTCGATCCCGGACTTTTCGCGTGGAAGGCAGATGCTCTGTCTTCATCTTCACCGAAACTTTCAGGACTCGTAATTAAATTAGTATCATGTAGTTTAATTAAAATTTATTTTTTTTTAAATGTGGACACAATAAAAACAAAAATGCTATTATTTATCGAGTCTGCACAAAAATTTTAATGTATATTTAATATCAATAACTAAAATATATATTGACAATTAGTTTAACAGAATTGTCACTTATTTAAAAAATTTTAAATAATAGGAGTTGGGTGACCAAAATATGAACTGTGATTTGTAGATTTAATTTTGTTAAAGTGTTCTCACTACCTAAAATGGATATGAAATATATTCGTAGTTGAACACAATAACATACTTTTTCGTTTTGTAGTATGTGCGTAGATTGGCTAATATCCATGCACAGATTACAAAACGAAAAAGTATGCTATTGCCTTCAATTGAACGAATATATTTCATATCCATTCTAGGTAGTGAGAACACTGCAAAAAAAATAAATTCGCCAATCACCGTTCATATTTTGATCAACCGACTGCTATTATTTTTAAAATTTTAAATAAATGACAATTCTGTCAAACTAATTGTCAGTATATTTTTTAGTTATTGAGATTAAACATACAATAAAATAAGTTATTCTTTTGGAAAACGTTAGCATGGATGACTAAAGGGTATTGGGTTAATTAATTCTAAAAGTGTGGTACAAATGTTATTTTTTGTAGCCAATTCTTCAAAATTATTTTGAAATATCTTTTCAATATTGAATATTAGTTCTACAAATTCATCATTTGACAGTTGCAGATTTCCAAATGTATCTGAATTGGCGTTATCATATGCCTTTAAAAAGCAATAAAAAGAAAAATCATCTATTTCAACGTGATCTTTGTTATATTTAAGACATGTATCGCAGGAGTGGATCCGCAAGGCTTTTATTAAAAGGTAACCACACACATACCTGATAAAAATTTTCTGTAGCAATTCGTCTTTACAATAATTTAGGGTGTTAATAATTTCATCATAAAATAAAATACAAGGTGTTCCATTTAAAAAACATACATTTTAATTTGCCAGGCAAAAACGTGACACCCTGTATATCCAAAGATATTTTTAAAATATGTAGGTATTTTTCAAATCCATATAACTTTTATTTAAAACTTTCTTGCGTGTCTACAACAAAATAATGAACAATAACGCACTAATGGGACACCCTGTATAAATTATATTTTTAACAATGAAAATTTCTTATAATGTGGTACTTATTGGTGTGGGTCCTTGGGAAAACTAAAGAATGTTTTCTTGCAGGTATAACCCTTATTAAAACAGCTTTTGACTGCACAAACAGAATGATGTCTTTTTTTTTCATTCATTCTACTCACAGCTAAAGAGTCACCAAAATAATAACAGTACCTTTAACTCAAACAAAATCTACGAAATTATAGGCTCCACGAAATTATACAATCAACGAAATTATACGCACGACTCAACACCTTACCTAAGTACACTTCTGAACGCCAAAACCGTCTTTTCCCTTCGAAGGCGGAGCTTAAGCGATGCGCGACGAAATCGACGCAAACCGTTGCCGCCAAGAGAGTGTTTTAGCTGTATTGTATAAGCTGTGGTATTACTAAAGAAATACAAAGAACCAGTGGCGTAACTTTGGGGGATAAGGAGATAGAACCCCAAAGAATCTTGAAAATAAAAAAAGGCAAAAAAACAAGAAAACTTAAGTTTGTCTTGTAATGTTCAAAATCTATTATCCCTCAACTCTCGTCTCGCCTATCTATTATTGCCTTCATTTAAGTGAATAAAAACTAAAAGACTTGTTACTTTCTGTAACAAATATTAAATGTACCCATGTTTTTCCAAAGTAATTAGTGTTTTTAAAAAATTATGCATTTGTACCCAAAATTATATTAGATTTACAACAAAAAAATTTACCTTTGGTGACTTCCGTAAATTTAATTAAGACGTTTGAATCAGAGTGTAAAAATGTCCAGGGCGATATTGGAAAGACGATTTTTCATAAATTTTCAAATGTAATTTTAAAAAATGAAGGATTTATTGTTTTAAGAAACCTTGCTAATATTTATTCTGGTAACTTTGAAGATATTAATACTATTCATCCAGATATTTCAGGAAAATTTAAGTTTGCACCTGTTACTTCTGTAGATGTCGAAAGGAGTTTTTCTTTGTACAAGTACATATTTACTGATAGGAGACAATCATTTAATACAGATAATTTAGAAAAACATCTAATTGTTCATTCGTTTTATAATAATAAATAAAATTAGTTAATAATTAAATAATTATTAAGTATTATATTAGGTATTGTAAAATAAAACAAATAATAAATATTAATAAACAATTTCGATCAAATAACAAATTACTCTTATTGCATATGCTCTGCATATTTTTCAATTTCCCAGGTAGCAATGAATCTTGGCTGTCGCTTGGCAAAATGTTGGTCCCATATTTGAAACTTGGACCAATATTAACGATCTGCAGCCAATATTGGCAAAAGAACTTTATTTTATGACTAAAAGATATTGCTTTATAATATTGCCCTTATATTAGCCCAACATATAGTTCTAACGTTTATATTGGCAACACCTATTTTCACAATATTGATCCAATATAATTTAGCATTTTTGTTCCAATGTGGGTGAGATATAGCAAATCACGGCAGTTTATTGGATTTTTATTGATTTTCTATTTAGGTTTAATATTTGTTTTGTAGATAGGGCCAATCTTGAAGAATTATGTTCTCTAAATGATGAAACAATAGCAGTTGCCCATATTGGTAACAGAATTCAAATTTATATCAAAAAAATATTTATTCAAAACATATGATTAATATCAGCCCAACATATTTTTCTAAAGTTCATAGTGGCAATGCCTATTTTTCCAATATTAATCCAATATACAGTATCCCTTTTGTACCAATGTGGATGCAATATAGCATATATTGGTAGTTTATTGGATTTTCTATGTAGGTTTAATCTTTGTTTAGTAGATAGTGCCAATGTTGGAGAGCTATGTTCTGTCTAAAATGTAAATATTAAAGTAGGCTAAAAATTATGTTAAAAAAATATTGATTTTAAATATAGGATTACTAACAGTTCAACATATTTGGAGTGAGGGTAGCCATATGTGAGTAGTAGGGATTAAGTGTAAGATTAAGTGTAACCCTTACACTTAGTTCAACATATTTTTCTAATGTTAATATCGGCAACGCCTATTTTTTCTATATTAATTCAATATGATTTATTATTTTTGTTCCAATGTGGGAGCAATATGGCAAATGATGGTAATTTATTGGATTTTTATTGATTTTCTATTTAGGTTTAAACTATGTTTTGTTGATATTGCCAATGTTAGAAAGCTACATTCTCTTAATGATGACAAAATAACAGTAGCCTATATTGGCAACAGAATTCAGTCTGATATAAAAAATATATTGATTTAAAACATTTGAACAATATCAGCCCAACATATTTTTTTAATGTTCATATTGGCAGTGCCTATTTTTCTAATATTAATCCAATATAATTTACCATTTTTTTGCAATGTGGTTGCATTATAGCAAATAATGGTAGTTTTGATTTTCTGTCAAGGTTTTAAACTTTATTTTTTAGATAGTACCAATGTTGGAGAAATAGTTTCTGCTATCTCATATTGGGCATATAATTCAATCTTATATCGAAATATAGGACTAATGTTAGACGAACATGAATTTCTTATGTTCTTATTGGCAACGTTTTTTCCAATATGACTCCAATATAAGTTTTATTCCAATGTGGTATAATATAACAAATAACGGTACTTAATTAGATTTTTATTGATTTTTTTCTACACCCACGTGCATATTATCTATTCTTTACATAATTTACATATGTAGGCCATATCAGTATGCTGAAGGGATTAATCGATTATTTTCCAAATTAAACAAAGACTTTATTTTAAAAAAAGTTGATTAATGCCAAGTAATAATTGTTTACTAAAAAAAAGATTTTGTTTCAATCCATTAAAAAAATGCGTTATGGGACTTGTGGGTTAAAAAAAAACGTCAAATTTTGCATTTTTTTTATAGAATAACAAAAGAGTTAAATATTCAAATTATAAAAATATAAAGGTATTAATTTAACATTGAAATATCTGATTTTTAGTTTATGAAAATTTTTATAAATAACTACCTATATTAGAAAAGTATTAATTTTGGAAATAAATCCTAATATCAATATATGTAGGTACCTACCTACTAATTTGACCACTACATCACAATATTTTACTTTAACCAAAATAATGTTCTAGACAATTATTATTGTAATAAAATTATTAGGTTTCGAACATTTTACTAAGCAAAAATGTATGAAAACAAGCTAACAGCTAGCCCCAGTTTAACCGATTAAGATATAAGCTCTAGTCACGCTCTAGCTCTCAGGATACGGCATTCACAATCACCAGACCTATTATGAAACCACCTTATCCACCCCTCCGAGCTAAGTCACGTGAGAGATCACATGTCAAGCTACGCGCCACCTTGCCTAAGTCTCAGTCTTGTAACAGCAGTTAACAGATGTATACGTAATACGTCTAACAACTGAACGCTGCCCGGATACTTGTTCTAATATAAGCGACGAATTTTTTTTAGTGAAAACTGTGCTTTTGAGTGAGGGATATTTTTTCATAAAATGTAAGTACAATCTTTTTTTGCTAATTAACAAATAAGAATTCACTGCTGTGTATTTTAAAATGTTTGCCAATATTAGGCCAATTGTATGCCTATCTCAAACCAATATTGAATCAAATCGTTAATTATTTTAGACATGTGGCAATCCGGCAGTTTCAGTTTACGTTGTTAAGAGTTGTGCACACCTATTAAACCTGTTTTGCTGATTAAAAAGTAAAAATATAATTTGAAATTATTGACAATATTAGGCCAATTGCATGCCTATCTCAAGCCAATGTTAATTCTAATTATTGATCACTATAACCAAATGGTAATCCAGCAGCTTCAGTTTACAACAGGTCTGTTCCAATAGGTACACTTAAAAACCATAATATTACGGTACGGTACAAAAAACACCATGCGCTCTACGCATAAAGTTCATACAGCGCATGATTTGTACTGTAATATTTTGATACCTACTTAATATTGTAGTTTTTGCGTGTGTAGTGTGTCAGTGTTACCAGTCTAGTATATTCTTAAAGAATCTGGTATTTAGTACGCTCGAGGCAAAAGCTAGTAGGTACTTTTATCTCCAGCGTGTGGGTATGCCTTCATTTGACTGGATGTCTATTAGTGTACCTATTAGCTACACTGTTTTTTTTTTTATTTTTTTTGCTCTTTTATGAATATAATCAGACTGTCACTAATAAAACACTTACATAATAGAAAAATATTCTGGCAACACTGTGGTGTGTAGGAATAGACTATTGTCTCAGGTTGTGCATGTGTCTCCATGACCGTGAATAACTGGTACATACATTTTTTCATTGAATAATTGTTTAAAGAAATAATATTTTCTATTACTAAGATAAAAGTTATTTTGTTTAAACATTTTTAAGAACCTTTCACATAAAAACTTTTTCCTATCAATTAAAATATGTAACACGCCATGATGTAAAATGCCGGATTACCGTTAAAGCTTTATATTTCCACACATTTTCTTTTAAATTAAAGGGTAGCTAATTTTTTGTTTTTTTATTTAAAGAGTTTTCTGAATTATTGAGAAGTGCCTATTCATCTGCATTTTGGATTGAAAGAAAAATTGTAAGTAGAATGTTTTTCTGTTTATTAACAAACAACCGAATTAATCGACTGCATTTCGAAATGATTACCAATATTAGGCCAATGTCATGATTGTCTTGGACCAATATTGATTCGAACCGTGAACCTTAATAAATGTATGAAGATTAAAGTAGGTATTATCAAAAAATACGTACTTAGGTACCCTATGGTAATATTTAGGACAGTGATGCTACTTTCGGATTTTTCCATGTATCTCTGGATTTCCATAATCTTTTAGGATTCTTAACAAAAATATTTTCCAATTTTTATGAATTTACTATAGGTATTTTTTAATTTTTTTTTATATGTTTCTAAACCTAAAATGTTATTCTAAAAATCTGATGTGTCATACCTAAAGTTATAAACATGCTTGTCTTTTTACACTTTTCCTCAAATTTCTCGAATACGGCCCATTTTAGGAAAATCATGTATGGGACAAAAATTATAGAAAATGACGTCAGAACAACTTTTATTTTAACAATTTTCTTAAAAATTTGAATTTTACACTTTTTGTCAAATTTCTCGAATACAGTCCATTTTAGAAAAATTATGTATAGAACAAAAATTATAGAAAATGACATTACAAGCAACCTGTATGTAAAGAGTTTCCTATACAGAAAGTAAAAAACAATTTGTATTTTTTTGTATCTTTAAAAATATACGTATATATGTATTAGTTTTACACGAAGCAGGGCTTAAACCTCACATAAATAATGTTAAACTCAAATAAATTTTATATCACTGACTAAAAAAATATCAATTTCAGAACTCAAAAATTCCAGACAATGATGGCATCGCATCGTGCAGTTAAGTGCCGAAGAATTAACAAGGTGGTCAAACAGCACTTCTCACTTCGCCTGAAATTTCCAATACAAGTACGTCAATATGTTTCAGTGAACAAGGTACAGATCAATAGGAATGTCAGTATGTCATAAAGAACAGAAATCTCACACCTCTGTTAATACAAATATATCCAACATATCAAATGTATCAATATTTTCTAATGAACATATTATGACTGACAACTCTGTTAATTCAGATATTCTTTCCAATAATAATTGTTCTAAAAACAGAACATTGATAACATTGTTCTAAAAAATAAAAAAATAATAAATTACCCAAGCCATACAAACTGAAAGTAATGTTTTTCTAGGAGGCCATTGCTATAAAAATCCGATAAACTATTTCCCTGATGAGTTAGCAATTGACTTAAGAGATTTGAGTATTTTAAAGTTCATGTCATCACATACAAACATTGGAAAGGGTTTTTGTTAAAGAAATTAATGTAAAATAATTGATATTTAATCTTGAAAATAATGAGCTCATTGTGGTGTTTCTACTGCATCCTGCAGCATAATTAAGGTAAATTTTTTTAATTTTCAGTTCTTCCGATCTTTCATCACATGTATTTTGTATAAAAAAATTTTAACTTCTTGTTTTGCCTAATGTTATTGTAATGTTAATATGTATTGGTCCTTTTTTTAAGTAATATTAAACTTTTTTATAAAGTTTTATAATTGTTTTTTTATTATTATAACCCT
This sequence comes from Psylliodes chrysocephalus, assembly GCA_927349885.1. Classification (NCBI taxonomy): domain Eukaryota; kingdom Metazoa; phylum Arthropoda; class Insecta; order Coleoptera; family Chrysomelidae; genus Psylliodes; species Psylliodes chrysocephalus. The sequence goes on from OV651813.1 coordinate 3,797,240, forward strand.
TATACTATTCACGTCCACATGCAATCATTGAAATCTTTAAAAATGGCTTTTAAAAACTGTATAGTCCAGAAAAATAAGGAAAAAAGGGCTTCTGGGATCAACATAAACAAACATGTAAAAATAGCGTTTTTCATTAAATGAGTATTTGGCCAGAACAAATAAGTATAAAATGCATACTTGGCTCAGTTTACATAGCGATATCCTACAAACAAATATGTAATGACTTTATACGCTCAGTGAAAAAATAGTATTTTACTTTTTTGTTCAAATCGATCCCAGGAATATTTGTGGAAAGGTTTGATAATTAATATTCAATGCCAATATTGGTAATAAACTAAATGGCAAAATGGGTTTCAAACTAGATTCCAGTATTTATTTCATACCAATATAGTATGACAATGTAGACTAATAATAGTTAAATTGGACCTATTCTGTTGTACATAAATTTGCCGATATTGGTATCAAATTGAAAACCAATATTGTATGATAATGATGGCATAAAATGGGACCAATATTGAAAAAGAATATTGAATTTGGTTTGTACTGCAGTATAATTTCTATATTGTACCCAATCTACACTTTAATATAAGCTCAATATTGTTTACTTATATTGGCGATTTATTGAAATATATATTGGATAAATGTTTCAATACAACGTTGGCCCTTGTTTTTCAGGCGTTAGCACTTTGATCCGCAGCCAATATTTAAATACGTTTTTAACCTAACATTGCTTTAAGAATGAATGCATAATTTAAACCAATATTGTAGAACAATGTAGGTGCAAAATTAAAGACAAATATAGGACCAATGATGAAACTCAATATTGAGTTTTGTTTGTCGTGCGGCATAATTTCTATATTGTATTCAATATACACGTTAATCTTCATCCAATTTTGTTTACTTATATTGGCATTTTATCGAAAAAATATATTAAATTAATGTTTGAATATAACGTTGGCCCTCGTTTTTCAAGCGTTAGCACTTTGATGCGCAGCCAATATTAAAATAGTTTGTCAAGCCAACATTGTAATCTTGGGGCAATATTGACTTTCTATATCAGGCCAATATTTATTGCTACCTGGGTTTTTACGCATATATTGAATTATTTTGCGGCAAACTTATCTACTTTTTGGGTGCATATATTTCTAGGTCTAGTTATTAGATAACTGATTGTAAAGATGGCAGATCGACGAAAGAATTCTGTATTGAACAAGCGTATTGACAGTGATCCCTTATATCTAATATTTATGTAATGTACGTCGATGCGGTATGTTATTTTTCTATAAAGATATGGCGGTTTTTCAGTTACAATGATTCTATGAAAAAGACTAAATGTGTGAAGTAATCTCATATTCTTCATATTTAACCATTAAATTTCTCTTAATTTATTAGAAATTCTCTGTCGTCGGCGAATACCGTATACTAACCTCAAACATGAGTTTTGTACTTTTTGAATTTTGTTCTTATACTGAATAGTTAGATGTGGACCATAGACGAAACTTGGGTAATTAAATATTGAAAGAACTAAAGATTCACATAGCTTCACTTTTACGTGAAATGAGAGAAAATATCTGTTACCATAAATTATTTTTAGTTTAGAATAAACACGTCTTATAAGTTAGTTTACATGTTTTTCAAACCGCAAGTCTGTATCCAATCATAACCCAAGATTTTTTACTTCGTTGACTACAGTTAAAGACACATTATTTATTTTAATATTAAGTCCGCTCGAAATTTAATTTATTATTTTCTGGTCCAAAAAGAATGACGTTTGATTTACTTGAATTTATGAATAAACAATGATCCGCAGCAGTTTTAATAAAAGCAAGTCGGCATTTATAGTTTCACATGCTATTTCGACTCTATCAAAAGGAAAGCTGTAGAAGAGTTTGGTATCATCTGCGTATAAGTGAAATTTGCAGTGTTGTAAATATATTACTAGATGGAAAATAGCAGTGGTCCAAAAATAGAGCCTTGTGGAACACCCGATTTAATTGAGATATAATCTAACAAATTATTATCAATAACTACACATTGTTGTCTGTTTTACAATTAATTACTCAATAGCGATATCGCTCCTTCTGAGAAGCCTATGTATTTTAACATACTTATGAATTTGTGATTATTCCTTCAACTTTCGTCTCGCCTTTATATTGCCGCGTTTAGGGTTTTTATGTTTCCCTAAACGAGCTGAGGGGTTAATTATAGCTAGATGGTAGAACTACTTTAATAAAACATAATAATAATTGAGAATATTTATTTAAGTAAATGATTTAGTTTAAAAAAAGGAAAAAGACAATCTCCATTGAATAATGATAAAAATAACAAATTAATTAGGTACTCACCAAGGGTACACCATTTTAAGAGGGATGGTGCTTGTGTCGCTCTTAAAAACCAAGTGATTAATTATATTTAATATTTTATAAAGAAAGTTCGGGTTCATACATAGAAATAATATAGAAGACCAATATAAACATAACATTTAAGCAGAAATTGAAACCTCCTGTGCATAAAAACGCGTCTCTGCGCCTGACATCGCAAAATAGTGTGTCTAGAAGCTTGCGCAATATGCATGACTTGTCCCTGTAGTGTTGCCAAATATAGTAAACATACCTAACAGAAAAGAATTTTAAATTAATTAATTTTTAAATTATATGATTTAAACAGTTTATATCTATGAAATATCGCCACAAAATAACTTATAAACATTTAAATAATCAACTAATAATATTTATGTGTAATTACATTCCCAAAAATATATACAAATACCGTATTAATGTCATTAATACCGTATTTTTAATGTTCAATAAGCGATTCACCTACAAATTCAATATTGACCTGGCAATAGCACTAAAATCCGGTGTTTCAAGGCTATATGACGCTGCCCTTACAGGACCGTTTGCAGTTTATTATTTATGCCGCGTTTGAGAATCCACATCGGATGCATCTGAGATGTAGTAAGTAGTAAATCTTTGATCACGTGATTCAGTATACGTAAATGTAATGGGACAGATGTGTCCGATGTGGATAAAAAAAGCTCGAGATGTAAAAAATGCATCCGATGTGGATTCTCAAACGCGGCATTAATTACACGATGAAAGTGGCATTTTATTTTTAGTTTTGTGTAGTGTTTAGTCAAATCCTATGTACAATAAAAGACATTTTTACATTGGCTAATGAAAATGTAATCAATGTATTAGGCAGCTGTTATATTTATTACAAGATTTATGTCTGCAAATCTAAACCTACCTAAGAATTATAATTATGTAAATAGAGAGCTGTATATTTATATACAGGCTGCCCAGCGACGGGGAGACATTATCGATATCGGTTTTAAGGCATTTTAAAACATAAACCCGATCTCAACAATCTTAGGAACTCTTCTGTCACTCGATATTTTAATCGGTACTTCCTCTTCGCTTTTTGGCTGACACAACAATTATTTACATTTCTTCATTCCTTACCGCGTTCGAAACAGTAAGGTTTAAAGAAATTAAAAAAAAAACCTACTTTAAAAATAAAGATGTTAATGATTTTCTTATGGATCCCATCTTCAGATCTTGACTTAATGCATATAAAACTGTTTCCTTTTCTAACAAAAAGAATCCTAGAAATCGGGCAACGTGGTAAAGAATTATCGCTCAACATACATAAAAAAATATTTCAACGAATTGAGAATATCCTACCATTTTGAAGTATGTTAAAAAAAATTGTTTTTTTTTTTTTGGCATAGGCACATTGCCATTCAGCCAGACACAGATTCGTCCATAATTAGAACTACCCAAGAATATTTCCTAACAGCAAAAGGTGTAAGAAGAAGAAAAAAAAATAAACAATATAGAACGGGGACACTCGCTTCTCGTCCAGGGACCCATCAGAACGTTTTTTTTTATAGACAAAAAAAAATTGTTAATAAAGTGAAAAGTAGGGCATGAACATATATTATAAAGTATATAAAATTATAGATAAATCCAGTTTAGAAGGTATTATAAATAAACTGTGGAAATATCGAGAATCTCGATTTTGAATCGGAAAAATATTCTACGCAATTTAGTATGAAAGCTGATCAAAATGAAACACATGAACGACAAACTGTTATTGACAACTTTCTTCAAACGTTTTCTATTTTTCCGAAAACTAACTAGATAGTTCGAAAATCATTTCCTTCGTTAAAACGCCTCTTGTTCCGAAAAAGGTACACGCCTGTCAACATTCATCGTTCATTAAAAAAGTGGTAGATACAAAACGCTTCGTATTGTAAGGCCAAAATATATTTAGAAATCGAAATAGTCATATAAACAAAAAAATCATATGAGTGAGATAACTACCAAATTAATGATTTACAAGTTTATTCCTATTATTTATAAAATAGGTTTGCAATGTGCTGGTGTGGAATGTTATCATCGACTAAAAACTTTAAATCTTTGTATTAAATTGATCGAAAACAAACTATAAATTGGTTTAAGCTATATAGAATGTTTCTAGTAAGCAGCAACTAATTTTTATTATGGAACCGAAAGACCCTTTTAAAAGGGTTCAAAATTAAAATAAAATATGTACCAAGTAAATGTAGTAGTATTTTTTAATTTATATTGAAAATGGTAACATGAAAGGTTTTCTGTCTAACGACTCATAGTCTCGGCTGACAAAATGTAAAAAAATATCGAACATAATATTCCTGGGCCCTATTTTGCACTTCCCAGATTAAATTTAGTTGTAGCAAATGATATTATCAAATAAGATGTCAAATCACAAGCAAAATCTCGTGACTACAGTACTAATGATTGCCTGTTTGGAAAAGTATCTTTATTTGTAAATATTTATATGCATAGTTATATTTAAATGCGCGAGTGTAATGTTAAGTATAAACAAAATCCGCCCATTATGTATATACGTTTAGTTACCGACCCTAGTAAATAGGCAATTTGTTATTGTTTTAAGTTTTACCGTAGGGAGAGAGAAAATCAATATTAGGATAAATGGTCCAGCTCCTTTCTGGTTACGTAGGTACCTAAAAAGTATTTTAGTTTTTGGTTAAGTAATTAATCATTGTAACAGTGATTTTCTTGTGATAGTACCTAATTTAGATTGTGGATTAAAGTTTTTGTATATCATTTCGCTGTTTAATAATAAACGTAGTCAAAACCGGAGCACGTGGTTTTTCTGGAAAGTATTTTTAAAATCACAAGCAAAATCTCATGACTACTGTACTAATGATTGCCGAAAATTAACTAATTCATATTTTATGCCATATCTTTCTTAATAAGGACTGTCAGAACCATATTTACCTTAACTTGAAATTTTTTTAATCGTTTTTTGTATAGAATCATCTCTAAAAATGTATTATTGAAATATCGTGTGAACTATTTGTTCGATCAATAAAAAACTTGCACCGGTCCTGTTCGCGCCAGCACCGTTATACGCATGAGCTCCGACACACTATTTTCTCCTTATGGTTTCATTTTTGATATATGGAATCGGCTTTCTATACTATTTCTATGGGTTCATACACTTTTGCTTGATCAGGTAATTCGTTGAACTGCGTTTACTGCTGTCTTTGCAACTTCAACGAATTTCCATAAAAGTATCAATTAATTAAGAAACTTGAATTTATACTTCCTCTTTAGAAATGATATCTTTAAATAAACTAAACAATGAATGTGAAAAAATGAAAACAATAATTTAATATGAGATAAATATTTTTTAATAAATGAATAATTATTTAACTATTTTACCTATAGTGCATGAACCCTAAATATATTATTTGACAATATTGTGATAGTTTGCCTTCATTTTAGTGAAAAAAAAAACTAAAAGACTTGTAAACAAATATTAAATGTAGTTATCGAGCAAACTCTTATGTAATAATAATAATAATAATAATAATAATAATAATAATAATAATAATAATAATAATAATAATAATAATAATAATAATAATAATAATAATAATAATAATTAATAATAATAATAATAATAATAATAATAATAATAATAATAATAATGACTTTATTGCTTTCAATACATACAAATTATTATACAAAATTATATAAATATACATAAAAAAAATACTGAAAGACAAAAGGCGACGTTCGCACTTACTGGCGAGCTCAAAGATTGAGCCAGCAAATAAGCAGCGCTCTTCCACGCAACCCAGAAAAATATAAATAATTAAGTAATGCATACAGATTTTCTATGAAAAAAAGTGAAATTCTAGCTTTCAATAAGAAAGCAAACAAACAATTAATATGGAAACTTAGAAATAATAAAAACAAAGGTCAAATTTTATAAATCCTAGATCTGTGTTGTTATTGTAGTTATTAATCAATAGTGACGAGTAAAAAATAGAAATAACATGAAATATTATTGTTAAACTAAATTTAATTAACAATATAAATTAAAAATTGTAAGTGATATCTCCGTTAAATAAAAGGTTTTTGACTACTTTTCTAAAACTTGAGAGTGATGTGATATTAAATATTTTAGGGGCAAGGTTAAATAATTTGGCTGTGAAATACGAAAAGCAAGATCGGAATAAGGTTGTAGTGTGTTTCGGAAGTGTTAGGAAATTTTTAAATCTTACATTAACATTATGGACTTCAGATCTCCTTTTTATTTTTTCATACAAATAATCAGGTTTTTTTGATAACAATAATTTATGGATCAGGACATAGGCATGTAACAATCTCCTATTATTTAGATTAAGCCATCCCAAACTAGCCAGATGTTGAGATGTACGGGTACGACGACGAACCCCGCAAATAAATCTAACACACGCATTTTGAGTTCGTTGTAAACGGTTTTTATGAAATTGTGTAAGTGCAGGCCCATATACAATGTCACCGTAATTAAACTGAGACAGCACTAAGCTTTCGCAAAGCAACTTTTTGGTATTTCTGTTGAGAAATTCCCGATTATTCCCGATGTATTATTTATTACCCGATTGGTGTTGCTATTCGATCTGATCCATCATCCCCCTAAAGCCAAGTCCTAGTTAAGCCTCTTCAAAGAACATATACAATGACAATTAATTTGTATTTTGTAAAATTCATTATTACTAGAAGAATTATCGCGATCAGTAAAATAACTTCTGATATATTAATGTCAGACACTAAATAATCTGACACTTCATTAAGACCCAGCCTACTTGACTGAATGTTCACTTTCGATAAAACCACTATAGACCGTCAGATAGTAACAGGTTTAGGTGCCCCTTTTTCGCATACAAGCCTCGAAGAGAGTTGAATAGTACATCGATTTTAAGTAGAATGAAATTAAATTTACAAGTGGCTTCTGGGGATAACACATGGAAAAATCGATTTCCCCCAACAGAAATGAAAGATTATTTGTTGCCCATATTTCTACGCAAGCCGTTTTCACTATATGATTAATTAATAGAACTGGGCTTCGGAAAATCAAAGGCTTTAATGTTGCAAGTAGCTAAAGGATTGAAATAAGGGCGTAATCTTCTAAGGAAAAATCGAGATTTTACCAGATTTTTCCACACAACCCCATCGAATGTATGAAAACGTACATCATCACTAGTCCGAAAAATATATTTTCTTGAATGACCTAAATATACAGTGTGTCTAAAAAAGTTGGCAACAAATGGGAAACTTTTTTATTATTAAGTTTAGGAAAAAACGTCATTCTTCATAAAAAGTTCTGCAAGGCCTAAAACCCAATATACGATAATCAGATATCGAAATTTTCCAATCGTATACGAGGTTTGTCAAAAAGTATGAATTTTGCTCAAGAGTAAAGTACCTTTATTTTCGACAATATCTAAAATTGTTATTAAGAAAAGTTGATTAGAATTGAAAACTACGTTTAAATAAAGGTACTTTACTATTGAGCAAAATTCATACTTTTTGACAAACCTCGTATACGATTGGAAAATTTCGATATCTGATTATCGTATATTGGGTTTTAGGCCTTGCAGAACTTTTTATGAAGAATGACGTTTTTTCCTAAACTTAATAATAAAAAAGTTTCCCATTTGTTGCCAACTTTTTCAGACACTGTATAAGTGCATTTTGGGGTCGAAAAATTTTTCCGATAAGGAAAATCGAATTTTCTATGTGTTATCCTCAAGAACCACTCATAAATTTTCTTTTATTCTACTCAACATCGATGTTTTTTTCAACCCTCTTTGCGGCTTGTATGCGAAAATGAGGCATCCAAATCGGTCACTATCTGACGGTCTACTAGAAGAAATTGGACTTTTATAGATAAATGTCTTTATAAAATTTACTTTTTAACGACGACAGGTAGGTATAGGAAAGTACATGAGGAAGTCGAAGGATATAAATTTCTCCTTCCGTTAATGAATCGTAATACAGGGTGTTCCGTTTGAAAAGTTTGACAAAATTTCCCTGGAAATTTTTGGAAAGTGCAATTAATTTGTGACAAAATAAAAAATTAAAACTTGGTCTAAAAAATGTTTGGTCTATTGGCTATTGGCTAACGTTATATTCGAGAGAGCAATACATTTTTATAGGAGTCTAAATGTGTAATATTTTTCGTTAAAAATATTTGTTAGAAAGAATATTTTGTAGAAATGTACTAGTAACCATAGAGTACCTAAAAATTATAAAAAAGTCGTTCCATTAAAAAAAAAATAAAGTGATTTACCTAATTTACTACTGGGCCACCATGTACACAAAATAACTTTCGGTAAAATTTGCATAGTAGGAGTTATAGAACTACGACAGAGGTTTGGCCGACCCTGTATAGTGGTACGATAGTACAGTAACAAAAGTTACACGCCACGCTCCGTTTATGTCATTCAATTTTATTAGAGCCAATAAGAGAACATTTTTGTTATCTATGTTCAGCGATAAGACTACTACTTTGTCCGATTTCTATGATTTTTTTTTTGTTATATGAAATGGGGTACTTTAGAGGTGATCCAATATAAATTTTGTCAAAATCTGATGATGACATTCATGAGAAAATCATCAAACTCTTCATTTTTAAAGTCGGTTTTTTAAAATTAGTTTTTTACTTGTTTCAGGTTTGCAAGACGCTATATCAAAAAACCTCGTCATAGCAGCCAAGACAGTATTGTCAGCGCGCATTTTGGCTATTAACGCTTCCACTGGATCATTGATTAACTGCGCTTGGTGGCAGAAGCAAGGTTTGGACATTGGGGAGCCTAAAAAGTTATCAGAAACCGGCATGGAGATTGGCCATCGTCCTAACACCGAATATCCTTGGTGAGTATGTAACTGAATACACCTCAGGGTTCGGTTTGAGGACTCTTAAGTAGAATCTTGTAATATAATTTTTTTCGAAGGTATGAAGATGCTGATTCCAGTCCCGGAGTGAGGTCTCCGAAATTTATAGACAGTCCTCCAAATGTCGCTTATAAAGGATGGTGGACCTATCCTTATTACTCTTGTCTTAACAGAAAATGGTTGATATCCTACAGTGTTCCGATACCTCCACCTGGTCGAAGAGGGTGAGTATTTACCAAATTATTTATTTCAAGTGTGAATGAATTTTCCCTATCACACTCCTAAATTTTATAATTTTCATTCCTATTAAAACCAAATAACAAAGGATTAATAAATGTATGTATAAAACTGAACGCATAAAACAAATATGTCCGTTATGCATTTATTCTTTATTTAGATCGGAAAACATGGAGCTCCCACGTGTTTTTGCCAGCATTGTTTGCGTTTGAATAAACCATTGTTACGGAAAATGGAATAACAATCATCTAGGTACAGAGGTCTTTGTTTAGATCGCTCAATATACAGTACGTTGCTTAGGGTGTGTCATTTTTGAGCAACTTTTTTTTACTAAAAAACAGGCTAAAAATTTTTTGGAAGGTGAAAAAAGAAGCCTCTAAAAATTTGAGCTCTTAATATTAACATTTAGTGGTGTCTGCTCCTAACTTTCCATTTTTCATTTAATTAACAAGGAAAAAAATTATTTTTTCTTATTTTTGTAGCTTGATATTTGAGCATTGTAAAAATGAACTGAAAAATTTGCATTTTAGTAATTTTAGAACATAAACAATAATTATTAAAATACAAACCATGAGAGTAAATCGAGTGTTATCAAGGGTACTTTTTTGTAGTAAATGAGTACCCAATCCAAATTTCATACTCAAACCCCTTTTTTGCCATTGGCGTAGAATTTTTAAAGGTGCAATTATTTAAAAAATCAAGTTCTACGCCTATATATTATTTTTTTTTTTTTTTTTTTTAAATTTCGTGTCATCGGCGTCGACTACTACGGCCATTAGCCTCGTGTTCTGTGTAGGCTTTGTTACTGTTTCCCAGCGCCACTTTAGGAACAGCACTGTTAATTAGAACCCAACAGCGAATGGTCGAGTGGGGAATCCTACCTATGCATTAGAATTAATATTTAATTTTTTTTAATTAAATAAAAATTCCTGCCACCGGTGGGATTCGATCCTGAGACCTTCCGATCTCAGAGTCATGACTCTAACCACTGAGCCAACCCACCCCCGCCTATTTATTATTATCGGACAAAATTTTATATGCCGTTTTTTGTTAAAAAGGGGCTACTTTAGAGGTGGTCCCATATAAATTTGGTCAAAATCTAATAATGGGATCCATGAGAAAATCCTCAGTCTTCATTTTTTATGTATGTTTAGCGATAATGCTTTACCACCTTGTCCGATTTATACGATTCTTTTTTTGTTAGTAAGGGGGTACCTCAGGGGTGGTCCCATATAAATTTGGTTAAAATGTGGTGATGGCATCTGCACGTGTTTGAAGTCGGTTTTTTTAAATTTTTAATTTGTAATACTTGTTATCTGTAGTAGGAGTTTGCTCTTACGTCCTATTAAACAGTTTAGTCTAGATCTTGCCTGTTTCGTCTTCTTTACTACCATGTCCACGTGCTTGGTGAGTTTTTGGTCATTAATAACTCCTAGGTACCTGGCTAAGTCGGTTCATAGCATGTCCTGTCCATTCATCGTTACTTCTTCTCCTGGAGGGTGATGTCTCTTCTTGAACAGCACAGTCTGTGTCTTCTCTGCGTTGATCTTTATCTTCCATCTTATGCACCATTCTTTTATATATTCCGCTGCGTCTTGTAGATATCTTGATATGAGTCCTGGCTGTGTGCTCGTTGCTGATATCGCTGTATCGTCCGCGTAGAGAGATATGATAGTATGTGGAGTTTTGGGGATGTCCGCCGTGTATAGGGAATACAGCAATGGTGACAATACCGCTCCTTGGGGTACTCATGCTTCCGGAATTACTGGTCTAGATAGGACTTTTCCGATCTTGACCTGAAATTTCCTTCTGCCGAGGTACGACCTGAGCAACCTTGTCATAGAATCCTTGTATCCTTGGTCTTTCATCTTGAAAATCAACCCAACATGCTATACTCGATCGAATTCCTTGGCGACGTCCAAGAATATGGTTCCTGTGGACTAATTACTGTTGAATCGTCTGGTGATCCCTTCGAAGAGTCTCAGGACTGGCAATTCGGTCTAGTGTTCCTCTCTGAATCCGAATTGTTCATCAGGTAGTATGTTTAGGTTTCTGGTTTCTTCTCTTAACCTTCTCGGGATAATTCTCTCCGCAATCTTACTCATAGCTGGGAGCAAGCTAATATACCTGTAATTTTGCGGGAATTTGGGGTCCTTGTTTGGTTTCAGTATCATAATCACCTCTGCTTGTTTCCACAGTCTAGGGAAGTACTGAGTTCTTAAAATCCCGTTAATGATGGCTGTGAGGTAGACTGTTGCTTGCAGCGGGAGGTGCTTAATCGCTCGGATGGAGATTTTGATCCTGCCGGGGGCTTTTTTGGCAGATAGGTGCTTGATAATGCCTGTCACCTCGTCCGGAGATAAAGGCTCAAGGTGGCCTGTATCGGGTTCGTTTTTGTAGTGGTGTTCCACTTCTTCCGTGAAGTCGAAGTCTTCGTCCTCGTGTTCGTTGTTCAAACATTGGGACTCCAGAGAAGTAGTGAATGCATCGGCTTTTTCCTCTGCGGTATTTGCCAGTCCATTTGCTCCATGCAAGGTGGGTACTGTTTTTTTTTGTCGTCTCTTAGTATTTTCTGTAGTTACCATAATTCAGGCTAAAACGTTAACTCGGCGTATGTCCACTGGGTCTCTTGTGCGAAATGCTATTTTCCTCGCTCTCTTCCTAGCTGAGATTAGGTCTTTCAGGTCTTGACTGATGTTATTGAATTTTTGGGGCTTGGCTACTGTCACTCTGGTCGTACTGAAGGCAAGTAACTGCTGGATGACTTGCTCTAGAGTTTCAAGAGCCTGGTCGACGTCTACTGGGACCTCGATTCTGGGAATGTTTCCCAGGTTTCCTTCCACTATCCTTTTGCATTGTTTCCAATTTGTCTTCGACATTTCTCTCGGAGCGTCAGCCCTTTCTCTCTCTCCGAGGACAAGGAGAGTGGGTTTGTGGGCTCCGACTCCTTCGTGCAGAGTGAACATTTCGAGGGGAAATGTGCATTCTCTAACGACTGCAATATCTATTAAATTTGGCATTCCTCTTCCAGGACAGTGGATGGGTTCTAGAGGCCCGATCGCTGAACAGCCAGGGTTGTCATCTAGGAAGTTTTTCAACACCCGTCCTTTGGGGTTGTGCACTACGCTGTTCCAGTACCGTGATTTCGCATTTGTCTCCGATAATGATTCCTTCCACGTCCGGTGGAAAGAGAGCTAGTAGGTCTTTATGGTGTGTCAGTTTAGTTGATTGCTTCTCTTTTTATACATCTCGGCGGTGGCAAGGGATACCCTATCTCTCGCTTATTTTAGTGGAAAGAAACGCACGACTCGTTGGGTAGTCGCTTCAGGGTATATTTGGGAAACCAGTTTCGTAGCTTTAGTAACGGTAATTTATTTTTGTTACTAGTTTGAAATGTTATTTATTGGGATTCTTTTTTCATTTGTTTTTAAAAATGAATGTATATATGGTTTTTACAATAAAAATTTATAAATTAAAGCATGTGTTTACTCGTTAAAAAACTGACAACGAATTGCAATGAAAGGGGCCCCTAAATATTCAGTGCCCAGGTCCTTTTTTAATCCATTTATTTTCAAAAAATGATTATTTATTGAGTTTGGGTCAGTATTAAAGCTATATAAATTATTTTGATATTTTGTTGGGATTACATTGAATTTTTTTTAAATTTTCCATTTATTTTTGTTTTTCGCTGGTTGTAGAACTTGCTCCAAAAAATACTTTTTTTCTGATTTAATACCTAATGTAGTGTAATTTCGAAGTTGCTTATTATAATTCCAATGGTTTGTATTATTGGTCGATTTATATTTTGATAGAGCTTTATTTCGAAGTGGTTGCATTATTTTAATATTAGGTGTTGTCCACGGAGACAATGGTTTTGGAAATTGTGATGTTTTAATGGGAGCATGTGTATTAAATATTTTTATTATAGATTTATTTAAAAAATCAATTTTTTCTAGAATATTTACAAAATTATATATCTTTTGCTAATTAAAATTTTGTACATTATTATTAAAATTCATTAGATTAAGATGAGAGAAGTCACGAAAAGATTTATAAAGAGGAGGTAATTTTGGGGCATTCACATTTACAGCTAAGTCTGTTACATTATGACCAGACTGGTGAAAAGTATAGTTTTTATGGTGGGTAAAAGTAAGATTGTTGTCTACGATGATATGATCCAATAATGATTTAGGGGTTGCTTCTGTAACAGTTTGCTGGAGATTTAAACCATTAAGCAAAGTTGAGTATTCAACCACAGCAGTAAGTTAATTAAATAAATCAATATTCAAGTCCCCCATACAGATAAATTTATCATATAATAATAATAATCTGCTTTATTCAATAAAATACATAATACAGTTAATTTTATACAATAAATGCAATAGATAAAATAACTATAGATACATCACAGTAATGTCAAGAATAAAGCTTTAGATTCCAATAAGTGGATAGATACTTGTTTTGGCCAAAAGTAAATAAAGGGTTACAGAAGAGTAAAATCTAATAATAATTAATAACAATAATAATAATAATAATAATAATAAAATCACACAATAGGTACTAATACATTTCTAATTATGATATACAGATAACTTATTTTTAATTTGCCTAAACTTAAGTATATATTGCTATAGTATTAGAAGTAATCATCAATAATGTGACGCTCGCCTTTGAAAATAAAATCTTTTAGCTCTGTTTTGAACAAGTATATACTATCAATGATTTTTATGTTTTCCGGAATTGTATTGTATAATTTTGGTGCCATATAGGAATATGACCGTTGAGTACAGGTTTTTTTCATAAACGGAATAATGTAATGATGTTTGTGCCGAGTACTATATTCATGAATTGCAATTGGAGCTTGTTGTTTATGTACATGATATCTGATTCCTGAACAGAGGTAAATGGAGTGTTCAATACATTTATTCAAAATAAAAGTAAATGGCTTTACAATGTAGCAGCAAATTTGTTTAAGTGTTTCCGCTTTTATATTATCAATTCCAACTGCTTTCTTGTCTTTTAAATTAAAAATTATATGTTTTACCTAATTTTCTTCAATTGGTACAAAGACGAATGAATTTGGAAGAGATTTTCTGTTATATTTATATGTTTTATCTTGAATAATTTGATTTGCCAGTTTTTTACCAATTTCGCTGAAATTTCTGTTAAATTCATTGGCAATATCCAATTTTTCCACCAAGAGTTCATTTGTATCTGTATGCATTATATTGCCAATAGGCTGTTTTTCTTTTTTTGTATTGCTTATTTGCTGTACAACTTTCCACAGATTTTTGCAACAATTTTTATTTACATTAATTTGTTCTTGATAATATTCAAATTTTGCTTTTTTTATTAAAACCTTTACTTTATTTCTATATTTTTTATAATTAATTTTAAATCGAGATTGTCGGGATTTTTTTGTAGATCAACATGCATTTTGTTTTTTTTTTATTAATTGAGTTAAGCAGGGAGTTAGTAATCCAAGGCGTTATTTTATATTTTTTTCTTAACAGTTGTTTTTTCTCTTCAATATTATTTGAAATAGTTTTAATTGGCTCATTTATTGCAGCTTCTGGATGTTGTTTATAAATGGAGTCCCAGCAGATATTTTGAAATTTAAAGTGTAGCTTGGAAGTATTTATAACGTTTGTGAATCTTGGACTATTTGTTTGTTTATTTTGTACTTTACCCGTTACTATTTGAAGAATTGTTGTGTAATGATCCGTTATAGTTGTTTTCAGGACGATTGGTATAATATTATTAAAATTGTTGATATTAGTTTTAAGGAATATATGATCTAGACAAGACTTACTCTTACTTTGTACTCTGGTTGGTTCATTTATGGTTGATATGTAACCATATTCATTCAAAATATTTAAAAAATCAGTGGTATTGTTATTCTTCGGTTGTAGCACCCAGACAGCACAAGTCAATCCATTGGATGTCCATCGGAAGTCCATTCATGGACATATCGGTTGTCCAAAGGACGTCCAGTATTTTACCGAAGGACATCCAATGGACATCCACTGGACTATACAAATGTCCCACTCCTGGACGTTCATTTGGACTCCATCAAACGTCCATATATGGACTCTTTTTGTATTGCTTTTGGACAATTTATGGACATCTGACGGACATCACCACCTATATTAATATAAAATAAAATAATTGCAACTATGGACTTATTTTTATTGTCATAAATAATATCAAGCATGTATTAGTTTTATACGCACTCCTTTCTGTTGACCTTCTCAGCCATTTTCTTAAGGCTATTTCGCTTACTTTTTAAGCAGCACCATTGTCATTCCCAGCAGCAGCTAAAAAAAGATTACATTTTATACGAATATTGAGTCTTAAATCAATCGTTTAATACACGCCTGATCAGGCAAAACTGATAGTTAAAAATGTAAAACTTTTAGATAAAATGTTATTAACTAATATGAAAATATGCATTGACTAATGTACTTTACCTCTATACTTACATATAAACAAAAAACTGCTCATTATTTCTTTAAATTACCATTTTACTTTCATACCATCATATTATGCGAATTCTTTTGAGAGGATATTAGAAATTATGGAAACAAAACATCTTTTCATAAGTTCGTCATGTCCTTGTCCCTGGTTTTGGTAACTGCTGAATCTAAAATTGCAATAAAAATATGTATTTGTGAACATTAAAGAGAAATAACTTATGAAACCACTTTCAATGCATTATTTCTTAAACTTTACAAAACGATTCTATTTTATTTAATAAAAGTAAAACTTACAGCTTCTTTAAAAATATTTGTATCTTCTAAATAGCCTCTTCTGCTAACGTCTCATGCCATACAAATAGAAACTTGAATTTTTTTTCTTCTTTGAAAGTTTTCTCACCTCTTAGTTATAATAATAATTGTGTTGACATCATCTCGAATTTGCAGCATATTAGTTAGCTTTTAGTAAAGTCATTTTCTTAAATAGGTAGGTAAATCGTTTGACAAAAGGTCTAAAAGAAAGGGATTCTTTGAATGTAAATCGAAAAGATAAAGTTTAAAACATAATTGATAGGTTATATTAGTTTAAAACAATCGATTTGCTTCTTAATTTTTGGATTTTTAAATAATTTAATGTTAATTATACTTATTTTCTTACCAGATAAACATCTATCGGCTACATGTGGGATGTTTTCTTCTTAACCTCTTTCTTCTTTTCTTCTTCGAGTCTGGTCTGAATGGCCCTTTACTTTTTTATCTTGTCAACAGAGGCGTTAGGAGGGGAAAATTAATTGATTTATTTTAATTAAAACGTTGTAAATAATTAAATTATACAAGAAGAATTATAATAATTTATTATAAGTTAGTCATTTTTATAGTGTCCATCATGGACATTTATTGGACATCCATTGGACGTCTGAATGGGTATATCCATTGGTTAACAGAAAATGGATGTCCAATGGACATCCATATAAAGTTCATGGACATCCAGGACAATAGTTGGACAAAATATGGACGTCCAATGGACGTCGTGTGCTGTCTGGGCAGATCGATGTTCATGTCTCCTATTATAATATTATAATTTTCTTTTTCATTATCATGCTTTTCAAGAAATTCATTTAATTGTATATTGAACTCAGCTGTGTCCGAGTTTGGAGATCTGTAAAATGTAATTCACCTTACTGAGTTCTCATTGTATCAATTTATTTTAATTATTAAAGCGTTTGTATTGTAAATAGGTACGATTTCAAACACATATTTTAGAGACGATCGTACATAAGCAACAACTCCATCGTTTTGATTAAAATAACTCTCGTTATATAAGATATCATATCCGGGTATTGCGAAAAGACTTGTGTCATGTACATACTTCTCTGGTTTCACTCAAAATTATACTATCTACTATTGGTCGAAGATTTCGTAACATAATCGAGAACTCATCTATATTTTTGTTTATACTCCGAATGTTCATGTGTAAAATTTGAATTTTATTATTTTTTTCATTGATACTTAAAATCTGTGTGCATTCATCAGTTGTTTCTATGCTATAGGTAGGCACTGTATGATATTCAAAATATCTGATGTATTGATCCATTTTAAATGCTTGTAAAAGATTTATATTTCCAATTTGCAACTATATAAGTTTCCTTAAAAACCAGAAAAAGACTAAAGTAACGAAGTATCTAAAAACGCTTACCTATTTAAAATTTGAATTAAAATAGAATAAAAAATTTTCCTCAAAATCTAAGGAAAATAAAAATATATCAAGGGAATAAAATTTTAAAACGATATCTTTAAGTATGACTATAACTTTTTTATTCTCAAGAGCGAGAATATTTTCACTAGTAATACCACTAGAGGTCAAAAAATTTCCTGATATTAATTTGACCTCGCGTGGTATTCGGTAAGAAAATTCCACGCCGAATTATGGTCGAAAATTAAATATTTTTAAAATTTATTTTTCGTTTCTCAACAATGCAAATTATTTTCTCCAAGTCACCAGTGAAACATAAAAGGTGTTGTCGCCTTGATTGTTGAGTTGTCATGGTAACTAAGTGAGACCCTAACCTCGACTATAATTTCAGTTTTGAAGTTGTCAAGCGGCCCGACGTAAAAAAATGTTTCGCTGCAATTATTTAGGCCTTCAAATTGCTTATTTCTACTCATTGTAGTTGCATGGGAATACCATTTGAAAATAGAAAATAGTATATTCTTTAATTTTACGTAAGTTTTGAATAACTACAAGTGGTAGAAAATTGTTTTTCTGCGTTTTTATTAACATGCGTTATGAGCGCTTTAAAATGGTATGAAATTCATAACCAGCGTCAGCAAGCATCAATCGTAGGAGGCTGTGATCATTGTATTTTGACAGTTCAAAACATTAAATAACTCGCGTTTTGTTGCGATAAAGAATACTGCACAGCAAGTAAAACCAACAAAATTACCTATTTGTTTAAAAATGAATCGATTTGAAAATCATACGCTATGCAAAATATGCGTGAAATTGTCTGATGTAATGATCAATCATTGCACCATGACTTACTTACTCGGATTAATAGAGTGGGATTGTGGCTCCAACTTGAAAAACGAAAATTTGTTCCGAATTGTCCACGAATATTTGCACCTAAACTACGCAAAATTCCAAGTGCTGAATGGGAAAAAGGTGAATAAATTAGTGTCTAAATATTATATATATTTTATTAGACATAGACACATAATTCAAAGCATCTGTTGTGATCGTGATTACCTGTATAGATGAACCACGTATGCAGCAACATAGCTTTTAAATTTTTCGGCTCTTCTCTGCTTCGGCTAATGGACTGTCGTAATTTCCTTATGGAATAAAACTCGTAAAATCATCGTAGATAACACCTTTTATTTATGACTCTTCATAAATCTTCAGTACACTTATTTACAAAAACTTTTTTACATATTTATTTACATTCGAAATACTATCTTTGCTGAGAAAAACATTTTTTAAAAAATAACATTTTTATCTTTTGTAAGAGCGAACTCAATACACGTCTGTTTGCTTTCGTGACTTGCTGAGAAGTGAATTAAAAAATAACATTTTTATGTTGTGCAAGAGCGAACTCAATACACGTCTGTTTGCTTTGGTGACTTGTTAAAAAGTGAGCTTCTTTTTCGGTTAGCTACGTATATGTTGAGGGAGATAGAAAAGCGATAGAGGGAGACAGATGGAACAAATGCATAGTGTCGGCTAGTCAGGTGTGATCCTGTTTTGCACGTTTACGTGGGTAATGTCACGTAGACCATGCAAGCAGGTGTTTACAACGATTTTTTATATATATTCAGCAGACCACCCAAAGTGTGGCGCGCAGGACCGGCTTCAAATGTTTTGATATGTTTTGATTTCGAAACAGCATCCAAAGTCCTGCAGTTTCGCCATTAAGAAGAAAAGAAGTGGCCGAAGAATATAGAAAACACCTTAGCATTGTAACTAAAATGTATCAAAACTAAACCTATTATGTGAACAAATAAAAACCAGTCTGTCAAAAATGGTCTGTTATTGTAAACGTCAAAAAATTTCCAGTATAATTCGCTGTTGGGTACCCCACGAGAAAAAAATTTCCACTAAAATACCTCCGTTGCCATGGTGATCTGTCAAAAACACGTATTTTGATTGGTTCAAAATTACAGGTGTGGAATTTTCTTTGTTATTTTAAATGGTTTCGGAAGAACTACATTCGGTAGTGGCCATGGAGAAAATCCATTCCTTAATAAACATTCTACTAGAATGCTGATGTAATTTTCGATGTCATCATTTGTAACGAACATTGCTGTATCTAATTTATTTTTTTTACTGCTAGAAATGCTTTGTTTTTTATTATTTTTATTACTGTTACATAATAAATCATTATCCAATCGTATTTAAGTAGTTTTTCCAACGTTTTGAAGAAAATGAATAGCTGAAATATAATTCTTACATCGAGATTGTTTCCTTCGAGAAAACTTTCAATATATTTTATACTTTTTTTGGTTTATTGCCACCTTTCAAGTTGGAAATAGCTATCATTCTCTACAGTATAATAGCATCCACTTCTATTTGTCCTTTTCCTGATAGAAAAACATTCTGCATTCCCTGCACGCGGTTTCCTTTTGTTGTAATTCTGCCTCTGTGTCTTTTCTCCGTGTCACTTATTGCGGAAGTTTCTCGTTTTATTGAGAATAGCTATTCCAGTTCGAATGAGCTCTGGATCGCGAGCCTCTAGGGCTGCATTTATAGATGAGTGGTGCGAGAAAATAAATTGACAAGTGGAACGATATTATTTTCATTAAAAAAGTAGAAGCGCTATTTTTATTTAATCACAATTGGCATAGGATTTATTATTCAGGAGGATGGAAATTCTCTGAATAGCACCAAGCCAATTTACCGGATGTTACTCGTGTTAAAGTTATAGTTGTCAGTTGTCACAGAGTTGTCAAAAGAAGTAAAAAGTATTCTTACTGCAGTCAAAGATTTGTGTGGATTATTTGCATGTGGTTAGTGAACGTTTTAATCAGATTTTAGACGACCTATTATTTACTTGCAGTTATATTAATATTAATGTGTAATAAAAGGAATATCTGACATAAATGACAAATAAAAGTCAAGGATTTCAGGAGTTAACGAGTTTACACAATACTGGTATATTAGTATATTGGTATAGAACAGTGCTCCGCAACCGGTGTGCCGCGGCACACTGGTGTGCCGTAAGCCGACTTGAGGTGTGCCGCTCTTGCCTACAATACGAATCTGATTCGTATTGTAGCGAGACCCGCGAAAAATAAAGCAATCTGACAACAGCGCCGATGGTAAACGTCTATCCGTCTATCGGCGCGGCGCGGCGGCTTGATTCTCGAAGGCGACTAAACTAGAAAGATCCGTGCCGTTCGAGGCGCGACTCGATGTTTTCCTGAACATCGCCACTGCCTATATAAGCGCGCCTGTCGTCGCTCAGAGACTCAGAGAGAGTCGAATAGTCAAGTGAATCAGATAAATACGCGGGCAAACAAATAAATCGTAGAGTGAAATAAATAGTGAATTGCTATATAAATAAATTCTTGTGCCTTATAAATAAGTGAACTGGACTAAGTTTTGTTGCAGTATCTACTTTTATAAATAACTATAGTGCTTCAAATATGGATAAATTTTTGCTGAAATCACGAGCAGATGACGAAGAACCTAGCACAAGCTCCAGCATAAGTGCTGCAAAAAGAGCAAAAAAGGTGCTGAAAAGGAAGTACAATCAAGACTACCTTCGATATGGTTTCACTTGGTGTGGCGACGAAGCGGCTCCAAAGCCTGAATGCGTCATTTGCGGTGAACAGTTGTCAAATGAAGCAATGGTACCCAGCAAACTAAACCGTCATTTGATCACAAATCATCCCAGTTGCGTCAAAAAAGACATTCAATTTTTCCAACGTCGCTTGGATCAAAATAAGAAACAAAAGCAGTTTATGAAATCGGCGGTTACGGTTTCTGAAAAGGCATTAGAAGCAAGCTACCTTGTTGCAAAATTAATTGCACAACAAAAAAAACCGCACACTATCGGTGAAACGCTTATTAAACCAGCATGCATGGAAATTGTTAGACTTATGCTTGGGCCAAACGAAGTTAAGGACGTGAGTAAAGTTTCTTTGTCGGCCGATACTGTTAAAAGACGTATCCAAGATATGTCAAGTGATATTTTGGGAACACTAATTAAAAAAATCATTTCGGCTGGAATTTTTGCGCTTCAAATCGACGAATCAACCGATATTAAAAATAAAGCACAACTGATGGCTATTGTACGTTTCGTTGACGAGGACTCTATTAAAGAACATTATTTATTTTGTAAGGAGGTTCCAGAGAGAACTACCGGTGAACAAATTTTCCAAGTAACTGATAATTTTTTTAAAATACATAATATTCAGTGGACCAATTGCGTTGCTATTTGTACAGATGGTGCTGCTGCAATGATGGGCAGTAAGAAAGGTTTTGTATCTTGTGTAAAACAAAAAAATCCGTCAATACAAATTACACATTGCTGCATACATCGAGAAGCATTGATGGTCAAAAATTTGCCCGAACAGCTTTCGATCACAATGAATGAATGTATTAAGATCATAAACATAATTAAATCGAGAGCCTTAAATTCGCGAATCTTTGGAATACTCTGTGAAGAAATGGGAAGCGAACATGAATCCTTACTGTTTTATACAGAAGTTCGTTGGTTATCCCGGGGAAAAGTTTTAGCTCGACTGTTTGAACTTCGCTACGAAGTGCGTGAGTTTCTTTCAAGTCAAGATATGTACGATCTATGCCAGCACCTTCATGATGAATACTGGATAGCCAAACTTGCATACATGGCGGATATATTCGAACATCTGAATGAACTTAATAAAAAAATGCAAGGACGGAATGAAAATATATTGACGTGCTCCGATAAATTACAAGGGTTCAAAAAGAAACTTGAACTTTGGCAGGAACAGTTGCAAAAAGGATGTCTAGAAATGTATCACAGGACCAACCACAGTACGATCGAAAACAAGCAGTTGATTGTGGATTTGGCCCAACAACATTTAAGTATGCTTCAACAAAAATTTGAATACTATTTCCATTCTATCAACACGGAACAATACAATTGGATTCGAAATCCTTTCGCAACCAATGCAATAAGTTCCACGGAAGCACTGCCATTGCAAACTCGAGAGGAGTTCACAGAATTAAGTAATGATATGACCCTAAAACTTAAATTCGACGAAGTTCCGTTAGATGTTTTCTGGATTTCCATCAAGACAGAATATCCACGCATCACCGACAAGGCCATCTTCACACTACTTCCGTTTTCCACAACATATTTATGTGAGCAAAGTTTTTCAACGCTTGTATTAATTAAAAATGATAAACGGTCATGCTTAAAAGATCTTGACCAAGAAATGAGAGTTGCGCTGTCTAAAATTGAGCCGAATATAAAACTTTTGTGTTCAACGAAGCAAGCGCAGGTATCACATTAATCAGTCATCATCATGTCAAAATATTTATTACTATTGACGTGTCAACAGAAGTAAATTTAGTATACCTACCTGTCCTACCTAGTATTTAGTATAGTTCTCATGTATGTACCTATTTGTATTTTTCATTCTATCTGAATAATAAAAAAAAATAAAAAAAAATATGTATTATGTCCTGAGTGAAAATTTTGATGCCCCAAATCTGAAAGGGGCTTCTTCACATTTTAAAACAATAAAAAAAAATAAGGTAGTTTGGACATCCATAAATAATTAGTATACATGGAGTGAACTGACCCCCGACCTAGCTACGCCACTGCTATAAATATATTTTAGATTTTGGTGTGCCACGAAATTCTAGGGAGCAGTTTGGTGTGCCTCAGATGAGGAAAGGTTGCGGAGCACTGGTATAGAATAAAGTTGTTGGCTATTTTTTTTAAGTTGTAAGTCGAAGGAAAAACCCAGGAAAACTTCAGTTACAAACTAAAAACATTAAAAATAACAATAATTGACCTTTATTTGTTTTTAATTATTTTATTTGTATACCATTAAGATGCAATTTGTGTATACATTCATAAGCGATTTCCTACAATATCATTTGATAAAGATCTCTTTATTTTCAAAGTAATAATTAGTAATTATGTACACTGTCGGCCTGTACCCTTTCATCAAATTAAACACCGCTGTATAATAGACGATCAATTACCGATAAAATTGAATTTATTCAAATTTAATCGGCGCCGCAATAAATAATTAATGAAAATTTTGATTGAGCCTCCCGGGAACAGATTTATTTTGTGTACCGTCAAAATTCTTATCCTAATAATTTTAAATATTTAGGTAAGCGCGAGTAATGAAATTTTTAATCATCCGTTTCGTAATTCTATAAATATTATTTCGATAGGGCTGAAAAAGGGAATCGGACCAGGGCTATTTTTGGAACTAAATCCTATCGATTATTATATTATTGTGTTGCGGCGTGTATGGTACACCTGTTGCGGGTTATTTGTGGATTCGGGGCATTCATGGAGGTATAAATAATTGTTGTAATGTAGAAGGTAACCCAGAAAAAATTGCTAATCATTATAACGCATATTTTAATATCAGTTGTTTTAGAGTTAATTTTAAAAGTTAACGATATACTATTTAATTCCTTATAATTTAGAGCCGATGTATTTTACTAAACTCTCCTCAACTAACGTTATAGCGCTAGGAAGGAAAATCAAAAATAATTTATACTTTTAATGAGCGACTTACATTCAACTTAAATTTACTACTGTGACTGATTTGAACGCGAGTTTATCTTTCCTTTTATCAGTAGTGAAATTTTCATTTTTTTATAAAGAGAAGCAGATTTTAAATTGCTGCAAAGCGTCTATAGTGTTCCTAAGTTGTATCCGTGGTACCTCAATACTATAGCTGCCCCTTCAGTGAATTTATAATCCGTCATATACAGGGTGTAACTAAATAAATGTAAAATATTTAAAGGGGCGATTTCTCATCGAAAAAAAGATAGGATCTTTTATATAAAGAAACTTCATTGGAGCATCCCTTGTTAAGATACAGCCCCTTAAAGGGGGTACATAAAATTTGTTTAACAATTTTTTTCTCAAGCACTAAACAAGTTACAATATTGAAATTAACCTGTCATTTTCTACTACCAAAAACACACTTAGCTAGTAATTTATTTGGTTTACCCCATGGTTGTAAGGGATGGAAAACGCAACCTCTAAAATTTCGTTCCAACGTAACTTTTTGTTTTATTATTTGTTTACCATTTAAAATTTTATTTCCGATAGCCTGTTTCATTGTAAACAAAAAATGTCTTCTGAATGTTTTGGCCAAAATAAACCAGCCCGCAGCAAAAAATTATTTTACGAACAACTACAGAGATACATCGTCATAAATGCGAACTGGATTTATTGTTATTTTGTAGTTACTACCTGCATTAAATGATTAAAAATCTGATGTGTCCAACACATGACTTTCCTATCTAGTTATTATAGGCATTTTCCGGTTATTTTGTACAACCTATTGCAGCATCTCTATAAATGTTTAGAGGATAAACTAAATATATACATTTTCCACATACATCTACCTCGAAACATTTTTCTATAGATATTCATTGAAAACGAAAATACAGAAAAATTTAAATTTAGCACTTTTCCATTACGGTCCATTTTAGAAAAATCATATATAAACAAAAATTATAGAAATCGATATCGCAAACAACTTTTAGTTCAACAATTTTCATAAAAATCAGAATTTTGCACATTTTGTCAAATTTCTCGAATACGGACCATTTCAGGAAATTTTGACATAGAACAAAAATTATAGATAATAATATTAGAAGTAACTTTTATTTGAACAATTTTCTTCTCCAAACATAAATAACAGATATATTCCATAAAATATAAAAACGGCCTCCCATAAAGTACCCCCCCAGATGTTCCGACTTTGTCCAAAATCTAATCATTTCACGTCAGGCCGAAATAAACCTTAAGTTTAAAATTTAATGTTTTTCCTTTATCCGTTTTTGAGTTTTCTTCAAATTTCGAAATTTACACATTTTCTCAAATATCTCGAATACGGTCCATTTTAGAGAAATTATGTATAGGACAAAAATTATAGAAAATTATATTACAAACAACTTTTATTTGAACAATTTTTATAAAAAATTATTTTTTTTACATTTTCTCAAATTTCTCGAATACGGACCATTTTAGGAAAATTTTGCATAATACAAAAATTATAGATAATTATATTAGAAGTAACTTTTATTTGAAGAATTTTCTTCTCCAAACGTAAATAACAGATATATTCCATAAAATATAAAAATGACCACCTATAAAGTACCCCCCCAGATGTTCCGACTCTGCCCAAAATCTAATCAGCTCATTGGACGCTGAAACAAAGCCTAAGTTTAAAATTTGGTGTTTTTTTGTGTATCGGTTCATGAGTTATGCGTTATACAGACACACACACACACACACACACACACACACACACACACACACACACACACACACACACACACACACACACACACACACACACACACACACACACACACACACACACACACACACACACACACACACACACACACACACACACACACACACACACACACACACACACACACACACACACACACACACACACACACACACACACACACACACACACACACACACACACACACACACACACACACACACACACACACACACACACACACACACACACACACACACACACACACACACACACACACACACACACACACACACACACACACACACACACACACACACACACACACACACACACACACACACACACACACACACACACACACACACACACACACACACACACACACACACACACACACACACACACACACACACACACACACACACACACACACACACACACACACACACACACACACACACACACACACACACACACACACACACACACACACACACACACACACACACACACACACACACACACACACACACACACACACACACACACACACACACACACACACACACACACACACACACACACACACACACACACACACACACACACACACACACACACACACACACACACACACACACACACACACACACACACACACACACACACACACACACACACACACACACACACACACACACACACACACACACACACACACACACACACACACACACACACACACACACACACACACACACACACACACACACACACACACACACACACACACACACACACACACACACACACACACACACACACACACACACACACACACACACACACACACACACACACACACACACACACACACACACACACACACACACACACACACACACACACACACACACACACACACACACACACACACACACACACACACACACACACACACACACACACACACACACACACACACACACACACACACACACACACACACACACACACACACACACACACACACACACACACACACACACACACACACACACACACACACACACACACACACACACACACACACACACACACACACACACACACACACACACACACACACACACACACACACACACACACACACACACACACACACACACACACACACACACACACACACACACACACACACACACACACACACACACACACACACACACACACACACACACACACACACACACACACACACACACACACACACACACACACACACACACACACACACACACACACACACACACAGACAGACATCATCGCGAAAATAGTCAAAACGGATTCAGGGGACCTCAAAACGTAAAAATCCGTCGAAAACTCGAGGTCGAAAAAAATCATGATTCCTATACTTTCCTTATATCTGTATACAGATAGGAAAGTAAAAAGGGGAATAATCAAAACTACTTTATTAATAACAAAACATACAACATGTAGAAATCATAGTAAATATTCAATATGTCTACCTTCAGACATTACGCATGCATCTAGACGTCGGCGCATTGAGCCACGTATTCGCTCAAATAATCCTGGAGTCTCTCTAATTACCCTGCACGCATCGATGATGCGGTTTCTTAAGTCCTCTACATCGCGAACAGGAGTACGATAAACCAAAGGCTGCAAATGGCCCCAAGTAGAGAAATTGAGAGGATTTAGATCCGGGGATCGAGCGGGTCAATTCTGTGGTCTTCCTCGACCTATCCACTGATTTGCATATGTTTCAGTTAAATGCTGACGTGCTACTTGACTAAAATGGGCGGGAGGCCCATCATGCATAAAAAACATATCCTTTCTGACGCCCAAAGGAACTTCCTTCAGCAGTACGGGATGCACTTCTTTCGGCAGCTCGTCGAGTCGACACGCATATCAAGCGCTTTTGTGTTAATCCTATTAATAAACCGGCTATCTGATAGTGTTAATTTAAGTTTTTGTTATCAGTGCACTGCGAATTAAATCTAGTTTGTAAATTTGTGATCCAGGTAACAATATATTATAATAACTCATAAGTGCATAAACCTAAATTTTGATATTCATGATTTTCGTGTAAACTCCAAGTCGTTCATTCTCACTGACCACTTTTGGTTCGCTTTTTTGTGGTAAAACATTTATCGCGATATGGCCAACGAATATTGTTTGGTGTGCAAAAAACCAGTAAATAGACAAATTCCCAAAGTTCAATGTACTAAGTGTAAACGAATGGCGCATACAGGATGTCTCTACCCAGCTATGCCTCCAGATTCATATTGGTCATGTGCAAGTTGCAACAATAATATTTCTGACGCTAATCAAGCGTCGGGGTCCTTACATGTTGGTGCTCCCCAATTCGAAGAATTATTAGCGAAACTGAACTCTATTCAAACCGATACTTCTGTTCTAAAAACTGGTCAGCAGGAGGTTGTTGCCAAGCTAGAATACTATGCTACTAAAATCGATGAATTTGCGATGAAATTGGAAAGTTTTGAAACCAGATTGGCTACTGTTCCAGCTATTGAACAGAAGATGGTTAAAAACGAGCAAGTGATTACTGAATTGCATAATAAAATAGATAGCTTAGATCAACAGTTAAGATCGAATAACTTAATAATCAATGGATTACCACACACTTTCGACGAGAAATTAAATGAAATTGTCATCAGATTACTTATCACAATTGGTATCCAAGAAACTAATATATTTCAATCATGTTATAGATTAAATCAACTTAACTCAAATAGAAATACCCCCAGTTCAATACTTATTAAATTTCTATCCAGTGAATCAAAGGATTCGGTTCTCTCAGCATTCAAGAAAAAAAAGGACTTAATGCCAATGATATTGGGTTTCCTGATCAACGATCAAGAATATTCCTAAATGAGCATCTAACTCCTATAAGAAGCCAATTATACAAAAAAACGAGAGACATTTGCAGGATCAACAACAGTAAGTGCTGGACAAAAAATGGAAATATCTTCGCTCGTAATCCGGCGAACTCCAAAATCGACAAAATCGAGTCAGAGGCGGATCTAAAAAACTTACAAGATAACTTAAATGCTCCTACCACGCATCAAGCGCATTTTTAACAGGGTCTAACAGTTCATTTTATCCGAAACTCTACTACCAGAATATTAGGGGACTGAACACAAAATGCCATGAATTTTTCACATCAACTATAAGTTCTGACTATCAATTTATTGCCATAACTGAATCATGGCTTCAGGAGGGTGTTGCAAATTCTGAACTCTTTAATGACAATTACACTGTATATAGAGGTGATAGAAATCTAACAGCATGCTCTCGAACTACTGGTGGTGGTGTTATCTTAGCTATAGACAAATCATTTAAATCTAATCAACTAGATGTTCAAGTATTTTGTGAAAATATTCCTAAAATCGACATAGTCGGTTGTAAAGTATTTACAGTGAAATGTGTTATGTATATTTTTGTAATTTATATTCCACCAAATACCTCAACTGCCGATTATCTATTACTATTTGATACTTTTGAGTCACTACATTACTTGCATCATGGCAAAGTTGTTATTACTGGTGACTTTAATTTGCCACAGGCCTATGATGCTACTGGTAAGTTGAACCATTCTAACCTTTCTAATAATATAGTACACGCTTTTGATATGTTTTGTAATCTATTTGACTTTAATCAACAGAATCACTTAACTAATATTAAAAATCATATTCTCGATTTTGTAATCTCCAATCTAACCTGCAAAATATCAAAAGAATGTATGCCTTTCGTACGGGAGGATACGCACCATCCTAGTCTCGAAGTCTCAATAGAAATTAATTTACCTAAATATAATACCTTAATTAACACGCATCAACAAAAATACAACTTCAGGAAAGCTAATTTTAATCTAATATATCAAGACTTGTTTAACACTAATTGGTCAGTAATAGAAAATTCCCTTTCAGTAGATGAAGCTTGTGACAAATTTTATGGGACACTCTACTCTATATTTGACCAACACGTTCCACCTTCTGTTTACCGCAAACGTCAGTTTCCAGTTTGGTATTCCTCTGAAATTATAAAAAATATAAAGAGAAAATCACGCCTGCACAAAAAACTAGGTTTTAATGGTGACACTTTTAGAGCAGAATACAATCGATTACGCTCGTTAATTAAGATTCAAATAAAAACGGAGTATGAACGATACATCGAATCTACTGAGCATAACATAAATTCCGATCCAAAACAATTTTGGTCTTATATTAAATCTAAACAAAATGGATTTCCAACAATTAATAATTTATTAAAAGATAATAATTCTGTAAATAACCCTCAAGAAATAGTTAATATGTTTGCCGAATTCTTTCAGTCAGTTTATACCACCCCATCAAATAGTACAAATATATCTCCTGCCAATAGGGATGAACTACTCGATATTTCAATTTTTACATTATCAGAGGAAGACATATCTAAATCTCTTAAAAAACTAAAACCACGAATGAATCAAGGACCAGATCAAGTACCTAGCTTCATCATTAGAGACTGTTCTGAGGTATTAAAAAAACCCTATCATACATCTTTAACTTATCTCTAAAACATTGCTCTTACCCTACTAGGTGGAAAATCTCTAAGGTCACACCTATCTTTAAAAAAGAAAATCCAAATCTTGTTGATAATTACAGGCCAATCTGTCAAGTGTCAGGATTTTCGAAAGTCTTTGAGATGTCTGTATATGATAAGATTTTTCCACAAGTAAAATTTTCAATTAATCCTTCCCAACATGGTTTCTTTAGTTCGCGCAGTACCATCACTAATCTAACTTGCTTCACTAATTTTACTACTTCTGCATTAAACCATCATCAGCAAGTGGATACAGTTTACACAGATTTCTCAAAGGCTTTTGATCGCCTAGACCACTTAATATTGGCAAAAAAATTATTAAATCTAGGGTTTGACAGACAACTCGTTGATTTTATTTCTTCATACCTCAAGGTAAGACTGCAATACGTTGAGTTGAATGGCTTTAAATCTTTTTTATTTGAAGCTACAAGTGGGGCTCCACAGGGAAGTAATCTTGCTCCCCTGCTATTTTCGCTATTTATCAACGATATTGTTTCTGTTCTCAAATGTAATACACTTTTATTTGCCGATGATCTAAAGATATTTAAAATCATTACTTGCAATGACGATTGCCATCAGATACAAGATGATTTATTTGCCCTTGATCAATGGTGCAATGAAAACAGACTACTTCTTAATGTAAAAAAATGTAAGGTTGTGTCATACTCCTTAAAGCATGATTTTTTTATCTATAACTATCAAATTCAATCTATGTCACTTGCTCGCGTCTCAAATTTCAAAGATCTAGGGATTACATTTGATTCCAAAATGTCATTCAACTCACATATTGCAGCCATTTCTGCTTCTGCCACAAAACTATTGGGATTCATATATCGCTCCTGCAATAAGTTTAAAAATGCTTCTACAACTAAACTACTATACTTCCATTACATAAGAAGCAAATTAGAGTATGGATGCCTAATCTGGAATCCTTATTATGAGGCTCATATTCAACATTTAGAAAAAGTTCAGCGTAAATTTGTCAAATATATGGCTTTTAAAATGGATGGAGTGTATCCTACCCGTGGATTCGATCACACTCGGTTACTTCAAAGGTTCAACTTGCCAACTTGCAAGGATAGACGAGTTTATATATCTCTAATTTTTTTGTACAAGTTGGTTAATGGTATGATTGATTGTTCTGATTTATTATACCAACTAAATTTTTATGTTCCCTTAAATACCAGATCCAAAAATCTGTTCTACCTACCCTCAGTAAGTACTAATATCATGCTAAAATCGCCTTTACATATCATGTGCAGGGAACTAAACAAAATTAGTCCACATATTGATATATTCAATCAAACTTTATGTAGTTTTAGTAAGTCAGTGAAAACTATCTTATTTAATCAATAATAAACTTGGCGGGCTGTATCCTATCAAATGTTCATTTATTTGTAAACTAATATTTTTTTTAATCACTTTGTATATTTTCTTACTATTCTTATCTGAATTGTCTTATTAATGGATGTAATTCTGTTAGACAATAAAGCTTATTATTATTATTATTAAAATTGAACTTATGCCTCACCATTTAATCGAGGAGGTAGAAAATGAGGACCAATTAAATAATCACCAATAACTCCGGCCCACACGTTAAGAGAAAAGTGTTCTTGATGATAAGTTTCGACAATAGCGTGAGGGTTTTCATCAGCCCATATGTGGTAATTATGAAAATTAATAATCTTGTCCCGAGAAAAACTATATTCGTCTGTGAATTCGATCGTCTTCAGAAAGTCACGATTTCTTCTAATCATTTCCAGCATCCAATTGCAAAATTCAAGACGGTTCGGAAAGTCTCGCGGTAACAGTGCCTGTACTCGTTGCAGATGGTAAGGGTATAAGAGATGTTCCTTTAAAATTCGAAATACCGTCATATGATCAACATTTAGCTGGAAAGTAGTCTTTCTAGTACTGGTAGTAGGTTGTTCTTCAATAAAATTAAGTAGTGGTTCCTCAAGCTGTGCTGTTCTTACTTCTCGATGGCGACCACAATCGTGCGTTCTTTTGTTGAGTGAAGTTGAGTGAACCATATTCTCGTAATCGTTGATGAAGTCGGGCAAATATTCTATGTGAAGGATGCTGCCGTTGAGGATACATTTCAGCATATCTTCTAGAAGCTTCTAACCCATTCCCCTGCGACAGACCGTAAACGTAATGCATATCATTTGTGTATGCCATTTTAATAACAAGTGAATTATTAAAGTAACAAATTACGAACAGAATAAATTTTAACATTTCCTCTGATACCTTTTCCACTATTGAGTTAAGTTTTTGTGATCCTAAAGCAGCTCCCACACTTTCTTGGCACGTAGTAGATAGTCTCTATGATAGCAACCACTTTCCAATAAAAATCTCCAGTAATATACAAAAGCCTACTGAAAGTATTACAAAATGGAGACTCAGTCATGTGTAGTGGTTATAAAACACAAGTACTACGCCACTGGTAAGTGATGTGCGCGAAGTGAAGGGAAACGAGCGGGGTCGGGCGGTCGAACACCGGCAGTGGACAGTCAGGAGGCTCAAGACGTTGTTACGAGTACCTGACGGAACAATAATTTTAGTTATAAGTTTTTATTTATTTTATCATTTGATTAAACGCATTTTGAAGTTAAAAAACCTCTTCTAACCCACAAACCTTCTCACATGCCAACTGGGTAATGTTCAATGCACATATTGAATCTCATTTTTAAAATTTGCAATTTGTGGATGATATAAATGAATCTAGAACTTCTTAATTATTGTACTTTCTCTGCTACTAACATGTACATCGGTCAATCTATCATATAAACCTCTAAAAAACTAGTTCCCTGGTAGAATAATAACTGTCAGACAGCAGTCCGGGAGTGTAAAATATTCTTAAATAGATATCATAGAACTAGAAACATAGAAGATTTTGTATTTTTTAAGAAAATAAGAGCTAAGGCTAAAGTTGTCCTTAAAATAAAAATGACTCTTGGAAAAACTATCTCCTCTTTAACCGCAGAAACTCCTTCAAAACAGGTCTGGAATAAAATTAGGCAAATGAAAGAAAACAACACTTTCCATAGAATTTCAATTTTATCCCAGGACCTGATGAGATACCTTTTATATATATTAAGAAGTTGTCCACAATTTGTTGGATTAAATTATTGGAATTTTATAATAAAATTTGGATTAGTCAAAAGTTTCCTAAGCTGTGGAGCCAGTCTATTTTATACTTCCAATAAAAAATTACAACTTTTCTCCAATTTGCCCAAAATCATATAGGCCTATCTCCCTCACATGCACGATGTGTACATACTTATGAAGAAGATGGTCAATAAAAGACTTGCTGGTATTTAGAAAAAAATAATATTCTTCCAAAAAAATTTAGAAGTTATCGTTCTACCTTGGACAATTTGGTTTTTCTACAAACAGAAATAGCCAATGCCCTCAATAATAAACAGAAAGTGGTTGCAGGCATATTTGACATCGAAAGGGCATATGATTCCGTTCAGCATTCTGTCATTGTTCAAAAGCTCAGAAATTACTACCTTAGAGGTAAAAGTGAAAGAACCTTTAAAGTAATAGCTAATGGCAAAACTTCCTTAAATCACCCTCAAAATAGTGGTATTGCACAAGGATCTGTATTAAGCCCAAGTTTATTTATCTTAACAGTTAGCGATATTAATTTAAGTGTCGATCCTCTGGTATTATGTATGCTGATGATTTTGTCATGTTCTGTCATGGAAAAAACATTGTTACAACTTGCAGGTTATTGCAAACTGCAGTTGATCATCTGGGCTTCAAATATTGGCCTTTTTTTCTCAGCTAATAAATCTAAAGTCATCAAATTTAGTAAATGACGAAAAGGTTAAAATATAAATATATTTTATAAGGGCCTTCCTATGAGTATGGTGAACAATTGCAAAATTTTAGAAATCGTTTTTGACAGTAAATTGTCCTTGCAGTTATATATTGAAGAAACCAAGAGCGATGGCCTGAAGAGAATAAATTTATTGAAAGGAGTGCTATCTCCTCTTATGTGGAGCTTGGTGGTTAATGACCTCTTATGGGAGTTAGAGAGAGAAAACTCATACACGCAAGCTTTTGCAGACGACATAAGCATCGTAGTAAACGGTAAATTTGGGACTGTTGTATCCGAAAGGATGCAGCGGGCACTAAATATCGTCGAAAGATGGTGCCTAAAAGAGGGACTGTCCACAAACCCGACAAAAACTTCTGTTGTTGCATTCACAAGAAAAAGGAACCTTCAAGGAATGAAGGAGCTTTATATGTGGGGACAACATCTAAAAATGGCAAAGGAGGTTAAATATCTTGGAATCACTCTCGATGACAAGCTTAGCTTCTGTAGCCATATAGAAAAAACAACAGAAAAAGCTGTAAGAATACTATGGGCCTGTAG
Source organism: Psylliodes chrysocephalus (assembly GCA_927349885.1). Lineage (NCBI taxonomy): Eukaryota > Metazoa > Arthropoda > Insecta > Coleoptera > Chrysomelidae > Psylliodes > Psylliodes chrysocephalus. The sequence continues at coordinate 3,832,198 of OV651813.1, forward strand.
ACGGATGGTAGGGAACGCATGGGGGCTTAAACCAAGTATGATGCACTGGCTTTACACTATGGTTGTAGTACCGGTTATAACTTACTCATCAGTCATATGGTGGCACAAGACTAAAAGCATAACAGCTAACAGAAAATTAGACAAGGTAAAAAGACTAGCCTGCCTAATAATAACAAGGGCATTTAGAACTACGCTCACAGCAGCAACGGAGCTACTGCTAGGTCTTCCTCCACTACACCTTGTGGTGGAGAAGGAGGCTATGGCGGCGGCATACAGGCTGTTTACTAATGGACTTGGATGGGAACTTTCGAGAAAAGGACACCACACAATGATATTAGAGAAATTAAAACAAAATCCGGTACTAAGAATGCCATCGGATAGAACGCCCATTATTCACGACTTCAGGAAACCTTTTGATATTCAAATACCAGAAAGGGCCAAAAGCCGGGAAAAAAGGGAAAAATAAAACGAATCAATCTGGTATACAGACGGTTCGAAAATGAAAAACAGCACAGGAGTTGGGATCTACCATGTGAACTCAGGGAGGACAATTAGTTTGAACCTGGGGTCACTGACAACAGTCTTCCAGGCTGAAGTAACAGCAATAAATGCCTGCGCCAAATGACTCTCTTAGAGATAAGAGAATCGTTATCATGACAGACAGTCAGGCAGCCCTTAAAGCACTAAAAAGGGTAGAAGTACAATCTAAATCAATATTTGATTGCCAACAATCCCTCCAGGCTCTGGCAGAACGTAACAAGGTTACCCTTGAATGGGTGCCAGGACATGAGGGAGTGTTTGGAAACGATAAAGCAAGAAGGGAGCGGAAAAAACTCTTATTGGACCAGAACCCACATGTGGTATCTCATACCAACATGTTAAATGGGTGTTAAAGGAACAAATAAAAAGAGAACACCATAGGCTCTGGATAGAACTTCCTGGACTTAGACAGTCCAAAAGATTCATAGAGGGGCCATCCACGAGCAGACAACATCAACTGCTAAACCTTAGCAGAAGCGAACTCAAGGCCGTAATAGGACTCCTTACGGGACACTGCTGCCTTAGAAGACACCTAAATCTCTTAGGGATATCTGATGACTCCCTATGCAGAATATGTGAAGAGGAGGACGAAACTCCTATTCACATACTATGCCACTGCCGGAACCTTAAATGGGAACGGGAATGGTACTTCGGGGTACATTATCCGGAACCTGAAGAAATCGCGAAAGCGCCCATCAGACATATTCTTGAATTCATCAAGAAAATCAATCTGATGGGATAGAAACTGTGAGGGGTACAATAAGCCTAGAGCTTCAGTACAAGTGAACCACGCCCTAATTCAGATGATGATGATACACAATTACTAGTTATATAGAGTGAACAAGCCTTGAACAAATCAGTACAATTTCGCTGTAAGCTACCAGACTATTTGTAATTAAAAGTCGGTTTCTGTTGTTGATCGAGTCGATAAAATTTTGCTGTAAGCTACCAGTCTATTAGTCAATGAATAAAAGTCGATAGTTGTTATCAGGAACAGGTTTTTGTGGATAGTTTTTGCTTATAATTGATAGATAAACGCAGAAAATTAACTAATAATAATAGTTGCATTATCCACAGATGTTCCGTAATGGCAAATTTATGACGGGCTCGAAGAAAAACTTACAGGATTTTACCCCAGTCAGAAAACTACAATTTTAGACGTATTTTGACCATTTTAAAACAGTAACTTTGAGGACCACTTTTTAGAATTTATATTTCAATTGTCGAATGAACTGTCTATATAATATACTCTAATATTCTACTCTGTATCGTTTACTGTTGATCGAAACTGTACAAAAGTACTTTTAACGAACTGAACTAGATGATTACAATAATCCACGATAACGCCCGTTTAAAAAGTAAAATCGATGAAAAAAAAACAATCACATTCGCACTTAGACCGTCAATTGAATGCATGAAAATGCGATCTAGTTGTCAGATTAGTTTTTCCGATTTCCACGACAAATAAAATTGAAATTGAATGCTGCAGAGAATACTTTTCAAATTTGAATAGCTTCGATTTTTTTGTTTGTAAAATTGATACTGTTTAAAAGGATTGATTATCTTTGCGTTTCATTTCGATCGCAGGATTTTTATTAATTTTCTGTTTACCGTTTTAGATTGTTTCTAATATACAAGGTGATTCAAAAAGGAATACTAATATTTTAGGAGGTGATAGAACAATGAAAATTGTGGTCAATTAACTTTACAAACTAATGTCCGTAACTTTAAAATAAGGGAGATAAAGCCATATTTCAAAGTTTCGGACATAGGGCCCGATTGTACAATACGAGTTGAACCTCGGTTTAGCATGAACCTGGTTCTTGGCGTTGTACAATACTAGTTCAGAACATAAACTGCGTTCATCTATAGGTTCAACAAAGCGGTCATGTTTCCGCGCTTAAACCAAGTTCAGACCTATTTTTGAATTTAGTTAGTTGGTAACACACTACAAAAAAAAATATTTTTTGGGTTGGTACCTTATATGTGGTAAATTTGACCTGTTTGGACTGCTGGAATCTTACAGATTTCAGATAATTGAAAGGATTCTATTTAAACCTTAACAATAAAATATATAACGTCTTCCAATAAAGATATTTTATTGACAACTAATCTTTTTTATATATGACATTTTACAACTTTCAAACTAAAAAAAATATATCATACAAGGGGCACTAAAATTTTATTTGAATATTTCCAACATTATACGTTACCGTACACAAACCGTACACCGTAGGTAGGTAAATAGAAAACAAGATACAGTTCATCAAATTTCTAAAGGCTTTCGACGGCTAGACAGAGAAAGCACTACTGAGAGGCATCGGTTGGCGGGGCCAACGGATTTACGCAATGAAAGTACACTCTGCGCATCAAGTATTTCACTATTTTATTCAGACGTAAATGTCAGATGTAAATTTCGCTAAAACATTTCTTTTATTTTCGTTTGTGTTTTTTGCTCATTACAGTTTAATAGAACCTAAGTATGGAGTTTAATAGCAAATTAAGAGGCCGCGTAATTAACAGTCAATCTCGCGAAATAATAGCCAATGTTATAGAGTTTATGAGAAGAGAAGGAAACTTTAATTCACCTTCAATACCATTTAAAAATGTAAATGATCGTGTTGCTGCAGCCACAGGAGTATCTAAAAACACTGTCGTCCGCATTTCTGGAGAGAAAAAAAGAATCGATAACCGTGAGATATCGGAATTTTCATCACCAACAAAAACCATTAAAAAACCAAAAACAGTTAATGATATAGATGAAGCTGACAAAGGTATTTTAAAAAGAATTATTCTGTTCATGTTAATCTCGGAAAATATTGTTCCAACATTAAAAACAATTCTGACTAAATTTAGAGAAGCTACAGGGTACAAAGGAAGCTATGAAAGTTTAAGAAAAATAATAAAGTTGCTAGGATTTCGTTGGCGGAAAACAGAAACAAACAGAAAAATATTAATGGAAAGGTTTGATATTCAAAAACTACGTTTAGACTATCTGATTCGTTTAAAAAGTTATCGAGCAGAGGGCCGTCCAATTGTCTACTTAGATGAAACATACATTCATGCCTCCCACACACACCAGAAAGCTTGGAGTGATAATTCAAATGAGGGATTAAAGAAACCAATTAATAAAGGTGATAGACTAATTATTGTCCATGCAGGAGGTGAAATGGGCTTTATTCCGAATGCCCGGTTAATTTTCAAATCTGGAACCAAAAGTGGAGACTACCACGATGAAATGAATTTTAATAATTTTTCTAGGGGGGTGGGTTGGCTCAGTGGTTAGAGTCATGACTTTGAGATCGGAAGGTCTCAGGTTCGAATCCCACCGTTGGCCGGGATTTTTTCATTTAATTTAATTATTTAAAATTAATTCTGATGCCTTGGTAGGATTCCCCACTCGACCATTCACTGTTGGGTTCTAATTAACAGTGCTGTTCCTAAAGTGGCGCTGGGAAACAGTAACAAAGCCTACACAGAACACGAGGCTAATGGCCGTAGTAGTCGACGCCGATAACACCAAATTAAAAAAAAAAAAAAAATAATTTTTCTAAATGGTTGAAAGAAAAGCTGTTTCCGAACCTCCCTCCAAGAAGCGTCATTATTGTTGATAATGCTCCTTACCATAATGTCCAGGTAAATAAAGCTCCAACGTCAACTTCTAAAAAAGCTGACATGCAGGATTGGTTAAGGAATCATAATATTGCTTACGAAGAGGATATGCTCAAAACGCAATTATACAGTTTAGTGCTATTGCATAAGTCACGATTTAAGAGGTATGCAATTGAAGAAATGATAAATGAACATGGTTTTAGTTGTTTGCGTTTGCCACCGTATCATCCCGATCTTAATCCGATCGAATTAGTGTGGGCATCATTGAAACAATATGTAGCTAGTAACAACACTACCTTTAAGAGGCAAGACGTACAACTGTTGTGTGAAGACTTTTTTGATACGTTTTCTAAAGAGGAGTGGCAATCTCGTTGTAATAATGCTAAAATGTGGGAATCTAAATTTTATGACAGAGAAGTTACTTTGGATGAGGCAACTGATAGATTTATAATTAACTTAAACAGTGACAGTGAGACTGATTTTGAATCTGATATGGAAACTGAAGAAAGTTTTTCGGAAGACCATTAAAATTATATCTGTACCTAAGATCAAAAAAGTATTATCTATTTTTACAACGAAGATGCACAAGAATCAAATTTTATTTTTTTATTATTAGATAGCTATTTTTGTTTCTGAGTTGTGTTCATTTTCAATTCTACATACTATCTTTAGCTGCTTTTAAAAACGTTCTAAGAAAGTCCAATCAGACCAATTTAATCCCTAAACTATTCCACACTTTTAAAATTTAATTACCTAAAAATATTAAAAACTATTTAAAATAACTTGTTAAGCAGACTGTACAATTTTAGTCACACGTAGCGCGTTCTCTGTCTGGGCGTCGAACACCTCTAGAAATTTGATGAACTGTATATACGAATTACTGAATTCCTAATTAATAGAAGTTGTTTCGTAAAAATGGATGAAATGTCTGAAGACGAGGATTTTTTAGAATTAGCAAATATCTTACAACAACCATAAATATATAGACCAAGGGACAATCAATACTGAATTTGTACAAAGATTTGTGAATTAAATTCACTTTCAATTTTTATCCAGCTCTCATTCTTCTTGTGCGTTACATTCACATCTGTGTTTTTATTTTCTAAAATGTCTTTATATTTTTTCACTAGTTTCACTAGTCCTTCTTCGGCATGCGTGAAGTTTGGCGTTCTTTATATTATCAGTTTGGAAACACAAGGGAAAACTACGTATAACCTCTAAAAATAATAATTTTAGAGTAAAAATGTCAAAAATTACATTTTATATAGCTCATTTATTTTCTAATAAGAGAAACAAAGGTACACTACGTATTTAGTAAAATTAAAATCTGGCAACCCTGAACAATGAAGTTTATCTAAACCGACATTGAGCGGGGTATGTACAATTCATACCAATTTTTAAAGTAAGTTCAACCATTTACCGAGTTCACCTGAACCTAGGTTTTAGCTTGCTTTGTACAATCGGGCCTAGTTTATATATCAAACTGACATTGTCATTGTTCTATTCTAATATGATATACCCATTTATGCAATATAATAATTTATTATGTATAGAAACATATTATAATAAAATAAAATTAATACTTCTAAAGCTATATATAATATCTCAATCTATAAATCAATAAGAACAAGAGGTTTTTAATAAATCAAATAAAAATATAAATATATCATTCTTGGATATGATATCCTAAAACCTATTCTTGAAAATTTAGAAAAAATATAATAATATAATAATATTAGTAGTAATAATTTAATTATATTAAATTGAATCACCTTGTATAATTACTTAGTCAATAATAAACCTCTTTTAAAATATAAAAACACTTTGGGAAAATATTTTTATTTCCTACACCTATGAACCAAGGCAAAGCCAAAAATACGATATGTTTGAGACATCAACTAAATAGTCTATCCCTCTCTATCTGAGTTCTGTGGTTGGCTATTTATCATTAAAACCTTTTATCATATTAAAACAAATTATGTTGTTTGAAAATTATAATGTTTATTGCATTTTATCAAATAAAAATACATTTATATCTTCAGAATTGGTTAATAGTGTGTGAATAAAGATGATGTTGTAAGTCAAGGGCATGAAATTATCAGGATTGGATAGACCACTTTGGACATGAGGCTGGGAAATAATTTTATATAAGATTTTAAAAAGGCACACAAATTTCAAACTGATTTATAATATTATTTATTTTAAGACTTAATGGCTTTAAAGTCAAACCCTGGACATGATTTAGAACAGTGGTCGCCAACCTGTCAATCGCGAGCTACCGGTAGCTCGCGGAGGCAATCCTGGTAGCTCTCACAACGATTTTAATTTAAAAAATACAAACAGCAAAAATCAGAGAAGCTTCCGAAAATTCCACAAAAAATCTAATTGTCATAATATTAAACATAAACAGCGGCAACGTTGCGGTGAGCGATCTGCCGCTGACGCCATCAAGCTAGAATCGGCTAGAACCGACCAGCCGGACCAGCGCGTTAGTGTTCGAGAACGATCAGGATTGCTTTGAACGGGATAAATACGCACGGCGTGACGGCATTGCGCTTAGTTTAAAACTGAACGCATAACCAACATCCAGCGGTTGGGTTAGTAGAGAACAACAAAAAATAATATTATGGCAAGCAGTTGTAAGAAGGTAAAGACATACCACTTTCATTCGGAATGGGAAGAACAATACTTTTTTACAGAAGTTAAAGATAAAAATGTGTGTTTGTTATGTAATACTTCGGTCTCCGTTGCTAAAAAAGGAAATATTGAGAGACATCATAAAACTGTACATTCTAATTTTGAAAAATCATTCCCACTACATTCTGCTTAAAAAAGCAGTTAATTGGACAACAATCAATATTTTGAAGAACAGTCGACAAAAATAAGGCTGCAACTGAAGCATCGTACCGTGTGTCCCAGATAATTGCACAAAAAAAGAAACCTTATGAAGACGGGGAAATGATAAAATAGGCGTTTTTAGGAGCTGCTGATTCGTTATTTGCCAACTTTAGAAATAAAGACGAGATAGTTTCAGCTATAAAATTCATGCAACTTTCTGCTAATACAGTGATGAGACGTGTAGAAGTAATGAGCAATGATATTTTTTTACAGTTAAGAACTGACTTAGATAACTGTGTTTATTTATCACTTTAACTGGATGAATCAACAGATGTCGTTGACACTGCCCAGATGGTCGTGTTCGTCAGGATGGTTTTTAGTGATTTTACGATTAAAGAAGATTTTTTGAAGTTTATTCCACTGAAAGGACACACTACTGGACAGGAGTTGTTTTCTCATTTAAAAAATATTATTTCTTCCGAGAAAATTCCAATATCGAAAATGGTAGGCTTGACAACCGATAACGCTCCAACTATGGTGGGTTGTGATAAGGGTCTGGTGGCGTTATGTCGTAAAGATGAAACTTTTCCGCAATTTCTCTGTTACCACTGCATTATCCATCAGCAAGCATTATGTGGAAATTTCCTGAAACTAAACAACGTGTTATGAAACTGGTGGTAATAATTGTGAACAAGATTAGAGCTCAAGCGTTACAAAGAAAATTATTCAAAACCTTGGCCAATGAAGTTGACTGTCAATACGGGGACCTACTCCTTCACTCTGAAGTCCAATGGTTAAGTAGAGGACGGGTGCTGAAACGTTTTAATGATGTCCTATCTGGCATAGTTCAATTTTTCAAACAACGCGATGAACCGACTCCGGAACTAGAAAATTCAATCTGGCTTAGAGATTTTGGTTTTCTCGTGGACATTACAGAGAAATTTAATTAAACGAACTTAATTTGCAGCTTCAGGGGAGAGACAAAGAACTAGCGGAAATGATTTCTGATATAAAAGCATTTATCAAAAAGCTGGAGTTTTGGAAACAAAACCTAATTAACAGCGATGCTAAGCATTTTTTTATTCTTTCAGAAAAAATATCTCAAAATCCATTAGAACCCTATGACAGCAAATATCATGTAGAAATAGTTTCTACCCTGAAGAATAACTTCAAAAATCGTTTTAAGGATTTCAACGAAATGGCTTTAGTAGCGCAGTTTGTTGTTTCACCCTTTATGGAAATTGATATCCAACAGTTTGCAACTTGTGTTATGCAGAACTTTGGCGAAGACATCGCTGCAACAGAAATGGAAGTTTCAAAATGATTTATCCTTAAAATCGTTAGTCTCAAGTACCAAATATATCTGGCCTATTGTAAGTAAAGACAAATATTCAGTTCTATGCCGTGTTGCCTTGAAAGTGAAAGCATTATTCAGTTCAACCTATTTGTGTGAATCTTCTTTTTCCAATATGAAGTTTATGAAGAACAAATATCGCAATCGACTTACAGATGAACATTTGGATAATTTTATTCGAATGGCTGTATCAAATTATACTGCAAACATTAAAAAAATTATCGATGAGTCTGAGTGTCAGCCTTCTCATTGAACGTGCTTTTTTATTTTTCAATGTTTATGTTCATGATAGTACGTTACTTTTTTGTTGTTATTATTAACTATTTTTAAATCTTACGTGACATGCCGTTGTGGCTGGATAAAAGTTTGTGTTTATTTTTCAAACACCTTCGTTTGATAGGTAGGAATGTAGATATGAACAAGTACGTACTAGTAATATTAGTTATTTTGTTATTAGTTTATTATTAGTACTTATGTATTATGTATTACCAGTTAAATAGTAAAATAAATACATATAATGATAAATTAACTGTGGATTATTTCATTTACGTTGCGTTACGTGGCTTCCGTGTGGGTAGCTCGCTGTTTATTCCAAAATTTACAAAGTAGCTCAACACATTGAGAGGTTGGCGACCACTGATTTAGAAAAATTGCCCAGCAAACAGTAGATGCTGAAAAAAAAATACATATATTTTCTGAATCGTATTAAAGAAATTAGCGCCTTCAAAAGATGCTTTTACCATATCGTTAACTACGAGATTGAGAGAGTGATTACTACATAATTATGAAATTGTAACATAATTTTCCTTAATAATCGATAATTATTGTAACATATATTTTTAGTCTAAGAATTTTTTAATTTGGCAGGTTTTCTGCTTACCTTACGAAACCAATTTAACAAACATATTAAAATTATTTTAGAAAGAAGTCTAGACAATACACCAGTTTTAAACATGGCCAACATAGTAGAAAAGAAATGGAATAACATAGAGAATGCAATAAAAATATCAACTGAGAAAAATATTAATAAGAAAAAATCGCAGAAAAGAAAAGAATGGTTAGATAACGAATGTGATGAAGAAATTAAAAAAAAAACACAATCTGAGAGAAAAATACCTACAAACAGGGAACGATACAGACGGGAAAAAATATATAGAACAAAGAAAGGCTGGTAAAAAAATGTGCAGAAATAAGAAAAGGCGCCACCAAGAAAAAAAAGTCGCAGAAATACAAGAAAATTACAAAAAAAATGAAATTAAATACTTCTATAAAGATGTAAAAGGTATACAAAAAAAAACACTTGCAAAAAAATATTTACATCAAGGATAAGGAGGGAAATTTAATAGGAGGAAAAAGCGAGCAAATGCAAAGATGGAAACAATATTTCCAAAACCTACTGAACGATGAACCTGAAAGGCAGAAAGTAGAAGAAGAAGCAGCAGAAGAGGAAGAAGAAGCAAATGAAATCCCTGTTTACACCGCTGAGGAACCCACAGAAGAGGAGATAATGGAAATTGTTTCAAATATGAAGAACAATAAAAGCCCCGGATCAAACAAAATTACCGCAGAGAACCTAAAATATGGAGGAGAACAACTTATAACACAAATAATACAACTAATCAAAGAAATATGGAAAGCGGAAGAAATGCCAATAAATTGGAGGAAAGCAGTAATACTGCTAATATATAAGAAAGGGGACCCAGCAGACTGTGGAAACTATCGAGGTATAGCTTTGCTGGACGTTACATATAAGGTACTAGCCACGTTAATAAAAAGAAGAATAGAAGTAGAAGGAGAAAAAATTATCGGAGAATACCAATGTGGCTTTAGAAAAAGCAGGTCAACGACTGACCAAATCTTTATTTTAAAACAGGTACTCACATGTTTCTACGAATACGAAATACCGACACATATCATGTTTATTGATTTTAAAAGCGCATATGATACAGTAAATCGACGAAAATTGGTAAATGCATTGAAAGAACTAAAAATACCTCCTAAACTTGTAAAACTGACGAACATGACCCTGGAGAATACAAGGTGTGCAATAAGAGTAGGAGGTGAGGAAACTGAAGAATTTGAAGTCCAAAACGGGCTTAGGCAGGGAGACCCATTATCCACCCTTCTTTTTAACCTAACCCTTGAAATAGTCATCAGAAACAGTGAAATAAACAAATATAGAACCCTGATCAACAAATCCCACCAAGCATTAGCATACGCCGATGATGTTGTACTGTTAGCGAGAAGCCAAAAAGAACTTAAAAACATAACAGAACAGTTTTTAGACGCGGCAGGAACAATGGGGCTAAAAATAAATGAAAAAAAGAGTCAGTACATGCAACTGAAAAACAAACATTTAAGAAAAAATCCTGGAAAACTAGAATTACAAACTAAAACCATAGGAAAAATAACAATAGATGAGATAGACAGTTATATGTACCTCGGTGTTCTCATTACAAATAGATGCGAAGAACAAGCTGAAATAGATATCCGTCTAGCAAAGAGCAATAGATGCGCAGGAGCATTACATAATTTACTTAAATCTAAAGAAATGTCATGGGAATTAAAGAAATGTGTGTACAAAACAATAATCAGACCTACAATGCTATACGGTAGTGAGACATGGACACTAAATAAGAAAGAACAAACCAAAATTGAAATATGGGAACGGAAGATACTAAGAAGAATATATGGAGGCAAAAAGACAGAAGAAGGATGGGAAAGACGAACAAACAAAGAAATTTACGAAATATTTAACGAACCCAACATATACGAAATAATTCAGTCAAAAAGGTTACAATGGTTGGGGCACTTAGAAAGGATGGAGGACTCAAGGACAGTAAAAAGAGTAGCTTGGACAACACCAGAAGGAAAAAAAAGAGAGGAAGGCCTAGAAGAAAATGGAGGGAAGCGATTATAGAAAATATTAAGGAAAAAAAGATCATCAACTGGAAACAAAAAGCCAAGAATAGGGACGAATGGAAGAAACTAACCAGGCCATAGACCTTAACGGTCTGATTCGAGCCTTATATATATATTAAAATTATTTTATTTTATTTAAATAGTGCTAACACCTCTTGGCAAATAAAAAAAACTATAATAAAAGTCAAACACCATCTACATAAATATTACTGTACTTGGAAAAGATCTATTGCTTCACGAAGTGGGGAATTCCCCGACTACATGGGGTTTCAGGGTTGCCAACCGTAAGATTTAAATCGTATTTATACGATTTTTTAACTCTATGTACAATGTACGTAAAAATACCATCTTTCCTTTTTGGTAGGTTCATCTAAATATCTGCAACAACTAAATTAATTCAAAACATAAACATTAAAAATCAAAAACTGTCAGAATATTTTAGATGGAAAGATCATATTTCAACACTTTTATGATTTTTAAAATTTACTTCATATTTTTAAGCTATATTATATACTTTGCACTTTAGCTAAGTACGCTCCAGTAAATCATTACCCTCGAAACGCGATAATAAATCTAATAATTGGAGATAACATTTTATCACTTAATAATGATTACAATTTTACATCTCTACAATACATTTTAAAGATTTAAATAAATAGTTTATAAAAATCTTTTTTTTTTAAATGAATATTGCTAGAACACTGTCTCAGAATATTTTTGGTAAACATTTAAAAATGAGGATTGTTCAATTCAAATATGGCAACGATGGAGTGAGGATAGGTGTGTTAAATGGGGATAAAGTTATTGAAATAAGTGCTAATGGTGTGCCCAGTTCATTGGTGGAGTTTCTGCAGATTGAAAATCCTTTGGAGAAACTAAAAAGGTACAGTAATCTTCAAATAATTTGTATATCTTGACACCCGCATTTTTTTAGTCTGGCAGCAAGTTCAAAACAGGAATACGACATTTCAAAAGTCAAACTGCTATCACCAATAACCAAACCAGATAAAATCCTTGGTGTAGCATCGAATTACAGATGCGACTGTAGCAAAAGAAATATCCCCTTTCCAAAAGAACCCACTGTTTTTAGTAAATTTGCTTCGGTCATCGTTGGACCATACGACGACATACCCAAGTCTATATCAACGAATGTAAGTACCAATAATTGTATTGGAGGATACTATGGCCAGCAGGATCTATCGATTTAACTTTTATTTTTAGGCCATGGACTGGGAAGTTGAATTAGTAGCTGTCATAGGCAAAAAAGCACAGCACGTCAAAGCTCAAGACGCCATGGACTATATTTTTGGATACACCATCACACAAGATTTAACAGCCAAAGATTGGGTGATGAGAAATGGAGGTCAGCTCGTTATGTGCAAAGCGTTCGACGGATTTTGCCCCTTGGGGCCTTGCATAGTGACCAAAGAAGAGTTAGGAGACCCGTATGACGTTAGATTGAAAACGTGGCTCAATGGAGAGCTCAAACAAGATGGGCATTCAGAGAATATGTTGCAAAGAATTGATAAAATGGTCGAGTATTTATCGAGGTGATTTAACAGTCAAAATCATCATCACCTTTCTCTATTCAGTACCAAACGATCTTTTTTACAATCCTATCTTATTTTTACAATTACTTTTGTTAAAGTTTACTCATTTTATTGTTTTAGTGTCATGACTCTACTGCCCGGTGACCTAATTTTAACTGGTACCCCCTATGGAGTCGGCGCTAGTCAAATACCTCCAAGATACTTGACTAAAGGAGATTTATTGGAAAGTGAAATAGATAAAATTGGAAAAATGTCAAATAGGATAGTTTAGAACTAAATGCTGTAAATGACCGTAATATATTTTCAAACAAATAAATAATTTTTACGATAAAATGGCAATGACGTGTTGTTTGTGTAAAAAGAGCTCAATGAACGTGTTAAGAAATTGAACATCGTGTTCGATTAACCGAACTATAACTTAACATAAAAAGGATACGCAAGCCCATAATAATGACAATTTTAGGTTAGAAACAACTATGAAGTATTAATTAAAAGTTTAACATTATTCAGACCTATAAAAAAAATAGTAATAATAATAATGTTCTTACCGATGAAAACTAATTTTCAAAAAGTCGTTTTTAGCAGTCTTTAAGCATCTACAAAAATAGAATACATCGTATGTCGCAACCCCTTAGATATACCAACCCTTCCGTTCAACAGCCATTTTGTTTTGAGTGCCTAATTCGAGTGTCTTGAGACTCTTGAACCGGAATGCAGTGTGGAGTCTTTAACTGTCACTTAATATTGTTGAACTGACAGTTACGTGTTGTCAAAGGTGTAAAAGGGTTAAAAGAGATTGAGTTGTCGACAGTTGACAAATGTCAGTTGACTTAAATGACCTATGACGTATTACAAACAATATGAAACGAATTAAATAATTATTTTTTGTTCTTCCTCTTGTGAATCTTCGAATATGATTTGAATATCCTCGAAATATATATATTATAGATAATAACATTAAAATATATTTTGTAATATTCTTATAATGGTTCTTCTTATTTTTCCTTTTTTTTTATTTTGACGTTCATCATAAAATAAATGACAATAATAATATTAATAATAATGTAAGAGATTCAATGATCGAAAAGCATTGGGACTAATACTGAATAGAACCCCTGGGAGCCGTTATTCAGGACCGTATTCGTATCCGTCTTGTTGCGTGTGAACGGATACGCCCAGAATGGGGGAGAGAATTCTCGAAAGAATGTTTTATTCAAAAGGGTTTTTTTATGAGTCGGATGATGTTTAAAGAGGAAAATTGGTCGAAATAAAAACGAAGTTTGTTTAGAAAGCGAAAAATTCGTTATACGGAGAAAACTTTACGAACTGTTTTTTCTTTGCAGCTCTAGAATAAAAAAACCAAGTGTAAACTGTTTATAGTCCTTTGCATTTCACAACAAGCATGTCTACTCTAAAAATGTTAAGAATATTGTTTATTATATGAAGCTAAAAACACGATAAAGTTCCAATTTAGTTTTCTAGAATTTATAGGTCTAGGTCAGTGGTCGCCAACCTCTCAATGTGTTGAGCTACTTTGTTAATTTTGGAATAAACAGCGAGCTACCCACACGGAAACCACGTAACGCAACGTAAATGAAATAATCCACAGTTAATTTATCATTATATGTATTTATTTTACTATTTAACTGGTAATACATAATACATAGGTACTAATAATAAACTAATAACAAAATAACTAATATTACTAGTACGTACTTGTTCATAGCTACATTCCTACCTACCAAACGAAGGTGTTTGAAAAATAAACACAAACTTTTATCCAGCCACAACGGCATGTCACGTAAGATTTAAAAATAGTTAATAATAACAATAAAAAAGTAACGCACTATCATGAACATAAACATTGAAAAATAAAAAAGCACGTTCAATGAGAAGGCTGACACTCAGACTCATCCATAATTTTTTTAATGTTTGCCGTATAATTTGATACAGTCATTCGAATACAATTATCCAAATGTTCATCTGTAAGTCGATTGCGATATTTGTTCTTCATAAACTTCATATTGGAAAAAAAAGATTCACACAAATAGGTTGAACTGAATAATGCTTTCACTTTCAAGGCAACACGGCATAGAACTGAATATTTGTCTTTACATACAATACATTTGGTACTTGAGACGATTTTAAGGCTAAATCATTTTGAAACTCAATTACTTCCATTTCTGTTGCAGCGATGTCTTCGCCAAAGTTCTGCATAACACAAGTTGCAAACTGTTGGATATCAATTTCCATAAAGGGTGAAACAACAAACTGCACTACTAAAGCCATTTCGTTGAAATCCTTAAAACGATTTTTGAAGTTATTCTTCAGGGTAGAAACTATTTCTACATGATATTTGCTGTCATAGGGTTCTAATGGATTTTGAGATATTTTTTCTGAAATAATAGGAAAATGCTTGGCATCGCTGTTAATTAGGTTTTGTTCCCAAAACTCCAGCTTTTTGATAAATGCTTTTATATCAGAAATCATTTCCGCTAGTTCTTTGTCTCTCCCCTGAAGCTGCAAATTAAGTTCGTTTAATTAAATTTCTCTGTAATGTCCACGAGAAAACCAAAATCTCTAAGCCAGATTGAATTTTCTAGTTCCGGAGTCGGTTCATCGCGTTGTTTGAAAAATTGAACTATGCCAGATAGGACATCATTAAAACGTTTCAGCACCCGACCTCTACTTAACCATCGGACTTCAGAGTGAAGGAGTAGGTCTCCGTATTGACAGTCAACTTCATTGGCCAAGGTTTTGAATAATCTTCTTTGTAACGCTTGAGCTCTAATCTTGTTCACAATTTTTACCACTAGTTTCATAACGTTGTTTAGTTTCAGGAAATGTCCACATAATGCTTGCTGATGGATAATGCAGTGGTAACAGAGAAATTGTGGAAAAGTTTCATCTTTACGACATAACGCCACCAGACCCTTATCACAACCCAACATAGCTGGAGCGCCATCGGTTGTCAAGCCTACCATTTTCGATATTGGAATTTTCTCGGAAGAAATAATATTTTTTAAATGAGAAAACAACTCCTGTCCAGTAGTGTGTCCTTTCAGTGGAATAAACTTCAAAAGATCTTCTTTAATCGTAAAATCACTAAAAACCATCCTGACAAACACGGCCATCTGGGCAGTGTCAACGACATCTGTTGATTCATCCAGTTGAAGTGAAAAATAAACACAGTTATCTAAGTCAGTTCTTAACTGTAAAAAAATATCATTGCTCATTACTTCTACACGTCTCATCACTGTATTAGCAGAAAGTTGCATAGATTTTATAGCTGAAACTATCTCGTCTTTATTTCTAAAGTTGGCAAATAACGAATCAGCAGCTCCTAAAAACGCCTGTTTTATCATTTTCCCGTCTTCATAAGGTTTCTTTTTTTGTGCAATTATCTGGGACACACGGTACGATGCTTCAGTTGCAGCCTTATTTTTGTCGACTGTTCTTAAAAATATTGATTGTTGTCCAATTAACTGCTTTTTTAACTGTTTCAGTTTCCCCTTTCTGGCGGCAGAATGTAGTGGAAATGATTTTTCAAAATTAGAATGTACAGTTTTATGACGTGCGTATTTATTCCATTCAGAGCAATCCTGATCGTTCTCGAACACTAACGCGCTGGTCCGGCTGGTCGGTTCTAGCCGATTCTAGCCGATTTTAGCTTGATGGCATCAGCGGCAGATCGCTCACCGCAACGTTGCCGCTGTTTATGTTTAATATTATGACTAGATTTTTTTGTGGAATTTTCGGAAGCTTCTCTGATTTTTGCAGTTTGTATTTTTTAAATTAAAATGTTGTGAGAGCTACCAGAATTGCCTCCGCGAGCTACCGGTAGCTCGCGATCGACAGGTTGGCGACCACTGGTCTAGGTTATATCCTGGTGGTAGCTTTTCTGCACTGCTAACTCATTGATACTATTAACTGTTTGATCCCGTTGACCGGCCGTTAGGCGGGTCGTGGTCATCTTGATAAAAAGTACCTATCGTTATTGTGGAAAATTTACTTCAACAAATGATATCAAATACATACATCCAAACTGCGATATTACAATACACACACGTGTGCAGATGGGATTTTAAGAGTTGTTTATTTCTATAAAAACTGATTTCATTGCCGCAAGTGTCTTGAGAAATATAATCCAAAGGACAATGCGAATCCAACAGTGATACAACGCAATTAATTAAAGAAATTTAATGGCTGACTAGAGAAAAACAAATATTAGATAAGAATGTGAATGAAATGGAATATTTAAATGTCATCCTAAAATCAAAAGTTCCGGTAGGTACTACTTCATTATCGCAAACAAGTACTTTTTTGCCGCAAAGTGATGAGAACACAAAATGTTACGAAGCTGTTGTGTTATTGGTCAGATTAATGAACCAAAATATTAAAAATATACAGGTGGCAGCAGATAATTAAATCCAAGAAGAAGAGTCTACTTCAGGAAGTCAGGATGAAAAAAATCGAAAGGTAAGATCTGATTGACGAAGCTTCAAAATCTTAGGGACAGTGACGTACCGGCATCTTAGCCATAACATATTCAGCCTAAATTTTTTATCGTTCATAGTGTGTTATGTTATTGTAAATAACAATAGATGCTCCACGTCTGGCAGAATTGTTTGGATAATGTAATCACAAATTTTGTAATTAGGCTATTCGCTCAGTGCGAAGTCAAAAGCGATACTAGCACTAGCTGCGGATAATTCGTGCATTTTAGGGCGATATTTTGTAATTTTGGCATATCAAATACACGTATATATTTTACTTTTTTTTTTTCAAAAAAGTAGGTAAAAACAATACAATAAGTAACCGGAATTGCTGTAGTCAAAAATTGTAAAAATACTAGCCAAAAAAAAAACAGGGTAAATTATAAAAATTTTCAGTAGCAAAATGGAAATTAAATCAAATAAATAAATGGATATATGTACATTAAGAAGAAAAATTATTTTTATTTTTGTAATAATAACAGTAATGCTGGAATTAGTAGACATAAGAAACTTAAAAGGTTTTAAATAAACAATAAATATCATTTTACGATGTTCTAGAATATCCCTTTAATTTTAAATGTTCAGCAAGTACTATATTTCTGCCTTTGATTATTATATGTGGCTGGAATACAATTTTGTGACTTACTGATAGGAAACCAGTTTCAATCATTCATTCTATGTTTTCTTTCGAATAAAAATGAAAATATAAACAACATATATCTGTTTATACATTTTAACGTCACGCTATTATTTAAAGGTATTTTTTTATTTTGACAGAATAGATTAATTCTTTAAAGACAACTTATTAAACTTTTGCAACTTCTTATACATTTTCCCGTAAATACTGTTGCCTGCCTTTATTATATTATTGATTTTTATGGAATATACTTTATTTTTTTTAGTTTAAACGATAAAAATATATAATATTAATAAATTAATGTTTTACTTGTTTTACAAATCCATCTTTTATTAAAAGTAACATATATAGTTTTTAATTACGAATTCTATTAAAAATTGTATGGTCAGTATAGGCAAAAATAGTCCATTAGTTTAAAAATTAATTGGCGCACGGACGCCACAGAGGGGCCACATTAGATAAAACTCACCAAAAACTCTAAAACCAAAATTTAGGTAACTGATAAAAATAACCACGGTCAACATATTGCAATAAATCCTTCTTTCCAAGTCACATTAGTCTTGGATTGTCTGTGTGATAAAACAAAAGATAAAGCTTGTCAAAAATAGCGTCTCAAATGCGTATATTGCTGTAATTTTTTAAGTGCAATTATTATTAATAAATTCGGTCTACTCTTTGTGCTATAATAATTGAATTTACTTTGATAATAATTATGTAAAATAATCGTCGTGGTCAGTAGATTATTATTGTATAAAAAAAATGTATTGCTGTGTTATACTTTTATTCCAAGAAGGCATTTTCATTAGTTTTGCAAAAATTAACAAATTTATTCAGACCTAGGATTTCTTTTAGACAAAAAGTAGTAAATTCTGCCGTATTCAGCGTAGATTTTGGCATAGTTTCTTTTCGTGAACATTCTTATTTATAGTGGTATTGCGATTAGCTGCTACTTTTTGCTTATAATGCCGTAATTTAGGCAGGCGCAAGAAAGTGATATTTTTGTAACCCTATTACTAGAACTGGCAGTCGGCAACTTTTTTTATATATTTTTTTTAATTCATGTTTTGTTACCTCATGCGTGATCCAAGTTATTTTTCTTATTCGTCTAAAATATGCAGTTTATGAAAAACCCTAATTAAATCGGAATTTATCGGTACGTTGATTTTAGTTTTTGTCAGATTGAAGAATATCCTTCAAAAAACAAAACGTAATGTACATATCTTAAAGAATACATAAGACATTTAACAAATTGCCCAAGTTTCAAATTATTTCAAACCAAATTTCAAAATATATTTTTGATTTTTAAACAAAATGGCAATAAGTTTTGCAGAGTTACGTCAGTTTTTTCTAAAACCTGTAAAACCTGGCTAGATACCAAAGGGGTCTTTACCAACTATACACAAGCTTTAGATCAATCAAAAATTGGCCGACCGTTGATTGATTTTTCATTTAGTTTCGAAAGGAATAAGCGTCAGAAAACTGCTGATTTGCACGAGGAGAATTCGGTCGAGATTATCTGTTATGTGGCTCAAATGGAACTCAAAAAATCTGGAATGTCCAAGCCTTCAAACTATTACAAGAAATTATTAAGAATCCTGCGAGAACTACTGAATATTTAATTGCTTTAAATAAAATTATGACCTCAGATACTAAATCACAATTGCCACCAAAGGAGGCACTTTCAGTTTTAGTGGAAGTGAACTTATCTCGTTATCAATCTAATTAGAGAAAAGGACATATAAAGTTAAGCTTACATGTGGCCCTAATAATATAATAGTTTTTTGAGTATATTTTGCACCTTTCATATAAACTCCCAGTAAAAGGTTAGAAAAGAAAATAATTTTTCTAGCGAAGCTTTATCCATGCTTCTACCACCGGATGTTAATGACTAAATTAAAACGTTAATTTAGTATTTTTATAATATTTGAAGTGTGTCCTGTAGCAAAATATACTGTTGTGTTTTATTTTTTTTTTGTCTTCAACAAATAATGTAATTTCAAAGAGGGATGATTTTGTAATAAAAAATAGTAATTAATATATCTACTAATACCTAATAAGCTGTTTTACTACTTAAATTTCTCACAACTTTTTAAGAAATAGCCTGTACCTAATTTAAAATATCAGTTATAATGATACACCCTGTATAATGTCAATAATATCTCTGTTGATATTATTTTGTTACATTTACACTTTAGACATACTCCAGAATACAAAAGTATAAGCTTTAATGCTTTCCAGAATTGTTGGTAAGTTTTAATACTTTTTGCCCCTGTGTGGGACGGAGCGAATACATAAAATTTAAATTAAATCAGTTTCAGTCAAACGATTGGTACGTTAGCTTATTTTTAAGCGAGTTCACAAGCTTCGAAAATTTTGTCAATACCTTCAAAGTATCTAATTTTTTAAACGAGTCGAAATTTTAACTCAAACCGCCCAAATGAGGTCGGTTCGAAGTGAAGTGGAATTTATAGGCCGCTCTATTTGGCCATGTGCATGAAACTTGAAAAATGGGACGTCATTTCCGGCATAACCGGAAGAAATATCGAATGCAAGACACTCGAGATCAAATTTATGCCCCAGGGAAGGACGATAAATTTTTCCATTTTTCGTACCCATACGTTTATTGCCACCGATGAAGGTGGTTTATTAGTTTTTCATTAGACGAGGTTATTGGGAATGTTCCATCTTTATTTGCAATAAAATATAAATACGTGTTGATTATTGTTGATGATCTCGCAGAAGCATTTGATGCGGTTCATTATAGTGTATCAGTTGTTTGGTGTCAGATCAAGGGTTGTTATAAACAGAACTTACCTGAGTCGGACTTGGATAAGTCGTCCCACAAAGCACGTATCTAGGGATGTTGCGATACTACTGATATGATACTGGTATCGATACTTTTCTTTCGATACCGGGTAATTTAGTACCCGATACTTTGCTTTCGATACTTTACTCATAAGAGTACTACTTTTGTTTCGATACTATTACTTTCGTTTCAATATTTTACTAGTTTTGACTTACACTTTATGGTATGATATGTCGGCGGCGTACCCTATGACTATTTTTTTTTGTTGTTGTTTTGTACTCTTCCCGATACTTTCGTTCCGATACCCTTTCGATACTGGTATCGATACTTTGGTTCCGATACTCCTTTCGATACCAGTATCGATACTTTACTGGTATCGCAACATCCCTACACGTATCTTCTAGAGACCCCACGCCAATGGTAGACTTTTAAACCAAATTAGCGCCACCTTGAGTTTGGAGCAGGAACTAAAATGACAATTGACAGATGGCGGTAAATTCAAATTATAATTTTTAGTAATAGGTAATAGTTCTAAATTAAATTTTAAATGATTTCCACATAAATTATTTTATAAAATAAAGTATGGAACTAGTAAGTTCGAACTAAAATCTGCAGTGGTGAGACCTATTCTAAAAAAAGGAGATCCATTCCTTATAGAAAACTATAGACTTATAAGTTTGCTAACCAGCTTCTCAAAAATGTTTGAAATTGCAATGCGTAAACGCCTTACTAAGTTTCTTGCTACGAATGGAATTATTATCTCTACTCAACACGGATTCCAAAGAGGAAAATCTACAACTACAGCAATTTTTTAGAACGCATTCTACATCACCTAGATAGTGACTGTATTGTGCATGGTGTATTTCTAGACTTGTCAAAAGACTTTGATTGTGTAAACTGCCAATTACTGTTAAAAAAATTATACGTTATCGGCGTACGTGGAATTGCATATGATTGGTTTAAATCATATCTGAATGCAAGGTCTCAAAAAGTCTGTCTGAAAACAAATAGTAGACTCTTTTTCTCAGAACAAGAATCGACATTAATGACCTATCAAATGTGTAACACTAACAAATTATGCAGATGATACTAACATTTTAATAGCCAGTTCCGAATATTAAAGTCTGAAACAAGATACCATGCACATATCATTAAATATGTCCAAAACAAATTATATCCTGTTTAAACACAGTAGAAATAAGAACGATTATGAAAATGCTATAAATCTAAACAACACAGAAATTAATTATGTGAGCTCTGCAAATTTTCTTGGTGTGATAGTAGATGAGAATTTGGGATGGTCTCGTCATGTGGACAATCTCTGTGGTAGGCTTAGTAAGAGTTGCTTTGCTCTGAAAGAATTAGCTAAAGTTGTAAACCAAAACACTTTGAGATCTGCCTATTTCGGACACTTTTATTCCATTATGTGTTACGGAATCATCTTCTGGGGTGGTTCTCACAATTAAGAGGTCCTTGTGATACAAAAAAGAGTATTGAGAATATTAACTGGGTCGAACTTTAGAGATTCCTGTCGAGGGGTTTTTGGACAATCAAATCTGATGACGGTGGTTGGGGCATATGTATATTTTTGTGTAAATTTTGTAATTGAAAACCAGGTTTACTTCAGAGAACGTATTTTTGGTCATATAACACACATAATACACGCGGAGTAGATAGTTTTGTAGTACCAACGCATAAAACTACACTATTTGAAAAGGATGCTATTTTAAATGCATACAATTTTATAATATGTTTCCACGCCATATAAAAAATATTAAAAATGTAGGCAGATTTAAGTCAACCATTAGAAATATCTTAATTGATATTGAGCCCTACTCACTAGATGATGTTACAATCTTAAATATTTCAAATTCATGTAATAAGTTAGCATTAGAAATAAGATAGGATCCTTTTTAGCTATTTAGTAGTTTATTTTTTCTTCTTTTTCTACCTATCAGTATTAATTTTCTGTGGTGGTAAATACTATGATTGACGTAATTAATAATTGCAAATTATGGGACTATGGGTTTTGCTAGGTTTTCTTCTAGTCTTGGTAAATACGCCATTCTTACTTGGTAAGACGACCTATTTAATAATTAATTATTAATAACAATACTACATCTTGCAGTTGGTATTTTTGCATCACCTATTTTAATTTTTAGCTTTATCTTTATGTAATATTTAATTATGGATATTGACGTGTACAACACAATACACTTTGTATATTGTCCCTAGTACAAATAAAAGAATTTGAATTTTTAGGTTCAGAAATATGTTGATTTAAACTAAATGATTCCGTAACTGCTAAAAGATTAGCGCACGTGTTTGACTGTATATCCAAAAGATCTATATTAAAATCGCCTCTATAAATTATTTTGTCACACCCAGTATATATATCAAGTGTATTTTCAAATGTTTAAAAATAATGAATAGTTAGATTTAGGAGGTCTATTGATTACACCAATAGCATACCTCACCTTATTTATATTTACTTCTATCCAAAATTGTTCAACATAATTCATACTTTCGCTTATCAGAACTTTGAATCTTAAATTGTTTTTAATATATAAAAGAATGCCTCCACCCCGCTTATGAAGTCTATCGTATCTGACTAGATTCTATCCATTAATTTTAGTAAATTATCATCAACTTCTAATTTTAACCACGATTCTGATATGGCGAAAATGTTATATGATTTAGCTAAAATAGTTTGTTTTACTGAATTTAATTTTAATGTTAAAGAATCTACGTTAAAATGACCTATAAAAAGTAGTAGTCGACGCCGATGACACCAAAAAAAAAAAAAAAAAAAAATATACATTTTCCATTAGCTATTATTTAAAAATTTATTTATTTTATAATATAAATTAAATCTAATTATTATAGTACAGAAAATTAATTTGTTTAATCAGAATTTTCAAAAGTACAAATTATAATCTTCGCATTAATTGTTTTTTGTACTTTAGCGATAGCACTTGCTTCTGTTTATTTTTGGTTTGGGCTGGGTTCTTTCCACCATGGTAGATTTCTGACTACTCTGCTTTATAAATTGAACTTCAGTATCTACCTCGTTATCTTCGCTATCAGAACTTAGTTGTTCAATTGAAAATGCAGTGTCATTACCATATAGAGTAAATCCTTTAATACTGGCATTAAAATTTTGTGATCTCGCTGCTTTTTAATGGGTTCTCAATTTTTTTTGTTTTTCCCTGTCTTCCTTGCTTAGATCATTAGCTATTGAAAAACCTTTATCTCTAAATTGTTTTAACTTCTCTTTATCTTGAAATAGTGTTAATTTCGTAAGAAGTGATTCTAATAAAATTGGTGATTTTGCACTTTACCCAATTTGTAACAATTATTTAGGTCCAGTTCTTCAATTTTAACTCCTAGATTGTCATTAAGAAGGCTTATAACTTTTTGTAATAGATTATCTTCGAAATTTATGTTTACACCAAAAACTTTACTTTCCTATCTGTATACAGGTATAAGGAAAGTATAGGAATCATGAGAGTGTGTGTGTGTGTGTGTGTGTGTGTGTGTGTGTGTGTGTGTGTGTGTGTGTGTGTGTGTGTGTGTGTGTGTGTGTGTGTGTGTGTGTGTGTGTGTGTGTGTGTGTGTGTGTGTGTGTGTGTGTGTGTGTGTGTGTGTGTGTGTGTGTGTGTGTGTGTGTGTGTGTGTGTGTGTGTGTGTGTGTGTGTGTGTGTGTGTGTGTGTGTGTGTGTGTGTGTGTGTGTGTGTGTGTGTGTGTGTGTGTGTGTGTGTGTGTGTGTGTGTGTGTGTGTGTGTGTGTGTGTGTGTGTGTGTGTGTGTGTGTGTGTGTGTGTGTGTGTGTGTGTGTGTGTGTGTGTGTGTGTGTGTGTGTGTGTGTGTGTGTGTGTGTGTGTGTGTGTGTGTGTGTGTGTGTGTGTGTGTGTGTGTGTGTGTGTGTGTGTGTGTGTGTGTGTGTGTGTGTGTGTGTGTGTGTGTGTGTGTGTGTGTGTGTGTGTGTGTGTGTGTGTGTGTGTGTGTGTGTGTGTGTGTGTGTGTGTGTGTGTGTGTGTGTGTGTGTGTGTGTGTGTGTGTGTGTGTGTGTGTGTGTGTGTGTGTGTGTGTGTGTGTGTGTGTGTGTGTGTGTGTGTGTGTGTGTGTGTGTGTGTGTGTGTGTGTGTGTGTGTGTGTGTGTGTGTGTGTGTGTGTGTGTGTGTGTGTGTGTGTGTGTGTGTGTGTGTGTGTGTGTGTGTGTGTGTGTGTGTGTGTGTGTGTGTGTGTGTGTCTGTGTGTCTGTGTGTCTGTGTGTCTGTGTGTCTGTGTGTCTGTGTGTCTGTGTGTCTGTGTGTCTGTGTGTCTGTGTGTCTGTGTGTCTGTGTGTCTGTGTGTCTGTGTGTCTGTGTGTCTGTGTGTCTGTGTGTCTGTGTCTGTGTCTGTATAACGCATAACTCATGAACCGATACACGGAAAAACACCAAATTTCAAACTTAAGCTTTGTTCCAGCATCTAATGAGCTGATTAGATTTTGGGCAGAGTCGGAACATCTGGGGGGTACTTTATAGGTGGTCATTTTTATATTTTATGGAATATATCTGTTATTTACGTTTGGGGAAGAAAATTTTTTAAATGAAAGTTACTTCTTATTTTATTATCTATAATTTTTGTTATATACAAAATTTTCCTAAAATGGTCCGTATTCGCGAAATTTGACAAAATGTAAAAAAATATTTTTTTTTATAAAAATTGTTCAAACAAAAGTTGTTTATAATATAATTCTCTATAATTTTTATCCTATTAATAATTTTTCTAAAATGGACCGTATTCGAGATATTTGAGAAAATGTGTAAATTTCGAAATTTGAAGAAAACTCAAAAACGGATAAAGAAAAAAACATTAAATTTTTAACTTAAGTTTTATTTCGGCCTGACGTGAATTGATTAGATTTTGGACAAAGTCGGAACATCTGGGGGGGTACTTTATGGGAGGCCGTTTTTATATTTTATGGAATATATATGTTATTTATGTTTGGGGAAAAAAATTGTTCAAATAAAAGTTACTTCTAATATTATTATCTATAATTTTTGCTTTATGTAAAAATTTCCTGAAATGGTCCGTATTCGAAAAATTTGACAAAATGTGCAAAATTCTGATTTTTATGAAAATTGTTGAAATAAAAGTTGTTTGCGATATCGATCTCTATAATATTTGTTCATACATGATTTTTTTAAAATGGACCGTAATGGAAAAATTGTAGGAAAAGTGCTAAATATCTATAGAAAAATGTTTCGCGGTAGATGTATGTGGACAATGTATATATTTAGTTTATCCTCTAAACATTTATAGAGATGCTGCAATAGGTTGTACAAAATAACCGGAAAAAGCCTGTAATAACTAGATAGGAAAGTCATGTGTTGGACACATCAGATTTTTTGGTATTAAGTTTACGGATTTATACAATTTTCCTCCACTTTAATAAGAGATTGGCCACTTAAATATCAGATTTTATGAAATAATAATTTATTTTTAATAGCTAGCCAGGAGTAAATAAAATAAATAAAATAAAGTTTCAATATCGTACATTCAGATACATTGCTCGAAGGAGCTTAAAATGTATTATTGTATTTTAAATAATGTTTAAAATACAACACACTGTATTTCAATAATATTGACAATCCCTTTTTATTATAACTATTTGATGTCTATCCTTTACTAATAAAATTTTATTTGAAAACCTATTAGCAGCCATAATATACTATACGAAAATTTTTACCAGTAGTTACCCTTAATAAAAACAAACGATAATTAGACTCGTTAAAGTTTTTTTCTTCGACACTTTGAGGAAGATTAATGAAGCTATTTGTGGACGTAGCTCGCTTTTGAAAACAATCATTGCGAAAGGCTTCTTTCTAAATGAGAGAGATCTGGAGAGATATTTTTTTTATCCCATCTCCCCAATTTCGGATTAAGATTCCGTCAGCAATTATACTCTTTTCTATATTGATTCATTTTTTTAGGATAAAATAATCAGGGCTTCTCCGTATACAGTGTGTTTCATTGCGAAATGAAACATTAACTACAGACAGAGAACAGTTAGGCAATTCCAAAAAACCTATATTTAATGGTTATTATTCCCCTTCACGACTGATATGAAGTAACATGCATTTAATATTTTGTAAACATACTGTATAAAAATGTTTCAAGATTAAATAATTGGCTCGCACAGTAAACTTTGGACAACTATACTATATCTTTATTTTTATACATCTCCCTATAGTCTTATTTTGGCATCATCATTTATAATCACCCGTATAGATCCTATATTTTCCTTACTTATCAGTTTCATAACATTAATTTGATTTTTCTTTGTTGCAGACTGAAAGGATTCCTCAGCCTCGACGTGGACGTTTCTCATTTGGAAATTAATCAGTGCGAACAGCATAGATACCATAATGCGAATAATGAAATAGCAATCTTCTACGGGTCGCACAAATGTGACAATATCACAACACAGGTACGTTGTTCCGTGATCCATCAAACTCATTTCCACGTTCCTTATTAGAGTTCACAATATTCCCTGTTGCAAGCTGCAATAATGTCAGTAGACATCAATGGAAAATGGACCAACATATGACGCACTAACATTCTATTTTTCTTAAACTTTGCTACACTATCGGAAAGTCGGAACTTATTTTGATTCTTCAACTATTTAAAATTCAGCATATTTATTCGACATATTAACAATTTTTAAAAATTTATGGGGCCTTCGGCCGCCCCTTTTTTAGCCACCCGCGTGCAGTGCACGCGCTACACACACTTGCTAGGATCGTCCCTGATGCTCCTATTTATGAACCTAAATGCCCTCAGAATAATAGTATCAACATGTAATGAAAAGAAAATGCATCACTAAAGAAAGCGCAAATTTTTTGTAGTACAGAACCTTCCAACAATATTTTTTTTTTGTTAAATATTCACGATGAACTTATAATTTCCGGCGAAGCAACATCAACAGCTCCTCTATCCGGGTTCTATATTAAATTTGATTCTCCGCGGAAATGAATTACTTAAGCGGAAATTGGAATTCTTACCGTCTTTAGGGATTTTCATCCCACGACCTTCTAGTGAGAGTTAATGAACTACTAAATGAGAATTATAATGCAAAATGAGCTCCATCTAACACTATCATTCGAACGAGAAGCGAACTGAGGTAGCGGGGGACTCCCAGAGGTAATTAACATCATTATTAGATAGATACTTCAAAGACTGTGCAGTTTGGGTTTATGACTTGCTTACAACATTGTATATAATAAATATTAAATCACTTTAGGAGTATAATCAAACGCTTTGATAGATGTCAAGATACCAAAAAATGTCCATTGATTGCCTATTTGATATACTTACAGTTATAGTTATCTAGATGTCTAAAGATAAGTTTTTTCTGAACTTCCGATTTAACAATTTAACAATAACAATTTATTATAATAAAATGCGCTTTAGATTCATTTTTTACTGACCAATTATATTTTGGAAAGAAAATCAAGTGTGTTAAGTTAAATAAGTAATAACTTAAGATGTAAGATGTACATCCACTGAATGCAAACATATTACTAAACGTATATTAAACTTATACGGAACGTATACTAAACTCATACTAAACGTATATTAAACACATACTACTTCTATAAAATAATGTCCATAAACAGACGTCTGTTGGGTATCGATATGCAGCTATCAAATGGATATAAAATGAGCGTCCATTAAACTATGTGTGTTATCTGGGTATTTTCAAAATATTATGTTTTAAAAAATGTGATGTCTCTCTGTTAATCATTACATGATCAAAAAAATTTGCTAATATACCATATTAACAAAAAATTTGACTCGACTCAAAGGGATTTTTAAGAATACCTTTAAAATTCACTATTTTTGTATTGTAACTTGTTAATTTCATCTCTAAACTTAATGGTAATTCCACTTTTACCATTTTACTATCAATTTTGTTATTTGTCTGAAGGGGGCCATGTAGGTTTATAAATAAAATTATGCTCTGATCTGAGAAAATGGATAATCTTTAATTCCAAACTTTTTTCTTTCAGTGTATCTATCGCCAGTCCTTGAACAAGGAATCTTGGACAAGAGGTAAATATCAATGTGTCTGTAGACCAGGCTTCTATTCCGAATACCACGATGGCATCTTCAATGGCACACTAGTAGAAAGTAAGTTATATACCTTGATATTGGGAATGTTCCTCATTTTTTTTTACATATAAATATAGGTATTTTGGTTGTGACTTTTTAAACTTTAAAACGTTAAGTTTCTAGTTTGAATGTAGCATTGTTGCCTATGAATTGATGAAAGTCGTGAAGGGTCTAACATCGATACCTAATTTTTAGGATCTTTATAGTGATTGTAACTTCAGTTAAATAAAGTATTATTTTACTGGATAGGATATAGCCCCCTAAAAAACGTTCCGAAAAATTGGCCGATTTGGGCAAATAATATGGCGGACCGAATGTTATTTAACATAACCTCTATATCCATTTGTCATTTAATTGTGTCAACAAGCTACGATGAGATGTTTTTATTGTGGAAAACAAAGTAAAAAGAGTATGAAATAAACAATACACGTTTATTCCTGAAGACACAATATGCTTCACGTTTCCATTTTTATATTTTCTTTCATAAAAAATCAAATCATGGGTGAAATTTCCCAAAGGACATCGCCCGCAAAAGGAATAGAAGAAGAATAAGAAGAAAAACTAATCAAATTATAGGTTAAGTATGTCAAATTATCCCAAATTTCAGTTCTGTGAACCTGTCTTTACAGTTAGAAGTATAATAGGTTGAAAATATTTCAAACATGCCTGGGTTAGTTCGGATCAATTTTTTAATTTATATAATTTAGTTGTTTGTTTCGATATTAAAGGGAGAAGATTAAACAATTTGGGGCCAAAATAGCAGAATGTTCGTTGTGTTATCGTTTTCAGAAAAAAGTCTACGTTCAAATGTGAATTTGTATTTGCCCTAGTTTTTGATGAGACCTTATGTAGTTTATCCTGATATACTCTTAATAGACATAGGTATAATCTAATCTAGGTATAAGGTACCTAAGCCAATTATTGCCACCCTAAGGATTTTTATTTTTTTATTTTAACATATTCAACTCGATCAACCTGTACGTTATAGAAAACAGTCTACAGCATATCTTCTAATATGAAACGTTTGCCATTTATTTTTAATTTTACTTTATTATTTTTATTTTAGCATTTTTTTAAAACATTGCAAAATGACAATATTTGGAATAGGTAACCTAAATATTGCCATGTAGTGGCAGTATTAGGAACATCACTGAAAACACTAAAATAAGCAAAATAAAAAACAAAACTTTATTTACATTTACACTTAAACATATCGTAAATGCTACCCAGATACAAAATAAAAGGGAATCTTCTTATAAAAAATAAACCAAAAAAGAACATTCTTATGAAAAACTAAATAAAAAGTAATATTCTTGTTAATGAAAAAACTAAGTATAACAATCTGGACAAATAAACATTTCTTTGTCGGCCTTAGATAGACCGACACATTCTTCGTGAACGTATCTTTTACATACCGAACACAACCTCATATCGATTTGCCTTTAGAAAATAGATCCAAGAGTCAACCGCAAGCAATGATTTTTTTGGAGCAGATTCTGCGTGTACCACTTTCTTTGAGGCCAAGTTTTTTTGCGTGACTTTTTTGGAGCAGATTTTGGCTGAGAACTGAATAAATCTCTCGTTATTTCTTGAGCCCTTGAATTAATAGCAGGCTTTCTTTGTGGCAAGCAAATTATATCTCAGGAGTAACCAGAAAACCCATGCCACTAAACGACTTATCCAAATCATCACCAGATACTTCTTTCTCCGTAACATCTCCTGAAGAAGCAGACATTAATTTAATTAGTGGTTCATTGCCACTTTCTGTGAAGGAGTCATTATCGAGGGAAGCTTCTGAATCCAATGAAAACACTTTGGAGGTAACCAGTGTGTTTTTTATTTTTGGTTATTGATGAATTTACTCCACTTGGCCCGGGAATAGGACTTGTTGGCTCTATTCTTGTTACGGCGCTGGGTACAAACGCAGATTCTGGGATTGCATCGGAAGCAAAAGGATAGATGCCTGTACTTCTAAATCCAGAGAGTATATTGGACGGTGTCATTGCTTTCAACCACACTTTTGAAAATATTTATCCAAACCTTATTTTGGTTAAAGCTTTTCCAGGTTGTGTTGTTAAAAAGTTCAATACTTCCTGACCCCAAAATGCTTCATAGCTATAAAAAAACTGACTTGTCCATGGGTTGCAACTCGTGCAAAATAGAGTGATTGCGTGATTTTTTCGGCAGCATCCACAATAGATGCATCTAGGTGTGACTTGACCCCATCAAAAATGAGAAGCGTTGGTCCTGGGTTCTTAAACATGGCAATATGGTTGAGCCAGGAAATAACAGCTTCACTGGTCATGCTTCCTTTAATAGTCATGTTGATCTTGATCTTGATTTCCACATGCAGCTACGGTTACATTTTCACCATGTTCAGGGGCCTCCAAGTGGACACGCTTTACACCCTTTTTCGCCAATAAATTCTGTTGTTTATGAATCGTAAGGTGACAACCTTTCTCAACCATGTTGTATACATTGCCTGATTTGGCGAATAACTCCAATTTAGTGTAGACTTCCTTTAATTTATTAAAATAATCATTAACAATAAATGGATTTATTTTCTGAGCCCTAAGCAGGGTTCATTTGCTGCGTCTTACGTCTCACAACATCAGAATGTATCTTGAAAAATAACTTCAGCCACTTTCTGCCTGCTAATTTTGATGCCTGGGAAAATGGATTAGGAATGTTACGTGTCGTGGCGTAAGAGTATAGGTTAGGTCGAAAATGAGTGGGATGATCTCATCGCCTTCCACTGCGACCCAGATGGGTCTATTGTGGCTCATGACTAACTTATAGGTCACCGTACAAGCCACACCTTTTGATGAATGCCATGGTTGAATTGGGTGAGACTTGTTTAAAGTCGATAGAAACATTTGCGAGGCTTTGCTAATACTTAATCCGTTCTTTATGGCTATCAACGCTTCTTTAAGATCTTCTTCCGACCACTCTGTCCTCTTTTTCTTTGACATCTGTAAAAACAACAATAATAATTATTTTTAATTGCAGCGGCAAGTAGCAACAATCATTAATTATCCAAGATTTTCACAGGTACCTATTGCCATCTTTGAGTATGGGTAAATCGCATATTTTTTGCCTCTGTAAATAATATTATATTATTAATTTATGGTTAACAAATTATTTGTTTTTCGCATAATAATATTATTATAAATTAAATTACATAAAGCAAATAAAATTAAGCCAAATATTGCCATGTGAATATTTTTTCTACCTATAGATGGCAATATTAGGCACCTGTGAATAAACTAAACAATTAACAATTTCAGAAAATACCTTTGAAATGAACATAACAACACTACAACAACTTACCTTGTGTGATTTTTTGCACTTTTTATTTAAATTTTTAGGCCGATACGACACCAAATAAATGAGAGTTTTTTATAACGGATGCAAACCAAAAGCGGTATTTACACTGCCGTCCTAAAAACAGATGCCGTATCTACTGAGAGCGTCAAGCGGTGAAAATGAGGTTTAAAGTTATTTCCTTAGGGTGAGATTACAGAACGTCTGCAACTTTGCAGATCTGCAAATATGGCGGCAACTTTGAAAATCTGCAAATATGACTGACTTACACATGCAAGTATCAAGTTTTCGTATTCCACATTTGGGTTTAGTGTTGTTGGGGGTAATAAACCACAATAAATATTGCGAATTTGCAGATATTTTTTGGAATACTTGCATTTGTAAGTCCGCCATATTTGCAGATCTGCAAAGGTGCAGATCTGCAAAGTTGCAGACGTTCTGTAATCTCACCCTAAGTCGGTAAAAGTATTCAGATGCGGCTAATTATGTTGGATTTTTAATATTTCGGAATCATTACTTGGTAAGAAGTTAATTTAGTTTGCCACGAACCTATTCATACAAAAACTTCAAATTCCGACTTTTTGTAGATACGGCATCTATTTTTAGAACGGCAGTACAGTTCTGGTGCTTTGTGCAAACCATGGAGGCAACAAGTTTGCTTGCAGTGACCTGTTGGGGCGGGCGGTTCAACTAATCCTACTCTGTCTGCAATATTAACTGTTCAATTATTACTCTGTTGGTAATGCAGTTAGCCGTTATACCATATTTAATTTGAAAATTGGCGGGCTTATTTTACTTCCACTAAGAGGAGAATTTATATTAACAATTATTTTCCATCTAATACGAAATATAGGCATCCAAAATTTCTTTTCATTTTTAGTGAAAGAAAAAACATGTAAGTGAAGGTAGAAGTTCTTTCCATTGAAGCCACTTTTTAAAATTTGATCAATTTTGATGGCAAAAATAGCAAAATTTCATTTCGTAAAGATTTTCTCAATTTTTGAGAAAATAAATTAGATTTCGGAATAGTGGCTCCAGAGAAACAAATATTTCACTTTTACCTGAATGTACATATTATTCATTCACTAAAAATTAAAAATAAACTAGAAATGTTTATAGCTCTATTTCGTATTGGTTAGAAAAAGATAATTGCTAAAGTAAATTTTTCTCCTCT
Organism: Psylliodes chrysocephalus; assembly: GCA_927349885.1. Classification (NCBI taxonomy): domain Eukaryota; kingdom Metazoa; phylum Arthropoda; class Insecta; order Coleoptera; family Chrysomelidae; genus Psylliodes; species Psylliodes chrysocephalus. Next base: position 3,865,614 of record OV651813.1, read on the forward strand.
TAATTATATTTAAAATTTTGCTTTTTTATTAGCTGTTTGTAACAATTATGAAATGCCAATCAAAATGTAAAATTCTATGACAAATAACTATGAGGGGTAAAATAAATACCATACAAAGTGTTATATAATTATATTAACTAAAAATCCCAAGAAAAATAAATAAAAAAATATATCAAATAAATGACAATAGTAGATAAAATTAGCCAGTTCTGGACCAAGATCAGAGGTACAGAGAGAGGTAATTGGGTAATTAGTAATTATTCTAAGTACCCACCCCCCACCCTTTGCGCAATTAGCAAGTACCTCCCAATTACTATCATGTACTGTAATAAGTGTAATTGCATAGGATCTTGGACACCAATTAGTTTCTTTTTCCTAATTTGTTTTCTTTGTAATTATTTCTAATTTCAACTCCCCGTTCTGTTTTGTAAAATTGTCTCCGTTTCTCGTTAGCTTCTTTCCTCCACTTTATTCCTTCGGCATTTCTATCACATCTACATGTGAATTTATCATGAAGTTCGTGTTTAAATGTGTAGTTTTCTAAGTCTTTTACACCTTCAAATGCTAATTCTGAAATTTCTGTGCGTACTAAGCAACACTGTTTTCCTCGGGAATGTAACCAATCTTGTTTGAATACTCTTCTATCGTAATAAGAATGAGGTGTACCTCTAAGACCATCTCCATCCCTTCTAAGCGGCTTTGGTCCATCAGCACAGGTGATGTATCTGAGGACACCAACAGCATGGTCCAAGCAAATTATTTTCTTGAAAGTTGTTTTTGAATGGAGTCGTGTACCAGTGCGCTGTAGTTTTTTCTTGTAGGCTAACATTGTGAATCCATTAGTAAAATGTATTAAAGCGTGAAAATGTTCATGTGCTGTACTACCATCGTCTGCTATTAGATGACATTGACAAATAAAATACCATTTAATATTTGGAGCACAAGCAAGTAAATTAAAGTCATATTCATTTAATATTAAGTGATACCATTCTTTATAAAATTCTTCGTAATGTTGTGCCATTTCTTGTGGCGACAATGCGTTAATTTCATTTAGATTCAAGAGAGTCAAATAATCAGTTTTTGATAATGAAGACATTTTTTTTGTTATTTTTAGAGAAAATGTCTCAGTAGACTGAAAGAGTCTTTAATGTCGCAATACTTTAAACAAATAATTAATTACCCCGCCACCAAGATTTTTGCGCATGCGCAGTAGTACAAATGTGCACTTTTCTGGCGCGTCCAATTAGTTGATTTCATTCCGAAGAATGTTTTAGTACATATACCGGCCACCAGATTAATGGCGTCATGATTTTGGTTTGGCTGGCAATATTAGGAACATGGCAATAATTGTTATAGTAGTTGAGTTGAATATAATCTATTCGTTTTAAATAATAATATAAACCAAATAAAAAACAGCGATATTGGCTTGTCAAAGTTTGAACCGAAATTACAAACTCTAAAATTACTGGAAAAAATTAAACACTGATTTTAAATTATCACGAGCCGCCACTGGTAGAGAGTATGGCAGATATAGGTGAAATTTTCTTTTCGGGAAATGAAAAAAATAATCACATAAAAATGTTCAATTAACAATTATTACAAGTATCTTAAAAGGCAGTTTTACCATTCTTAATACCAAACATGATAAGATCATCGCAAACAGTGTTATAATTATTTATTGAAATAACAAAGTAATTTCCTCGTTCATTCCACTCATTCTACCTAGTTAGTGACGATAAACTGTTATCTACCTAACCGGAGCTTGATATATACGGCCGAGAAAATTTGAGATGTATGAAGCATCGTCGATATATATTTTGTATGCAAAGCTTCTAGTCAAGCATTCGAGTCGTCCCTTGATGAAAAACGACAAAGTCGAGAGTTGCCACACAGTTACGAGATACGACGTTAACGGTGCCGGTGTACGGAGGCTTAATCACTGTCTACTAATACGAATATTATTCATATTCGTCTTCATTTTCCATGGATTACGTTTGCGGAATCTATACATTTTCACGTCTTGTGAGCCGTATTGGTTTTGATTCTGTTGGATTTATGAACCATCTAGAAAAATCATAATTACATTTCAGAAAATTAACGTCTAAGTCAAATTTGCCAAAGATGCAGCTTTCGCCGAAAAATGCTCTTGATTACAGGCGGACACAATAGGACACAATAGGACACAATAGGACACAATAGGACACAATAGGACACAATAGGACACAATAGGACACAATAGGACACAATAGGACACAATAGGACACAATAGGACACAATAGGACACAATAGGACACAATAGGACACAATAGGTCACATGTAGTTAGTTTCGAGTATCAGAATAGCTGACCAAACACCTATCAATATAATTAAAGAAAGTAAAAAATTCCTGTTGGGAACTGCGGCAGAATATATGCATTAAAATCAAAAAAAATATGTCCAGCATACGGCTCCACACGCGATTCATGCGGAAAATCTAACCATTGGAGCTAAATGAGCAGATCAACACAAAGAGAATGGTCCAGTTCAAGGTTAAATTCCAGAAGTGATAAACGTTATAGTAATCAGATCTGTTGAACTTATAGCCTTGTTACTGAAGAAACCAATAAATAATTTCAACAGGAAATAGGAAGTTTTTATTCAGAAATAACTACAGCGAAAATATATCCATAAACCTGACTGACTTTTTATAAAAAACTTAAAACTGACAAGACACATTTTATATACAGTATAATAATATAAATCAAATGTAATTTTGCAACTTCAACATTTCCTCCAAAAATTAACATTAAATCAATTTTATTATTTCAGGGTAACTAACCCTAACATTTTTCTCATTTCAAAAAATATTTCCATTGGAATAGCCTTTGTCATCACATCAGCAACCTGGTTTAAACTTCTAATATGATGAAGGTCTATAAGATGATCCTTATACTTTTCTCGAATAAAGTGGTATATGATCTCGATGTGCTTCTGCGGGATTCTTATTAATTTTATTATACTAGCATTATCTATGTACAAAGTTGATCGAATGTTTGAATAACTTCCTCCGATTTCTTTTAACAACGTATGAAGCCATAATAATTCTTTGTAACTTCACCAGCGGCTATGTTCTCTGCTTCTGTGGTCGAAAGAGAGGTACTTTTCTGCTTTTGAGTAAACCACTTTATAGCACAGCCCGAAAACTTTCCAACCACACCAGTTCGCGAACGTCTAGTTTCCGGATCACCCCCGTAATCTGCATCACTAAAGATATTTAAAATATTCTGTTCTTATGAATTTGCTTTATAAAACAATCCTAAATCAATAGTGCCACGTAAATACCGAAATAATCGTTTAATTGCACGCCAATTAGATATTTTAGGCGAATTAAGTCTCTCGAATAAAACACGCCATACGCTATATCTGAATGTGATGCAACCATTAAAAACATCAGACTTCCAATAGCCTTACGGTAAGGTCAATTTTCATTCACATCTTCATCAGAAATAGATATATTTTTAATTTCGCAAGGAGTATTTGTAAACTGAGAAAACTATCAAATGAGCCCATAGCAATTAAGTCGTTTGTGCAAGCCACGAGTCCATCATCCACGTAAATGTCTACAATTAATATCTGGTTATTCTTCTAACGTAGAAACAAACATATTGATCAGCTGAACAATAGTTCAGCTGATCAATATGTATGTAAATATATCATTTCTTCATTTCTAATGAAATCTACAAACCGTTTGTTCCAACATCGTGGAGACTGTTTTAAACCATACAAGTTACGTTTCAGTTTACACACTCTTCCTGTATGATCATCAAGACTCTCTGGCTGCTTCATATAAATTTCCTCCAGCAGCTGACTATACAAAAACGATGTCTTCACGTCAAATTTTAACAGATTTAGATGCAGCTACACTAAGGACTGTTTTGACTGTATCATATCTTACCACATGACTAAAGGTTTCATCATAATCTATTCAAAATTTCTGGCTATAACCTTTTGACACCAATCTAGCTTTGTAGCGGCTAATACTTCCATCTGCGTTTATTTTATTTTAAATGCCCACTTACTTTGCAAAGTTAGTAGGTCCCAGGTATCATTTTCAGTCAAAGAATCCATTTCTCCTTTCATGACTGTTTCCCACTGTTCTTCTTCAGTAGACTAAATTGCTGCAGAATAAGAGTTGGGAGCTTCATACTCAGCAAAGAGTAAATAGTCATCAATAGAAATTAAAAGTTGATTCTTACTACGAAGATTGTAATGGTGGTGTTCAATATTGTCCAAATCATGATTCTTGGACTTGGACTCAAACGCATCAGACCCATATTGTATTGTTACTATGTCACTTTCGTTCTTCTTGTCTAATTCAACATTTTCATTAGTATTTTCTCGCAAAATGTTATCTATTACTCTCTTCTCTAAAATACTTTCTTGTGTAAAAATTACATCTCTACTGATAATTACCTTATTTTCGTCAGGCAACCAAATACTGTAACTGTCATTGTCACCACAGTATCCAACAAGAAAACCTCCTACACTTTTCTTGTCAAGCTTCGACACTGTTTAGGTATATGTACAAAACATCTTGTTCCAAGTATTCGCAAGTAATCAATTTTAACAATATCACTTTGCCACAGCTCAATTGAAGATTTATTCGTTACTGGTCCTGTTCTGTCAAGAACAAATTCAGCTTTATTTATACCCTTTGGTTGCCTTTGATAGGCAACTTCTTTCTTTGGTATATAACATGGTTCTTACGCATTCTACAAGAGTCCTATCTTCGCGTACCGCTGCGCCGTTTTGTTGAGGCGAATATAGCATAGCGACTCTAAAATGTATTCCATAAGATTGAAGAACTGCTTTCACCTCTGCGTTAACAAATTCTTTTCCTCTATCACTCAGGAACTCTTTATTTGTTTTATTTACTGTCTCGGCTTCTTTTAAAAAGGTTAAAAGGCAGTACCTTAGACTTTATTTTAATGAAGAACACCTTACGAAATTTTAAGAAGTTATTCTTGAAAACAATGTAGTAGCTCCACCCAAAGATAGCTCTTGCATGGGCCCGCAAACGTCTGCATTAATCAGATTACCTGCCTTCGTAGGTAGAGACATACGTTCTTTAAATGGCAACCTATGCTGTTTACCCAAAATACACCCTTCACAGTAATCATCAGCTATCAATCATGCTTACAAACTGCACTGGTTTTATAAGCTTTTTCCAGTCCAATACGAGTAGAATTTTGACAATGGTTCCAAAATAATCTAAACAATGAAGATATCATTAGATGAGTCATGGTTTAATCTTTCTGGATTTGTTAATTCACAAAAATAACGTGCTATGCATCCTAATTTTTTGTTGAAGAACCATTTCATCCACAAATAGTTGGTAATTGGATTGAAATATTATGTAGAAGAAGATTAATGGGTCCTATTTTTTAAGGTATACTTACTTCTGCACTAAAGGAATTACAAAATGGGTATGTCCATAAAGATGGTGCAACAACAAATGCAATCACATAAACACTTCCATGTCTTGAAGAATCTTTTAACGACTAAATAATAAGCAGGAACACTGAACTCGATTTTAAATAAATTATTTATTTCGTTTTTGTTGCATTATCATTTCGAAATAATAAACTTTGTTTACAATAAAAACATAATTCTGTGGAAGTGACTAAAGAACCGAAATTATGATTTTCGAGAGGGTTCGTTATTTATGTCAAACTTAACGCCTACTTCGTTTCTTCTAGTTGCTTGGTCGGAGTATTTAAGAAACAGCAGCGATTCTTGGGAAACGATCTTCCAATGTAAACCATGCGCTCCAGGATGCCATTTCTGTAAAGATGAATCACCGTGCTTAGCTACATATCATTGGCCGTTCAGGTGAACCAGAATTGTATTAACCTTTAGAAATACCGAATAATAAAAATGATTTCTTTAATTTTTAGGATGGCTTTGTTAACATTTTCAATCGTTTGTGTGATCTGGACCATAATTTTAATTATCTACATGTACAAACACAGAAAACTGAAAGTCTTCAAAGTAGCCAGTCCCATCTTCCTTAGTATTACCCTCTTAGGCTGTGCTACCATGTATTTAGAGGTAAGAGTCAATTAGTTTCCTCTAGTTAAAACTACAATTTTGTCTTTTTCCAGATGGCTGCAATCTTTCCAATTCTAGATCAGTATTCTTGCATAGCTACCAAATGGGCGAGGCATTTGGGATTTTGTGTCACTTATACAGCTCTTTTAATGAAAACCTGGAGGTAAATTTATTTCCGCAGATTTAGCTCTACTTAATTTATATTTTTTTTACAGGGTGTCATTAACGTACCGCGTAAAATCCGCTCATAAAGTAAAATTGACTGACAAGCAACTGCTACAATGGATGGTGCCTATTTTGTTGGTTATGTTGATATATTTGGGTACGTGGACCTTATCAGATACGCCGAACGCTGAAGACATCGTTGATAACAATGATTTAAGGTTCAAACAATGCGTGTACAATTGGTGGGATCATAGTTTGGCCATAGGTAAGTCTTTGGGTTTTAATACTAATAGACATTTTTCTATCTTATTAGTATAAATGTAACCAATTTGGTAGCTTAACCTTAAAACATGCCATCAAGTTCTGTTGTTCAAGAATATACCATACAGCCAGCAATATATGTTATAATAAATTTTGTAAATTCCGATTGTAACCACGATTGGCTATTTGACGAATTTGTAAACACAATATGGCGTCTCCCTACCTTCTACCTCCATCTAATAACTCGATGGAATGTTTTAAGGTTATGTTATCAAAGTGGTGTGATGTCCTTACAATAAAACTACTTATCTTTTAAAAAGAAAATGTTATAATTGTTATAAAATATTTGTAGGTGAAGTATTATTTTTGGCGTGGGGTATCAGAGTTTGCTACAACGTACGAAATGCTGAATCTTTGTACAATGAAGCGAGGTTGATCAGTTACGCCATCTACAACATCGCCATCGTCAACATCATGATGATCGCCTTTCAGTAAGTAAAGAACATTTATTATACTAATACTGTACTAAATATCGGTAATTATGGGTTTTGTTACCAATTTGGGACGGAACTGATGTTTAAATTGAGTTTTTTATGAAAAAAATTATCATCTATTTTGAGTATGCTACTGATGCTTAAAACTATTGTATTTCCCATCTACTATAGTCAACTAAGTAACGTGTTCGAACGTGTCGAACACAAAGCCAAATATTTGTTTACACTAATATGCTTATTTATTTTACAACTAATTTATTTCTTCTTAATACTCATATCAAATTCACTTAAATACTAATTTATGTGGCCATTTACTCTGCTCACGGCATTGTCTCAACTTGAACTGACTCATATTGTAAAACAATCCTATTTATATATACAAATGTAACGATCCAGACTTGTTTTCAAATTTCTTCACCATTTCTTACACTGACCAATCTAGTACATTTGCCATTTTCTCCACTACACCCGAATATTTAGGAATTTCTGCAGGATTTCAGTACTTTCAAGAACGAATACTTTATCACAACCGACGATGCCATAGTCGTCCCTTAGGGCGGTTTTAAAGGTTTAATCGCTTCATCTAATATTTTTGGTAATCGTGAAAGTTGAGGTTGTAAGAAGGGATAAAAGCAGGACCAAACTGGTCAAAAATGGCTTACACAATAATTTATTCAAATTTGTGAATTTTTGTCTAGGAAAACAATATTTCTGTCGTTCAATATCGGTTATACGGTTATTAATTGACTGATAATTGTAGTGCGGACGTGTGGCAACATGAATCTTTGTTAATACAATAATTCCGTAATGATTGATGATTTGATGGCGTTTCTGGGTCACCATTCCCTATTCTATTGCGTATCTCGTTAACTGTATATCGATCATCGAACATGTTTACTTGCCTGAAAACAGCAATAATTAAATGCATTTTACATTACACTAATTTGCAAAATTGAGAAATAATGTACTTACCAGATTCGATTAATTAATTTTTGCTGAAATTTTATTAAATTTATTTACGTATCTATACACGAAAAATACCCTTAATACAAAAATCGAAGACAGTTTAAAGTAAAAATAAATATATGTTTTTCAAGATGTTTTATTTAATAAAAAAATTGACAATTTCAAATTACTATGCACTTTTTTCCGATAAACAAATAAGATGTACACTTTAACTAAAATGAAACATTATTTTTAGTTTGTTTATATTCCCAAGAGCTGGACCAGACATCAAATATTTGCTGGGTTTCATCAGAACGCAGCTATCTACAAGTACAACAATAGCGTTGGTGTTTGGACCAAAGGTACTTCTTTTAAAATATCTAATTACTTTACCTCTAAACATTGAGATGACTGAATTGAACTGTTTTATTAAAACACAAAATGTATTTGATTTTTAGATTATAAGAGTGTTGAGAGGACAAGGCGATCAGTGGGACAACAGAGCTAGGTCGCGTGGTGTGACGGCTTCGTTTTCTTTAAACGGTATTGGTCTGGTTCCTGAAGAGGCTCCGGATCTCTTCCAAGAGAACGAAGAACTCAAGGTAATCCTATTTTTTAATTGGTTTTGAAAGTTTTATTATGAAGACTAGAGAAATGAAGTTTATTATCTTCTTTCTTTATCAATATTACAATTGTAAATAAATACATTATTTTACTAAGATTAAAGAGCTTTAAAAATAGCTTCGATTAATTTCACAAAGATATTTTCTTCGGCTTTATATCTGTAAAATATCTCGTCATTTTTTATAATTTACAAAAAAAATTAGAGTGATTTACTAATGACCCGTTACCTACACTAGAACCTCACAAGTAAATTTGAAATTTGTCCATTTGTCAACATTTAAATTACAAAGGAACATTTGGCGCCCAACGTGGGTCCTGATCCTACTACCCTGAGATTAAAACTCTCATACACTTTACTAGTAAATAAAGATATATAATAATAATATTATAGAAGATAAATTATGAAAATCAAGATAAATAATGTACACACATAAACACGAAATGCTAGATAATATAGTTCAAAGTCAACTTTTTAAGACTGAATTTAAGAAAAAGTAAACATGTTCAAACAAATTAAAATATTACTCAAGTTCGATAACTATATAGATAAAGAATTAATTATAAATGGAAGAAATTCAAAATCTAAAGAAAATGTAGAATTTAATTTACTAAATTTAATAAAAAGTAGGTAAAGACATTGAATAAATCACTGCACTAAGATTCAAATAGTAAGAAAAAATTATAAATATATTTCTCTACACTCTCCTAATATGGTAAATACAAACTGACGTCTCAGTTTCAAAAACTTGTACAGAATCATATTAATAACTGATAAATACAGTGTTAAGCAAGGAAACGAAAAGAAAATAAAAAACAAATTCATTAATATAATTCGGACACTCTCCTAAATTGGTAATTGCAAACTAGATAGTTTCAAATACTTATCCAAAATTATACTTACAAATAAAGAGAAATGTAAAGAGAAAATTATATTAACTAGGAAATTAGGTAGAAATTTTTTAATAAAAAAATACTATTAGTAACTGAATATATATTACCAAAAATTAAGGTAGCTATTACAGACATTATTGCTTTAAAAAATAAGCAGTAGCAGACAGTTAAAAGTTAGAAAGTAATGTCTGGTCTGACTCATAAATATTCCAATGGTGTAAAAGGAAAAAATTGACTACAGGTGGTATTACTTGGTCGTGTAGGTAATAGCAGAATAGTAAAAATTCAGATATTAATCTTTACTATTCTGGCCTGACATTATTTATGAAAATTTAGCAATATTTTAACTTAAAAGGAACGGTATGGAAATCAAGGAAATTACAGAATATTTTATTCATTGTCAGAAGTATCATTATTAACGTTAGGTATGACTTTATTATCATCATCCTCAGATAAATCATTATCAACATCAACGAAACTTTTTTTTAAATCAAAGACATGGTAATTACCTAAGTCTTTTCCATCTAAGTCTTTAATATTATACACTAGTTTAGAGAGAACCTTATGTACTGTACACGGAGTGCATTTAGGTACAAACTTAGCATTAAAATTATTAATTTTAGATGATAAGACGAAATTCTTTTTCCATAATCTATCACCAACATCTCTTTTTCTTAAATTATAATATTTACAATTTCTATCATAGGCTGATTTAAATTTTTGCCTAACATCCATAAACAATTTAGGTAAATTTTGTGTGTCATCGATACGTTGTAATTTTTCAAATACTGACGGAATATTATTAGAATTATTTGAAATTAAACCATAAAAATCTCCAGAAAAGAGAACGTTACGAGCAAAATTAAGGAAGGATGGAGAATACCCTGTGACTTCATGTCTGGCTGTATTTATGGATTGAACTACTCTAGGCAAAAATATATCCCAAGAACGATGATTATCATGTATATAACAGCGAAGTGCTGAGACAATTGTCTTATTGGTTCTTTCACTATGATTAGCTTGAGGATGATAAACAGGATTGTAAATTATTTTCTAAACTTTGTATTTGTCCATCAAAGCTTTAAATTCTTTAGAAACAAAAACACTTCCATTGTATGTAGAAACAATTTGACAAATATGTTAAAGATATGTGTTTCTATAAATTTAGTTATACTAGCTGCAGTAGCTTTAGACATAGGATGAGCAAAACAAAACTTAGTAAACCAATCTGTTATTATAAGAGCATATTTGTTTTTATTCTTTGTTCTAGGATATGGTCCGATAATGTCCATTGATAACGATTGAAAAGAATGATTAATATTTTTATAATTACCCATAATACCAGCTTTAGGTTCATTCGTGCTTTTACAAGACGAAAAGATATTACATTTTTTAATATACCATACATCTTTCCTTAAATTTGGCCAGTAATAAATTTCTGAAATACGAGTTTTGGAAATACCATGATATCATGATAAGTTTTAAGAATTTCAGAACGATTCTTATTAGGTAAAACAATTTTCCAATTAGTTAAATTGGATATCAAAGGATTGTGAGAAAAAATATGTTTATACAAGATTCTATTTTCAACTTTGAAAGAGGGATATTTTTCAGGACATGAATCAACTTTATGTAACATAGATTTATACCATTTGTCAGGTTTAAATTCTGCAACATCTAAGATAGAAATCTCATTAACTAAACGACTTAAAGATTCACTCACTGTCATAGAACAACCTTTCCTATGCTTAATAGTAAAATCAAATTGGGATAAACCTCAGATAAATAAATAATAATAGATAACTGAATGTCAAAAATTTACATTGCGTTTGTTTGAAAGCAACATATACAAGCCAGTTGTTAGGAGGGGAAGAGCGTGGTTTGTTTACTTTTATTATTCAGTAGCGTATCAAATAAATGTCAATAGAAATGCTTTTGATTTATATTATTTTATTAGTTTTGAGATATTTCAATGGGTCAATGTTTCTAATATGAGATGTTTATGGAAAACCGTCAATAATGAATTTTTCAGTCGACCAATACATATATTTTTTAAATTAAAAACATACATTATTTTTATACACAAATAACTTGAATAAACGTTGCAAATGATAGGTTTTATAAATTCTAAATTTTTGTACTAATATTTTTTAATAATATCGATTCTTTTGTAAATTATTTTTATTGATTTATTATGAGTACCGCTTATATATGTAATAAAAAATAGAATAATGTATCTGTTTATTGTTAGTCCCTTTTAAGTTAATTAAATTTTGTTCACAAAATATTTATGGTTTTTAATAATTGGGAAAGTAGGGTTAAAAAAACAATTTTTTTAATAGGTATGTAATTCATTTTATTAAATAGTTGGGTTAGATCTGGAAAACAAAACAAAGACAAATCTTATAATAACAGTTTAGAATAAAGCGATACTTATGTAATAACTGATAAGTTCATAATTACCGTTTTAAAATATTGCCAAGGTTTTCTAATACACAATATTTTGAATGATAAACTCAAACATTTTGGCTTTTAAAACTTAATTTCGATGAATTTTGTCAGATAGAAATAGAACAACGTTAAGCAATTTTTTAGAGACGTTGTGTTATTGTACTCATTTGGTTAAATAACAATTAATAATGGATAATGGGGTGATGATAATAATAATAATTTAGTTGCCAACAATTTTCCTTTCAAATAATTTAAAAATCAAATAATTATGTGACAGGTACCTAGATAACTAAAACTAATATTCGTTAACTACAGATAAATAAAACCCAACAATTTTCCTACCACACAATTTACAAATTAAATTAATTATGAGACGTGATAATAAGTAAATATAATATACATTCACTTGAGATGTTGTTGGGAACGGGGTGTTAATACACTGCGACCTAAAATATCTATTGTGCCCCCTTCTGTCGCTAATGCACCAAGGAAATGTCTCAATGCCTATAACGACCCTTCCAATCCTATCTTCTCAAGGAAGTGTAGGATTTGGAGTGGCTTCGTGTTAGGTAAATCTCTCTCTCTTTTATATTTGATATCCTCCTACTAGGTATGGTGCCCTTGGATTCTGGAGTACTACAGATTCAGTTAGAATGTGAATGGAGGTTTCGTCCTCCTTCTCACAGAATCTGCACTCACTATCCTCTACTACTCTCAGTTTACTAAGGTGTCCTTTTAGTCGATAATGCCCGGTAAGGAACCCTGTTACAATACGAAGCCTGTTCTTGCTCAGGCAGATGTAGGCTGTGATTTATGCCTTATTTATGCACTACTCAATATAACAACACCTTGTTGTAAGCTTTTATTCTCTAGTATTCTGATAAACACAGTAATTCAGTAATGGTTATAATACAAGACAAAACTCAAAATGAAATACAAACTTGTAATGCGAGACAATGCGCATCTGACTCTTATTAAGTACTCGTGGCGGCATCTACGTACGATCTATAATCCTACGGGGTCACAGACTACAGATGACTGTGATATTAGGAGAAACACTTATATGAAGCTGAAACATAGATGGCCTTACGGGTACTAACATTACTATTTATAAATGGGTATACAGATCTCACACAGGCTTATGATGTTTTCTGGTTATATTCATCATTTACCCAGAAGTATCTTAGCCTGTCTTAGCCGTAAGAGATTGATCCAATTATCGGTTCTTCTACTGCCCAATTCTTATTTAATCTCGTCGTGGACGTTTGAACGAGAAAAAATGTGACCATCGCCTTTCAAGGGGATGCTTTAGATGTTCTTCAGACTGTACCTGTGGAAAAAACGGATGACTTTGAAAGACTTAAAGGATCGTAAGCAGAATCGAGACAAGTCTCCAAGAATACGAATTAGATATTTCCAGGATGATGCGATACTGGCAACCATTTTCCTACTACACAATTTACAAATTAAATTAATTATGTGACGTGTAACTATAATAAGTAAATATAATATACATTCACTTGAGATAAATGAAACCTTTTTTAATTTAGACAATAAGAAAACATATCATAATAATTACATATATATATATATATATATATATATATATATATATATATTATTGTGTTATTAAAATAACATGAATAGGTAATTAAAAAATTACAAAATTTATTGGTTCCCCTACTACTACTTAGAATATTCAAATTAATTAGACATAGACAAAAAAACATTTTTATTATTTATAGTTTTTGTTCAAATACTCACTTAGTTTCAGATGTAGAAGGTTTAGAATGTGACAGTTTCCAGTTGAGGAACAGCTTCAGGATGTGAGTAAAATAAGGGCATTACTCCTTTCATTAAAAACATTTTTCCTCCTGGAGACTTAGCAAAGGCAGAATCCTCAAAATGTCTTGAACAAAATCTACTGAATACACTCTTCATCCTCACGTATACCCAAACTCTTCATCCACATATATCTAGTTTGAGGATCTTTTGGAAACCTAAATAGGTATAAATAGTGTTTTCTTATTCATATAGGTAGGTAGGATTTCATATGTAATACAGAATGCAACATAGTATACTTTAAAATAACTATGGTGTTCTAACAATATATTTTGTCATTAAAATAAAGCAACACTAAGATTTTATAACTAAAGTGAATGCCACTAGAGCCTTCTTAAATGTACAGTGTGCATAACAATACAACTTTAATTTAAAGATAGCCTATTAATAAATTCAAAGTTATTAAACACAGGCACAATAAAATATTTCGAAATTCGACGTTGAATGTTATTTTAAACTTTAAAATAAATTTTTGTTGTTTAAACCTTATTTTGAATTATGATACCCCTCAAAAAAGTGTGATGCAGCGGTAATGATTTTTATTTACTTACCTATGAAACGTTATCGAACTGAACTTGAGATACTTTCTCGAGCACACAATACAATTCACTGGCATTTTTAAGCAATTAAATGCACCAAAATAACTTAAACCACAAAAATGTTTCAATTAAAGTACGAAATAAACTCAAAATGAACTACAAAATAACAATAAAATAACTAACCTAACTAACGTATTCCTGTCAATTTTTTGCTAACCAATCAGCTGTGTAACCAAAATAGCGAATATCCAATCAAGTCGTGTAACCACTGCTATATAGTGAGAGGAGATGCTGGTTACAAATATTGCATGATAGGGCTGTATCTATTATTTATTTATTTATCTGAGGGATAAACGGAGAGCCAACCGAGCTAAACGATCAGAAGGATTGGACAATTTATAAAGATATTGTAAGGAAGAATGATCCGTTTCTAAAAGGAAGTGTGTACCTTCAACATAACACCGAAATTTTTCAACTCCAAAAATACATCCAAGTAATTCTCTTTCAGTAGTGGATAATTTTCTTTCACAAGTCGTTAAGCTACGACTAGCATAAGCAATTGGGTGTTCAAGACCATCACATTCTTGATATAAGATAGCACCAATTCCGGTTTCACGATATGAAAAGGAAAAATCTTATTTAATACATTTAAACATAGTAAAGCATAATATCTTATCCAAAAAAAAATAATATATAAATTATCCATGTGTTATCCAGTGTTAATATTGAGGTTATGTTTGGAACTTGACAATTATTTAAGAAATCCTTGTATAAAATATATATTTTCAACAATATATTAGTATTAAAACTTACCTTATAAAATTAAACGGATTTTACGATAGATTAAAATCATTTAGTACATCGGATGCACAAGATATATTGAAATTCAAATCAACTTGATTCGTTGACATCCAAGTCAAAAATAATTCTCACAATAAGAATCAAGGCAGAAGAAAACGACAAATGACATTTGAGTAGAGGTCATTGTGTCAAAATAAAGAATAACGATTCCAACCGTTACAAAATCCTTATCTCTAGTCTTCATATATATTTTATATAATTCACATTCTCACACTTTTATACAGGAAGAAATACAAAAACTAGCAGCCCAAATAGAATTCATGAAAATCGTCCATATGGAGAGCAACAACCGGCACGTCAAACCAAAAAGCGGGGGCTACTTTTCGGCCCAAAACGCCCCCAACGTAGTCCACAGTCCTCTTACCAAACAAGGCTACATCCTCGGCCAGCCGGCCAGACCTCCGGAAGAACTGTGACAATGTCTGACTCTAAAAACTCTGGCAAGCATCAAGGCCAATGCCGGAATCCAAGAGGTAGCCGGAGCCGTGAAGGAACCGCTTGAAGGAGGGGTGGAGTGGTTCAGACGTAGCCTTAAAGGGAAAGGGAAGGTTTGCCTGCAGGGGCAAAGCGTGCTTCTATAGGAATCTGAAATTAAGATAGCAGCGCCACCTATATACTACTTATTTATACAATATTACAAAGGACTGACAAATGTTTAAATGTGTGAAGAAGATATCTATAAAAAATTCAAAAATTTGCAACTGCTTTTTATGAAAACGTTACTAATAATGCACTCAAGGTCACACTAATGTTTAAATAAGTAGGTCCGTTTTTTAACAACTGGTGGTGGCATACAAGGGGGCTCCGGGGGAGGGATCATGAGATGAAAATTCTTACAATTTTACAAATTTATTTAAACAGTGTCACAATAATGTTTAAATAAGTAGGTATGTTTTTTTAACAACTGGTAGTGGCATAAAAGGGGGCTCCAGAGGAGTAATGAGATGAAAATTCTTACAATTTTACAAATTTATTTAAACAAATATGATAAAAATCCATCCTCCCTGAAAATTCTCTCTGGAGCCTCCCTTGGTGACATATCGCTTATTTTTAGATCCATATAACCTACAATGGAACTGGAATCTCTAAATGTCATCTAGACTTAATTGCTATTTACTAAAAAAAGCAATTTTACTTGTTTCAAACCATTTAAATTAAGAATGAGTGGCCATTTTCATGAAAAATTTCATTTAGAGCAGAAAATAATCTTTGAAAAGTATGCAGGTGTCAATTAAATTTGATAATCAACTGTCACTTATTTGTTTACAGGAGAAAATTTAAAAATAAAATTATGTAAATAAAAATGTATGTAGGAAAAAGAGTTACAAATAAATGTTTCTTTGAATACTTCATTCTTTATGAAAGTATGTAAAAAAAATATATCTGACTGATTTTTATATGAGTAAACTAATAGAAAATGTGCTTCAAAGTGTGATACATCGGCTAGAGATGCACTAAAAACAGTTTTAACTGAATTTAAAATGTCTGTCAGCTTGAAATGTTTCAAAAATAACGATTTTACACTTACGATGTGTTGCCAACGTGCTTAAAACTAATCAGAACTGTCAAAATAATTTTTTGAAATGTTTCCAAGCGATCATAAATGTCAAATAAATCGCTCGATGTCAATACGTGTTAAATATAAATAAATATATCATAGATAACTTGTAAAGTTATTTTTACCTTAAATGTACGAGCTTTTAAACGTGTATTTCTAGATCCTACGGTAGTTCAAATCCCTACGAATTAAATTCGAACCACAAACGTCAAGTATTTGATATACAACAGACAGGGTTGTTCTTGCCATTACTTTCGTAATAAATCTATTACTTTTTTGCTTTAAATGTTACGTTATTACGTTTTTCTAAAATCTATTACTATTTATTCAAGAAAAATGCCTCATGCACAATCAATTTCTACATTTCCAGTGAGCACAATTTAAAAATATTACTATCTTTAAATCGAGCATGCTTAAACAGTTTAGATTAGGTTTGGAACGATCCATTGAAATCTGCACATGCGCCGAAATGTAAAAGAATCCGATCTTAAAATGACATTTAGTACGTTTTACTGAAATCTATTACGTTTTTTTGGTCCAAGAACAACACTGACGACAGATATCAATGTCATGCTTTGACATATGCTACAGGTAAATGTGACGCTGGCTCAAAAATCGTGTAGACGAGGGATAATTTAGTGCCGTAACGTCTACGAAATACCAAATAAATGTTAAACGGCTCAATCTAAAGAGTTGTGTACCTTAAGAAATTAGGCAAAAATATTTGTGATAGATTACATTTTAGGTACAAAACTTAGTCGGTGAATACGACAATACCGTTTAAAGATATCCTTTTTCGATGTTGATATTTTTAATTTTTAAAATAATATATATATTTTATTGTTATTAGATTTGTTGTTCGTTGTTATTTGTTTTTCGGATGCTGCGATATACTGAGAAACTGGTAAACATATCGTATATAAAATAGTGGACAAATTCCAAAGTTCGTAGACAACGCGGTGGTCTCATCACGGTTGCTAAGGACGCAGTGACGTCACGGAATGAAAAGTCGAGCTTACAGAAAATATTCTGCTGCGGTTCGTACATTAGGTTTTTAAAAAATCTAATATTTTATTAATATTTGGTGTTGATATTTTTATTTGTGGACTATACATCTGCGTTGAAGTTTTTATAAAATCGGTAATTTGGTTTTTTGAAAGACAAGCTACAAAATGGTAAGGAAAAATCATGTAATGATCTCCATCAAATTTCAAATTAATTACTTTTTATTTGAATTATAAAGAGAAATATTATTGTGTGAATGGTTTATTTTAAACATTTTGGATTAGGGTTCGACCTCCTTGCTAAATTCGGATCACACTTTGTTTATATCCCGAAATATATTGAAATATTGACAAGCCTGGAGTGAGCCGTTGTTTTGCTGTTGGCAAACAATTTTTACTTTTTACACACAAAAATCGTTAGAACAAATAAACTAAAATTAAAGACTAATGGTAAGATTTAAGAGTAATTGTTCTGCAAATATCATTCACCATTTTTAAATTAATTCCAGTTTTGTTCGCCCTACATTTAAAAGCAGACGAGATGGCTTCTTAAGAAAACATTAAAAATAACAAAGAGCAAAAAGTTTAAAGAACTTTACTAAAAGAAAATACATTTATAGGAAGTTTTTAGTAAAAAGTACATAGTTACAAAAACATTTTAAAGAAGAAAACAAGAACCTTCTAGAGTTAAGAAGAAGTTTGTAAATCATATACGAGAAGATATTGTCACTAAATTTTGCTCTCAATTAATATAAAAAATGTTTATTTTAATTAATTCCCGCCTGAGGACATGTAGAAGATCTCCGTTTCCCAGAAATTGCCGTTTTTCAACAATTGCGAGTACCCTCATAGAATAAAATATTCCTATATTTGCCGAAATCCGAATGTGCATTTTGTAGAGTCGATTTCGTACCAATTATCTACCTTTATTCGTCAAAGTACTAGAAGGACATTTTTTTATTTTTAAATTGTAAACAGTCGGCTGTAGTAGTCGTATCACCCCACTCAGGTTTATCAAAAAGCATAAATTCAATGACATCTGGGAATCACTCTCTTGATTTCCGGCCGCCGTAAGCTCTTCTCTCTTGATTGCCGACAGCCGAAAACTATTCGCCTTTCTATAGTGCCTAGTAAATACTCCGTGAGTGCCGTGATTTCGAAAAAATTCATTGAATAACCCCGTTTATCTTCTAAGGTAGGAACCGTATATTATTTTTTTTATATTGACTTTTATATAATTAGTTGGGACACCCGTACGACAAGTGAAAAATTTTGATTCATATCCAGGATATTTCATTTCATCCCTCAGTGGGAAACCGTTGGCAATTTTTATTTGAGGCTGGACATAAGCTAGACTCTGAGTGCTCTCTTTGTTAACGACTATATCCAATTTCTCTTAAAACCCACCCAGTTAACATCGAAGTGAGAGGTTCAACCTGTTTTCAATTGTTTTTATTATTTTATTGTTTTATTTTCTTTTTCGGAGATTCGATCCGTTCGCGGGTTAGAGTGCTCTCTCTCCTGATGACGTTATCTAATTTCCCAAAAAGAAATTTAAATTAATTTCCGCGCCTCACTTCATGTAAAATTTCTTTTCTTTTAATTTTTTATTATCATTCCGTTCCCCGTCCACAATTTGTTATTGAATGAAGCCAGACGACTTCTGTAAAATTAAATTCACACACGCTCTCGATCGACTCTGGGAAAATTTCAAAATATTATTTTCTACGATCGTCGCTTCCGCATAAATACCCATGTTTCTCACTAGACGAAAATTTTCGCTTCTCATCGCTCGTGGTTAAGATACGAGGGGGTTCCGATAACTTTGATTTCATTTATTTGCTTGCATTTGATTACCGTCATATTTAAATTGTTTTCAAGTGTATTAATTTATTTTTAATAAATGTTCCGTATATAGGGAGTTTCATAATTCCCGGACCGCTTGGCCTCCTATGCTAGCGAACCGTAGTTATTTCTCAATATTTAAATTGTTTTCGAGTGTATTAATTTATTTTTAATAAATGTTCCGTATACAAGGAGTTTCATAATTCCCGGACCCCTTAGCCTCCTGTGCTAGCGAACCATAATTATTCCTCAATATTTAAATAGTTTTCAATTGCAATAATTTATTTTTCATAAATTTTCCGGATATAGGGATCCGTCAATATTTAAATAATTTTCAGTTCTAATAATTTATTTTTAATAAATTTTCCGAATATAGGGTGGCATTCATATTTATTTACTGTTGTATTTTTTTTGTAAATATATATTTTATTACCTATTCCTGTGTTTCTCTTACTGCTGGTTCTTAACCGTTCTCTTTCAGGGTACCGTAGGGTACGAGATGTAAAGGAGATAAGTGTTTGATTTTTATTTATTCTAGTATAGTGGCTACCTAGCAGTGACCGCCTGGAATTATTTACCTCCACTGAGTTCACCTTGAATACACTCTGGTGTACCACAGGGTCGCAGAGCAAACTGCGATACCAAAACTGGCGCCTGAGTAACCCCTATTCGGGAATCACCTTCATAGCGCCACACAGACTCACTGATTCACTATAGGTGAACCAGAAGCCTGTCACAATATTTCAGTAGAAGGTGCTATATAAACCGGAAATGCTAACAGTAATTGATGAATTCTCTAGGTTTTTCTTTGTTTTTTCATGTATCAGCACGGCTTCATCTTAAGTAATCAAGAATTTGAGAGAATTATTCTTCATCTTCGGTACTCCCTCCTATATCCACTCTGACAATGGTACATCTTTTATTTCAATGAACGCAAATCATACTTGGATGCCACTAATAGATCTACTCCTTACAATCTTTAATGCAATGGACAAGTGGAACGGTATAATGGCATCATCTGGAAAACCATTAACCTTGCACCTTGGTTAAATGAACTGAAATTGAGCCAATGAGAGAGTACTATCAGAGGCGCTTCATTCGATTCACTCATTACTATATGTACTGCCACCAATGCAACTCATGAGAGAATGTTCAACCACCCCCGACGTTCTTACAGTGGAATATCTCTCCCTACATGGTTAACATCACCTGAACTTTTTCTACTTCATAAATTTAATAGGACCATTAAATATGAGCCTTTAATCGAAGAGGTAGATCTTATTGAAGTCAACCCACACTATGCTTGAGTTCAACTCCTTGATGGTAGAGTAACTACCATATCGCTTAGACATCTGGTCCCTTCATCTGGACAACTTATTCAAAATTCTGATAATCCTAGTTCTTCACAACTACATGAAGAAAATGATTCCCCTTCCAGTCCTGAACATTCTTCAGTTACAAAATAATATAGATCAAGAGAACGAAGAGAAAAATGAGGAAGAGAAAAATGAGGAGCATACTGCTGAAACTCAACAAAATTGTGAGACTCATCAGATAAATCCTGAATCGAGAAGATCAATGCGATTAAGAAAAGCCCCAACCTTTCTAGATGATTATGTAAGGAAGAATGTAATGATAATCAGTGAATGTACTTACTTAGGATCGATTCCACCGTTGTGTTAAACGAAGTTTAAAATGACATTTTTACATTAACAGTGTCATTTTAATCTCCGTTTAACACAACGGTGGAATCGGCCCTTAGTAAGTTAGTTACTTATTTATTATATGTGAAATTGTCTTAGAGCATGCTCTAAGGAAATTGTTATATTTATTTCATTGTCAATGTCGCTTTCTGTTTATTAAAACCTTGAAAAAGGTTTCGTATTTTATTACAGAAATACTCTATAAAGTATCCCTTGCTGGGGATTTCAACTTTACAAAAGTGTGCTGCTAAAATAAATCTGAGATATGGTCTTGGATGATTTATTTAAGTAGGTACTTCAAGTATATATAATATCTACTCTGTGTATTATATGTTTATAAACACAATAGATAAAACTGTTTTTCTCTAATTTGGTACCTATATTTATAGATTATTGTAATAAAACTGGGTTGTTGTTGTTTTATTTTTTTTTTTTTAACTATATTATACTGTTCATACATCCTAGAAACTGACAAAATATATTTTTTATTTCTGATATAAATATTTATTTTATGTTTCTTCTGAAGTCCAATGGGGCCTTGTTTTCTTCTATAAAATTATTTGTATCTATCTTTTACTAAAAATTTCCTGTAGAAACCCCTTTTTTTTAATAATGTAGGTACTTTTAGTAAAGCTCTTTGACTTTGCTTGTTTTTTGTTGTGTTTAATACTTGTTAAGAAACCATGTCTTCTGCTTTTAAATGTAGGGTAGACAGAGCTGCAATTAATTTAATAATAATGAATGATATTTTCAAAATAATACTCTAAAATCTTACCATTAGCCTTTAATTTCAGTTTAGGCTCCTTTATTTACGGTATCACTATCAAACTGAGCTGACCCACAATCGTCTTTATTTTAAATGTGGGATGAGTGCACTTTTATTACGCTTCAGACAGATTAGGATAGTGAGGGAGATCCGAAGGGTGAACAAATAAAAAAACTCCGTACAAGTTTACTTGAAGCTTTGTAAATTTAAACAACCTTCAAACTGAAAAAGCAGAAAAATACAAATAAACAGATATAGTTTTTATTGAAATATTAGTAATACAGGCTCTCTGGTAGACTATTTAATAATATTTGTGACAAAATTTTACAATGTAGCTTCTGACAACAATTAGGTAACTCTTTTATTATGTTTTTATATTTATATTTGCTATGGAAAACAAATGATTATTAAAACATAATGATCAATTTACCATAAAACTGACTGACAACAAACTGTTATAAATATTAAAAATAGACACAAATAATTGTTTATGGGAGAAAACATTCAGTTACTTTATTTCTTCTAAAGATTTTTGTCAATTTTTGTATGTAAAAAGTAAAAAAAATTTGCCAACAGCAACACTACGGTTGGCGCTTGCCAAAATTTCAAAATATTTCGGGATATAAACAAAATGCTTAAAATAAACCATTCACACAATAATATGTTTCTTTATAATTTAAATAAAAAATAATTAATTTGACATTTGATGGAAATCATTACATGATTTGTCAATGCCGTTTTGTAGCTTATTACTGATTTTATAAAAACTAACACAGGTATATAGACCAAAAATAAAAACATAAACACAACTAAATATTAATTAAATATTAGATTTTCTAAAGAACTAATGTAGGAACCGCAGCATATTTTTTTGTCAACTCGATTTTTATTTCCGTGACGTCGCACCTTTCCTTAGCAACGGACAACGAGGCCACCGTGTCGTCTACAAACCGTGGATAAATCACTCCAAGTGAAAACTGGGCGTCGATTCTCGACTTGTAGGAACCTTTTCCTATAGGAATTTGTGACACTTTCCTATATGTAGGAAAATGTCATAAATTTTCGATGTATATAAAAATGTCAAATATTCCTATAGGAAAATATTCCTACGAGTCGAGAATTGACCCCCTGGGGTATATCTGTCAAATTAATTATATATAATTTCCGATTATATGACATAAATCCAAAATTAATTTTATAAAAATAAAAATGTTCTTGTTTTATTCGTTCGTTTTTATTTTCTGTTGTTTAGCACAGCACAACATATGTTTCGGAAAACTTTTCCATCTTCGGATGCCGTCAAAGGAAAATTTTTTTGAAACATATGTAGTGCTGTGCTAAACAATAGAAAAAAACGACCGAATACCAAGGAAATTATTCTTATTCACATAAATCCAAAATGCTGTCTTTCGGTTTGCAAGAATTGCATGAAAAGGAGAAATTTGAATGTATCGCCCTATATATTATTACATATTTGGGTATAATGAATTAAAATACATAACATTCAAAAGTTATTTACCCTTTTTTCTTTATTCTTCAATTTAAATTTGATCATGTTTCTTAGTGTATCGTAAGAATTCGATTTTTTATTGATTTACCTGATTTGTGCGTATATCTTATATATAGATATGTGTTACTGTTGACATCTATAAATATTTTATATTTGTATTTGTTTAAAATATATACTATATGTATTCAATCAGGAAAAATATATATTCGTATAAAAATGTTGAATAAATGTGTTTACAATAAGGTGTTTTAGTTTATTTTATCCAATCCCGAGGTATTTCTATTTTAACCATTTGCAGAAACCCTGCAGCTGCAAGCAAAGATAGCGATTCTCAAAAACTGTTTCTAAACTAGGAAGGCCTTGAAAAAATTCGCGTATTTCGAGCATGCCAGGTACTAAACGAGTAATAGTTAGTAGTTAATATTTCTGACAAGTAATATACATCCCAATACCTTTTTGCCAGGTGGAACCATTTTTCCCCCCAACGCCTTCATTGGTACTTTGTTCTTGTCAATTTTGACAAAATCAGTGCCAGGTACTAAAAAAAAAACGCGGTACAAGGCTGAGACTTCGTACACGTAATACTTATTCCAATCCTTTTTTGCCAGGTGAAACCATTTTTCCCCCCATTGCCTCCAAGGGGTACTTTACTCTTGTCAATTTTGACAAAATTAGTGCCAGGTACTATAAAAAACTCGCTAGATTGCTTAAACTTCGCACATATAATTATTATCCCAATACCTTTTTGCCAGGTAAAAACCATTTTTCCCCCCATTGCCTCCAAGGGGTACTTTACTCTTGTCAATTATGACAAAATTAGTGCCAGGTACTAGAAAAAACAAGCTAGATAACTAAAACTTAGCACACAGAATTTTTATCCCAATACCTTTTTGCCAGGTGGAACCATTTTTCCCCCCATCGGCTCCAAGGGGTACTTTACTCTTGACAATTGAGAGTGCCAGGTACTAGAAAAAACAAGCTAGATAGCTAAAACTTTGCACACGTAATTCTTATCCCAATACCTTTTTGCAAGGTGGGACCATTCTTCCCCCATCGGCTCCAAAGGGTACTTTATTCTTGTCAATTTTGACAAAATTAGTGCCAGGTACTATAAAAAACACGCTAGATTGCTTAAACTTCGCACATATATTTATTATCCCTTTGGAGCCGATGGGGGAAAAATGGTTCCACCTGTTAAAAAGGTATTGGGATAAGAATTATGTGTGCAAAGTTTTAGTTATCTAGCTAGCTTCTTTTTTCTAGTAGCTGGCACTAATTTTGTCAAAGTTGACAAGAGTAAAGTATCCCTTGGAGGTAATGGGGACAAAAATGGTTTAACCTGGCAAAAAGGTATTGGGATAATAATTATATGTGCGAAGTTTAAGCAATCTAGCGTGTTTTTTCTAGTAGGTACCTGGCACTAATTTTGTCAAAATTGACAAGAGTAAAGTACCCCTTAGAGTTGTTGGGGGGGAAAATGGTTTCACCTGGCAAAAAAGGTATTGGGTTAAGAATTACGTATGCAAAGTTTTAGCTATCTAGATTCTAGCGTGTTTTTTCTAGTACCTGGCACTAAAATTTTGTCATAATTGACAAGAGTAAAGTACCCCTTGGAGCCGATGGGGGGGAGAAATGGTTCCACCTGGCAAAAGGTTATTGGGATAAGAATTATGTGTGCGAAGTTTAAGCAATCTAGCGTGCTTTTACTAGTACCTGGCACTAATTTTGTCAAAATTGACAAGAGTAAAGTACCCCTTGGAGTTGATGGGGGAAAAATGGTTTCACCTGGCAAAAAGGTATTGGGTTAAGAATTACGTGTGCAAAGTTTTAGCTATTTAGCATGTTTTTTCTAGTACCTGGCACTAATTTTGTCATAATTGACAAGAGTAAAGTACCCCTTGGAGGCAATGGAGGGAAAAATGGTTTCACCTGGCAAAAAGGTATTGGGATAAGAATTGTGTGCGAAGTTTAAGCAATCTAGCGTGTTTTTTTATAGTACCTGGCACCAATTTTGTCAAAATTGACAGGAGTAAAGTACCCTTTGGAGCCGATGGGCGGGGAAATGGTTCCACCCGGCAAAAAGGTATTGGGATAAGAATTATGTGTGCGAAGTTTAAGCAATATAGCGTGTTTTTTTATAGTACCTGGCACCAATTTTGTCAAAATTGACAGGAGTAAAGTACCCTTTGGAGCCGATGGGGGGGGGAAATGGTTCCACCCGGCAAAAAGGTATTGGGATAAGAATTATGTTTGCGAAGTTTAAGCAATCTAGCGTGTTTTTTATAGTACCTGGCACTAATTTTGTCAAAATTGACAAGAGTAAAGTACCCTTTGGAGCCGATCGGGGGGAAAATGATTCCACCTGGCAAAAAGGTATTGGGATAAGTATTACGTGTACGAAGTCTCATCCTTGTACTTGGTTTTTTGTAGTACCTGGCACTGATTTTGTCAAAATTGACAAGAACAAAGTACCCCTTGGAGGCGTTGGGGGGGAAAACGGTTCCACCTGGCAAAAAGGTATTGAGATGTGTATTACTTGTCAGAAATATTAACTCCTATTACTCGTATAGTACCTGGCAGCGGTCAAATTCCAATCCGCAAATTAGACATAGGTACCCTCTTTTTAATTGTCAGTTTGGATTTAATAGGTTTCTTCTCGAAGCGAGTTCCTAACATATTGAGTATGTGCAGTATAAAATAACTTCCAACAGACCAAAGTTCCAAACAAATTGAACTTGTTTGGTGTTCCTGCAAGAATAAAAACATGTTGATAACATGCTTGTCATATTTTTTACATGCATGCTTCCCATTTCAAAAAATTAGGACATTTTCATTAATTTTTTATTTTAAATGTAAGACTTAAAATGTGGGAAAAAAACTCAAAGTAATTAAATCATACATTTTATTAATTAAATTTAACACGAGTTGGGTCAAACGGTCCATTAAACGGCGATCCATCTGCATGCCAAGCCTTCTTCAAGGTTTCATGCATTGCCAGTTCATCTGAAGTAGGCAAACCTAACTTTTTTCGCTCCTGGTTCCATTGTAATTCCTCAATTTTAGCTTGTGCTTCTTCAGGTAACTCCTCATATGGTCTTGAACAGTCTATTTTTGAAATATCTATTACTGGTTCGGATTGTACCAGACAGTTCCACCACATTTCTTGGCATTTGTCTAAATGAATGAGCAGTTTTTGACCATCTAGGGACCATACTGCATCATTAGCTTTGCATTTCTTACATAGATCACCCTTGAGCAAAACTTCACCGCTTTCTAAAGTTACATGTACATTACTTGGTAATATTTTTACATCTATATGTTTAGTGGTACAGTTTTTGGGTATTTTAACTATAATATCGATATCCGTTACAGTCTGTGACCAACAGTAATTCTCGAAAACACTACCGTTGTAACATTCCGATTTCGAAAAACTGAATTCTTCCCGTTCATCCTTAATTTCTGAAATCACTTCACTAATTTCCGTAATAGCTTTTTTCGTAATATTTATCTGATTCTTCCTAATTATTTCAGAACCAACAGGTTTGAACTTATAGAAAGTATGCCGCACTAACTTCTCAACTAATCCCTCTGGCAATCCGACCGGAGAATTTGGTTCTTTTGCAACATGATAAAAATCTGTCCTGAAATTCAATAAATTTGTTACTCCATAAAGACGAATTAAATTATTTTACCTTCTTTGAAGAAAACCGAATACCTCTTCTAAAAAGTTTGGCAGTGTTTTGCATTCTTTGAGCATTTCGAATAACATATCGTCGTGTTTATTATCTGACATTTTTTTAAATTTTTGTTATACAAATTGGTTATTTACAAATATTGTCAAATCTCAAAATTTATGTCACTGTCAATTTCTTCTTTACTTTTTTAGGGCCTCTTACTGTGTAATCGAGTATTTAGATCTTGTATTTTATAAGTCAGCCAATTTTTTGGATGGCCTTTAACGTAAACTTCGGTCATATTCACGATATACCCTACCCGCCGAATTAATTTATAAAAAATCGACAGGATTGTAGGAAATTGAATTATATTATCATACATTTGATAATCTAATAATAAAAGAAATATTGCATATTATCCAGTGAATTAAAAATGTTAAATGTTTAATTAGTTCGTGTTTAGTGTTTAGCTAGGTGGTTTTTTAGTACCTATTGTATTTGATTTATAAGTAATTTGTGAACTTTTAAATTATTTTAGATTATTTATGTTAAAGGTCAACTGAGATAAACGTTGCGTGAGCGTGAGATGCGTTTCATTTAATTTTATTAACCAATTCTTCGAATTTACTGATTTAGAAAAATTAGTGTTTAAAATAAAGGATAATAATTGTTCATAAAGCATGGTACTGGTTGATAAATTAATATTTTTTGTTTTAATTTCCTTCGTTTACTCTAATACATCACCTGAGGAAGAACAAGGGGTTAAATACGCCAATAAATGTGAAGGTACGTTTCAAATATGCATTTTGAGGTTACCTATGCTTATAAAACTTTTTTCCAGTGTGTAAAATTCTGGCAATCGAATTAGAATCCAGATTAGACGAAACTGGTAAATCTTCGGACATTATAGAAACGGGATATTCCGTAGACGATGTTAAACCCAAAAAGAAAAAGGAATATAAAAAATCCGAGTTAAGATTAATAGAATCTTTGGATGGTGTGTGTAATAGAATTTTAGAGTATAATATTCATAAAGAGAGAGACGATAGCACTAGATTTGCCAAAGGAATGAGCCAGACATTCCAAACCTTACACGGTTTGGTAGATAAGGGTGTAAAAGTTGAGTTAGGTATACCATATGAACTTTGGGACTCGCCAAGTGCTGAAATTACCAAATTAAAAACCCAAGTAAGAAAAGTTCATTTTATTTCTATTCGTTTATTCATTAGCCACTAAAATTTACTGCAGAAATTTTACAAAACCTTTTTTTTAGTGTGAAACATTACTAGAGGAAAATGAAAGTGATATCGAAAACTGGTATTTTAACCATCAAGGTAAAGAATCTCT
The DNA here is from genome assembly GCA_927349885.1 of Psylliodes chrysocephalus. Taxonomy (NCBI): domain Eukaryota; kingdom Metazoa; phylum Arthropoda; class Insecta; order Coleoptera; family Chrysomelidae; genus Psylliodes; species Psylliodes chrysocephalus. Next base: position 3,894,184 of record OV651813.1, read on the forward strand.
TAAGAAATACCTTTGTCAAGACAGAGCTTTAAAAAATGATGATAAAGCTTGTCTAGCCGAACAGAAAAAAGGTGATACAGGAAAAACCAAGAAACCGAAGAAAAAAAATGAACTGTAATTTTTATATGATTTTTAATAAATAATATATGAAATAGACTAATCATTTAAGTAAATTTTTATACTTAATATTTAATACATAAATTGTTTACTACTAAAATCTATAAAACTATTCTTTAGCTTTCCCTTCTTTTTCACGTTCAGCTTTACTCTTTCGTATATGTTTAGGTTTTCCTCTCAACGCTCTCATTCTATCCATTTCCTCCTTGAAATCGGTATGTTCATCTCTATACAAACCATAATATCTTAATTTCATCATTAGTTTTCCAGTTTCTATATGCCTCGGATAGTAGGCATACACTTCCCTGCGCAAATGCACTGGTTCTTCACTAAACAGTTTTACAACCTTCATTGATTTGGGATTTGTAGGCCGTACTACTTCTCCGAATATGCGGTTACTGAGTCTTTTCATTCTCTTTGCATATTCGGTGGTTTGTTTAACTAAATCTACGTATTTCGCATACTTACTCATTTTTGAAAATTTTTCAAAAATTTAAGGTTATTTTTTTAATATATTTTACTTCTTCTTTTTCATTTTTAATTTGGGCTTTATATGGATTAGTTGTCCGTTTCACAGAACACTTACTCTTAGAACGGTAACTCCCATGTTAAAAAAGGATGATAGAGTTTTTAGCGGCACCTGGTGGACGTGGTTGATTTTTTTTCAATTAAGTCCTTGTCTGGTAAGAGGCCATATGAAAGAAGAGAAAATAATAAAAAGAAGAAAAGCGCGGGGCTATTCAAATTTGACAGTAAAAATTATCCGCATTAAAAACTGTTAGCCAAACTAAGATTTGTTCACACAAATTGCATTTTTGCTTTATTATAGCGAATATCGCTATAATAAAGCAAAAATGCAGTTTGTGTGAACAAATCTTAATTTGGCTAACAGTTTTTAGATAAAAAAAACAAGAATATTCAAAAAATAAATTTATTAAAGAATATATATAATACAAATCCAATATTTAAAAAATGTAATGTATATGAAAATTGTATTATGTATGAAGTAGCTGGATGGCTGCTACATATTCCAGGATACAACACTGTCCATCATTTTGTGAAGAACTTTAGCTGTGAAAAAAGAAAGACAGTATAAGTACAATCTCATTAAAATAAATGTATTAATAAAAAATTATAAGTCCGAGGAATACTTTATATTTTAATAAGTCCAACATCTACGATACAGCTTTGCAACCCCAAACGTCATGAAACACAAATTTCACAGTATATGCAGCGTTTAAGAATCCACATCGGATGCAACTGAGATGTAGTAAATCTTTGATCACGTGATTCAATTTACGTAAATGTAATGGGACAGATGTGTCCGATTTAAAATAAACTATTTGAGGCGCTGTTCTCCACATCTCGGCAAATGGACTAAAATAATAATTTATAATACTCTTAATATTACCTTATTTTAATTATTGTGCCACTATACTGTATTTGCTCAACCAGAATGAGTTGCAATGATTGCAAAAGTTGCAGAATAGAGGTCTGAGGATAATACTGAGCTGTTCCAGATTGGAACCAATCAATTCCATGTTGAATGTGCTTCAGTGGTTGACTGTTAAAAAATATTTGCTATTCTATTCCCTGCTTTTTATATTTAAAATTAAATCAGGAATCTCCAGAGTATATTTACAAAATATTTTAAGTTATAATCAGGATGTTCATGAACCTAAACAGGTAACAAGAAAAATGTACACAAAATTCAGTGTTTTTTAAAGGTGTACAGGCTTTTAATAATTTGCCTGAGGATATTAAATGTTCTTCAAATGTGGCCATATTTAAAATAAAACTGCATGAATACCTGTTCACCTATTGACGTTTTTTTTCTCTTTCTTGTTCTTTTATTGTTTTGTATAGTTGACATGTAAGTGTACTGTATCTTATGTATTTTTTATTGCATTTTAAATGTATGTTGATTCTATATTTATGTATTTTTTATATTTTAAACGTGAAGATGTATTGACATGTAAAAAATAGTTTTTTTGACTAAATAAACGTTTTATATATAGGTATGTGGATAAAAAAACTCTCGAGATGTAAAAAATGCATCTGATGTGGATTCTCAAACACAGCAATAAGTATAAAATAAATAAGTACTAACTTTCCTTCTCGAAAAGAAGTCCAACATATATTATTAGTCTGCTTCTTCTTCTACGATACAGCTTTGCAACCCCAAATGTCATGAAACAGAAAATACACAGTATAAGTATAAAATAAATGAGTAGATTACTAACTTTCCTTCTCGAAAAGAAGTCCAACATATATTATTAGTCTGCTTCTTCTTCGAACCTTTACTTGAAGTAGAAGGTGTTTGATCAACATATTCAATTTCTATGTTATTTGAGGAAAGTCCATCCGCTACTCTTCCAGGAACTGCTGGTAGGAATAGCGTTGGAAATGCTTCAGGTGTTAGACCTCGACGAGAGCCAACTACTTTATACTTCTCTTCAAAATGTTTATGACATACTACAAAGGTGGAATAAATTTGTAGTCTTGTTTTATTATTAAATCTTGGACAACGAACAGCAAGTGCACAAATATCAAATAAATCGGGTGAATTCGTAGGGTGAGGCAGGCGATGCATCTTGTTGTCCACAACAAGGCAATTCGGTACACATTTTCTATAATTACGCATCTTTATGAAAAACCACAAAATAACAGCGGAAAAAGCACAAATTTATAATGGAAAAACAAGCTTATTAACAGTGGTCAACTAAATCAATTAAGCAAATTGGAAATGAAAACAACTGAATACAACAGTCACCAATATAAATAAACAAAGTTTACGTTTGGTTTAAGCCAAGACGCCATGACACCCCCACAAAAATCAATATTCACCTGTCATTTACACTCCCACCACCTACCCCACCACCCGACTGCAGCGCCACGCGGACGTGGTTGATTGATCCCAGGCCTGCGCATACCAGTTTCCCACCCCTGGTCCGTTTATTGACAACTAGCTAATAAAAAGTAGAAATTACAATTTAAAAAGGAAGAAGAAATTTAAAAACCAACATTTTAGGTTATCTAAATGTCAAAAATGCATATATATTAGAAATTTTTATGTAAAATAGTCCTTTTTTACTAAAACTCAATCGTTTTTATAGTAATTAACGTGTACAATGAGTTCCAAAGATAAGAGTTTCAAAGACACTCTTAAAGATATTTTTAAACGGAATAAAGGCAGCATAGGTAAGTCCTTTTTTTTATCAATAAACAAAAAACTTGATAATACAACCACATACAATGTTTTTCTGTTGTTGTTCAGGCAGTTTCGGTAGCCGCAGCGATGTTTTATCAATTAGCGATGAATTACTTAAAGATTTAAGTAAGGAATCGCCCTTGAATACTAGAGTAAGGTTACTGAAAGAATACAGTACCAAAGTAACTGAAAGCAAATTAGAAAATGTAAGTTAAGCCGGTTGTGTTAAAAAAAGAATCGTTGTTTAAAATGTCTTTAAATCATTTCAGACAGCAGTAGAAAAACTATGGAAAGCCATAGAAGACTTATTTGGGTCACAATACCCAACGGAAGTGAGGCATCTAGCCTTTCACTTCCTAAAATGTCTGTTAAGAGGTCAAATGCACATAAACAAAATAATGAGAGCAATATTTTTCCACTTTATAACCCAGCATAACCATCCTGAAGACACCGGACAAAGATTTGACTTGCTTAACATTCTGACATCAAATGGTATTACTTTGCTGCATTTCGAAGAAAAAGTAGGTAGGTTTCTGTTAAATTGGCTTCCAGACGTCTCACAAGCTGGTAAAATTGAAGAATATTTGAGCATGTTAGACAACTTAGTGAGATATAATGCTGCATACTTGGACGATGAGGTTATTGCTGGGTTTATTCAGTAAGTTTTATTGTCTTATGGTGTTCCTTGGGAGTTCAATCTTGGACCCATTCTCTTCCTATTTTTTGTAAATCTTATTAAAAATTTTTCAGACATATTTGCTTATATTGCTGTAGCCCTAGCACTAAGACAGTGTCATCTTGTTTGCAAATAATGTCATCGATAGTGGCTTATAGTAACATGCCTCCAGAATCTTTACCAAAATTCATAGGAGCCCTGTGCAGAACTGTGGTCGTAGAAGAATATGCAAGTTCTAGTTGGGCTGTGATGAAAAATCTTTTAGGCACCCATATGGGTCACTCTGCTTTGTACACCATGTGCCGAATTTTACAGGAACCAGATTTAAGATCAGACACGGATCTTTTGCGAGGCGCCGTTTTTTATACTCACTATGCGCTGTGGAGTTTGTCACCTTTAACGAATTTACATTGCCCACCTAGTTCTGTGTTGCCTTCGTTTTTACAGGTATAATTTACATTTTCAATTTCCCCAGATCTGGAGAATTTTCAAGCCACATGATCCAAAAAAAATATTTATAAAATATAATTATTTAAAGAACACAAAAAAATGGAGCTTTAAATTTTGAAATTATCAAATTTAAAACTAGCTTTCCAGATGTTTCTTTAACTCCTAATGAGTTTAACAATGTTTTTTTCTAATGTCACAAAGAATATTATAAAGTCATTACCAGCAGTTTCATTCACTGACTTACAAACTTTCAGAAATTTCCCAGCCTCTTGCAGTTCGTTCTTTTTGTTACCAACAACAAATGAAGAAGTTATAAATACAATTGCTTATCTAAAAAACTCCAGTTGTCTGGATGCAAAGCAAATGCACTTGACAGCTTTGTCATTAAAGAAATGGCATAAATTAATGGAACATCCCTTACTACTCTGATTAATTTAATTTTTAATACTGGCATTTTTTCAGAAGCTTTTAAGTTTTCCAAAGTTATGCCACTACATAAAAAAGGAAATAGTTCACAAGTGAATAACTTTCGTCCAATTTCCGTAATATCCAAAATATAATTTTTTTTATCAATTCCCAGTATGGCTTACGTAAAGGACGGTCAACTTCTCACGCTATTCTAGAGGTTGTAAACCTCATAGTCAAGGGCTTTGAAGGTGGAAAATATACAGCTATTAAACTGTGTGATCTTTCGACTGTGTCTCTCACAACATTCTATTAGAAAAGCTGTGGTATTACGGTGTTCAAGGCTCGTCATTATCATTAATTAAATCCTATTTAAAAAATATCAAACTGTAGTCTACAATAATTCCAAGTCTGACTTTAATTTAATTAAACATGGTGTTCCACAAGGCTCTGTTCTTGGTCCTCTCTTATTTATCATTTATATTAATGACTTACCTAGTTTTACACGACCTTATAATTTTGTATTGTTTGCAGATGATATGTCTTACATCTACTCTGATAAAAATATCTCATATCTTATGAAGATTTCTGACAACATAGATTCTAAATCGCAATTGTGGTTTATGGCCAACAAACTTCAATTAAATGAGGACAAAACGCAAAGTCTTTACTTTTCTAATAATATGCCCAGAGTGAGTTCAGATAGTGTTAAACTGCTTGGTATATACACTGACCGGCGTAAAAAGAGAATCACTAAAATATTTTCTTTAAAATCATAAAATGTATATTTATTTTTGCTTTGGCTTGGATTTGGTAAACGTTTATTATTGGTAAGATTATTTAACACTTATTTAAGCTTGGATCCGTTATAAACAAAAGTCATTAACATTGTAATAAAATAAAAGAAAAATAAAGTGGCAATATTTAATTAAAACACATACTCAGATATAACCATATAAAATCAGTTATACATGTCAAAAAAATTAAATTAATAACTGGTATTGCCCCCTCTGGCTCGAATACAAGCTTCCATACGTCTGTGCATCCCTTCCACCAAGTATCTTATGTCATTTTGGTCCAACTGTTCCCATATGTCAATAAGCATATTTCTAAGTTCTTCCAAGGTGTCTGGAGCTGGTACACGCGATCTAAGTTGTCTGCCCATCATGTCCCAAACATGTTCAATGGGATTTAAGTCTGGGCGTCGGGGTGGTCATTCCATTGTCTCAATACCGACGTCAGTAAGATACTGACGTACTGCCCTGGCAACATGTGGTCGAGCATTATCATGCATAAGAATAAAATTGTTGCCAATTAGAGGTGCAAATGGAATAATAATAATAATAATAATAACGTTTATTCAGTAAGCCAATTGTATAAAACATAACAACATTATATTGTAGCGGATATCAAGAATATAATAATAATAATAAAAAAGGAAAATGAATAATACAATAGAAACCTTCCAAAAATATGAACTTACTGAAAAGTACATATTCATCGTCAATCATACAAGATGAAAAAGCACCAAAAAAAGAATTATAACAAAGATTATAATAATAAATCCCACAAAAAAGATAAACAAAATTATTAATTAAATAATAATAACTAATACCAATATCTAATTATAGTACCTATCTAATAATAATAATAATAATACTACAATAATTATTAGTTGATGCGAAGCATCAATGAAAATATTTTTGATAAATCTTAAATTTTAAAGGATACTTCCATGTCACCATTTAATATATAACATTTTATATTACGCTTTAATGCACTTACAGATATGTTGTTAAGTTCAGGGGGGAGAGAATTGATTGTTTTATAAAATATGTAAGTAAAAGAGCTTTCAAACATCTTAGTCTTGTGTTGCGGGATTGATACAAAATTTCTTCTACGGATATTAAGATTATGAACATCGCTTCTGAACCTTATCTTGTTATATAAATATGACGGCGTTTTAAATAGTAAAATTTTTTGAAATAGGCAGTAGGAATGCAAAAAACGAGCTTGACTTACTGTCAGCCATTTTAGTTCACTCCTTTTACGAGAAATCCGTTGATTTTTTTTTAAATTTATAAATTAATCTAATGCAGGTATTTTGAATGCGCTGAAGACGCTGGTTATTGAATTAAGTAATGCATGGTCCATAGATTGAATCACAAAAGTTTAAGTGAGAAAATACAAGTGATTCACATAATAAGATTTTAGAACGATAATCCAGGGTGTCTTTATTGCCGTAAATCATTTTTATATTTATTACACATTTTTTTATTACATTATTAATGTGTTTTTCAAATCCAAGATCAGTATCAAGGAATACACCCAAGTTTTTTGCGATATGTGTATTAGGCAATATTTCATTGTTAACTTTAATTTTTAGTTGATCATGTAATTAATTCTATCTTTTTTCCTGCCAAACAGCATAACATGAGATTTAGAGGGATTTATATCTAAGCAATAGTCATTAGACAATTTAAAAAGTAAATTTAAATCATAATTTACTTTGGCTATGCTTTCTTCAAATTTACAAGCAGGGAATGAAAGGTAAATCTGAGTATCATCCGCATATTAGTGAAAATTGCAATACTTCAGTGATTCTGGGAATAAAGATGTATAGATGTAAAACAATAAAGGCCCCAAAATAGATCCTTGAGGGACTCCATTTTCTATTTCTCGTGAAGAAGATAATTTATCTTTATATTTAACTTACTGCATTCTATTTTTAAGATAGATAACTATAAGACATTTCGCATTTTCATTAAAACCTAGGTGGTGTCAAACGCCTTACTATAGTCTAATAAGACTAAAACTGTAAGATGATTTTGGTCAATAGCTCTAATAATATCGTCAATGACTGAGAGTAGGACAGTGTTGCAACTGTGATTGGGGCGAAAACCAGATTGATTAATAGGAATAATATTATAATAATCTAGGAAGGTTTTTATTTGTTGATAAAGAACTTTTTCCATAGCTTTAGAAGCTGTGCAAATAATACTTATATGCCTGATATCTTTAAATTCATTTGGATTTTTTTATTTTGGCCAATGGAATTACTTTCCATTGTGATGGAAAAATTGCGGTACTGATAGAACTGTTAATGTTGTGAGTTAAATATTTTATTACGAACGGAATATTTTATAGTTAGTAAAGTAACATGTCCAATCCAATGTCATCAGCACCAATAGCTTTAGATTTTAATGACAATAATATTTTATACACATCATTCTCACTGACTTCACTAAAATGAAACTTGCCAAGTCCTTCTTTTCTGCTAGAGTTAAACTTTTCCAAAATAACTTTGTTAATTTTATGCTGTGACCGAGAAGAGTTGATAAAAAAATTATTCAACATATCGACGTCAGCTAAGTTATTAGGAATTTCGTTATTTTTATCATTAGAGTAAATATTAAGTTTCTTTATTTCGCTATAAAGTGTTTTAGTTGAAAGATTTTTTAATTTGTGGACTAGATAAGCTTTTTTCTCGTGAGATACAGCTCTGTTAATAAAGTTTCGTAACTCTTTATAATATATCCAGTGAGATTCTTTTTTAGTTCGCTTGAAACGACTTAGAGCATTGTCCCTTAATTTAAACATTAATTTGATATTGAATGACGTGATCTTGTAAAACTTCTCTTATATACCGATCTGCATTCAATGATCCTCCTTCCACCACGACAAGCTCCGTGTGGTAGTCTGTAGTGATGCCTCCCCAAACCATTACCGACCCACCATTAAAACTAACCCGTGGAACGATATTCCACTGTGCGTACCTTTCTCCATACCCTTTGGCGACCATCAGGTGATCTTAGGCAAAATCTAGACTAGTCAGAAAAGAGCACTTAGCTCCATTGATTTATGTTCCAATGAAGGTGCTCTCGAGCAAATTGAAGACGAGCTACTCGATGATGTGGAAGAAGTTCTGGAGCATTGGCAGGCCTTCGAGCAATTAAGCCAACTGCATTCAGGCGTTTTCTTACTGCTCTCTCACTTACATTCACTTCTCGAACTTCTTCAAGTCGATTTCTTGCTTGAACAGCAGTGGCATCCCAATGTCGAAGAATAAAAAGATGTAAAAAACGATCGTCTCCAGGCAATGTGGATCTTGTCATGCCCGAACCAGGTCTTCTAGTGTAATTTCCAGTTTCAAGAAAACGCCTATATGTTCTATGGATGTTCGCTTGTGATACTCCAAGATTAGTTACATAACACTGACTACGACCATCCTCAATAAGAGCAATGGCGCGAGCAGCATCTGTTGGTGAAAGTGCCATTATTTCAATAAATGTACGTTAATTAATTAAATTTAGGACGAAATAAATTAATACCGAAGGTCGCAAGTCGAAAACTAATTTCAAATTGTAGTAAAAATAATCCGAAAAATAATTTTAGGCCCTAAAAAAGTAATAAAATGATAAACAAGTTACAAAAAAATACGCCAAATATACTTATTATCAACTTGACAATAAAAAATATCCTTATCAACAACAAAAAATAAAAGATAGATGAAATATTTTAAAAATTATCAGTGTATATAGATAGTAACCTATCTTGGCGTGATCACGTGTATCATCTAAGAAATAAATTGGCTAGCTCCATTTTTATCCTTCGTCAGTTAAAGAATATTACAAGTTTTCAAACTCTAAAAATAACATATTTTGGACTGTTTCACTCCCACATCGGCTATGGAATTATTCTCTGGGGCAACTCTGTTGGTGCAGATGAGATCTTTAAGTTGCAGAAAAGAGTAATAAGGCTATTAGCTAGTGTGGGTTTTCGTGAACCATGTCAACTGTTGTTTAAAAAATTCATATAATGCCTCTGCCAACATTATACCGGGTGTCCGCGCGAAAACTTTAAATGGAATTATTTCTGGTGTTTTAAAATATATCGACTTGAAATTTTGGAAGGTCATTAAGGAAGTAGGGGATAAATTAATGGTGTGTAAGATACCACTCCAACGTGATATCTGCCGCCCCCAGCCACCCCCGGTTCAAAAGTTTAAATGACACCCTGTATTTGTTTTTACATATTCTGAAAGAGCGTAGTTTTTTTAGTATCTCTATGTGAAAAAATTACTTAATTACATAATGAACTTTGAAAGATATTTACAGCTCATTTTTCATTTAACCAAGTCAAAGAAAAATTCGCTGGGCTATAGCCTATACAATCTATTACCAGATATCAAAAATCTTGGCCCTAATCGGTTTAACAAGCAATTAAAACCATATGAATGTTTTTTTTTTGTCTATGTACTATATATAATATGTTTTTAAATTTCGATTTTACTCAGACTTGCTACAAACATTGTAAATTAATGTAATGTAGTCAAATAAATAAATCTAAATATCGATCTCCGATCAGTTGAAATACTAAGTTTTACATAAAAATTCTCCAGATCCGGGTATTTTTATATTTTGAAGTCAAATTAAATAAGATACAAGTTTAGACATTTTACGCTATCGAAAACTTTCAGGCTGTCAAATGCAACCAACCAGCTGTTGCATACGAAGTCATATCAGGTCTGAAAGACCTGATCCAAAGAAACGGACCCGAATTACAAGACCCAGCTTGGTCCATTCTCTTAAAAATCATTTCGCACATAATATGCCATATAGGTGAGTCGATAATATTTTTTATTTACAACCATATATGTAATGTTGTCATTACTAACGTCATTGAAGGTTGGGAAGTATCACATTACACACCTCTACTTCTCGCCCTCACTTCCCGCTCTCATTTCATCTATTCTAGATGAATATTTTTTATTTTTAAAAAAATAACACATTTTTTGACAAATTTTATAATACCTATTTAATAGCAAACAATAAAAAACAACAATGAACTAAAATACAACAAACTACTTATTGATATTTATTATTCGCGAATTTAATATCCGGATTTATCTGACATTTATTTATATTGGTGACAGTTGTTTACCCCGTAATCACAGTAACAATACCCAGCTAGCACAAAAACATCCCATCTACGTTAATAAGCTGCAATTTTAGGCTCTTTAAGCTCGCATGCAATGTACTTTTACTGTAACCCTATTATCCCTGCAACCACCGAATGTCCGCAACGGCAAGACTTTTATAGCACATCTCACAGAGGTTACAAAATTGAAGTTCGGAAAACATCACACTAGCACTTTTACGGTACTTACCCCGAAAGTTGCTCTGAAACGTTCTATAGATGTTATAATGTGAATTCATTCTACAGCATTATACAGTGTGTCCACGGATGGATTTAACAATACTTGTAAAAATATTTATTTTAAATTTAAAAGTACTTCTTCATAATTTCTTTTGCTTGTTAAATAAATAAGATTAACGTTGAGAAATTATGGAAAAGACCTCTTGAAAAATTTAAAATAAATATCTTTACAAGTATAGTTATGTCCATCCTTGGATACACTATATTCAAAATAGTATATTGAGGATATAGTAAAATCTGAAGAAAACAAAATAAAAAATTGTATAAATTTATTATTAAAAAGCTTTTGAAATCAAGAACCAATATCATACAAGTATAGGTAGATATTAATAATATAGGTAAAAAAAAACTGACAAATTGGACAAAAGCAGGTATAAAGGGTATATAAGGAATATCTCAAAGGTTCACTAGAATCGAAAACACTGAACGCTTGCACGAAAGAGTATAATATAAGTATTGCAAAGGTTCACTGGTAGCTAAAATGGTGCACGATTGTACAAAAGTAGTAAAAAGTGTATTTATTTATTTATTTATTTATTTATTTATTTATTTATTTATTTATTTATTTATTTATTTATTTATTTATTTATTTATTTATTTATTTATTTATTTATTTATTTATTTATTTATTTATTTATTTATTTATTTATTTATTTATTTATTTATTTATTTATTTATTTATTTATTTATTTATTTATTTATTTATTTATTTATTTATTTATTTATTTATTTATTTATTAATAAAACTCAAACAGGCCTTACGGCCTTTTTACATGAGTAGTACAATACATAATATACATAATAATATATAATATAATCATACATATGACACTTTACATTTTTACTTGTATGAATGGGTTTGAATATCAAGACTACAAAGCTTCACAACAATCAGCGGAAACAACATACATATTTAAATACTTAAAACATTAAGGTACTCATTAAGATTTCTTTGATACTGTTTGTAACTCACATGCCAGTCAAAGTTACACAAAGAATTAAAATTATTTGCGAGTCGAAGTACAAATGAAAGAGGAGATTTTAGGGTACTATTGGATATATTGAATATAAAGGGAGACCTAGTGCGCCTAGAAGGAACATTAAATGGTATGAGTAGCAGTAATTCATTTGAGTTTACTTGGTTATTTAAAATTTTGTATAAAAATGTCATCATAAACTGTTTCCGTCTATTAATCAGTGAGGATATTCCAAATTCTTGTCGTAACATAGATATTCGTACGTAATTGTAGTCTGGCCAATGACGATGTTTTTTGTAGTAAAGATACCTAAGAAATTTGTTTTGAATTTTTTCCAATTTATCTAAGTAAATTTGGGGTTGTTGACCCCAAATAATCGAGGCATATTCTAGTTTTGTCCTAACTAGTGAGAAGTAAAGATATTTTATAGTATTTAGATTAGAAAAAGCTTGAGTTTGTCTAATAATGAACCCTAATATACGGTTAGCACTAAGAGCAATTTTATTTATATGCGAACCAAACGAAAATTGATTGTCGTAGCTTACACCGAGGTCTTTAATTTCGGATCGTCTAGTTAAAATTTGTTGGTCCATCTTATAGTCAAATATAATAACATTGTCTCTCTTACGGTCAATTGTAAGTATAAAGCATTTCTTAATGTTAAATTTTAACTTATTATCTTTTTGTAAAGCTACACAGTCTCTAACGGTTTTTATGCTTTGATACATTTTAAAATCGTCAGCAAAAAATAAATATTTAAAGTGTTGTATACAGGGTGTCCTTTAAAATGTGTCCCAAAATTCTCAGGCAGATTCCTTAACCAAAAAATGGAAAAAAAGTTCCTATAGACCTATGTCCTAAAGTGCCCCCTAAGCGAGCAACAGCCTCTCGAAATCATTTTTTTTATTTTGATTTTTTGAATTTTCTTAAAAATGGAAACAAATAAAAGAACCAAATTTTGGCTGTTAAATATGATCAATAATAGTGACCTTTTGACACCTTCAAAAAGAAATTATTTCGTCAGGGGTGTACTTGGGAATTTTTTGAAAATTTTGATTATTCATAACTTTTTTGTGTTTTTGGTAATGACTTATCCATATTTTTTTTTACATTCTACATTGAAAACTACGTCAAAAAGGAATACTTGTTTGATGTCGATTGGAGCAGCCGTTTCCGAGAAAACATCATCCAAAGATATTCGTCCACTTTAGCTTAATTTTCAATGTTCCTAAATTACCTCGGTGAATCTCGTAAATAAAAATAACTTTTTTAGCTCTCTCTAAATAATTGTAGTTCAAATGTCGTGGTGGGACTATTTTTATTTAATAATAAGAAACGGTTTAAAAAAATATTTATTCTAAAAAAACAAATCAAAAAAAATTAAAGCAGATGCTCAATGTGGCGACCATTGGTTTCCACACACAAGCGCAACCGTCGCATCATAGACTGTCTTACACGAAAAAATACTTCAGGATTATTCCTAAGAACTTCGCAATGATGAAAAACTCGTTCTTCCAATTCTTCAACTGTTTCAACAGGACTGGAATAAACCAATGATTTTAAATAACCCCAAACAAAAAAATCCATTGGATTTAGATCTGGTGAACGAGGTGGCCAGTTAACAGGACAACCTCTGCCAATTACTCTACCCTCAAATCTTTCGTTAAGGTGCTGTCTAGCTTCAAGGCTGTAATGTGGTGGAGCTCCATCATGCATAAACCACATGTTATGTCTGATTTGAATCGGAATATTATCAAGAAGCTCATGTAAGTTATTTTCCAAAAAAAGCCTGTATGCTGCTCCATTTAACCTATTCGGCAAAACAAATGGTCCAATAAGGTAATTATCAATAACTCCAGCCCAGACGTTTATTGAAAATTTATCCTGGTGGTGACGTTCAACAACCGCGTGAGGGTTATCTTCAGCCCATTCATGCATATTTCGAAAATTTATTATACCATCTCTAGTGAAACCAGCTTCATCGGTAAATAGCACTTTATTAAGAAACATTGCATCTTGATTACATCTTCCAAGAAACCATTCAGAAAAGATAACTCGCGGCTCATAATCAGTAGCTTTAAGTGCCTGAACTTTTTGAATGTGGTAAGGGTACAATTGTTGTTCACGCAAAACTTTCCATACCGTGTTACGTCCGACTCCCACTTCTGAAATTAAATGAGAGAATCTGTGTAGTGAATAGTTAAGAAAGAGAATCCATTGATTTGGGAAATCAGATTTTTTCTGCATAACGCAACTCTTTTCGATACGAAAAGTCGTGAAATGTAAGAGAAGCAATAACAAGTAAAAAAACTAGTTTTATACGATAAGGTACGGGGTAGCTAAAATAATAAATAAGTAATTACTTACCATTTGCTATTTTTCTGGTACTTGTCGATGGGGTTTCAGCTACCCTATCCAAAATTGCTTCTTCCAAAGCAGGAGTTCTCACATAATTTTGTCTTCCACTGTTACTAGAGTTTTTCTTAAATGTACCAGTTTCCCGAAGTCTATCGTCAATTCTAGAAAACGTCTTAGCGCATGGAAGATGCCTATTTGGAAAGCGCTCCTGATAAAGTCTGCGAGCTTCATTGGCATTTCCAGAAGCGAGTCCAAAACATAAGTGCATGTCCGTCATTTCGCCGAATGTGTAATCATTATTGTAGTTATTGTGAGCCATTTTAAACAAAATAATAACAATACAACGAATCGCACCAGAACACTTTTAGAAATAATGTTTAACTGAAGAAACATTTTTATCAGTGAGCGAAAAAAATTATCCATGAAACACAAAAACGCCAAAAAAATACATATTTTTACTTTTTTATTCTAAACAGCTAAATACAAACCTTATGGTCTTCATAATAAATAAATGGGAACTAAATTTTTAAATTTTATTTAGAGAGCTAAAAATAGTATACAGGGTGATTGATTAGTGTGAGGAAGCTCTGTAGATCTGTTATAATAAAAGTAGGCAGCTTTAAGCTTCACATTTTAAAATTAGTTACGATGTGACAGGGTGTTTCATAAGGCCGTGCCAAATCAAAGTTATGTTTTTTAAATGGAACACCCTGTATATTTTTATATTTTTAGAATCTGCTCGATAATCTGATTTCAATGATATATCACACTTGTTATCTAATATGAATAGTAAAGGATCTACAGCTACTCAAAAATCACATTTTTTTCAAATTCAGGTGGCTGTTGTAGCCAAACAGTTGGAAATCGAGGAAAACGGCTTACAGTCCCTATCCTAACTTTTTAAGGTCTATTCAGTGACATAAAATACATATTATTTGATACAGGGTGATCAAAAATCCAAAATCACATCCGATTTTTGATCACCCTGTATCAACTAATATTTTTTGCCACTGAATAGACCTTCAAAAGTAAGGATAGGGACATGTAAGCCGTGTTCCTCGATTTCCAACTTTTTGGCTACAACAGCCAAAATTGAAAATTAACCTAAACTGCACGAATATCTTTGGATGATGTTTTCTCGGAAACGGCTGCTCCAATCGAGATCAAACAAGTATTCCTTTTTGACGTAGTTTTCAATGTAGAATGTAAAAAAAAATATGGATAAGTCATTACCAAAAACACAAAAAAGTTATGAATAATCAAAATTTTCAAAAAATTCCCAAGTACACCCCTGACGAAATAATTTCTTTTTGAAGGTGTCAAAAGGTCACTATTATTGATCATATTTAACAGCCAAAATTTGGTTCTTTTATTTGTTTCCATTTTTAAGAAAATTCAAAAAATTATTTCGAGAGGCTGTTGCTCGCTTAGGGGGCACTTTAGGACATAGGTCTATAGGAACTTTTTTTCCATTTTTTGGTTAAGGAATCTGCCTGAGAATTTTGGGACACATTTTAAAGGACACCCTGTATAAGAGGGGAGATCATTTATAAATAAAATAAACAACAATGGACCCAAGTTGGATCCCTGTGGTACTCCCGAATTGGCTTCATACTTACCTGATGTATTTCCATTGAACTTGACTATAAAATGTCTATTTTCTAAATACGTTTTTAATAATACTAACAAATTCATAGATAAACCATAGTTACACATCTTTTGCCGCAAGATATCATGATTAATATGATCGAAAGCTTTAGTAAAATCAGTATAAATTATATCTAGTTGCGTTTTGTCCTCCAGAGCTTTCGCTGCATTTTCTGCAAATAAAAGTAAGTTGCTATTAACAGATCTCCCTCTAATAAACCCATGCTGTTCATCTACTATGATATTTTGCACATGATTAAGTAATTTGTTATATAAAATTTGTTCAAATAGTTTTGAAGGTGCACACATAATCGCTATCCCTCTATAATTTTCGATCTCGCTTTTTTTTCCTGACTTGTGAATAGGTGTATATATCGCCGTTTTCCACTTTAGCGGAAACTCGGAATTGGCAAGAATAAGATTATAATATATGAAGTAAAGGAACTTTTAATAAATGACCACAGGCTTTTACAATATAAGGCGGAATATTATCTACACCTGCACACTTTTTTGGTTATATAAGGTATATTTCAAAGGTCACTAGATTTTTATTAAGATGGCAGTTGTAGGATGCTAAAAAAAGATATTTGCCTACAACTGGTACTAATCATAGTTTTAATATGATATAACTTGCTTAAACTGAATATTGATAAATGTAAAGTCATAAGGTTTAATAAAACAGCTAATATCATTATGCATGATTGTCATTGCAGGTTCTGAACTAAGTTTTGAGCAAACTATAAATGATCTTGATGTTATTTTTGAGAGGGACCTATAAGAGTTTGGAATGCAGATGTCGAGAAGCATCATTTGTTTTCCTGTATAAGTTATTGAACGGTTTGATTGATAGTGACAGAATTTATTTGTAGACCAACTGATGTCCAAATACAATAAGTATTTTTCAAGTTATGACATTTTAAAAGGTTTATTTTTTTTAAGTGTCAACTTTTATTGCACTATTGACTTCATTTTTATACTGTGACAATTTTATTAATTTCTTTTTTATTTTATTTTGATATTTTAACCATTTAGAACTTTATGTATCCGTAGCGTACTGTAAACAAATAAATATGTGAACTTAATTACATAGTTTCTTCCGTAAAAATAACTTTGTAGATAATAAATTTACTTGTTTAATTATTATTAAGAAAATAATATATATAAAGAAAATGAAAAATATGCTCGTTTAAATCGTTGCACCTATTTTTAGTTGATTTGTACTTACTTTGTTTTTTTAAATAAATAATAATATTTACTTTGACTTTTACAAATTTGATACTTAATAATGGATGTTCAACTTATACAGAACAATGTTTTTTAGCATGATATTCTGCTATGAAAGAAAAAGAAATAATCTCAGATGTTATATATTCTTCTTCAACCAATTCTGTATTAACTTTAGCTTCTAAAATTCCTGAGATTTTTACTAGAATTATAATCCAGCACAAAGGAAACCTAAAACACAATATTTTTAAAATTTATTTTTGGTGATTAAAATATTATTACACTAGGGCGACCATACTTACAGCAATTTTTCTGTACTATAAAGCATTTTTAAAGTTTGTCCAGTGGTAGAGGCATCGATACTGTTTGATATTATGTTATAGATATTGATATTTATAAGTCTCGAGTAACAAAGTATCGAAAAAGTAAAAGATTTTTTTTAAACGGCTGACAACCCCCATTCAACAGGACGGAGTAGGGAACTTAACTAATAACAAGAGTGCATCAGTAAAGTATATTCTGTAGTTGACACCTTTTCTTTCTCTACTGGTACTCTACCTGGTACAAGTTATAGTGTCAATAACTGGCAATTTACCTTATAATTAAATAACAAAAAAATCTGATGTGTCCAACACATGACTTTCCTATCTAGTTAACCTATTGCAGCATCTCTAAAAATGTTTAGAGGATAAACTAAATATATACATTTTCCACATACATCTACCTCGAAACATTTTTCTATAGATATTCATTGAAAACGAAAATACTGAAAAATTTTAATTTAGCACTTTTCCTCCAATTTTTCCATTACGGTCCATTTTAGAAAAGTCATTTAAAAACAAAAATTATAGAGATCGATATCGCAAACAACTTTTAGATTAACAATTTTCTTAAAAATCAGAATTTTGCACATTTTGTCAAATTTCTCGAATACGGACCATTTCAGGAAAATTTGACATAGAACAAAAATTATAGATAATAATATTGTAAGTAACTTTTATTTAAAGAATTTTCTTCCCCAAACGTAAATAACGAATATATTCCATAAAATATAAAAATGACCACCAATAAAGTACCCCCCCAAATGTTCCGACTCTGTCCAAAATCTAATCAGTTCACCTCAGGTCGAAATAAAACTTAAGTTTAAAATTTAATGTTTTTTCCTTTATCCGTTTTTGAGTTTTCTTCAAAATTCGAAATTTACACATTTTCTCAAATATCTCGAATACGGTCCATTTTAGAGAAATTATTTATAGGATAAAAATTATAGAGAATTATATTACAAACAACTTTTATTTGAACAATTTTTATAAAAAATTATTTTTTTTACATTTTGTCAAATTTCTCGAATACGGACCATTTTAGAAAAATTTTGCATAAAACAAAAATTATAGATAATTACATAAGAAGTAACTTTTATTTGAAGAATTTTCTTCTCCAAACGTAAATAACAGATATATTCCATAAAATATAAAAATGACCACCTATAAAGTACCCCCCCAGATGTTCCGACTCTGCCCAAAATCTAATCAGCTCATTGGACGCTGAAACAAAGCTTAAGTTTAAAATTTGGTGTTTTTCTGTGTATCGGTTCATGAGTTATGCGACCTACAGACACACACACAGACACACACACACACAGACATCATCGCGAAAATACTCAAAACGGATTCAGGGGACCACAAAACGTAAAAATCCGTCGAAAACTCGAGGTCGAAAAAAATCATGATTCCTATACTTTCCTTATATCTGTATACAGATAGGAAAGTAAAAACATGCAAAATCTAAAATATTTCAGTACAAATATTTGAACAAACCTTATAATCTCTGACCACACACATAGATATACAATACTTGCTTCTAAGTATCACTATAGCGATAGTATTGGTAATTCAGTATCAGTGCCTAAATATCAATACTTTCATTGTTTAATATCGTTACTTCTATTGTATTAAGGCATCAATAAGATCCCTATTATCGTGTAAAATAAATATAAGCTGTCATTTAATTGTATCTACTTGTTTACAATGATTTATTTTTTAGTGTATTTGGAAATTGAAATTTTACCATCTAAAACAACAGGCAATAAATTAGAAAATATGTATCTATTTTATTGAAAAGAAGAAAACAACTTACCAAACTTATTCAAACTTATAGTTTCCAATTTCTTTAAAATCTCAAATACGTACAAGAAAAAGTGACAAGTGACATTTTTTTATGTTTTGTTGGTTATGACTAGAGAGCGGAATATATGCAAAATGCATATATTATATGCATTTTTTGCATATTTTACCAAAGTTCAGTAAATATTGCATATTTTTCCAAAATTCAGAAAATATTGCATATTTTACCAAAGTTCAAAAAATTTAAGAAAATATTGCATATTTTCGAAAAAAAAAAATGTATTACTATACTGTGCAAATCAAAAACTGTTTTAACAGATTATACAGATATATTTGAAATAAAGACCTTTTAAATTTTTGTATTTGTTTTTAAGTGTCACTTCTTGTAAATTCTTGTTAATTAGTTCTTGGAGGGTGGCATGCACTGGGTTTTTACCTTCTTAAGAGATTAAGCCCATTAAGGTAATTGTTAATAGATGGTATTTACACAGATAAAGTATTACCTACAATGCAATAAAACGGTTTATATAAAATTCTCAGTAATTTCTTGTAACCAATCTACCCTAACATCGGAATATTTTGAATGTTTTTCATTCAGTTTAATGAGATAGTATCCTCGTTATTTGCCTAGTGAAAAGTCTTGTAATAATTTGTTGTTTTAAAAGTGTCCTAAAATGTCGAGAATTTCTTCGTGGATTATTAACTTTCCAGAGTTGGAAATCAATGGGTATAAAGTTTTTTGTAAAGCTTGTGCCAAAATAGTGGTTTGCGAAAAAAAGTTCAAAGTGGTTCAACACGTGAAAACATCATTGTATAAAGCCAAATTGCAAAAAATTAAATCACAACCGGTTCAACAATGCGTTGTGAGGTCATTTCAAAACGCCGACAAAACAAAAAGTGACAAGGTGGTATTTAATCAGGACTTGTGCAAAGCTCCTGTTGCGGAAAATATTCCATTAAAGAAGTTACAAAACCTACATCTAAGAGAATTTTTACAAAAATATTGCAATTAAACCATTCCTGACGAATCTACACTCAGAAAAAAAATGTACATGATATATATATATATATATATATATATATATATATATATAAATGTAATAGAAGAAATTAAAGTTTTACTGGATGATAGCAATTTTTACATCATTGTTGATGAAAGCACAGATGCTTGTGGAAGATATATGGTACATCTTATGATTGGAGCCTTAAAAGAAAATGAACCAGGTACATCATATTTAATTGCATCAAAACAGTTAGAAAAAACTAACAATACAACTGTTACCCGATTTATTCAACAATCTCTAGCAGAATTTTTTTTACCAAATCAAATTCCCTCAGAGAAGTTCTTAGTGTTTTTGTCTGACGCAGCACCATATATGATAAAAGTAGGGCAAAACTTAAAAATATTTTTTCCAAATATGGCCCACGTTACTTGTCTTCTGCATGGAATAAACTTAGTTGCAGAAACTGTGAGAACAGAATATCCCTTAGTTAACAAGCTAATTTCGAATATGAAAAAAATATTTTTAAAAGCCCCTTTAAGAGTGCAGTTGTATAAAGAGAGAATGGTAGGGGTGTGTTTGCCCCCGGAACCCGTAATTACGCGATGGGGGACATGGATTAAAGCAGCTATATTCTATGCAGAAAATTTTGAAGCAATTAAGGATTTAATTTTGGATTTAGAAGACAATTCACAATGTGTAGTGCAAAGTAAAGAATTGTTAAAAAATCCCCTTGTGCCTAAGCAACTTGTGTTTATAAAGGTTAATTTTAGTTTTTTACCTGATGTAATAACTTCATTGGAAAAGAAAAATTTAAGTTTAATCGAATCAACAAATTTTATTGCAACAGTTTCCGATAAATGTAACAATGTTCCTGGTAACATAGGCCTTAAGATTAGAAAAAAATTAAATACAACTTTATTAAAGAATAAAGTGTTCAATGAAATAAGGGAAGTGAAAAACATTTTTGAGGGAAAATTTTCCAAAGTTTTACGTTGGCCCTGTACATTACTTCCAAAATTACGGTATTGTCCTATTACTTCGGTAGATGTTGAAAGGACCTTTTCTATATCAAAATATATTTTTACAGACAGAAGACAAAAATTTTTAATAGAAAATTTCGAAAAATATTTAATTATAAATTCCTATTATAATATTACTATTTAATATTTTTATACTATTCTATACTTAACTTCTACTAGTTTTTGTGTTTCGTTTGTTTTAAATAAATTTTTATATTACATATTTTCGTGTAATGGCTTTGATAGCGTACCAAATTAGGAACAACAATGTTAATTAGAACCCAACAGTGAATGGTCAAGTGGAAATATTCGCTAGGCATCAGAATTAATTTTTAAATAAATTAATTAATTAATTTAAAAAAACGCGTCCCGGCTGGAATTTGAACCCGGGACCCCTAAGTCCACAGGCCAACGCACTAACCACTGAGCACCCACCCCCTACTTTTTTTTAAGTATTTTTAACAAATATGCATTTGCATATTTAGGCATAATTGGACAAATTAACTGCATATTTTTGGTAAAAACGATGCATATATATGCGCATATTTTGTTATATTTTGATGCATATATTCCGCCCTCTAGTTATGACAAACGAATGGCTCTACGTTCGAAAACAATATTATGTCCATAGTACTTCTCGTGGAAACTTTTTTAGCAAGTTACTTAATTCGTTGTGTTATCATATTAGGCAGGTTAAATACGTAAGTAACAAATAGATGTTTCTCGAGGTTTTGATTTCCCTCAACAACTTCTCATTAACGTTGCAATTACGTTGTATGGGTATGTTATTATGTTCCCTTAAAACAACATCGCCGAAAGGCTTGGCAACGTTATGTGCTAGCTGGGTATATTTACTTGATTATTCTGAGAAAACCGCGCGCTTGGTAATTTGTCGTTAAATGTAATATTTTAGGTATGTTCAGAACGAAACAGAGATTTATTAACTTTGATCGAAATATGATGGTTGTAAATAAAATAGTATAAAAACCTCGGTAGGAAGTTTCATTCCTGTCTCGAGATCATAGCTAACCTCGACGCTTCGCGTCTCGGTGATCTAACTAATCTCACGACAGGAATGAAACTCTTCCCACCTCGGTGTGTAATATACTATCACATAGCCCATTGAAAGACGATTCAGCAACGAATTTCTTACAGATTTAACCTCTTCGCAAGAATCAAACAAGATGATAGTGGCTCCTCTACATGAAACGCTCAATCACATAGAGCATCTCATGAATATCGACAGTTATAACGGTTCTGTCAAGCAGTTCTATGATATCATCGAAGAATGCTCCGCTGCAAGGCCTGAGAGTTCTATTTTGGGTCTGATAGCACATCAGTCTCTAAGCATAGTACCGACTGAGCATCTCTGGTTGACCAATCTGTACAATTTGTTGCAGAAATATTTCAAGCCTGACATAAGGACAAATATAAGGTTGAAAGTGTTGGATACATTATCGCATGTTATTAAATTGAACAAGTAAGTAATATTAATGGATTTTAATGCAGATATAATGATGATAGTTTGTAGGCGACAGTATGAAGATGAGTTAATAGATCGCATTGTTGTACCCCATATGATGAACATCGTTCAAACTACTGATGTAGTCATTAGATCTACAGTAGCAAATCTATTGATTGATCTGTGTTTGGAATGCGAATCGAAAAAATGTTTGGATCTGTTGGATATACTAGAAAAAGTCTGTTTTCTACAATATTTTATTTGAAATTTTTTATTTGCTTTGTTATATTTTTTCAGATGTTGTTTAGACCATTCGAGAACCACCCACCTGATACTAATATTTCTCCTGATAATGAACATAGTGATATAAAATGTTTGATCGAGGGGTTGATAAAGGTGTTCATTATAAAGATCCATAAACTCCCCTCAACTCACGCTATTAAGATTTACAAAATGTTGGTTACGTTCTTGGAGTTGCATTACAACAAACAGAAAATTTTTGAGAACTGTCCCATCGCCAGACGAATGGTAAGGTTAAGGGTTAATTAAAGGGGGGAAATAGGAGGAAATGGGGGGATGAAGCTTTTAATGAAACTCTTTGTTCTCTAAAGTTAGAAACATAAAAATATAAATTACAACTACTGAGCATAAATAAATAATGACGTGTTTCAAGATTTTTGGATTTTTTACATTTTAAGGGGGGAAAACGGGGGGTGAAAGTTTGTGAGGGACTATCGATTTTTTTTTGTTCTCCATGAAGTTAGAAACATGAAAATTGGAATTGCAGCTACTGACTACAAATTATTAATGACGTGTTTCAGGTTTTTTTGAATTTTCACATTTTAAGGGGGGAAATGGGGGGTGAAAATTTATTTGGGAGTATCCATGTTTTTGGTTCTCTTTAAAGTTAAAAACATGAAAATTGGAATTGCAACTACTGAGTACAAATTAATAATAATGTGTTTCAGGGTTTTTATATTTTTACATCTTGAGGGGGGCAAACGGGGGCAAAAGTTTGTATGGGAGTATAATTTTTTTTGTTCTCTTTGAAGTTAGAAACATGAAAATTGGAATTGCAGCTAAGAGTACAAATTAATAATGAAGCGTTTTAGGGTTTTTGGATTTTCACATTTTAAGGGGGAGAACGGAGGGGTAAAAGTTTATTTAAAAATTTTTTTAAAGGTAGGAACTTTAAAGTTGGAATTGTAGGTTCTCATCATAAATAAATAATGAAGTGTTTCATGGTTTTTGGATTTTCACATTTTAAGGGGGGAAAATGGAGGTGAAAATTAATTAAAAATTATTAAAAATTAACAAAAATTAATAAAAATTAATGAAAAGTAATAAAAATTAATAAAAATTAATAAAAATTAATAAAAATTAATAAAAATTAATAAAAATTAATAAAAATTAATAAAAATTAATAAAAATTAATAAAAATTAATAAAAATTAATAAAAATTAATAAAAATTAATAAAGATTAATAAAAATTAATAAAAATTAATAAAAATTAATAAAAATTAATAAAAATTAATAAAAAATAATAAAAATTAATAAAAATTAATAAAAATTAATAAAAATTAATAAAAATTAATAAAAATTAATAAAAATTAATTAAAATTAATAAAAATTAATAATAATTAACAAAAATTAATAAAAATTAAGAAAAATTATTAAAAATAAATAAAATTTAATAAAAATTATTAAAAATTAATAAAAGTCAATAAAAATTATTAAAAATCAATAAAAATTAATAAAAATTAATAAAAATTAATAAAAATTAATAAAAATTAATAAAAATTAATAAAAATTAATAAAAATTAATAAAAATTAATAAAAATTAATAAAAATTAATAAAAATTAATAAAAATTAATAAAAATTAATAAAAATTAATAAAAATTAATAAAAATTAATAAAAATTAATAAAAATTAATAAAAATTAATAAAAATTAATAAAAATTAATAAAAATTAATAAAAATTAATAAAAATTAATAAAAATTAATAAAAATTAATAAAAATTAATAAAAATTAATAAAAATTAATAAAAATTAATGAAAATTAATGAAAATTAATGAAAATTAATAAAAATTAATAAAAATTAATAAAAATTAATAAAAATTATTAAAAATTAATAAAAATGAACAAAAAATAAAAAAAAATTAAAAATGAATAAAAATTAATAAAAAATAAATAAAAATGAATGAAAAAGAATAAAAATGAATAAAAATGAATAAAAATGAATAAAAATGAATAAAAATGAATAAAAATGAATAAAAATGAATAAAAATGAATAAAAATGAATAAAAATGAATAAAAATGAATAAAAATGAATAAAAATGAATAAAAATGAATAAAAATGAATAAAAATGAATAAAAATGAATAAAAATGAATAAAAATGAATAAAAATGAATAAAAATGAATAAAAATGAATAAAAATGAATAAAAATGAATAAAAATGAATAAAAATGATTAAAAATTAATTCAAATGAATACAATTTAAAAAAAAATGAATAAATATGAATAAATATAAAAAAAAACAAAAAATGAATGAAAATCAATAAAACTAATAAAAAAGGAAGTCATTTATTTTTTTATATTAATAACACGAGAATATGTGAGCAAAGTCGCGAGCAAAGTCGCGTGCAAAGCCGCGATCAATAGCTAGTAAATATATAATAATAAATATTAAAATATCAATTGAGAAAAATGATTTAATAATCACAATTACATATCTAATTCATTTTTGACTATTAATTACATTATCTTAATAAGTAAATGGTTTTCCCTGGTTTGTCAGTGGTTGTGAATTGCACCACATTTATACATAATTCTCCACACTCTATCTTAGTTGACTAGTTGGCCAAGAGATGTTTATTATCTATTAAAATCTGCTACAAATTTTTCTCATACGAAAACTTAATGAATAAGTTGTACTGCCTACCCCGCCACCCCCTGAAGAATCGTCACTGTGTACCGTACTGTCCATTAGATCCATTACATATTTTGGCCAGTAGGTTAACACTTGTAGACTGTATGGTTAAGTCTTGTGGATAGAATAGCTAAGCGCACATTGTGCACCCCCATTATTCCTCTACTTTTCATTGTCGAAAACTTTTTGAGAAAGTGTATAAATTTTTCAGATTTTCGAGTGTTTCATGAAGATGCGAGCTGATTCCGTGTACCACTTGGGCTACCAGAATGGCAATCATGTCAAATTTAGCCCGTACTTGTGTGTGGTGTACAAAAGCATCGACAGGGGTAATTTGGGATCGCCCGTGCCTCAGTCGCCGGCACCGGTGCAAAGATTGCCCGTCACGGTAACGCACGTGTCCCTCAGGAGGGCTTTTAAAACAGTCATAACGTGTTTGAAGATGGAAAAAGGTAAGTAAAATGTTTATTTCGAAAAGGAGAAATAGTTTTCTGTGAATTTTTGGTATTTAGCAGGTGTCGACTTCCTGAATAATAATATCCATGGACATTACTCAATTCTATGACTAGTTGTTAATGCACAGGGTGGGTTTTAATAAATAATCTCGTTAACTATAAATGGTATGGAAAAATGGACCTTCCATCCTCGATCTCTTTTTTTGAGAAAAACTTAATGGAATTTTCAAAAATTGGCTATTGTCTTTTGTTTTCGAGTTATAAACAAAAGTTGTTTTTTTTCAAATTTTCATTGTTGCATTATCTCGCTTATTTTTGAAAGTGGAAGAAAATTATACCTTCTTCAGGCACTTTTTTCTCAAAAAAAGAAATTGAGGATGGGATAGAATTCACCTATTTTAATTGTCGGTCCATGATTAAAAGGCTATTTTTAGGGATGCGGTTTAAGTTGATACAGTGACGGATAAAGGGAAAAAGTTATCTCGTGATTGACGGTATGTAGTGAATTAAAGACTTAACCGATTGCGAAAGTAGTGAAGGGTCTATTGACTCGGGGAACCTTGGATGTTGAGAAATTAAGTCGGTGAAATAAGTCTGCGCTGTCACTGGACTTGCTCCAATAGCTTTTGAGTATGGCTGTGGAAGTAGCACATTTAGTTCATGTTTTAAGCTATCATGCCATACTTTATAAGCATGGCGTAACATCGAAGAAGATGGCTGAACAGACTTCTTTGTTTTCTAATGCTTTTTCAATCGCATTTGAGATTCTATAAACCTGCTCTATAGTTGAATGGTTTTCTCTAAAGCCTGTGATTATGGAGGTTAATAAAACTACCTGTTCACTTTCGTGTCTCTATCTCGAATCTTTATTTCCTCCTTCAACTGTACAATCTGTCAGGTACCTACTGCTGCCAAATCATGTAGTGTTACCAACATATATCACATCTTCTTTTTTTTTTGATACAAAATTATAAGAAAAAAAAATACAAATTAGTAAGAAAAATACAAATTAGTAAGACATACAAATTAGTAAGAAAAATACAAATTACGAAAATTGTTATGGATTTAATTTTGTAGGTTTCTTTATTAGACGACTTGAATATGTTTGTCTTAGTGGAATTTCTGAATCTGTATTTTCTGTGAGGTCAGAATTTTCAAAGGAATCAGTGAGACTGTCATCTTCAGTGATGTCTAAATCATTTTCATTATCAGAAAGATTTGTATCAGAGGTTGCAGGAACTGGAACTAGTAATCGTCTGTTTCTTGCAATCTCAGAAACATAATTGTTTAATTTGACAGAGTAAGTTCGATTTCTAATTAAATTTGTAACATAGCCTTCTTTAACTTTATCATTATCAACTGTTTGTCCAATTTCATTAAATATAAATCCTAAGAATTTTATATTTTGTGAGCCAAAATTACATTTTTCAAAATTGAATTTTACGTTATGTTCTCTTGCTTTTATTAACACAGTACATAGGCGATTGTCATGTTCTTGTCTTGACGAGCCATACAAGATCAAATCATCTATGAATGTCTGTACACCCTCCATGTTAAATATTTTATTGAATCTCTTGTGAAAAACTTCACTGGCAGAATTTATGCCATATGGAAGTCTCAAGAATTTGTATCTGCCATAGCATTTATTAAATGTACAAAGATTACTACTTTTTTCATCAAGCTTAACACTCCAGAGTACTTTTGAGGCATCAAGTTTGCTCATGAATTTATTTCCTTTTAAATTAGAGGCAATTTCATCTAGAGTGGGAAGTTGAAAATGTTCCCTTTTTATTGCTTTATTCAAATCCCTAGGATCAATACAAATTCTTAATGAGTTACCTTTCGGCTTCTTGACTAGAACTATGAAGTTCACCCAGTCAGTTGGTTCATCGACCTTTTCTATTATTTCATTTTTCTCCATTTCCTTCATTTCATCTTTTAGCTTTCCTTTTAATTGAAGTGAAATTTTCCTTGGGGGTGTACTACTGGTGTAATTGTTTCATCGAGCTGGATTGTGTATGGCTCATCTAAACAAACAAATCCTGAAAAAACATCATTAAACTTTTGTTTTAAATCACTGTAGTCATTTTTAAATTTGATGTTGGATTCACTATCTTCAATTTTTTCTATTTTATATATTCTTTTTACAATATTTAGTGATTTACAAGTGGGTAAACCTATTACTATTGGCACATCTACTTCTACTACATAAAAAGTTAACACGTGTATCTCATTTTGCTAACTGCATTCCAGTGTGCATTTCCCTATTACTCTTAAGGTTTCATTAGAGAATGTTGTTAACTTGCAACCTGTTTTATCTAGGTTTACACTTGTTTCTAATGAGTTTAATTTATTTAAGGATATTTCATTGGCCATTGCCCCTGTATCTAATTTACATTTTAAAGTGCGGCTATTAACTATGAAGTTTATCATAAAATCATCATCGTTATCTAAACTTTTGTTTTCAGCATTTACTAAACCTAAGAATAGTTCATCTGAGTCTGAATCACTATCTCTATTTATTAATTTTGCCCTTTTTTGAAACAAACTTTTGAATAATGCCCTATCTTTTGACAAAAATCACACTTAGCTTTGTAGGCTCTGCATGATTGGCCTATGTGGTCTGTCCCACATCTGTAGCAATCTTGGCTCCTTCTCATATAGGACTGGCTGCTCTAGAGTAGCTTTGGTTTATTCTGGATCTGCTCTCTCCTCCCTGGATGTTCAGATATTTTTCTCTTTGTCTCCATTTGCCTTAAGCTATGAAATTTACCTCTTCTGATTTGTATTCTTCTCGGATTGAACTTTTGAGTTTTTTATACTTTTACATAGGTTGATTACCTTCTCTAAATTCATGTCGTCTTCTTATAGTAACCTTTGACGCATGTTCTCATCAGCAACTCCGCATGTTATGCATGTCTTGAATAAACTGTCCTCCAAGTCATTCAACTCACATCCTTTTGCTCTGTTTATTATGTCCGTAATAAATTTGTCAACTGTCTCGCCTTGTTCCTGTTTCCTTGTGAATAAACAGTATCTTGCATTCGACAGATTACTTTTGGGTTTGAAGTGGCTCTCAAATGTTTATATTAAAGGTTGTAATTTGTTTGCTTCTTCATTAATGAATTTGAAGGTGTTGAAAATTCTAAATCCTTCTTCTCCTATCAGTTGAAGAAGTTGGGCACATTGAGTGGCTTCTGCTTTTTTTGTTAGTTCTGTCGTTTGCAGATAGTTCTTGAATCTTTGTATGAAAAACTTCCAGTTTTCAAATAGGTTTTCATTTGTTTGCATGGAAGAAATTGCCGCCTTGAAATCTATTTTAAGGTTATGATTTTTTAAAAGTTAATTTAATTTTTGTCATCCACTGACTAAATTTCCTGTATTTTTGTTTGTTCCGTATTTCGCACTGTATTTAAGTTAAATACATTCGTATTTTTATGTTTGATTCTGGTTTCGGCACCATGTAATGATGGAGGTTAATAAAACTACCTGTTCACTTTCGTGTCTATATCTCGAATACTTTATATATCACAAAGCCGAACTGGTAATCTGGAATTAGTTTCCTTTCTTCAATGATGGGTTTAAGTCTTTTTATTAGTATTTTTTCAAATAGTTTCGATATTATAGGCAATAGAAATATTGGCCTATATGATGAAACTTCGTTCGGAGGTTTTCCTGGTTTGGGGATCATAATGATTTAAACTACTTTTCACAACCTAGGGACATACCTTAGTTTGAATGAGACATTAAACAGGTGTATAAGTTTAATTATGGCTTTCTTTGGAAGTTGTTTTAAGATTTCTCCTGTAATTAAATCAAAGCCAGGAGCTTTCTTAGGATTAATATTTGTTTTTATATCTTCTGCAATTTCCTTTGGAGTGGTTGGTCTGATAATTGAGTAATTTCTCTCTAGAGGAGCCCAGTTCGGTAATTCTTCTCCTTCATTTGGTTGCAAGGTATTTTGTAAGTGCTCTGCGAATCTTTTAACTTTTTGTATATTATTTGTGTATTTCTGATTGGAGAATTCTGCACAGTGGGCCTTTTTAATCGCTTTGTGGCTTTCCATAGAGAATAATCAGTGGATTTATTGTTTGTCAATTCACTAAGGTACTCACAAATAGATTCATTTTTGATTCGTTTTATTTAACTCTTTTTTTTTTCTGCCGAGTGGGGGTGTTAAATTTGGTTTTATCTGATGGAGCTCTTGGTCTGATACCATTTCCTCCTTAGTTTTCTTTTTGCAGAGATTAGGTCCCTTATTTCTTTTAGGTGGCGTATTATCTTGCTGTATGTTGGACACAAGTAGTTCTACTTCTTCATCTAGCTGCGCTTTTATTCTTAACGGAACTGAAAGATTGATTTTATTTTCAAGATCCAGTCTGAAGTTTTGCCAGTCTGTTATCCTATTTATTAGTCTAAGAGCGCTTTCCTTTTGGATAATGGTGTCACTAAGAATAAGAAGAATGGGCCAATGATCTGAATTCATGTCCCATGCTTCAGTAACTTAGATGTAGTTTGCTAAGTTGGTTTGCCAGTTGAATGCGACTTACATTTTATTTGTGTCATTGCTTCTTTTAGGTTTTTACCTTTAGTTTGCATTGAAGTCGCCTCCAATGATAAATCTAGGTTCTTGACTATTGAGTAACTCTAGGTATTGTTCTTTTTTATTGGTATGTCTTGAAGTTTCAGTTTTTATCATTACTCAAGTAGCCTGAAATTCTTCAGTCCTGTATCCTGTTTCTCGATGATGCTTAATTCCTTATCTAATTATTATTATTATTACTGCGCTACCCTCTCTTGCTGCACTGTGGGGATGAATTGTATGATAAACCTTATATCCCTTAAATTTAATAAAGGACTCATTGGTAAAGTGAGTCTCTGAAATTAAGCATATGTCTATGTTTTATATGTCTAGGATTGCTTGCAATTCTTGTTGCAATTCCATTAGCATTCCATGCCATTATTATTAAGCTATTACTCATTATATTGTCTCTTAGGTATAGCTCCTTTGCTATTACATATGAAATTAAACGAAACTAGGGGATAATTATCCCCATTACCCTCTCTTGTATACTGATCTCAATTAAATTCATTTGAAAACTAAAAAGGGCGTGCACTGCGGTTAGTTAGCTAGATGTGGACACTGTTTTTTGTGTTGATTTTAAAAAGTATATTATACAAAAATTAAGATATAATTCTTCAGTTACACTAACTTAGGAATGATATGTTTTATAATAATAATAATAATAATAATATTTATTCACACATAATAATAATAATAATAATATAAAAGTTTTACAATAATACACAAACATATGTATTGTAACTTCAATGTAAATAAATCATTGACCCCATTAAAACTGTTTAGTCGAGCATGGGAAATGCCAATTTTTATTAAAAATTGAAATTGCCAAAACGCAGTAGATAAAAGAAATTATAATTAAGGTATACATAATGACTAAAATAATAAAATAATAATAATAATAATAAGATAATAATAATAAGATTTATAACTTATATAACTAAATAATAAAAATTTAAATTGGTAAAAAAAAATATAGTTAGCAAAAATACTGATGCGTGATAAGGGTGTGAATTATATATTGTTTTCCTTGAATCAATCAAACAGTTGTTTAAGCATGTGCCTATTATTTAATATTAAATATGTTTTAAGCAAGGATTTTATCATTGCATGAGAATTGATGGTATTTAAGTATATTTTGTATATATCAGGAAGTGTATTATAAATTTTTAATTGTAGATATTGGAAGTTTCGTTGGCCTACGGTTTTTTTTTTGCAATATTTGTTGCAATAAATAGTTGTGATCGATTTCTTGTCTGGTATGAATGTTGAATAGGTATTAGTAACTGCTTATTTTTATGTAAATTTACCATCATAGCAAGTGTAAATAGTTGTCTTATATCTAGGACTGCAGATTCTATAAATAATTCGTCTGATGGGTGTGATACTTTTTTGTTATGTATTATTTTTAATATTTTTTTTTGAATAATGTTTAATGGTTGTAAGTAGGTGACAGAGACTCCACCCCATCCGAGAATCCCGTATCGTAAACGTGATTCCACTAGTGAATAATATACGATTTTTAGATGATATATATCAAGTATAGATTTTAAGTAGCGAAATTTATATAATAAATACCTTAAGGTCTTACAAATTTCATTTACATGTTTATCCCAGCGTAAATGGGAATCAATTGTTAATCCTAGATATCGAATACTATCGGCTCTGTTTATAACGAGATTTTTTATTTTTAATGAATTATAATTCGGCCAACCATTTTTATAACTAGCAAAAGGAACGAAAAATGTTTTTTGAACATTTACTGTAAGTAACTTGTGACTAAATACATCTATAATTTTTACTAAATCGTTTTCCATTTTAACCTTTAGGTCAGTCCAGGTTTCAGCTGAATATAAGATGGCAGTATCATCCGCAAAACTTATGATACTACCTTCTGTATGGTAGGTTAGTACATTATTTTTGTATAGTATAAATAAAATAGGTCCTATTACGGTACCTTGTGGTATACCAAAATTTATTTCTTTTTTACTACTTACCTCTTCGTCTATCCTGACTACTTGATTTCTACCTAACAAATAGCTCTGCATTAAATCATGAACTTTCCCACGTACTCCTGCATCCTCCAAGACATCCAACAGTTGCGTGTGGCTAACCGTATCAAATGCCTTGGCTAGATCCAGAAATACGCAAGCAGTTGGAGTGCTTGCATCAATAAGATTGTATATCTTGCTTGTTAGGGATGTAATGGCATTTTCCGTCGACATTCCTCTTCGAAAGCCAAATTGGTTTTCAGACAGTAAATTATATTTTTCTAAATATGTGGTAAATTGATTTGTTAAAGCTTTTTCTAAAATCTTATTCAGAGTTGTAATTAACGATATAGGCCTGTAATTTGTTTGTAATTTTCGGTTTCCTTTTTTGTGTATGGGAACAATTAAAGTAGTTTTAAATTGTCTAGGCCATAGTCCGGTTTCAAAAATAGTATTTATTAAGTAAACTAAGGGATGGCTAATTATAGATGATACTTTTTTTTATAACTTCAGATTTAATGTTATCTATTCCTGGTGCCTTATTTAATTTTAGAGTTGATATAATATTACTTCATGTTCACTAACAGGTAATAGATAAAAAGAATTTACCATTCGCTTATTTTTAGGTGGAGCAGAATTTGGTTTCACTATTTTTTTGGCATAACATTTTCCAACTTTTGAGAAATATGTATTAAACTCTTCAGCTATTATTTTTTTATTTTTACATACTATATTGTTTTCTAGAACAATTTCTTCAATTTTTTTATCATTTACATTATTTGTTACATCATTTATTATTTTCCAAAGGTTTTTAGTTGAACTATTATTTTTAAGAATTTGTTTTCTGTAATAATCCTTCTTTGTTGCTTTGATGAGTTTATTTAAATTTTTGCGATATTCAAGGTATTTGTTTTCAATTTGTATGTCTGTTTTATTTTTTATGTACTGCCTGTATGAGTTTTTTTTATTAATTGATTTTATGAGACCCGGTGTTACCCAGTTTTTTCTTTCTTTATTTGCACTTTTTATTTTTATTGTTTTAGTATGTTTCTTTATAAAGCTGTTTAAAGTTTCTATTAGGTATTCAGTAATGTCATCAGGAGTAGATAATGTATAATACGTCGACCAGTCAAAATTTTGCATGTCACTTTCTAGATTATTATAGTCTATGATTTGTTTAGAAGTTGTCGGGCTATTTTGATATTTTTTTGTTACTTGCAAATACTGTTTTATGATCAGTTACGTTTGTTTCGAGAGTGACTGCTATGCAACTATCTTTTATATTTGACTTTTTAGAATTTATAAATATATGATCTAAACAATTTTTTTCTCTGGTCGGACTGTTTATTAAAGATAAGAAATTGTGTTCTCCTAACAGATTTAAATAACTATTCACTACTTCACTATTCTCAAATATATTTATATTTATGTCCCCTATTAGTATGTGATAATCTATTGAAGTTTTTTTTGTACTTTCTAGGTATTCTTCTAGATTGATTATAAAACTTTCAACATTTGTTGAAGGTGGCCGATAGAGAGCAGTAATCATTAATTTTTGTTTGTTATGGAATGTGATTATCGTTTCTATCACTTTATTTTCTCCTAGCTCTACAATGTTAGTACACTGGTTAAAGTCTTTTTTTAAGTATATTATAGTTCCATCATTTTTATTAATATTGCCTTCATTATAAAATGCGTAATAACCTTCAAGTTTGTGACATCCCATTTCACCTATTTTAAACACTTCAGTAAATACAAGACAATCAAAATCACAATCCATTTCTTGCAATATAATATTAAATTCATCAAAATTTTTAAAAATACTTCGTATATTTTGATGAATGATTTTAAAGCTTTGCTTTTCATTTATGAGATATTTTTTAAGAAGTTTATAATTTTCTAATTCTTTGGTTTCAAACGATATATAGTTCACATCCCTTATATAAGCATCCATATTTTTATCCACTTAAAATAGAAATATGTTAGGAACATACAGTGCTAGACAAAACAAACAAAAAATGTAACAAAAATGAACAAGTATATATTATATAGTGAATTAAATTAATAGATGTCACTTCTTTTTGACTATTTGAGTCGAAGAATGAGCGAGTTTTAATTTGATTTTTAGTGCGTTCTTTTATCAATTTTTCTTTAGACGTTTCTTTTATGTTGCTTGCTGTTGTTTCGGGTTCAGAGGTTTTTTGTTGAATGGGCACATTCACTTGTGAGTCATTTAGCGGTTGGTCAATAATTCTGATAGGAGTCGATGGTGCACTATTTGGTTTTCTCTTTTCAAAGTTTAATTCTTCCTTCTGTAAAAGTTCTTCAACTGTGTATGAGGTATTTCCAACTACCAGTTTGTTATTTTTCAAGTAGCTCTTCTTTTCTGGATTGTTTTGCCTTTCAAGGTTTAAAAATTTCCGCAGTATTTTTGATTCTTCTTGTTGATGTTTCGTAAGATCGTATGTTATAGATATTCCGCTGTTTTTTAACTTTTTGACGTTTCTTAACACTTCTTGTTTTTTAAGGTTTGACAAAAATTGTACTTTTACGGGACAGTTTTGATGTTTCCCAAGGCAGATTATGTTGTCGAGGTCTTGACTTCCAATATTTGTGTCCAATTTGGTATTTAGTACCTCAAGAATACTATCCACAGATACTTCTTTGGATACCTTTTGCAATCCAAAAATAACAATATTGTTTTGCTTGTCTCTTCTTTCTAGTTGCTCAATTTTGTTTTTTAGAAAGTTATTTTCTTCTTCTAAGTAATTGGTTCTGCTTTTTAATTCTTCTACTTTTACTAAAAGTCTTGTTTCAGAAGCGCATATAATATTTTTTAGTTCTTCTTTAGAGTCCTGTATTTCAGCTTTCAAATGATTTATTATTCTATCTGCTATCTCGTTATTCATATTATTTTGTATATAATATTAATAATAATAATATGCAATAAGAATTTTATATTTATTACTTAAACGGCTTGTTTAAACAACTTGCAAACTGTGTAAACCTAGTGCTTTTGACCAATAATTGAAATTAATTTGTCGTAGTTTATCTTGTATTTTATCAGTTCTGATTTAAGTACAAAATATGTAAAAAACTGGTTTTTAAGCTGTAGTAATTAGCTCGAAATGTCTCTGTATATATATTTAATCTTAAAATATTAATATCTTCTCATATAATTAAAGTTCTCTACTCACACTTTGATAGCAGTTGCATCAATATTGATAGTTCAAGTACACCAATTTTAAAATTTATCAAACGGGTATTTCCCTTAGAAATTTCACAATTTGCAAGGAGCACTTTATAGACACTGCTTATTTTAACTACGTTTACACAATTTTTATATATATCTTAAGAGCAAACTTGATAAAATCAATTGGAACCTCTAATCTTAATTGATTTGTGTCCATGAACATTATTGTTTAGGAATTTTTTTGGGGCTGCAATATATCAAAAATTCAGAATATTTCTCTATAATCTGGCTGCTTTGTCCTTGACGATTTATTCACTATTCCTGACTTAAAAGTTGCCTTAAAAAATACATTTTTTTACAGATTGGGAAGTTTTGAGTCTAGTTTTATTGGAAATGGCCAAAGGTTTGCAAAACAAGTCGCTCATTTTATCAAAAAACGGAAACTCCGAGCTAGACCTGCTTGTTGATATCCTTCATATAATGGTATTTAATAAAAAAAATTATTTTTGCCACAAATTTATTGGTAAAAACAGCAAGTAAATGAAGAGTCTTTAGAGTTATCCAAACTTTCGGACATTTTGTTTCAATTATCAGGGACATTATAACGCAAAATTAAAATATGTAAGCAATTCGAATTTAAAAGGGTTAATGGTAAAAAAAAACTTTGGAGAAAATTAAAACTAACATAGAATTTTAAATTTTTTATAATTAACTTTACTTTTTTTTTTTTTTCGTCCATGTAACTGTTCGCTGCAATTTATAAAGCAATAATCTTGAAGACGGTCCTGTCTACATGCAGATTTGCGATGGTCGGACGGCCATAGTTATTCAGTCCATTTACTGTTGTCTTACTATAAACCCTAATTTAAAAAAAAAGTAAATTATCAAGGGTTTTATTTACCAATTTTCGGAACAATACTTCTGCTTATAGTCCGTTGCAAGATAATCTAGAAAGGCAATGATCTGGCAACCTCTTGAATCGTTCGCCAACATGCTGATCAGAGCCGGCTTAGGTTGAGTGTTATTTGTTCAAATGTTAAAGATAATTTTTAAAATTTGATATCTACAAAGATCCTTTCGTGATCTAAATTGCATTGAAAAAAATATAACATTCATTTCATTCATTTCAAAAATACTTTATTTACAATATGTCAATAAGATTTTTAATAACATTTAAATTACATAAAAAATATAACACGCTGAGAACTTGTATTAAATTAAAAAAAAAATAATAACAAAGATTTTATTTCCAAACACAACTTATTCAACTAAAAAATATATTGAAAATTGAAATAAATGGCACGTTTCAATTTTAACACTTTATTTGACCCATCTGAATTTACAAAGCCTTCAGGTTGGCCCATGAAAACGGTCTCCTCTAAATGACCATATAAAAAGGCTGTGGGTACGTCAAGATGGAAGATGTCCAAATCTAATTTTACACTTAAAGCTATTAACAACCTTAGGGCGAAAAGGTTTCATTATAATCTATCCCTTTTATTTGGGTAAAACCCTTAGCTACTAACCTAACCCGGTAGGTTTTATTGTTAGCACTGTCAACCTTCATTTTGAATACCCATTAAAGCACTACCTTCTGGCAAGTCTGGCCAGTTTTCAAGTTTCATTGTCCTGGAGACTCTTCAACTCGTCTGCCATGGCCTGCTTCCACAGGCTGTCATCAGGTCGTGATATTAATAGTATCATGTTTGTTCCCCAAACAGAAAACATACATTGTTATAGTTCATTTTGAAACACCGTCCCTGTTCCTACTATAAATTGCAACGGACTATAATCAGTGTAAACATGGTCCTTCGAACCAGATTTGAACCAGTCACCTATGGATATACAATCCATTCTCGCGGAAATGTAAATACTTGGACATTCTTTTAAATTTTGCGTTGTATCTTCCTTGATGATGAAAACATTTTAATAAAATTTCCGAAAGCTTGAAAAGATTATTCTATTACTTACTGTTTTCCAAATATTCCTAGTATATATACAGTGTGTCTACTTAAGTTGGAACCATAAGGAAAAAAAATTATTATTGAATTTAGGAAAAAAAGTTATTCTTGATAAAAAGTCCTGCATAACCCAAAACTTAAAATACTGTCAACAAATATCAAATTTTTCGAGCTGTATACGAGGTTTGTCAAAAAATATGAATTAAAGTACGTTTATTTTTGACAAAATCGAAAAGTTTCATTAAAAAAATTGCTAAATTCTTCACAAACGTCAAGAAAAGGAAAGCATATTATGTTTATAATAGAGAAGATAACGAATGTTTTAAAAGCTAACGTAATTTACAACGTTTTCAGATATTTACAATTAATGTGTAGAAAAATTTATAAAGAATAAGAAAATCTGTTTTTTCAGATAGATCGGTGTAATTGCATATTTGAATGTAATTTTCAATTCTAATCAACTTTTCTTAATGAAAATTTTCGATTTTGTCAAAAATAAACGTACTTTTTACTCTTGAGCAAAATTCATATTTTTCGACAAACCTCGTATACTGCTTGAAAAATTTAATATCTAATGGCTGTATTTTAAATTTTGGGTCATACAGGACTCTTTATCAAGAATAATTTTTTTTTTCCTAAAATCAATAACATTTTTTTCCATATGGTTTCAACTTAAGTATATTGTCAAACGCGTTTTTTAGATCACCGAAAGAACCTTAAACCTACCCGAGTCGCTGAACGTAAAAATCTCGCGCACCGATTTCCACGCCATCGCGCAACTCGTGGTGGTGAACTTGTCCTGCTATCACAACTATCTCGATCAAATCCACCAACAAAAAATGATCCGTTGTCTGCTCAAATGTTCCAACTCGATCGGACCGAGGAGTTCGAAACACAGCATTGCCGCTCTGACGATTTGTTCGTTGGAAATGCGCGAGTCCATGGTCAAGTTGTTGCCGGAGGTGCTACTGAATTTGTCGAAAATTTCGGCTACTGTACACATAGCGATTCCGGTACTGGAATTTTTGTCAAGTAAGTGAAAAATATCGAAAATTATATAATTATTTGATCTACCTAGTGGAGTATATGTACATTTATTCATAATACTGTCGTGCTTTCTTTTAATAATAATAATAATAATAATAATAATAAAAGGTCTTTATTTGTCGTTTGGTTCATAAGTATTAAACACATACTAAAGTAACAATGGGTTCGTTCACCGTCATCAAACAGTTTCGTACGATTACGAATCGGTAAAAGGTAAACGAGCAAACTCGAAACAGCTTTTTTGAAACCGTTAAAACGTAAAAGCGCAAATTAAAGTATGAAAGTATGCCAAATGGGAACTAAAGAAAGGGTTCTGTGGCAGTGGTGTTTTCGCAAGTTAAAGTAAAATGCGTTTTAACATATTTTCCCGTAAAATAATTTTAATACCTGACTCAAAATGTTTGTAATAATAAATGATCCTAGGTTAATTTGAAGTACAAACTCTATAAAGATATGTCAAATTATTTCAAATTTCAACCCGTCCTTTTTTCGTTCATCGTCATCTAAAGTGACCATATTTTGAAAATTAGAAAGTGGGATAAATCAAAAACATTGAGATTAGGAGATTTTTTGTCAAAGAATTATATTTTTTGAAGTAGTGAGGGTTCATTGGAGAACAAAAAACGTCACCATAATGACTTAAAAGCGGGATAAAATCGGGACACATGATAAATCGGGACTAGTGATTTAAAATCGGGACTGTCCGACCTAAAACGGGACGAATGGTCACTTTAACGTCATCGCAACTGTTTACACGAAGCATAGAAACGTATAATTCCTAAACAAATCATTAACTAAATGACAGTGAGCACGGCCAGTGAAACAGAAAATTCTTACTATGTTCATTATGTAAAATAGATTATTTTAATAACGAAATAAGTACTGTAGATACAATAATGACAGTCACTACACAATAGCGTAAGCACAAAATCTGGTCATTCTGCAAATAGAGCATTTTGAGAACATACTCTGCGAAAGAATGCAAGTATGTCTCAAAATTATAGGACAGTGGTGTAAGGGTCATTCACTGTATGTCAATCTCAAGAAAATGGAAATGGTCCTTTTCACAAGGAAAAGGATGAAAATGAAATTGAAACCTCCCGAGCTCCTAAACACAAAACAAAACTTTGCAACCATCAAGAGAGAATGAAGTAGAGACGACATAGATATTGTTTTGCGATATGACATAAGAACGCACTTCTAGTGACGAAAAAGTGTAATGAAAATGACGACTTTAGTCGTACTTTGATTTATTTGAAGTCAATCATTTTATATTTGAAGTCTGATGGAATGACAATGATTATATATCATTTAAATGCAGATATTTAAAAAAAAATGGCATTTATTCTCACCAAAACTGATTAGCTTCACTATCTCGAATTTGACATATGACGTAAAAATGTAATGCAAAGGTGCGGACACTTTAGCATCGTCATAGCATCTCTTCTCTTTATTCTATCTCAAAACTTGCAACAGAGGTGAAGCAACAGGGAACTCACACATGGAAAACAGAGTCACAAGAGCATACATTGCTTGTAAACAATACCGCCGAACCGTGGAACCCACATGGGGTTTCTTCTCCAGAGTCATCAATGGACCTACATGGCCATCATAAAACACCTATGCTAACATACGGTGCAGTTGTCTAGGTACCGAAAATCCAAAAATTGATAGCTATCCGCAAACTTGAACAAATTCAAATAACAGCATTTCTCAACATAAGATCCATGAAAACCACACCAAACAGAGCCATGGAAGTCGTTCGTAGTATTACTCCCCTTGATATTTACATCAAGGAAGTTACTCTGATTGCAATGACACGCCTCTGTACGATTGGAATAGAACATGATGTAGGATCTGATGAGGCGAGACGTCACTTTTCGCAAAAGGCGCTCGATACGCTCTCACAGCTTCAAGCTAACATGAACTTCATCTCACCGATATTTATCTTCCATAAGCCATGTATCAAAGGTCAAGTCACATCAAAGGGTAGCCGTCTTGCTGATTCACTAGCCAAGAAGGCAGCCAACTAAATACTTTTTGGACTTGCCCCTTCTATTGGACTGACAACATCAGTAGTGACAAATCTAATTGAAGAATATTGTCAAGGAGCTTTTAAGTGTTCCTGACAACACAACAGGAAACAAATACTTAACTATGACTTGACAGAATCTGCGCCTGAATA
Organism: Psylliodes chrysocephalus; assembly: GCA_927349885.1. Taxonomy (NCBI): domain Eukaryota; kingdom Metazoa; phylum Arthropoda; class Insecta; order Coleoptera; family Chrysomelidae; genus Psylliodes; species Psylliodes chrysocephalus. The sequence goes on from OV651813.1 coordinate 3,935,422, forward strand.
CAGGCATTCTGACTGATCATTGCCAAGTACGGAAGCATCTTTATATTATGGGACTGTCAGAATCTGCACCCTGCAGGGGGTGCGAACAAGAAGATGTGAACATCGAGCTATCCTGTACGATTTCCCGATGCTCTCATTTATTGGAATATTTGTTTCAGGCGAGTAGTCTAACACCGACCAATAAATGAGAAGCACCTCTTGGCAACGTTGTCAACTACATTAAACCTGAAGGCTAGCTCACGAGCTAGGAGGTGCCTGTCCTGTTAGAAGGAAGCATAATTGACATAGTGAGGCATAAGTGCCGTGGGGTAACTCACTCTCCACACGTCACATACAGTATGGTTCAAATGAAAGGAATAAATTCATTATAATGGAAGTAGTTGGTTTTTCGAAAAAATGCTTGGACAGGTCAATTTTGTTTACTTAAAGCGCAATTTTTTAAATAAAATTCAATTTTTCCCCACTTTCCATTTTTGGGCAGTGACGTCATTGACAATTTTTTTAAATAGCAACCCCAATTTTTTTTTTCTTGATTTTGATAGATCTTGCAATTTCCTACTCGGAAACATAATATTTGAAATATCTGACATAACAATTTTTTTTGAAAAAAGCCATTTAAAAATCAGATACATAAATTTTATGTTATTTTGAAACAATAAATTAATAAAAGATAATTATTTGTAATTAAGTGCTTAATCTAAAAAAATAATAATAATAATAAAAAGAATTTAATGACAATTTCTCAAATTCTTTTTATTATTATTATTTTGTTAGATTAAGCATTTAATTACAAATAATTATCTTTTATTCATTTATTGTGTTCTCAAAATAAAATAAAATTTGTGTGTCTGATCTTTAAATGTCTTCTATTCAAAAAAAATTGTTATGTAAGATATTTCAAATATTATGTTTCCGAGTAGGAAATTGCAAGATCTATCAAAATCAAGAAAAAAAATTGAGGTTACCATTTAAAAAAATTGTCAATGACATCACTGCCCAAAAATGGGAAGTGGGGGAAAATTGAATTGTATTTAAAAAATTGCGCTTTGAGTAAACAAAATTGACCTGTCCGAGCATTTTTTCGAAAAACCAGCTATACTTCCATTATAATGAATTTATTCCTTTCATTTGAACCATACTGTATATAGGAGTAATGTAGGTAGCTGCAAATGCATTTTGATTGCATCCTGATTGCAGCGACTTGGTACCTCGGAGTGAATTTGTCATATATTTTAATTATTGTTTTGTATTATTTTTTATTTACTGTTTTAATCCGAATTAATTGAAAAACAAAAAAAGACTATGAATTTAAACGATGCGTAATACGTAGGCGTAAAACATCATTAGAGGTAATACTGATTTAGAAATTTGAAATATAAAACATTTACAGCCAGATGCAAGAACGGTTATTAAAATTTACGAACAATGTAATGTATTTTTTTTCAAATAACAAATATCTTAAAACTATCTAATTTCTAATTAATAGTTAAATACAATTACGTACTTTACTGCAATTTTCACAAAATGCTAATAATAATATACCAAACGTTGCTCTACATAAATTGACAGCATGTTTGACGTTAAACCACCTCTAAAACACTGAGAAAACTTTTTTGTCCACGAATTGCCCATTTAGTTTCGCTTCTTGGGTAGATATTCTTTGATAAAAATAGAAAATAAAATATATTGAATTAACAAAAACGATACTTAATATCATAAATTTACAAAATAAAAAAAAGAAAGTAGAAATAAAATTACAAAACAAAAAAGAAAAATATATAATATAACATTATTTTATGATTAAGAAATCAGCAGTTGTCTTTTTTTTTAATGAAAGAAGAGAAATAGATTCCTTAATAGCAAAACTAAGGTTGTTGTACAGAACAACCGCATTATATGAAAAGCTGCGTGTGAAAGTAGTTTTTGAGTGGCGAGGCATAGCTAACGTTAGGTTACCGTCAAACGGTGACTAAGGACGAAATTATAAATAATTCATGTTAGTATCAATCTATATGAAAATTACAGGTACTATCATCTTTCTACATATTTTCGCAACACGTTCACACGATAGAAGAAAAAAATTTGAATTATAAATATTTTTTTTTATTCAAAAAGTGTCCCGATTCACCCCGCGTTTATTCTGCAGTGAAAACATTGTCGCACCTACTCTGGTTGAGATGGGACAAAAATCACATTTTAAAAAATGCATTTATCTACTTATTAGTATTAAAAATCTTAGAAAATTATGAAAACACATCTCAAGAATAATTTTTATTGAGATCAAATACAGTAAAAACAATTTTTTCGATATAAACTTATCTACCCAGTTTTTCAAATTTTTATCAGTTTTTCATATTCATATAACATGGAAATTTGACACCCCCGCTCCGAAGTTGCACTAGTTGTGGAAGTTTCTTAAGAATTTGAGATATATTCACATTCATCAGGGACTTGTGGAAAAATTAAGGTATTTTCCATTTTAGAGCTTTCTCTTAAAAACTAATGCACAGTAGTTCATCACTGTTTCTTAAGATTTGACCTACAAAATTCCTAGAAAGATTTCCCTCTGTAAATTTTGCAATGACAAAGTCATCTGTTTCCAAATCTTTTACGCCTGGTTTTTCTCCGTCGTTTTCTACATTTGGTGAATTTCTTGCTTCTCCCTCTGATTCGGTGTCGTTTATATTTTCTTCGAAAATTTCGTTGTCATCACATACCGAATCATTTTCGGGCTCAGAATCAGATATTGATTGGCACACCATACTTTTACCAGGTGTTACGGGAATTTTCTTTCGTTTTGCCTTCTTTGCGGGGGTTTGTGGGTTTCGCTGGGTTTTCAGAAAATCTTCGTTGACAATTTCTGGAGGTAAACGCTTCAAAACTTGTTCTCTGTCAAGTGGAATAATGCCACAACCACGAAAACCTTAATGTTATCTTCCAATTTGTCTGCAAAATTTAACAAAGCTTTTCTCAATAATCCTGAAAATTCTGGTTTTATGGATAACTCCTCTATTTTTCTCCTTCCGCTCGCCCAGAGTTTTTCTCCACGATTGCTTAACAGGCTTGAAAAATGCAGTGTCAAGCGGTTGTGTGAGATGCGTGCTGTTTGGAGGAAGTAAAACGAATCTGATGTTATTTTTTTGACTTTCCATGAAGACATTTTGGGAGACATGGCTTGCCAGATTGTCACCAATAACAACCTTCGGACCTTGAAGTCTTCTGAAGTAAGCTAATGCTATTATTAAAAACCGTTCTTCAAATTGGTTCGAATAGGACCATCTATTCTTAGTATTTCCATATCTAGTGACCCATCTTTCACCCAGTTTTGATAAAGATGCTCTGATTTGAATACCATTTCACCAGATCCGCTGATGGCAAACATAACAGATGACGATGTTTTACTGGAGTCAAGAATACGGTCTGCATGTTTGCTGGACCTACGAATTACGACTCGCTGACGGCCAGGGTCATCAGTAAAGTTTGTCTCGTCGTAATTAACGGTATGCAAAGGAGGAACATTTTCTAAAGATGTGTTCAATTCATCAAAATATGAATATCAACTGCAGCCCTTGCTCGTTTTATATTCTCCGAAAGTCTCAGTGCTAAATTATTTTTGTGGCGAATGAGAAAAGATTTCATCCAGTCCGGTCCTGGCAAGTTATTGGTAAATCTTCTGATGCTTACACCCCCTTTATCATAATACTGTTTCACCAAAATACGCACGTCCATTGGTTCTAATGGGAATCCCCAATCGGCAAGACACATCAAAGAACTAACAATTTTGTTTTCTTCGACGTTCGTTATGGCTAATTGAAGTCCAAAATTTTACGTTTTAAAGTAAGATAGCCATTTTGTTTAAAATTTGTTTCTTCATTGATTGAGCTTAAAAACCATACTAGATACATATCCGTTGAAAGGTTTTTATTGTTTTTCACGGAAGGTTGATTTTGGACATGTACGGTTTTCGAACTCACCGATTCAATTGTCCACCAGGTTTTTTCACATTCCTATTTTTCACATGCTGATTTATTGTATTTTTAGGTATTCCGTATTTAATCTCCAGATTTCTATAGCTGGTTCCTTTCTCCAGCCTTTCTGCAGATTTTTGCTTTCATAATTCTTATATGGCCTAGAATCAAGCCTCTTGATATATTTTCGGAGCATGTCCCGAGTCACCCTGAAAAGAACCTGAGATTAGATTTCCAACGATAATAAAAAATGAAATATAAATTGATATTTTTGTGTTTTCTGTGTAAAATAGAACAAATTTATTTGCTTAACAGGTTAAGTTGAAAACGGCCTTGTGCTGACCTTCACCCATCTAATAACCAGATGAGGCATATTTTTTATGAAATTTTATTGATTTATTAACACGCCTATGGGAATTTGACATTAGAAAAGTGTTCATGGCTATGTTTAATTAGTCAGATGGGAGAAGGTCGACCTCCCACGGTCTCCCCTACTATTATTGTGAATATGTACCTATGATAAATAAAGACTATTTAGTATTATTATATTCTTCGACTTGTTGATGTTTGAAATACATTAAGTCAATTAACGGTATGGTCCGATATTAATCGAAATGTCGGTTATTCGGTCCAAAACTAACAACTCTGCTTGACATTCCTGAAAAACTGGTTAAATTAGAGACGCAATTACCTGAAAATAATGTCTCAAACGTCAATTCACTAGCTGGCATATTTTTACGGTTACCATTAAGTCGAATGTCAAAAATGAAGCAATTCTCGGTCGTGGTCCAACAAAATCCTGCTTAGTTTCGCTTAGTAGTCGATTAATATCGGACCATACCCTAAAACGTACGTTAAGTTACTGACAGTTGACATAAGTCAAATCGGTCAAATTTGATTTATGTCAAAGGCATGGTTGGCGCATGTCAATTGTCGGCTTGGAAAACGTCAAATTTATATTTTTTGTAGCTTTGACTCAATTGCCGACGGTGTATACGAATTTCGTGGCTGATCAATACATGGCAGTATTCGCTATATCCTTGCCGTATACAAATCCTTTCAAATACGAGCCTTATACGGTGTCTTTGGCCCATCACGTGATAGCCGTGTGGTTTTTGAAGTGCCGGTTGCCTTTCAGAAAGGACTTCGTTAAGTTTATTACAAAAGTAAGCATTGGTTGTTAAATTTGAGGTTACGAGGTGTGATTATAATAAAACCAGATAGGCACTAAGAATCTAGAAGATGCATGGCATTATTTATAATTTTTTGTTTTCAGCTTTTCTTTTCCAGTATGCAACGTTCAATCTTTTAATGTCCTCTTCAACTTCCTTTCTGTTGAAGTTACACCAAAAAGACTAATACTCAATGAATACAAATTTAAATGAACTTCTTTATTTTAAAAAGTTGCTGACTTTCAATGTACAAAATAATGACTTTTTTTTTTTTTTCAATAGGTAACAAGTGTTTATCATAAATATGTAAGTGATAAAGCAAAGAGAAAACATTATAATGTAACTATAATGTAACTATTTTACACTTTCCCTCATTAAATAGTTTTCTTTTAGTCACTTAGTCCTATCCCTTTGCAGAGATTGTGTAACCTAGGCTTTGGGATTGATTTAGTCATCATATCGGCTAATTGGAGTTCGGACGATACCTTCTGGACAATAATTTCTTCATCTGATACCAATTCTTTAATAAAAAAATGTCGTGTCCTAATATGTTTAGTACGCCTATGGAATTCGAGATTTTGAGCTAACTCCAAAGCAGCTTCGTTGTCAATTTGAAATTCGGGAATAACCTTCAACTGGGTAACTTCCATTAAAAGACGTTTGGGCCAAACAATTTTTGGAGCTGCTTCACTGGCAGCTACGATTTCAGATTCTGTAGTCGATATAGCTACTCAATCAGCTGACCGCACCTGCTGAATAAAGCAAACAACACCCGATGTTGATTGTCTAGTAGATCTATCGCCTTCATGGTCAGCATCACTGTAGCTTTCCATAACGTCTTGTTGATAATTTGATTTGTATGTAATTCCATAGTCTCTTGTTTCTAGAAGGAAACGAAATATACTTTTACATTTATTACATCTTCTTTTGAAGGATGTTCTAGCGATCTCGAGAGAACACCTAGTGCATATGCTATGTCCAGTCTCGTGACTGCCATTAGGTACATAAGTGAACTTACAGCTTGTCTCTAGGGAAACTCCGAAGAAGGCTCATTTTCCTCTTCAACTTTCTCTGCAATCTTTGATAATAGGCGTTTAAACTGGTCGACAATTGTCCATATTAAATCTTTCCAAAATTTTCTCTGTTAATGCCTTTTGGTGTATTTTGATTGAGCTGTCCTTCTTTTTCTCGTTCTCATTTCCCAAGAAATAAGTAGCAGGCTTCAATGTGATTTTAAATTCGGACTTAAGTTCTTCAATAAAATCTGAAGATTCTTCAGGGTGAGTCGTAACAATAAGACCATCGTCAACATAAAGTGCAAGTAACAGCTTCATTGAACCACGTATTTTAATACGACCCGTTGGTTCCAGCAACGCGGCGCTTGTTTTAGTCCATATAAACTTCTTTTCAACCTACAATATTTGTCAGATCCATCCCTATATCCTTCATGAATATAATCTCTTCAAGTGCACTATAAAAAAAGGCAGTTGACATCAAATTGACTTAATGTTAACTTTTCATTTGCTACAAAGCTAGTATAAGACTTATAGTTCCAGTTCTAGCTACTGAACTAAATGATTGTAGTCCAATCCTTTCTTTTGGGCAAATCCTTTAATTACTAGACGAGCTTTGTATTTATCAATAGAGCCATCTGGATTCGTTTTTACTTGGAAGTGGTTTTACTCCTACAGGAAGTTCTTCTAATGTCCAAGTTTAATTTTCCTTTAAAGACGTAATTTCCTTATCCATGGCTTTCTTCCACTCTTCTTTATCTGAACAGTTAATGGCTTCTAAATAAGAAGATGGTTCAATTATATCATCCATACTTGCTATTGCAGACATTACAAACTCGTCAAATCGTTGCGGTATTTTAATGTTGGATCTGTCTCGCAAATTTCGTTTTTCATCTTGGTTTAGTTCTGAATTTTCCATTACGATTCTTCTAACGGATTATTATCGTCTAAGATATGATCCGTTTGAGTCTCTGTTTCAACAGTTTCTTTAATTTCTTCATATGTATTATTTTCTTCTTCACGTTCTTTATTAATTTCTAACTGAAAATCTTGTTTGGTTGATAGAGGTTCTTCTTGAAATGTTACATCACGAGATATAAGCTCGTTATTTTCTTTAGACCAGATTCGATACCAATCTACACTATCATATCCAACTAAGATACCTTTTATGGCTTTTTTTGTCAATTTTCTTCCGTTGTTGCTTGGGGTATGGGTATAACATGTACTTCCTATAGTCCGTAGATGCTTCAAGCTAGGTTTCTTTTCTGTCCACACATGTTGGCGATTTTCCTTCAATACTGGAAGAATCACTCAGATTAAGAATATATTTTGCTGAGTTTATCATTTCAGCCCAAAGTCCATGCGGAATTTGATCATCAGTATGTATAAGAGTTCTAGTTGTTTCTACAAGCGTTCTATTTTCTCTCTCTGCAGAACCATTTTGTTCCGGAGTATAAGGCATAATCAATCGTTGTTTAACTCCTAATTTGGAATGGATGTCTTGGACTTTTTGATTATCAAACTCTCCTCCGTTGTCACATAATAGTTCTTGGACTGTATGTCCTAAGGCTCTTCCAGTTTAGAAGCAACTTCTGATTTTTGTTTCATAAAAAATACTTCACGGAAATAGGAAAAGTCATCTAACAATACATAGTATCGATAACCTGACATAGAGGAAAGAAAAGGGCCGTATACATCAGTATGTATACGTTCTGCAGGTTGTGTCGCATGCTCCCTTGTTCCAAATTTCTTTCTGTGTGTTTTTCCATAGACGTAATCCTTACATATTTCACTATCTAGATATACTTTTAATCCAAAATTTCGTTACATGATCATTTTTACATGCCTAGTCGTTCGTGAAATAATTGCAGTTGCTACTGACTTGATATCATGTTTAATTCAGGAAATTTTAGTTTACTGTTAACGTTTAGCCTAGAATCTTGACTTCTATATCCTTCTAAAACGATGTTGTCTAATACTTTCAAACTGCATCTTACCGACGTTGACATAAAATGGCTATTTGAATGTTTGTCTTGGGCTGATAGAACTGAAAACAAATTTTTTTGATTTGTGGAACATAGCACACATTACTAAGGGTTAACTTGTTTTTTTTTGTTGTTGACTAATGTTTCAAGAACTACTGTCCTTTGACCAAAGGCTTTTACTGATTCATTATTTGCCGTCGTTACATGATGTTTGGTTATGAAGGCTTCAAAGGTATCATATAGCTCTGAACAGTATGTAATATGGTTTCTTGCTCCATTATCTACATACCAGCTAATGTTATCAGACTCACTTGCGGAGATTAACATCATATTGTCTTTTGATTTGTCTGTATTTAACTTAGGAGGTCTGTCATCAGCATGCCACTTAGGGCAAGTTCTTACTCTATTGCCTCGCTCTTGACAGTATTTGCATAGCCAATTTTTAAACTCATTTTTCTTAAAATATGTTGTATTTACTAGCAGAACTTCTTGACTTCCTGGTGTATACTTATCTTGTTCTTTTAAAGCTCTTTCGTAGGCACACAATTGGTTAGTCTACTGTTCTATTATTTTTGGTCATTAACATCCAACTGTATCAAAAAGGAAAGTAATTTTCCGGAATGTTCCCAAAATTTTACAGATAACAGCTCTGGTAGTTCAATTGAATCTACCTTTTGAATTCCAAAGGTTTTTAAGTTTAGTCATGTGTGTTTCTACATCATCACTGGCTTTCTTTTGATAACTAAAGAATTCTAAACATAATCTTTAGTCTTTAGTCTTTTTCTTCAGTTGCACCGTCATAGAATCTATGCAGTTCTTGCCAAATCTGTCTTGCTGTGGAAAATCGCATTATTTTCTTTAATGTATCTTCAGTCATATTGGTAGTTAGTATAATCATTGCACTGCTGTCTATTCTTCTGTATTCAGTAAACTCTTTATTGTACTTAGACACTTCAGACTATGTTGCTTTATCTCCTAAAGGTTGCCGGTTCTGTAATATTTCCTTCTATAATTTCTTAAGCTCCAATTATACCTCTAAGAAGTGTGCATTCGATTTACCTTCTAAAAGTCCAATTTATATTTTTGTAAGTAATGTTTTATCGCAAAATGGCATTCCTGTTACACCAAAAACGAATACTTAATGAATACAAATTTAAATGAACTTTCTTTAAAAAGTTGCTGACATTCAATGTACAAAATAATGACTTTTTTTAATAGGTCACAAGTGTATCAAATATATAAGTACTAGCTTTTGTACAGTATCTCTCAATTTACTTTTGTTTATATGGCAATGTCATCTGAGTAGGTAAAGTTACTCGAATTAGTCCTATAGAAACTTACTGGTTGTCCGGTTTTTTTCTAGTCACACCTCAGAACTATCAGCGTACCGTCCAGCTAAGTCTTCTTGTAACTATTTTTTTTAGGGTCTTCAAACGAACGTTCTGATACCGTTTGAAGAGACGAAAAGCAGCCTATTCAATCAGAACCTGAGCGATTTGAACCAAGACAGTTCGGATCGCAAACGGAGTTCCAGCTTAACGGAACAGGGTTCCAGAAAACGATCCGCGACGGTGTCTTCCACTCGGGATAAACCCGTCGTGCACCGACCGGCGCCCGAAAAATCGCTCACTATGAACTTTTACGAAGAATTGACGGAGACGTGCATCGATTTGATGGCCAGGTATACTTATTCGCCATGTAGCGCTTTACCGAAAAGGTAAGAATAATTGCATTACTTGACATATGACGTTTGATATATAGCAGCATCATAGTTATTGGATCGCTGCCTCTACGTTTTCTTATAGGCTTCCCGTGGCGGAATTCTTGATGAAAGGAGGCCAAAGCATGATGTGGTTTATCGGCAACAAGTTGATAACGATAACTACGAGCGGTTGTTCGAAGAAAATACTGAAGAACGGTCTTTGCGACAAATGTTGGACGTTGTGCAGCAAGCAGAACGACGGTAGGAAGACAGCTACGGGACGTAGCGGTAGCAACGAGACCGAAGACTTGGATTGGATTTCTAGACAGAATTCCAACGATAAATCTAACACGAATACGTCGGTCAGTTCGCCGAGCGAGGATAATAAGAAAATCGGCGATAAATTGGAGATCGTTTCGTCGAAATTGCAACAGATCGCCAGTAATATCAAGCAGGAGAAGGAGAGTTGCAATTGCTGGTGTTCAGGATGGGCGGAGGTTTATGTCAGGAGACCCACCGGTAAGGAATCTCAATAACTATAAGAATTATAGGGTTGGTTAAATAAGAGAAGTTTTACGTAAACAGATTCTTTGTTTAGAGATCCATCAACATTTTTAAGTCTTTGCTAGGGTTTTCCACTTTCCTCCATTTCATTTTGTAGTGTTTCTTGTGGAGATATCAACTTTGCTCCAAATAAACCCGTGTTCCTACCTCTCCATATTCCATTTGTTTATTTGATATTCAAACCTTTTCAGGCGACATGTCCTGGGTGATGCGCATCCAAAATCACATAAACTTCACTCAAGCCATATACGAGTATCCATTGAACGAAATCTCGACCTTGTTCATGCCTTCGTTAATACCGGAAGAGACCGATCCGCATGTTAGGCCTCCTCTGCGAAGACAGTTTTCCGAGGATCAGGCCAATCCAGACGATGATAAAGCTTTGGGTTCCAACCCGAGTTTAACTGGTAAATAGACGGGGAAAAGTACAAATTCGTTGTTTTTCTTCTGATCTCGGGAAATTTTGTTAACCTTATACATGTGGCAATATCGCAATACAGAGGTTTATCTAATATGTCACTTATAATGCTCATATGTTGCTGGTAAGTCAGTGATTAAGGTTCCTGCATTGCGACTTTGCCACATCTACATAAGTTAACAGAATTTCCCCAAATCTGGGGAAAAACAAGAAAATTTCAATATTGTTTACATTAACGACTTTCTTTAAGAATCCCCCAAGCAATCGCCCTCCAGACAAGACTCGCGCGACAGCGTTGAAGAAGAATTAGAGTACGTATACGAAGACGGCACCAGATCGAGAAACCCGGTTCGCAGATCGAATTCTAGCCCCGAAATGTCTGCCAGCTGGAAGAATCCGTTTCTACATCAGAAGATCCTTTCGGAAGAAGACATCAAATACTCCGAAGATGAAGCAGGAAAGAAGAACAAGAGTTACCAAAAGGATATGAGAGTCAGTTGCGAGGCTATACCAGAAGAAATTGCGGGATCAGGTAAATATTCTTCGAAGTTTTGAGTTTGTAAAGTTCAACCCTTACATATTTGATCCTGTAGTAAAAATTAACTCAAATTGGAGCCAAAATCCCATTCTGCCCTTACTAATAATGCCACCGTGATTTTAGTGTATCTGAACGTTATACAATGGTCGTATTAATTATCCTGCTTGCGTAATTCAAAGTTTTTCCTGCCAGCTTCTCACTTGTTTTGTGGTTTTCAATTAATATCTCGTTACCGATACATTCTAGCCGCAAAATGGTTATTATCGATGTTGTACAGCGTAAAATTCTTTACAACTTTTGTATGAATCCGGTTACGGTAATGTTTATCGCGCTCTAAACTTTAAACTTTTAAAGTTAGAAAAAAAAATTAAGCGTAAAAGTTATAGCAAATATTATGCTCTACAAAATTGATAATAACTGTTTTTTATCTATAACGGAGCGGTAACGAGATATTTAGGAAAAAATATAAAACATACAAATTTTAAATTAATTAAATTTCCCGCTTTTTTATTTGAGACATTTTGTTGTGAAATTTATGTTTTTTTAGATACGGCGCATCATACTATTTTATGGTTTTCTGAACCGAATAACTTTTTATAGTTTTAGCATAAAAAAAATATTTGTGTGTCAAAAAATCATAGAAAAAGTTTATTTTTCAGAAAAAAACCTGTTTTTATTACACTTAAATCAATACGTTTTATTTTTTAGGTACGACCCCACCTTCAAGCGACTCCATGCAAGTAACGAAATCGGATTCGACCGGTAGCAGCACGATCTTCAGTTCCTCTCACCATCCGTCGCTTATGAGCTGTCACAGTTATCCGGGTTCATCCCCGCCTAAAGAAAACGTCGCTCCGAAACCATACCAAACGGTTCCGCCCACTCCGAACGTGGCCAGCAGTTCTCAACAACCGGAATTCATCAAGAGACCGACAAACTTACCTAATTTGACTAATTTGGAACCGCTGAGCAGTAAACCGCCTCAAAGTCCGACTCAGACGTCGCCCAGGTTCGGAAGGCACGCCCACGTGTTGATCAAAACCGCAGGGGACGGTCGTGAAATCCAAAAGAGCTCGTCGGCCTCCACGATCGAACGCAACACCTCGATAAACCTGAACTGGGCCAGAGAACGGGCGAGAGAACGCAAAAACAGCGGTAGCGTGGAACGATTGAGCACTCTGGAGCCGAATCAGGCTCAGAAGCGCGATAGGGTGCACACGATATCCGTTTCCAGTCCAGCTACTAGGATATCGCGATCGGATACGCAGCAACAGCAGCAGAAAAAACAGAAAGACCCGCCTAAAAGCGGGATAAATCCGAGTTTCGTTTTCCTGCAGCTATACCACTCTACCACTTTCGCGAATAAAGCCGAGCGGCCGATTCTTGTCGAGTGTAATGATGTTATACAAAGGGCTTTGAAGATTTTGGACCATATTCCTCCGTACGAGACGCATAAAATGGGCGTGCTTTACGTCAGGGAGGGGCAGATCAATTCCGAAGTGGAGATTTTTAAGAACCGGTTTGGATCGTTGAGATATGTGGAGTTCCTCCAGCAGCTCGGTACTCTTGTCAAATTGGCTGACTTAGATCCTCAGGTATTTTTTTTTCTATCTTGAACGATATTTAACTATTTGTTACATATAGTTTTTCGCCTGCCGGATCGTAACTTGCTCAAACTGGACCATTGTTTCGTATATATTATCGAATAGTGATGGGACTTTTCATGAAAAATAATTTTTGAACTTGTCCGTAGGACATCTTTAGAAAAGCAGTGAAAAGTAATCGACCTTGGACATAGAGGACACACAGTTAATAGTATATTACACACCGAGGTGGGAAGAGTTTCATTCCTGTCGTGAGATTAATTAGATCACCGAGACGCGAAGCGTCGAGGTTAGCTATGATCTCTAGACAGGAATGAAACTTCCTACCGAGGTTTGTATACTATTTTATTTACAACCATCATATTTCGATCAAAGTTAATAAATTTCTGTTTTGTTCTGAACATACCTAAAATATTACATTTAACGACAAATTACCAAGCGCGCGGTTTTCTCAGAATAATCAAGTAGGTAAATATATTGTTACTGTGATTACAGGGTAAACAACTGTCGCCAATATAAATACAGTCAAACCCTGATATAGTGACATTGAAGGGACCGTATAGTTGCCGATAGTTGTTATAAGCAATACACATACATAGTTACATTAGTTGTGTAGTTATACATATTATTATACCAGGTCTTCAACAATACCCGAAACCCACGTGATCAAAACGTCATGACAGCGATTGGTGAAAATAATAGTAAAAATCCCTAAATGTTGGCCAGTGCTGTAGGTGTTTTAAATAAAATATATCTTCTTCTTTTTTTTATGGTCTGTAACCTTAAGAACAAAATACAGTGAGATATAACAAAAAAAATCATATTATTAAATTAATGGTGCTTTACATTATTATATTTTTATGTTAGAATTCCATTAAGGCCAATATAAAATCTTATCTTTAAATTTTTTTATGTAATCACTATTGAATTCAATACCTCTCTTATTAAAAGAAGAATAATTCGATACCTAACCTAAGATCACCGTATCTTGAGATTCTTGACTGTTTTTTTTTTTTTGTTTTTAATGTTTATTTAACCCTCCGTACTTTATCTCGATGCTCCGTCCGTACACTTCTTTATCTTCAAGTTTGGAAGTAATAGCAATACCGCTGGTATAAATTCAGTTAGTTTCCACCACATTCAATATGGTCGAGGTACTTCTGCAAGTGAAGTTCAGTCTATACCCATCAAAAGACTATGTCCCAGCGTGTGCTGTAACAGTTTAATATTTGTTTTTTTTGCGATAGGATCTTGAAGTAGTGGTATTTTTAAATTACATATGGTATTGTATTGGCATGGTATTTTATTTTTACATAGAAATGCTTCCACCTCTCGCCCTTTGAGCGAGATACAATTAGAACACGTTGTTCCTGAATCTTTAAAGGATAGAATAAACATGAATTATTTTGCGGTGAAAATTCTGATAAGGATTTTAATTATGTTGAAATTCAAACTGAATCCGAAATTGAGCAAAGTAGCGAAAAGAAAACTGAAGAAAGACCTCCAAAGACTAAGAGGTTGCCAGTCGTAAAAAGAAAAAGCGGATACAAGTGAAATTTACCCGAAAATCTTGGATTTGTTTACCAATTTTGTATATAGTTCAACTAAATGATTACGTTTATTTAGATTAAATTTAATATATTCGTTTGTGATACAAATTGTCTTTTACCTTTTTAAGTCAATAAAATAGCATTTTAGCCATCAGTTTTTTTTGGTACATATGTTTATTGGGATCTAAATTACCTTAAAAAAATTGTTTTGAGTTTTAAGTTCAATTCTTGTGTATAAATATATCCCATATGTCCCAGTGCGTGTAGCGGAATGGGACAGCTCCCAATTTTATTAAAAGAGCTGAATTTTGAATTATTATTATTCAATAATTGAAATTTTGAGGGACAAATTCTTGATAAAAATTAAGTGTGGGAACGGAGGATTAAAAAATGTTATGCATAAAGAACACAATTAAAAATTATTTATTTTAGCTTGATGGCAACTGGTATATTATAATAACTACGGCTGACTGTTTAAATTACAACAGTATTGGTTAGAATAAGTAATAGTAATCTTATTTTGATTAAACATGTGATAATCGCTTTGAATGTTTTCGTTTAGTAGTAGACTTATTAAATCTTACAAATACATCAACTTGATAGGTATAGAAAGTACCTACAGATCATACATTTAGCTTGTTGCACGTTTAGAAATTAGAAATCAATTTAAAATTTACTTTAAGAGATGGAATTGTACATGGGCAATGGGACACAATAAACAAATACAATTTTTAATTTGTTTTTATTTATTTTAAATTAGTAGGTATCTATAAAATTGAAAATTAATTTAGAATATGCTAATTTTTCATGTTAAATTTGTTTTTGTTCATTTAAAATATATATATAAAAAATGTAACAAAAAGTCATATTGATATAAACAAAAAAAAATCCAGTTCTGAACAGAATTGATCACATCAACTTCAATAATTTATTTTAAAGGATAATTTGATGTTGTACAAAGAATATACATTTACAGTAAGTGTTCAAAATGTTCACCACCAGCTTCTATGCAAGCATTAACCCTTCTTTTCATGTTTTCGAACACATTATGCAGTTGCTCCTCAGTTACACTTTCAATTTCATTAACTATAGCTTGCTCCAATTCATTCACATCATGCAAACGATTTCTGAATACTTTATTTTTTATATGACCAAATAAAAAGTAGTCAGGAGGTGTGAGGTCTGGAGATCTTGGAGGCCATAATCCTTTACTAATAATTCGGTCATCAAAATATTCTTCTATTAGGTCAATAGTAGCTCTAGCTGTATGAGCTGTTGCTCCATCTTGTTGAAAGTAACCCAATTGTAACTCGTCATCCTGTAGCTGTTCAACAAATTCAAGAAAAATATTTCGATAACGTTGGCCATTAATTGTGTCATAGAAAAATATGGGCCCTATTATTCTTCTTCTTGAAATTGCTATCCAAATACCAACTTTTATGGGATGTAGACTTGTCTCCACAAATGAATGAGGATTTTCAGTTGCCCATGTTCGATAATTTTGACTATTGACATATCCTGATAAGTGAAACCATGCTTCATCAGTAAAAAAAGTTCGATCCAATAAGTTATTGTCATTTAATTGCTCATTGAACCATCGACAGTATTCCATACGTTTAACAAAATCACCAGGAAACAATTGTTGCAGTACTGAAACCTTATAAGGATGCATTGATAGATTTTTTTTCAAAATCTTATGGCTAGTTCCTACAGATAAATCTAAAACGATGAAATTAGATTATAAGAGAGTCAAGCTCCCAAACACTGTTCTTACCTGCTTGAGCTGCTAACTTTTTTACTGATTTAGTGGGACTTTGCTCCATGCGAATTCGCACATCTTGAACAACTTCTTCGGTTATTACTGTGGGCCTTCCAGAACCCTTTCCTTTACAAATGCAATTTTTTGTTTCAAAACGTTGAACAAGAATATGTCTATGATGACGAAAACTATCATATTCTATTTGTACAGCTGGAAAACGTTCCTCAATTTGTTGAATGCAACTCTGAATTGAATATGACCAATTTCCATCATCATTTCGAGATCCACTTCTATAATGTGCCATTAAAATAAAAGAATCTTGTTCCGGTTTAAACATTTTGAGCTGAAAATTATATTGCCAATCAACTTGTATAAAAGTAAATAAATTTACACTTACCGGCCAAAAAGAATGAAAGCACTAATGAGCTCTAAAAAGAACTGATTGGTTTATTATTATTTGAGGAAAAATTTAATAAAAGCGTGTTGACAAAATGCAAAATCAATAACCTTTAAATAATATAAATATTATAAATATACCCAAAAACCCAAATGAACGCTAATGATATTTTTGACAGTATTGACAACGACAGTTGACATATAAGGAACCAAATCAGGCCCTTTCGCTGTGTTTTTGATGCTACCAGATCACGTGGGTTTCGGGTATTGTTGAAGACCTGGTATTATATTTGCGGTATTTGCGAGTATGTTCATGATATTCTTCTTTGTTTTTTTTTGGTGAGATTTAGCCGAATATATGCTAAATTGTGATATTTTGCTCTTTGTTGTTTCCTGTTTAAATGTTTCACAGACGTAAACTGCGTACTATTAATTCTAATCATATGTATTTTTTATCAATAAATAAAGCTAATTCATTATCGTATTCGTCATTCATTTTATTTTATATAACTATTTATCGGTAGCAGACACAAATCGGGGTTATGTCACTGAACTTATGGGTTATGTATTGTTGTGGAATAATACCAACTGCCGAATATGTTTTAGTGAAAATAATAAATATCCCAGAATCCTGTCAAAACATTCGCAAGTACATGCATTGACATAAAAAACAATATATTTTTTTGCGAATTTCGCTTTCGCAATTCGTGATTCGCATCTACATGAACTAGCCTTAATCCGTCTGACTCGCTTGCGGACTTTTCCAAGCTACTCATCACTAGTATCGAATAAATCATACAGTTCATCAAATTTCTAGAGGCTTTCGACGGCTAGACAGAGAAAGCACTACTGACAGGCATCCCGACGGATTTACGCAATGAAAGTACACTCTGCGCATCAAGTATTTCACTATTTCATTCAGACGTAAATGTCAGATGTAAATTTCGCTAAAACATTTCTTTTATTTTCGTTTGTGTTTTTTGCTCATTACAGTTTAATAGAACCTAAGTATGGAGTTTAATAGCAAATTAAGAGGCCGCGTGATTAACAGTCAATCTCGCGAAATAATAGCCAATGTTATCGAGTTTATGAGAAGAGAAGGAAACTTTAATTCACCTTCAATACCATTTAAAAATGTAAATGATCGTGTTGCTGCAGCCACAGGAGTATCTAAAAACACTGTCGTCCGCATTTCTGGAGAGAAAAAAAGAATCGATAACCGTGAGATATCGGAATTTTCATCACCAAGAAAAACCATTAAAAAACCAAAAACAGTTAGTGATATAGATGAAGCTGCACAAGAATCAAATTTTATTTTTTTATTATTAGATAGCTATTTTTGTTTCTGAGTTGTGTTCATTTACAGGCTCAATTTTTTTCCGTTTCTCCTTTTTGATTTTATATGGGGTTTCAAGTTGTTTTTGACTTATTTCGACGTAAATCACAACAACACACTTTTTTAATAAAGCAAACAAGTGTTAAGAGGTATATGTACGTGTAAACTACAATTACAAAAAATTGATATGAAACCCATGAAACCACCAACAAAAATGTAAAGCTAGCTTCCGTACTAGAACATGGTGTCATTCGTCGAGATAATTTATCGTTTTGTTTAGTAGATCAAGAAATTTAAATATTCCCCTGTTATTTTTTATAAAATTATAAGAGAAATAATTTTTTTTCTAAATAGTATAGTTTATTATTTTGTAGAAAAACAAAATTTCGAAAATTTTAGTAATGTTTCAGAAACAACCGTTATTAATAATAGGTACCATTTTCCTTAATAAGGTAGAAATAAAATATGAACTATTTCCACGATTTACAAAGGCCTACAAAAAAATTATAGGTATTTTCCGCTATCCTATAAAATTTATATTTTCTGACTCAATTTCAAAAGGTTGAAGGAATTCCAAAACACCTTTTATGGCATAATAATTATTTTCAATTCTACATACTATCTTTAGCTGCTTTTAAAAACGTTCTAAGAAAGTCCAATCAGACCAATTTAATCCCTAAACTATTCCACACTTTTAATATTTAATTACCTAAAAATATTAAAAACTATTTAAAATAACTTGTTTAGCAGACTGTACAATAGCTATCTTAGTCACACGTAGCGCGTTCTCTGTCTGGGCGTCGAACACCTCTAGAAATTTGATGAACTGTAATTTTGTAACACAATTTTTATATAACGATTAGCATTATACAGAGTAATTTTTAACAGCAATACTCTGGGTGTCATATTTTTTACTTTTTGGAAATAACAAAGTTCCGCCATTTTGTTAATTATCAACCGAACGGCTGATCCTACGATAAAAATAGTAATAAAATTAAATATCTCGTTTTTCTATTTGTAATTTTTTATGTAAAATTGATATTTTTGTTAGATGAAACGCTACGCTTTTTTATGGTTTTCGCTAAATATCTCGTTGCCGGTACATTCTAGACGAAAAATAGTTGTTATCGATGTTGTACTAAGTAAAATTCCCTACATTTTTTATAAATAAATCTTACGTTACGGCGATGTTTATCGCGTTGCACACTTTAAACTATTAAAGTTAGAACAAAAAATTAAATGTAAAAGTTATAGAAAATTTTATGCTCTACAAGATTGCTTATAACTCTTTTTCGTCTACAACGTACCGGTAACAAGATATTTTGGAAAAACCATAAAAAGTATAAATTTTACTAGGATCATTTTAGTAGATAATTAAATTCTCCATTTATTTTATTTGAGATATTTTTTTATAGAATTGATATTTTTGAGATATGACGCGTCATACTTTTTTTTCGGTTTTTACCAAATATCTCGTTATCGGTACATTTTAGACGAAAAATAGTTATTATCGATGTTGTACAACGTAAAATTTCCTACATTTTTTTATATAAATAAATCTTACGTTACGGCGATGTTTATCGCGTTGCACACTTTAAACTATTAAAGTTAAGAAAATAATTAAATGTAAAAGTTATAGAAAATTGTATGCTCTACAAGATTGCTAATAACTAATTTTCGTCTACAATGTACCGATAACGAGATATTTTGGAAAAATCATAAAAAGTATAAATTTTACTACGATCATTTTAGTAGATAATTACATTCTCCATTTATTTTATTTGAAACAATTTTTTGTAAAGTTGATATTTTTTGAGATACAACGTATTTTACTTTTTTATGGTTTTCTCTTCAAGGAATTCTTCCTCGGCGGGTTGGATCAAGACGGAAACGACGGGAAATTCGCATATATATGGCAAGACGACGTCATCAGAGTGATGTTCCACGTCGCCACGATGATGCCCAATCAGAAATCCGATCCGCAATGCAACAACAAAAAGAGACACATCGGAAATAACTACGTGACGATCGTCTATAACGAGAGTGGCGAGGATTTTAATATCAGCACTATCAAAGTATGAAAAATGAGCGTTTTTCTAGTAAACACTATAAAAAAAACTTTTGATTATAGGGTCAATACACTTTCGCCTGCATAATCATCCAACCTTTGGATCTCGGTATTAACAGCGTCGTTATAAAAGTCAAAGAGGAGCTGGCGAATTTGATGACGTCTTCCGAACCTAAGTTGGTGTCAGATCAAAATGTCGGTGTTTTAGCGAGGCAGATGGCGTTACATGCTGACGTAAGTGTAATATAAATAATTATTATTAATTTTATGTAACAACACAACACCATGTTGCAAAGTTTTTCGTTATATTTTTTTTTCTTACCACTTATCTGCGTCTTTTTTTACTTATTTAGCTTTAGCTCTCTTGAAAGTGTCTAATTCTCCATGACAGTAGTTATTATAGGTGTTTCAACTTCAATCAGTCCCCATATAAAAATAGAAGAAAATGTCCCTCACAAAAGCATAGTTCTAAAAAATCCGCCAGAGGTCGTCAGTTAATGATGTACCAGTTTGACCATTAAATACGAGTAGATATATGAAACATAGGATGTTTCAATGTAAAAATGTCGCAACATTTTTTAAAAGTGACACAACTCGTAAAGCACCAGTTTTTGTTTTATATAAAAACCTTTATATTTTTCATTGGTAAAGTGTCATAAATTCGTTTCTATAATTATTAGATATAGAGGTCGCTAATGTAGTTTTTAAAGTATCTCGAATTGTTTGTTCATCACATATCAAAAGTGTAATATTTTGACTTGTGTCAATTTTGCTGAATAAAATGGTGTAAAATGTTTCTGTCAACACTTTGAAACAAGCCTATCACTGTGTAATAAAAAGAAAAGAAAAAAACAAAATTAAAAAGTAGTCACATTAAAAAGTGTTACGCAGACTTCTATAATGGCTTAATGTGGGCAATTAATAGTATGGTGTAGATTAAAATTTATTTTGACTTTGCCTCCCACTTCGGTGTCACAAGCTGAATTTTTCAGGGATGAAAGTACATGATAAGCTAACCCTTATTCCGGAGGTAATACAAAATTAGACAGGGCAAAAGGGCACTATCATAAAAAATCGAGTTACTGATACAACTGTATAGAAAAAAAAAATGGTTATTTTTTGTTCTAATGCACAATTAGGTCTTTGTAGAAAGTATTTTTTTATAATTATTTAAAAAAAAAATCATTATGGTCGAAAAAAAAAATTAAACGTCAATATCTCGGTTTTAACCGTCCACAAATTTGTATAAAAAATCTTCTTTTAGAAATATACCTCTCATTTGGCGAAAAACGAAGGCCTAAATGAAAAAACTATTCTTTATAAAAGTTTCGCCTATGTATTGACAAGGTAACTGTGCTTTCCCCATATTTTTTGCTTTTAAATTAACAAAAATATAGCCATAAACCATTAGTGATGTTATGGTTTTACTAGAAAGCAAACATTGAAGGCAAAGTGACTTTCTATGCGTCTCTCTCAGTGCTGAAATGTATGCAATCAGTTTGACTCTCTTATATTATTTTTTACAGGGATTATTGATTTATCCACTAAGAATAATAGCACAGCTTATACAATACAGCTAAAACTCTCTTGGCGGCAACGGTTTGCGTCGATTTCGTCGCGCATCGCTTAAGCTCCGCCTTCGAAGGGAAAAGACGGTTTTGGTGTTCAGAAGCGTACTTAGGTAAGGTGTTGAGTCGTGCGTATAATTTCGTTGATTGTATAATTTCGTGGAGCCTATAATTTCGTTGATTGTATAATTTCGTGGAGCCTATAATTTCGTTGATTTTGTTTGAGTTAAAGGTACTGTTATTATTTTGGTGACTCTTTAGCTATGAGTAGAATGAGTGAAAAAAAAAGACATCATTCTGTTTGTGCAGTCAAAAGCTGTTTTAATAAGGGTTATACCTGCAAGAAAACATTCTTTAGTTTTCCCAAGGACCCAAACCGATAAGTACCACATTATAAGAAATTTTCATTGTTAAAAATATAATTTATGCAGAATATCCCATTAGTGCGTTATTGTTCATTATTTTGTTGTAGACACGCAAGAAAGTTTTAAATAAAAGTTATATGGATTTGAAAAATACCTACATATTTTAAAAATATCTTTGGATATACAGGGTGTCACGTTTTTGCCTGGCAAATTAAAATGTATGTTTTTTAAATTAACACCCTAAATTATTGTAAAGACGAATTGATACAGAAAAATTTTATCAGGTATGTGTGTGGTTACCTTTTAATAAAAGCCTTGCGGATCCACTCCTCTGCGATACCTGTCTTAAATATAACAAAGATCACGTTGAATTAGATGATTTTTCTTTTTATTGCTTTTTAAAGGCATATGATAACGCCAATCCAGATACATTTGGAAATATGCTACTGTCAAATGATGAATTTGTAGAACTAATATTCAATATTGAAAAGATATTTCAAAATAATTTTGAAGAATTGGCTACAAAAAATAACATTTGTACCACACTTTTAGAATTAATTAACCCAATACCCTTTAGTCATCCATGCTAACGTTTTCCAAAAGAATAACTTATTTTATTGTATGTTTAATCTCAATAACTAAAAAATATACTGACAATTAGTTTGACAGAATTGTCATTTATTTAAAATTTTAAAAATAATAGCAGTCGGTTGATCAAAATATGAACGGTGATTGGTGAATTTCATTTTTTTTGCAGTGTTCTCACTACCTAGAATGGATATGAAATATAATCGTTCAATTGAAGGCAATAGCATACTTTTTCGTTTTGTAATCTGTGCATGGATATTAGCCAATCTATGCACATACTACAAAACGAAAAAGTATGTTATTGCGTTCAACTACGAATATATTTCATATCCATTTTAGGTAGTGAGAACACTTTAACAAAATTAAATCTACAAATCACAGTTCATATTTTGGTCACCCAACTCCTATTATTTAAATTTTTTTAAATAAGTGACAATTATGTTAAACTAATTGTCAATATATATTTTAGTTATTGATATTAAATATACATTAAAATTTTTGTGTAGACTCGATAAATAATAGCATTTTTGTTTTTATTGTGTCCACATTTAAAAAAAAAATAAATTTTAATCAAACTACATGATACTAATTTAATTACGAGTATTAAAACTAAAGTCTTGAAAGTTTCGGTGAAGATGAGGACAGAGCATCTGCCTTCCACGCGAAAAGCCCGGGATCGAATCTAGGCCGAGGACTAATTAATTTTTCATGTTAATTTTATTTTATAAATTAGTCAACTTCGTAAATTATTTTAAAATTAGTTATTTTGTCTAAATAACCTAAAATAATTTTTTAAATTTGTAGATTTTCGTTAGTGGGTCGTAGAAAAAATATACTGACCATATCGAGTGGATTGTGCATATCACAATCAGACGATTGAGTACTCCGCATACGACGTCGTGCTCAAACTTCGTCTTTGTGTGATATTGCTATCATATCTACCCTTGTTGAACAAACTATAATTTATTTGTTTTCTTGGTTTAAACCAAAACTTAAGTTTTACATCAGAAATAGGAACTAAATTAATTTACTTTTCAAGTTTTCTTGTAAAAATCGATATTACTTTCTCCAAGTACAAATTTAGTACCTACCTAAAATAAGTACTAATTATGTAATATCGTGTAATATTGTAATTCAAATTTCACATTACTATAAAGTTTCAAAATTCCCTACTTCGGTATGGTCAGATAAAAATTGAATATATTATATTAATAAAAACTGTCAAAGTATTACTTCTACAAATCTGTATTTCAATTAATAAGAATACATCTAAATATAACCAATATTGTTAAAATAAAAGCACAAATTCTTTATAATTCCAAAATACCATAGAGTTCCCAGACCTCAGTCGAAGCATTCGTTTATCTAGGTGTAAACCCTTTGCGCGAAGAGTAACACTTGCCAGAGACACGGGGTACCACTTGATTTGCATCCACGAGCGTGACACAATTCTTTAACAATTGAAGCCCTTGGTGTAAAAAGGATCCAAGCCACAATTTGTCGTGAAGTGACTGTTTTAGCTCAAAACATTTGTTAACGAGGATTTTACTAGCCACATACAAATTATTTTACCTCTAATCCGAAAGATGTGCTATTTTTCGTAATATTTATATTTAAATAATGTTTCTAATTATATTTGACAGATTTAAAACAAATTAAAAATTTAATTTCCCAAAACTTACTTAATATGGCATGTAACCAACCTTATTACGCCAAGGTTTTCAATTTTTTCAATAATAAAAAAATTGTTTAATCCGGCCCCGACTTTTCCCTCGAATCTAACAGAGATAGCACCATTCCGTCTTGCTTGGTTCTCGACCGCCAGATCAAAGACGCCGACACGGAGTTGTGGAGCTGTATTGTATAAGCTGTGATAATAGGGTGTGTATTAATTACTTCATGATTTGTTTTGTTTTTTGAGGAAAATAAAAAATAAGAAAATACAAACTATTGAAGGTATAAACACAGTATATACATATAAGTATCGATTATAAACAGTAAGGCTAGCTTCGCAAAATACAATAAATTCTCAATATAAAAAAAATTATTATAATAATAATAATTTTAGAAGTACATATAGGTATACAGCATAAATCAGATTCACCACACGAATCAACATTTTTCAAAACATTAGCGGCTGTGATTAAACTATTTCTGCAGTTTTTCTGTGCCATACAGGTGCAGGAACCGATACAACCAATATTTGTTTTCTGCATTTGCAAATTTTGACAGTCTAGAACCGAATAATATTGTTAGAATATTGTACATCTATAGAAATTATCGGTGTATAGTACCTTTTTTGCATTTGCATGATGTAAGTTCTGTTATGTCTGGTGGCAGGTCAGGCAGAGTCTTAGAGTGGGTATTAGACTTCCATCTTTATCTACTTTCCATCCATACTCTTCAACATTAGGAAGCTGCATCTGCGGCTTTAAAGAGCTTAGCCAAATATTTAGCTGATAAAAACATCTTAAACAATATAATCTTAGGGCGCCTTCAGTCGGTGGCAATTTAGCGATGGTTTTTGAAGAGTCCCCTCAAAAAGTTAATGGAAGTAACATTGGTAGTTTCTAAAAAAAAATTATGAAAGATTTTTCAAGGTGATCATCGAATCTGTTTGTTTTGCGAAGCTCCGTTGAGCTAGAGCTAATTTGTTTGATTTTACATTTATTTAAAAAGTTCATTTTAAATAAAGTTAATTAAATTGTGAAGAAAGTAAGTGTTTTAATAATTGGTTTCTCCTACAAGAACCCCACCCACAAGAGAGAATTCTACAGAGTACTGATCAGTGCCAAATCCTTCCAAAAGGTGATGGTGTTCAAGGTAGGTTCTTTTCCCAATGCCAGAAGAAGGTTTTCATCCAAATTTAAATCATGTACTGCTAAAAATCGTCTCGAGTCTCCTTGCCCTGTTCTGAACCATATTTCTTTAGTCAAAAACTTCTTAAAATAAATTAATAAGACTAGAACATCTGTATCGTTGCAATCAATAATGCAGCATGAATATCCCGAATTTTTGGCTGACAATATGTGCAATAAGATACGAATATCAGCTTCTTTGTGATTTGAATTTAAGAAATCGTCTTTTGATGGTTCAAAATTCGTCCCATATTTATTGATATTCGCGAATCCACCACTGGTTACAAATTTAATATGCTTTTGCTGAATGGAATTTTGAAGAAGTTGCTCTGACAGAAAGTTTGTTAAAAGTCTTTTGGTAAATATCGAATGAATAAACAAGTTCCATTGTTGCGGAAGTGGAATTAGGCATTCCAACGACCTGTCCAAATGGCTACCAGTGATCTGACAGTTTAGATATGGCAACCCTGTTGTCATGTTGTCATTAACAGGGTCAATGATACATATATAGTTATACTAGTTGATACCCGCCCGCTTCGCTGAGCATATGATACAATTTGATATTGAAACCTAGTCGTGTGATATGAATATAAAGGGTTAGATAATGCAAATAATTTCCAATATTCAAGGTAATAAAATTATATTAATTTCAATTTTAAACAATGGCAATTTTTGTAAATAACACAAATTTTATTTTTTACATCTTGTTTTTTTTTAATTTAAATATATAAACTATCAGTATCTCTGATTAAAGTTAATAAAATAATTTAACTACAAACTTAAAACTTCCCTGTAAATAATGTTCTTCGTTTTCTTTTCTGGCTGAAGAATGACTAAGTTGTTCGGTGAACTGACTCTTGAACACGCCACGTAAAAGTGACCATGAGAAAAACAATCACTTCTCAGATCCACACCAGCCATTCTCAAACTCTGCCCTTGCGCTTTATTGATAGTCATGGCATAACAAACTCTGACAGGATATAACATTTACTGCAACTTCTTCGGTAAGCTGATCTGTGTCGTAAGCCAATTCACTTGGATATTGATGGTTGTTAATAACAGTCCCTTGTTCTCGTGATGGTGAAATGAGTCCAAATTGTGACAAAGTTTTACCTGACATAGCAATGACCACATCTTCAAGAAGAATTAGGCATTGATTATAAATAATGTCAAGAACCAACTTAACGTTTTCTTGTTCTCTTCTCATTTGTCTTCTAATGACTTCCGCAAAAGTATCTGGGTATTTTTCCCACAATTTAATTGGATCTCCAACTTGACAGAAAACTAACATAATTGTGAACAATTCACGAACTTTATGAGGAGAATCAGAAATTGAGGTTTCTTCTAAAGTTCGATCCCAATGATCATCGTCTTCCAGCAATCCAATTGTTCTGCAAGTCTCTTAAAATGTTGGATAGGTCACATTGTTTACAGGTTTTAAAGCCTAAAATGACTCTGGACAACGAACCTTATGCAAAAGAAGGCGTAGGTAATAGCATTCAGCACTGCCAAGATGGACAGTACAAACTCGACCTAAAACATGATCTCTTTTTATTCCCATGTAACCTGGAACAATACGTCCTTGTTTTCTTCTGGAAAACTGGTTGTTTTTCTAGACATAATAAGGCGGAACTTTACAATATAATAGAGTTTTTGCAAAATCAACTACTTTACAAAGATCAAAAAAGCCATAAGTGTTGTTTTCGGATTGCTATTGATCTTATCAACTATATTGTCCGCGTTAAAAAAAATCTTTGGCCACTTTCCAAATGTATAGCAAGATGCATAACAGGGGGAAATCCCCCATTCCCCCCTGACCCTAAAATGTGAAAATCCAAAAACTCTGAAATGCGTCATTATTTATTTATGATCAGTAACTACAATTCCAATTTTCAAGTTTCTACCTTTTAAAATAAATGAATACATCCATACAAACTTTCACCCCTTAAACTGTGAAAATCCAAAAACTCTAAAATATGTCATTATTTATTTACGATCAGTAGTTACAATTCCAATTTTCAAGTTCCTACCCTTAAAAAAATCGAAATCCCCTACAAACTTTCACCACCACCCCATTTCCCCCCTTAAGGCCTCTACTTCTGCATTGAAAATGTCCTAAGTTGATATAGACTTTTGTTCCTTTATCTCAGCGTTAAACATAAAATATACAATTAAATCATTGACTTCTAATTTCCATCCTGTTCGTTGCATTAACAAGAATATTGACTTGGCGAGGATTAAGAACATCCCTATTTAGATATCATAATCCGTAATTAAAATTTTAAACAAAAACTTATAACTTATCTAGATATATTCAGCTGCAACAGGATGAATGTAGATATAAAGACGCAAAAATGTCTATATTTATTCCCAATTTATTAGGTACTTTAATATATAACTGCATCAGGACATGATGGAATGTCAGTAAAAATATTTCAAAACTTACCTACCTCTGTATTAGACGTTTTATCCATTTTAATAAATAAAAGTTTTATTGAAGGCACTTTTCCTCCTTTTCTTAAAACAAGTGTTGTGGTTCCATTATATAAGGGAGGAGACTTGACTGAGCCATCTAATTTTAGGCCCATATCTCTAATTCCGACACTCGGAAAAATTATTGAGAAACTTGTAAAAACTCGACTAGTTAGATATTTAGACCAAAATAATATATTGGACATAAATCAATTCGGTTTTCAACACAACAAAAACGTATCGGACGCTGTTTCTTCTTGTTTGGAATTAGCTTATACAAGTTTAAATTTCAACGAGGCCGTAGCTGCAGTATTTTGTGATCTGACTAAAGTTTCTGACTGTGTCAACCATGGAGTACTGCTGCAAAAGCTTGAAATTTATGGCATAAGAGATGTGGCCTTGAGTTGGATGAAATCCTACCTTTTAGGTCGCAAACCGTTAGTCCGAACTGTTTCAGACTCGAACACAAGTGATATAAAATGGGGTGTCCCTCAAGGTTCTGTTCTTGGGCCCACCCTGTTTTTAATTTATATCAATGATTTAGGTAAGTTAAATATCTCAGGAAGTTTCACTCTATTTGCTGACGATACTACTATCTTGTGGCACAATAAAGACGTCAATATTCTTTATGCAAATATTAGTAATGACCTAAAATCCTTTAAAACATGGTGCACTGCAAATTTTCTGTCATTAAATTTTAAAAAAACAAAAATACTAACCTTTAAATGTAATGTTCCTGATATTTTAATAGATATGGATACTGTCTGTACAAAATTTTTGGGTTTAAATATCGACATGGATTTGAAATTCAAATCTCATGTGGATTCACTTTTAAAAAAACTCGCATCGGGTTGTTATGCCATTAGAACCACCTCTCATGAATTGGGAGTTTGTGCAGCAAAAACTGCATATTATGCGTTAGTTGACTCCCATCTACGTTATGCTGTTCAGTTTTGGGGAGTCTGTTCTGCCGAGTCTTTATAATGCAGAAACGGGCAATAAGGTTCTTATGTGGAGCACACAGATTAGTTTCATGCAGACCGCTGTTCTTAAAACAAGAAATATTAACATTAACATCTCTATTTATCTTAGAAACTTGTTGCATGATCCATATGAACAAGTCGAAATATAAATCGAATACATCCCGTGTAACTCGCCAAACGGGTAACTTGAAGTTGCCTATTCCCAAAACTGAACTAATAAGAGACTCTTTTATATACAATGGTATCAAAATGTACAATAGGCTATCACATACGTTGACAGATGTTGAGTCACAGAATTGTTTTAGAAAGCTGCTCAAGAGATTTTTGTTAACTAGGCCTTATTATAATATTATAGAATTTTATAATGACGAGACACTGTGATATGTGTTTTATTTTGTTTTATTTTATTTTAGATGTATTAATGTTAATTTATAATAATGTTTGTTTATATTTTAATGACTATTTATTTATTTGTAATTTGTATACTATTTGTACAATATTGTTATAATAATTTATCTATGTTTATAATTGCATTTTGTTTATTATAAAAATATGTAAATTAAGCTTGGTATCACTTACTTGAATTCTAAATCTATGAAGTTTCGTAATCCATTGATTCTGCAGAACTATCACTGGAATCGTCTTTATCGTCGGAACTTAAAGTTATGACTAAAGGTTTAACTACCGTTTCGATCATACCGTCCAAGCGCCACATATTATGTTCTTCCTTAATTACATGGGAAATAGCATTCTGCCAATCTTCAGGTTTTATACGTTCTATTCCGGTTTTTAATAAACTTCTAACGTCGGCTATTTTAAAAGTTTTATTTTCTCGAGCTACAAACTAGTTCAATAGGATTGAATTCGCAGTGATAAGGGGGAAGTCTTAGTACCGTAATACCACGATCACGAGCCATTGTGTCGACAACATATTGAATATATTTATGGTGGTGTTCCTTTATTAGGTCCATTAATTCCACTTTAAGCATCTCCTCTGTAAATGTTACTGCTTTATCCCGCAGCCAGATTTGCATATCTGCTTTCTAACTGGACATTATCGGAATGCGTTCAACTTGTCGACTGTGATGAGAAGCGTTATCTAGTACAATAACTGAATTTCGTTCTACACGCTGTAATACCTAAGTAAACCATTTTTCAAAGCATTCTGCATTCATGTCCTCGTGGTAGTCTCTTGTTTTTTTTTTTCGATATAAACACAAAAGCGTTATTTTCCAAAAATCCACTGTCACTTCCTATATGGGTAACAATTAGGCGCTTTCCTATACCTGTTGGTGCTTTCAAACCTGTAGATACTCCCTCTATAAAGGCTTGGCGATGACTAGTTACAGAAGTATCTTGCCATATCTTAGATACCGTGCGTGCAGTATTCACCCACGTTTCATCGAGATAGTATATCTTTTTTTTTGCGGCTCTAAACTCTTTAATATTTCGTAAATAATGCCGTCGCCAGGACACTATATCTGACCTCTCAATTAAAATTGATTTGCTACACCGTTTGACAAAATGAAATTTTAGGCCCCATAAAATTTTTCGTAAGTTTCACAGCTCATTATTCTTCGTTTTCTCTTAATTTCGTAAGAACAACTTTAAGTGGTGGGGCTTTGTTTTCGAAAAAAAAAAGACTGTACAGTTCTTCGAATGATTTGTTTTTGGTTATCGTCCAATTTCAACAATTTTCGACCACGGGTATGCGTTTTAGGGGCTTCTAAGGAGCCTTTTTTTGTCTTTTCGCGTACAATACGTTCAATTGTTGAAACAGATACTCCAGTTAAAAAAGAACTGCGGTTTACAGCTTCATTTATAGGAAGTGTCTGTTTCAGCCCATCATACACTTTCCATTAATGTTCTTTTCATCCTTTGATAAGGGCTTTCGCCGACGTAATGGGTTTCACTTGGACCCGCCTCTGAATTCATTACCTATTGTAACAATATAATTCTACTATTAAATTGTTTTTATTAAATTTATAAAGACACCAATATTTTACTATTTAATAAACTTTTAAAGTACCTACCTAAAATATTAAACAATAAATACAACTCCTCTAATATGCACTACCACTACCAAATTGTAAGGCACAAACATGAACACCTACTCGTATATCAGAAAAGAGCACTTATACAAAAAAGTGTTTATAAAATATAAAATAATTATCGTAAATAGTTAAAGCGATACAAATCTAACTTCGTCGAAAGTTAGTTTTCAACTGTCTTTGTGCCTGTGCTGACAATATTCAATCTGTAACCCGTCTGTCGTTTATTTACATGAAACACATTTTAAAACCATTAAACACAGATAACGAAGTCATTAGGGAATAAATATATTTATTTCTTGAAAACTATCAAAAACGTATATTTAACGCATCATCTTTGTTTAAATAAAGATGTTGACAAACAAATTTAATAAAGTTTACTAACAAATACCTAATAAATAATAAATAATAATTTGGTATTTGATACGCCGCCTATGCTAACTCTGTCGGAATTTTCATTTATAGACAACAGTGTTGATCATGCATATGACTCACCTTCTCCAATATTTTGTCCGAGTATAATATTGATATTTGGCCGTTTCTACAACAAGAAATCAGTGAAAATGGTTTATTTTACATTTGTTTTATGATGGAGGCCCGACAACAAATTTTAAAGATTTTAAGGTAAAAAAAATTTCTAGTGTCAGCGGACCCAAAGGTGTTATGTATAGTGTGTTTCTAAGTGTCCAGAAACTTTCTATCAAATTTCAATAATAACATCCGCCGTTGGAGTGCCGGCGTATTATTTGTTTAAATTCAGTACACACCATTTATTAACAATCTCAAGTGAATTTCTAAGAACTATGCTCGGTTTTGGGCCAATTTTTTCTAGTTGAAACACCTATAGTAACCATCATTCAACGTAATCTGGGTTAACTTGTATTAGATATGTGCGATTCGATACGGTATTTGACAGTATCGATATTCAGGAGTTCGAAAATCGATATTTTGTATCGATATTCTACGACTTAAAGATACTCCGTATCGATACATGTATATGTTTAATTGTATCGAAAATTAAATAACACGTATGCATCACTAATTACGAAATTAAACTCTGCCATCTATGGATAAGATGCTAAACATACATGAGTTCGGTTGAAATATTGTATATTTTTTTAAATTATACAACTTAAAATCTATTTATACTTCCTTATATGATTTTTCACTTCAATATTTTAAAATAAATTTACTTTTACTATGTATATTAGTATACCATTTCGATATTTTGAGTATTGATACTGTTGCTAACGATATTAAAGTGTATCGATACATTAAACTTAGATATGAATCGATACGCAGTATCGATACTTTTCTATGTATTGAACATCTCTTCTTGTGATATTTTTCTTCTTTTTACTTATCTGCGTGGCCTCTTATTTATTTAGCTTTATTTCTGTTAAATGTATACAATTATGCGTATCCTTATTGTTGATTTAACAAAAATTAACATTGATGTTGTTCGTAGATGGCGTCTTTAGTCATAAAATCCGTAAAGAAACGCGCTAGCGAATCGTACGCATCCAATTGGTTGGAAAGATTGAGAAAGATAAAAAGCATAAGGAGTAAAGTGATTCATGACCAAATGAACATCGAAAGCATTTATCCCTCGGACGATGGAAGGAAAAATTATGTGGAAGATTTTACTGATTATACATAAAAATGTATTTTTTTAATAATTAATTGTATGTTTTCGTTGTAGATTTTAAATATTTTTTAACTATGGGTATTTAAGCAGGTATTTTTGATTTAATATTATTACTTTCTGACTATACCTATTATATATCATATTATTGTCGAGTTGCATAGAAATTATCAGAATAAATTTATGAATCATATTAAATTGTCATTTTGAATGATAAAAAACCGAGGACAACCGGTATATAATTATTATTTTGGAAAAATTTTACTTGCTTATTAATTAAAAAAAAAAAAATGTTTAAAATTATGTCTGGTCTGTTGTTGGTTATTATTAATAATAGAAAATTCTATTCGACTCATTTATATACACAAATAATTTGTATTGTGACGTTATTTATTGTAATAATTAATTTCTTTTGTATCAAATACAAATTTTGTTTTATTTTCCAAAGCATGCTAAAATTCAATATAAATAAATATAAATCTTTCACCTTCGACCAACCCTGTATATTTAAATACAAATTTAAGATATACCAATAAATTTTTAGATTATTATATCCAATAAAAAAAATTGATGTGTCCATCAAATGACTTTCCTATCGTATCTTTTCCGGTTATTCTGTTCAACCTATTGTATCACCCCCGTAAACGTTTAGAGGGTGAACTAAATACATACATTTTCCATAAACATGTTACTCGAATATGTGTATTCATTGCCAACGAAAATACAGAAAAATTAAAATTTTACACTTTTTCTTAAATTTTTCCATTACGGTCCATTTTAGAGAAATCATGTATAGAACAAAAACAACTTTTATTTAAAGAATTTTCTTCTCCAATCGTAAATAACGGAGATATTCCTTAAAGTAAAACAAGTTTTTGTATAGACATATCAGTTAAAAACGATTCTTTATAACAAAATAAAGGATACTATATTTTGTCTGCGACCATTGCTAATATTGTAAAGTTTAATTCGACAAGCTGTACTAGGATTTTTCAACAACCAATGCTAATAAAGTAAATATTCATTCAACAAATCTCAATCAACAGAGAGAATACTAACAAGAATATGAAGAACTTCTATGCGATTACTTGTAACAAAGCATGATGATTGTCTTAAATTGTATGAATTACATTATTGTCAAAAGTTCAAGCCTATATCTTATCTTCTTGTTAGAATTCAGAGTTCTAAACATTTAAAAAAACTTTTTGTAGCAAAATTATGATGAATTTCCTAATTTACATAAAATGGTAGATACTTCCTCAGCATTTATTAAATAATTTTTCTATAGCAGCGTAGGTTAATAAAGCTAGTATAATACATTTAGGAAGGTACATTGATTGTATTAAAGAAATTTAAGAAAAGTCTAAAGATATCGAAGCTGGTTGATAATAGGTTAAGTGATTCCTTGATAGAGTACATCATTAAGCAACGTTTTAGAAATCAAATAATGACAAACAAGGTCCAAAGGCTACATAAAATACGAGATGCATCAAAGTCCTCAGCATTTATTACAAAATTAGATAAAATAACGTTAACAAGTTAGCAAGATTTGATACAAGAGTATGAAGGATGTCTTTGACAGTGTTAAATGGCAGAACCTTATTTTTTAACAATTAAAATCAAAATTAAAATATTGTTAAGCAGATATGATTCATTTTTTACCTGAAAGGTATTATGAATGTCTTTCGTACCCTAAGAAAAGTCTAAAGATATCAAAGCAGGTTCATTATAAGTAAATAAAACGATAGTTTCTCATTGTTGCTGTCAAACATTTGCAACGGCCATTAGCTTTTGCAGCAGCTATGGGTTTTGTTGGTATTATCGTCGCGAACGAAGGTTAGGTTAGAGGATACATGAGCAACATATTCACTGACTGTTTAAGTTGAATATTGCTTGTTTCATTCAAATCGGATCAGTAATAGCAGATATTAGGTTAGGAGGCCATACGTGCGTTCTCGTGAACGATAGTTAGGTTAGATAAGTGTACGAAAAGTTCAACTCGCAGGAACCTTCGAGCATTCGAAAACGTCATTTTCGTTTGATAGATGACATTGACACTATCTATGTCAAGCATACTTTAGATAAAACGTCGAAAACGACGTTTTTGAACGCTCGAAAGTTCCTGCGAGTTGAACTTCTTGTATGGGTTGTTTTATGAAAAAAAGTATCTATGAACATTATGTCCGGGGTTGCTTCATTTCTAAGATACAGGGCGTTAAAGTTAAAAAAAAAAATTGTGTATTTTGTAAATATCATAAATATCCTTAAACTGATTTGGTTGAAATTTGGTATGGTTATTTGAAGTAATAAGGTGCTTATTTAGCCATAACTAGATTAAAATTATTGGATCTAGTGGCGTCTCAGTGAGCCAATATTATTGATAAAAAAGTACGCTACTGACATTTTTGTAAATATTTGTATTTAGCAACTAAAAATTCAACTCTTTGGTATTTTGTGTTTTCTCTTCATATCCAGAATCGTTAAATTTTTTTTTTAATAATATCAAAAAAAAGCATCTTGTCCGTTTGTCTTAAACTTGGTACTTACTTTTTTACTCGTTATATTTCGAGCGTAATTAGATTTTACTTAATCATTTCAGAGGCATCTTGGAAGGCAACTGAGTTAAAATCTATTTTTTTTTTTCAGATTTAGAAAATTAACATTCAACTTAAACAAGAATTAAAAGTAATTTTAAAAAATCGACTTCAAAATCATACAGATGTTATCACCATATCTTAACCAAATTTATATGGGACCACCCCTGAGGTATCCCCTTACTAACAAAAAAATAATCTTAGAAATCGGACAAGGTGGTAAAAAATTATCGCGAAAATTCCACACCTGTAATTTTGAACCAATCAAAATACGTGTTTTTGACAGATCACCATGGCAACGGAGGTATTTTAGTGGAAATTTTTTTCTCGTGGGGTACCCAACAGCGAATTATACTGGAAATTTTTTGACGTTTACAATAACAGACCATTTTTGACAGACTGGTTTTTATTTGTTCACATAATAGGTTTAGTTTTGATACATTTTAGTTACAATGCTAAGGTGTTTTCTATATTCTTCGGCCACTTTTTTTCTTCTTAATGGCGAAAATGCAGGACTTTGGATGCTTTGAATTATGTGTCTATGTCTAATAAAATATATATAATATTTAGACACTAATTTATTCACCTTTTTCCCATTCAGCACTTTGAATTTTGCGTAGTTTAGGTGCAAATATTCGTGGACAATTCGGAACAAATTTTCGTTTTTCAAGTTGGAGCCACAATCCTCTATTAATCCGAGTAAGTAAGTCATGGTGCAATGATTGATCATTACATCAGACAATTTCACGCATATTTTGCATAGCGTATGATTTTCAAATCGATTCATTTTTAAACAAATATGTAATTTTGTTGGTTTTACTTGCTGTGCAATATTCTTTATCGCAACAAAACGCGAGTTATTTAATGTTTTGAACTGTCAAAATACAATGATCACAGCCTCCTACGATTGATGCTTGCTGACGCTGGTTATGAATTTCATACCATTTTAAAGCGCTCATAACGCATGTTAATAAAAACGCAGAAAAACAATTTTCTACCACTTGTATAGTTATTCAAAACTTACGTAAAATTAAAGAATATACTATTTTCTATTTTCAAATGGTATTCCCATGCAACTACAATTAGAAATAAGCAATTTGAAGGCCTAAATAATTGCAGCGAAACATTTTTTTACGTCGGGCCGCTTGACAACTTCAAAACTGAAATTATATTCGAGGTTAGGGTCTCACTTAGTTACCATGACAACTCAACAATCAAGGCGACAACACCTTTTATGTTTCACTGGTGACTTGGAGAAAATAATTTGCATTGTTGAGAAACGAAAAATAAATTTTAATAATATTTAATTTTCAACCATAATTCGGCGTGGAATTTTCTTACCGAATACCACGCGAGGTCAAATTAATATCAGGAAATTTTTTTCTCGCTCATGAATATTTTTAGAAAATTTTCATGAGGTCGAAAAAATTTCCGGAAATAATTTGACCTCTAATAGTATTACTAGTGAAAACATTCATAAAAATCTGATGTGTCCAACACATGACTTTCCTATCTAGTTATTATAGGTTTTTTCCGGTTATTTTCCTTTCGATACACAATATTCCAGAGGTCAAAATGTTCTTGACTTGGATTCAAAGAGGTAAAACAACAGGCAGTGCAGTACTACAGAAAAAATAAATAAAAATTTGAGACTCCATTTGTAATTATAATTTTATTTCTTGGTTTATATAGTTCTCAGGGTAAATTGCAAGTTCCAAAAAGCTCTCTATAGTAAAATAAAATTAATGAAAGAATAGAAAAGAAACAGAATAATTATAAATTTGATTTCATTACTTTGAAATAACAAATTAATTCTATCTATAAATTAAATTATGGACTAAAAATGGTGCATTCATTCATGATCTAAAGTTCTTAGACAGTGGGTTCTACTAAGTAGAATCCTCAAAAATAACTACAATTATTATATTCATAATAACTTAATATGTTAATTGGGAGATGGCGCAAAGATAGGGTGTCTTATTTATAAAATGGCTGTATATGATATACTAGTAATTTGCTTTCCTTTTAAAAGTTCATGCATTACTAATTATGGTAAGTAACTTCTTTGATTTGTTGCTATTATTAGTTCATGATTCAAATACTTTTTATTTCCCTGAAAAAATTAAATGTCCTGCCGTTAATGTGTTTTCTTTCAGTATTGTATCAATAGATAGACACAATAGAGGTCACCTTGGGTAAAGAAATTTATGCCAGCATAGCATAACGGCCTGAGGATGTCTTTTAGGATTCCAATCGTCTTCTTGTCCATGGGTAAGTAAATATTTATATTACACGTGGACATCAATGATTTAATTTTCCTGT
Source organism: Psylliodes chrysocephalus (assembly GCA_927349885.1). Classification (NCBI taxonomy): domain Eukaryota; kingdom Metazoa; phylum Arthropoda; class Insecta; order Coleoptera; family Chrysomelidae; genus Psylliodes; species Psylliodes chrysocephalus. The sequence goes on from OV651813.1 coordinate 3,972,941, forward strand.
TTCTTTTTATTTTAGGATTTAGGGAAAAAGGATTTCAGTGGAAAATCAGAGGAAATCAAAAACTATATCCTCCTTTCTTTACTTTTACTACCTTTTGTTTTATCAACAACTTGAAATTTTAAATTTAAATCTAGATGGATGAAAATGGACCTGACCAATCCGAATCTTGACAGTTTGGTTATATTATTAAAATTTAGTTATTGGATTTATACAGGTGAGTTTATTTAAACGGTTTATTACATAATTTTAATAATAATTTATATCTTATTAATTAAAACGTTAATTTAAAATTCATGTTGTAAATTTTTTATAAATTTGCATTTTATTATTCATAATTTATGTGTGGTCTCACTAAATTTAGTTATTTTTGATCTTGTCAAAACTACCACTATACGAGGTGTAGTCTGAAAACTTTGATGGAAACTTTTTAGTTTTAATGTTAAAAACTTTTAGTAATTATTTTGATTTTCTTGGAATTTCGTATTTCATTATAATATATAGTTATATAGATTGCTCGAAGCGGGTCGTTTTGCTAGCAGCCATATTGACTCATAAGGGCTCATTAATCAGAATGGATTTAGCAAAAATATGTTTTGAAACCAATTTTCAGCCTTTAAATATAGTAAAAAAATAATTACCTACATTTTTACTTCATGGCATAAGCTTATATTTAAAAATCATGGATGATCAATCTATACAACTATCTATATCATTGACCCTGTCAAATCACCAGACCCACAGGGTTGCCATATCATAATCTGTCATTACCCACGGGCAACCATTTTGTTTGGAATGCTTATATAATACAGTTCAATGATTCTGTATTTCTATTATGTGATTCGAAATCTCATCGTATATCGATTGTACTGGAATCGAGCTGTCAACATCAAACGATTTGTGCCATTTGTAGTCCAATTATTATAGAGTGTAGACTCTGTTTACAAAAAATGTCCGTCAAAATGTATATAATTAAGATAACGTTAGGGTACCAGAAGGACGCCGAAAGTTGTGAAAGTCGATAATTTAGAACACACAATCACACCAATGATGTCTATAGTTATATAGATAGGTCACCCACATGTATATATAATCGAGATAGAATAAAGTAGAGACGACATAAACACTGGTTTGCGATATGACAAAATGGACTAGCTTCAAGTGACGGAAAAGTGTAATCAAAATGGCGACTTGAGTCGTACTTCGATTTATTTGAAGTTAATAATTTTATATTTAAAGACTGACGGAATGAAAATAATTTTATATCATTTATATGAAGCTATTTAACGAAAAATTGCATTTATTCTCACCAAAACTGACTAGCTACACTATCTCGAGTTTGACATTGGCGTAAAAGTGTAATACAAAGGTGCGGACAATTTAGCATCGTTATAGCTTCTCCTCTTTATTATATCTCAGTGATATATGCTCGAGGGGTATAGCCTAAACGTCTGATTTACATATGGATGAGCAATCTATATAACTATATATCATTGACTATTTTCCTTTTAGTGCACGAGCACCATTCTAGTAGACACTTTCTGAAACCTTATTTACTTATTTTGGATGTACATTTTTTAAGATAAACAACCATATGAGATGTCCTTCTTTCCTTTACACTCTATAGGTCCAATATTATTATGAATCATAATTAGTGAAGTCATTCATATTCAAGACAATATCTGATTTAAAATCGCCTCTTACCTCTACACTCCATAGAATATATTCAAGAGCGCGTTCAGATGATTTTACACGGGAGTAAACTAATTTTCTTAGATCATTTGCCCAGGTTAATCTAGAGTAATTCTCATTGGCCCAAAATTTCTGAACGGCAACAAAAGTAAACGCCAACGAATTTAAAAATTAAAGTTTTTTACAGTTATTTGTTTACATACATTTTATAATGTTTGATGTTCCTCCCTTCCCGTTGTTACTCGTGTCTCGTGTAGTTTTACTTTTTACTCATTTAGTTTTATTGCTGTTTTTTTTTTATTTCAATATTTACCTATTCACAGTTCTATTTATAATCAAGATTATAATGAATGAGCTATAAAGTCAATAAGACAAGAAATTTTAGATTATTTGTTTTAAAACAATCCTAACTTTATAGAAATCTATGTATAAACACCTCTATGATACACAAAAATAATATGAAACAACTTCTGCAGAATAACTCTACGTTCTGTCTAAATTTACTCAAATTAACCCAGTCTAAACTGGGTAAAAAAGAGTTCACTCCAGACTATAGGGATGCACACGATGTATCGATGTTTTTATTAATTTTTCGGTTTCGAATGTCGTTAACATCGATGTTTTTTTATCCGATGTTATTAGTTAATATCGATGTTTTTAATTAACATCGATGTTTTTGTTAAGCGTTACGTCGTTACGTTTTAATTGATGGATTGAAATCCTTTTTGTTAAGCGTTAATTTTTCAATTGATGGTCTGAATTCCTTTTTTTTGCTCTTCAATGAAGGTTTCTGGAAAACATCAATGTTTACAGAAACATCGATGTTTAGAAAAATCGATATTTTCGTTTTCGATTTTTTTACAATATTGATAGTCTGTATTCGATGTATCATTTGATGTCAACATCGATGTTTTAAAAAATTTACGCCTACCTACTCCAGACTAACTTAAGGAATTTGACTCGACTTTCTGGAGGGCTATTTTCAAACTTGAGTGAATTCATTTCTCTCAAGAGAAATATCATACTTAAAACAGTAGTTTTAGGGCCTTAGGGCCAGTGTGAACTCACTGACTGTTTCTCTCGGTTTATTTAGAGATAATTAAAATTCTTCTAAGAATTTTAATCCTCGAGGCCTTTAAAAACCTCATTTCCACATTGATGTATGACATTTTTGATGAGAATCTTGATAGAAATGAGTGCTCCCAATTCTTTGAAAATAGGTCCCCTGAACGAGAGTAGCTAAATGTCCAAATTGAACACTCGACTGTTCTTGAACGAATCAAAACCAAATTGATCGCACTCTTTTTGGTCGGAGCCTGTTTCCTGAACGCGCTCCAAAGGGTCCAATCGATTAGTTGTGCTTATGAAGACTAGAGAGAAGATGGTGAATCGCCAATAGTAAAATTTTAAATTTCCCTCCTGTCAGATTAAAACAAGAAAACCGACAATTCCGAAGCAGAAGCGGATGATTAAAACGCACCTATTAATAATATTGCGCCAAGATGTAGGCAACACGTAATAAGGTTTCAAAATGGCGGAGTTTTCTATCTCCTTTTAAAAGGCACTCAAAAAGCTGCGCAGTGCGACCATTCTCCGTATAGTAAAAGAAAATCAAAGTATGTGGGTTAAAACGACTAAACCGACAATTTCGGAAGCAGAAGCGGATGATTAAAACGCACCTGATATTTTGTATGCTGCTGTCAGTGTCAGTGAATATTAATTTTGAAGTCACAGTTTATTGCTAAAGAATCAGTTAGCTCACTCGGGCCAGTTGAAAGTTCCAAAATAACATCCACTTCAGGGATACAAATTCAGAATACGCAGAAGACTGCTGTTTTATTATAGGCGGTTGTCATATATTGCATTATCGAGTTGCACAGTGTATAAACTGAAACATTGAGATCAAAAGTGCCGACGCAGAGTGAGCGATCTGATTTTTTAGCTGTAAACTGTGTCACAGGGTTCAAAATGGCCGCGCCCTATGTTGGGCGTGTCGGACCTCTCTCTTGCCCCGTATAGTAATCAAAGTATGTGGATGTAAGTCAATGTAAAATGAAGTTGTGATATGACGTTGATATCGATAATATCGATCTAGAACATCGACCTTGATATTAAACTGGATAGCTATATGGCATAAACCCTACTCGTAATTTCTAAGCCGACACGGATGAAAAAAACGGTCGGTTCGCATGACAATTTGGACGCCAGACTGTCAATTTCAAGCACTCTACGTCACGTTTCCCACTCGTATACTATAGATAAAGTAAAAGTTGAAAAGTCTTTTGGTAGGTAGAGAGGGGGTAAACGTCAAACCACGTCGGGCGGCTCCGAGAATTTCACAGTAATGTTTACCTGCCAGTGTCGTTTCATAGAATAAGTAATTTTAAATTGTTATCGGCGGAACCGGACAATCGCATGTATTTATGGATTATAAATAATTATTAAACATGTATTATAATATTCAAATTATAATTTTACAAAATTTCAACAGCTATTCACAATTTATTAAACTATTTACTCGAAATTGTTATTAACATCTATAAAATAATTTTGTACGCCAATGTATCGTGTCCACTTCGGTGAGATCCGCTGACAACCTGTCAAGTTATGTGTATAAAGTGGGAGAACTGGCAAAAGCATTTCCAACTTTTACTTCTGTTCTACGATAAGTTATATTATTTTTTATTAATAGCGCGCTATTTTAATAACTATTTTTTTTTTGTTTTGGTGTCATCGGCATCAACTGCTACGGCCATTAGCCTCGTGTTCTGTGTAGGCTTTGTTACTGTTTCCCAGCGCCACTTTAGGAACCGCACTGTTAATTAGAACCCAACAGTGAATGGTCGAGTGGGAATAATTATTATTTATTATTATTATTATTATTATTATTGGAACATTTGTTTCAGCTGCGTATTAATCAAAAATCATTTTTAAGCGATTTTATCAAATTAAAAGGTGTCGTAGTTGAATGTAATAAGTGTTAAATTTAATTTTGATGTTCCTTTTTAGTGCATTTCGATACGCACGTGTGGGCGCCACAGTGTCAAATATCACCTCGCTATGTGGCTTGATTTTGTTAATCGGCTTTGTTCTTCCAGTTTAATATATACCTAGTTCAGTGATCTAGAAGCCTACAACAGTCACTTGCCAACAAAAATCGTCAAAATTGACAAGCTGTTCTGTTTTTTTAAAAATTTCGGTTCTCTAAATTTCGATCAGCCAAAAAGATGACGGACTTGAAAATTTGCGAATGTAGATCGCCCGACGATCCCGATCTGTGCGCGAACCATCCCCTGTACATAGAGGCGTGCAAAAAACGTTTCAGCGAAGACGAACTAGCGACGGTTATACAAGACGAGTTGTTTTGGGGATTCGGCGTCAGGGATTTCAGAAGGAAGAAGTTTCAACTTAAAGGTGTACCACCTAAGAAGTCTCCGTACGAATTCCCTTTTGCGATATGCAGGGCTATGCAGATACCATGCAAGGTTTGTATAACTACCGTAATATGATCACTTCATACAGTTCAAAAACAGGTATAGGTAATTGCGAAGTCCTTTTCTTAAAAATACATATTTTTTTACAAAACTTACATTTTAGTCTTTAGGAGGGAGAGTATTTTTCAAATGAACCACCGAAAACCCCATAAATTAAGGTTTTTTTTTTTATTTTACATATTAAAGGCTTATGAGGATCATTAAGTGATCATTTATGTAAACTTATTCATTAGAATTTAGAATTATATCTGTCATGCGACAAATTAGTGCGACGTTGCCAAGTGTCCAATTAAAATCAACATTTCCATACTCTTTAAAAATCAGTTCTATTAATTTATTTCCGGTCACACCCGATGATTTATTTATCTATTTTGATTGAATTGTTGTAATAATTATTTTTAAATAATAATATTACGTCATTTATAAAATAATAAACAATACTTTTCGAAAACTTTAAGGTAATTTTTCGCGGCATAAACCAACATGAACGTTTATGATAGATTATGGTATTTAGATTCTCTTGTAAATTTCAAAAAACCTATAACAACGCAAATTCTAAATATAGAAAAAGAAAAAAAAGAAATGGATATGCCCGGCCATACCGAAAAAAATCACCTTAGAAGACAAATACGTAATGACGCAACAAGAATATTGCAACTATCTCGCTCAGCCCGTCATCAAACCTCGTTGCGACTATTGGAAACCTGTCAAACGAAAGAGATGCGAGATAGAACCGTGCCCTCCGAGATTCGTGCAGCTCGCCATACCGCACAAGAGACGCGTCTACTATAATTGGAAGTGCTATCATCCCGTTCTTACCACGGAAATGATACTCAGATTGGAGCAGATTTTGCATACGGACAAGAACTTGGATCCTAGAGATGCGAGGTTAGTACATATAAGAAGCAGATTTTAAAAAATAGGTGATGAAACACGGACCAATATCATTGTATAAAGAACTATAGTAGGATAATCGCCATGTAAAAGTTATTGGAGGCAATCGCGCCCGACACCTATTGGTACAATAATTGAACTAACGATTTTATTTGCTGGTCAGATACGCCCTCTACGTCAGATGTTAGAACTTTGAAAGCGACAATTCTGTCAAATTAATTGTCAATATATATTTTTTAGTTATCGAGATTAAATATATTAATTAAAAATTAGTGATTCTTGTGAAGAATTAATAAATAATAGCATTCCACAAGATATTCGTCTATATTTAAAAATAATGGTTAAATTCTACAATTTCACCAGTAAAAACATCAACAAATTAATATTTTACACCTACTAAATAAATAAACAATTCTCAAATAGTTCGACTGCTTTTTACCCTAATATAATGTGAAGTCATAAAACTATAAATAGCATTTTTCTCAGAATACCGAACGTCGAACACCTGTGTTTTCAGGTGCACAGCGGTGCATTGGAACAAAATGAGTGTCCGGCGCATAGTTAACGAAGTACAAATGACGTATTCCATTATGTCATGATGTTTTCATTGGTTGAAACCGAATAGGTGCGTCAACTATGCCCCGGACACTCATTTCATCCCAACAGTATATATTAGGGTGAGCTCGACGCGGAGCTCAGTTGTCTTATTGCCACCAACGATCAACGATTCAGTTGTGCTTTTGCCATCATCGCGTTCAGGTGCTTTCTGCCGACGGCACGTTACTTTCCACATTTTTACAAGCGTTTAATGCAGTTTATTTTCTGGTGCAAGTTATATCTTCTACAATTATTATGGCATAAGAAATTCTACAAACAAATGTTTTCAAGTTGGTAACTAAAAAATCAACTGTATTAGTTAATCAAATTGTGATGAACTAAAATTGTAAATATTTAAAAGTGTTTAGTGAAGATAAGAAAATTATTATATCTAAATGGAATCAACCACTATGTATTTACTTCAGTGAAAATAGTAAATTAAAAACACTTCTTTTTCTACTACCTATGACTCGTTAGTTATTTCTACAAAAGAACCCAATTCTTCTAACACCAGCGACATATGCTACATTTTTACCAAAGAAATATTCGGAAGTAACACCGGTATTTTTTCAAATAAATTAAGATTTTATTGAAACTAAAACCAATCTGATTATCAGCGTTAAAAAGTAAAACTTTTTCATAAGTATCGATAGCGAAAAGTTTAGAGTCCTCGCCTCTGAATCGAGAGTTTGAGAGTTCAAACCCACCACCAGGACATTTTTTTTATTAATTTTATTTTTTAAATTGGTAAAACTTATGAATTAATTTCAAAATATTAATTTTATGTTAATGACATCTAAATTTTCATGCTCAATTTTCGTCTTCGTGCGATGGCCATTCGGGATCATCAAATTATAATAAAATATGGGTCATTCTCAGTTAAGCCGTAAATTCGACGTCCATAACAAAAAATCACCTTTTTAAAAAAAATTTATTAAAAAGAATGTTATTTTCTCTTAAAACTCGTGCTCATATAATTGGTCACTCAAATTCATTTCTTAATTTTATTTAATTTAGTCACAATTTCACCTCAAAGTCGGAAAACATCTCTCCCCTGGCTTGTCCCCGGGCCGATTCTGTTTATTTATTTGTAATTTTAAGTACTTGAAAATCAAATAACTTATTTAAATTATACATTTCAACAAAATAATTTAAATAAATTATCGTAATCAAGCAAGTAAAATTGCGTGATATTTTTTTTTCTTAAAAAAAAATTACGTTTACGTTTGTCCTCCGTATTTTGCGTCTCGTCCCCTGGCACGCTTATTTTTGTGTAAAATCGGCATTTGTTTACTGACTTGCGGGAATTGAAGACCTTGAGCGAACGTTGTTGAGTGTATAGTTTGTAATCAGAGCCACTCGAACTAGGTGCGCAGTCATTTAGTCATTTATTTCGTTACTGGCACTCTGTGCATACAGTTGACAACGAGTGAACAGAGTCTCTCCCCTGGTAAGTTTTATTTTTAAAATATTCATCTAAAAATTTTAATTCATTCGTATATTGACTTCTCGTTGTGTATAGATTCTAACTTTTCTTGGTTAATTTCATACAATAAATACATTTGTCATTATTTCTATTTTTGTTACTAAAAAGTATCTCCCCTGTTTATATCTCCCCTGTCTTGTAAGGGCCAGGGGAAAGACACGATATCCAGGGGAGATATGAAAACTTTAAATTATAATTTTTTTTATTGTTTAAAGGTTAACTATTGTTATTTAATAATGTATACTCATCAGCATGTGATACTGATGATGAGCCATTATCACTTCGATTAACTAAGAAATCTACAAAGAAGAAACATCACTCAAAGCCCTCATCGTCACGAACACTACGTAGCCAAAAGCATACACGTTAAAAAAAATGAAAAAGTAGCAGTTATAATCGGTAAAAGCTAAAAATAAAGGTACTTTTAATTTTTTCTTTCTTAATAGTAAAATATATCTGTGTTATGTTTCACTCAATGTTATATTATTATTTATATTAGTATTAATATTATTTAGTTAAGAATTTCTATGATAAATTTATGAACAGTATTACTAGTACATTACATAGGCTGTTTATGAAAATGAAAAGTTTAATAATTATTAATTAATGATTAATGATTGATAATTAAAAATTTTAAAACAAATATAATTTTTTTTATTGCTGAGATTATTATTCAAATAATAACTTCTTTTTTAAAGTTAAACTGTATACTAGTATATTATGAAGGGTGTTTGAAAATTTAAAGACTAATTATTATCAATTAATTATTGATAAATAAAATTATAAAATGACTGAATAAAGTTAATACTTCAATAAAATGTTGTTTTCTTTCATAAAATAATGTTAAAATCCTTTCTCTAATCACAAAGTATTCTACTCTGTACATTAAGTCTCTCCCCTGGATGAGTATCTCCCCTGGCATCTTATAAAACGAGATAAAATCTATAAATTGACTGACCGTCTTGCAGGTACGTTTGAAATGATTCTTTTGATCGAACCATTGTAAAATTTGATTTCAATTTCAAAATTTTTGTCGTGCCGCGTTTTATCAATAAGCGATTTACGTCTCAACTGAGAATGACCCATATAAGGTTTTTTTTTAAATCTTGAGATAATGAAACTACAAATGTGTCTGTCTAAAGGAGAAATAACCGAAAATAACAAGTATATAACTTTCGCTAATAAATATTTATTAGGTATGTGTTAAAAGCAAATTACTTCATTTTGGATTTGAATATACAGTGTGTCGCAAAATGTCTGCACCAAGAAAACAAGAAATTACATTTTTCTTTATTCTACGTAAGAAGGTACGAATTAAAAAATTTTTACTGAAAATTCCACACCTGTAATTTTGAACCAATCAAAATACGTGTTTTTGACAGATCACCATGGCAACGGAGGTATTTTAGTGGAAATTTTTTTCTCGTGGGGTACCCAACAGCGAATTATACTGGAAATTTTTTGACGTTTACAATAACAGACCATTTTTGACAGACTGGTTTTTATTTGTTCACATAATAGGTTTAGTTTTGATACATTTTAGTTACAATGCTAAGGTGTTTTCTATATTCTTCGGCCACTTCTTTTCTTCTTAATGGCGAAAATGCAGGACTTTGGATGCTTTGAATTATGTGTCTATGTCTAATAAAATATATATAATATTTAGACACTAATTTATTCACCTTTTTCCCATTCAGCACTTTGAATTTTGCGTAGTTTAGGTGCAAATATTCGTGGACAATTCGGAACAAATTTTCGTTTTTCAAGTTGGAGCCACAATCCTCTATTAATCCGAGTAAGTAAGTCATGGTGCAATGATTGATCATTACATCAGACAATTTCACGCATATTTTGCATAGCGTATGATTTTCAAATCGATTCATTTTTAAACAAATAGGTAATTTTGTTGGTTTTACTTGCAGTGCAATATTCTTTATTGCAACAAAACGCGAGTTATTTAATGTTTTGAACTGTCAAAATACAATGATCACAGCCTCCTACGATTGATGCTTGCTGACGCTGGTTATGAATTTCATACCATTTTAAAGCGCTCATAACGCATGTTAATAAAAACGCAGAAAAACAATTTTCTACCACTTGTAGTTATTCAAAACTTACGTAAAATTAAAGAATATACTATTTTCTATTTTCAAATGTTATTCCCATGCAACTACAATGAGTAGAAATAAGCAATTTGAAGGCCTAAATAATTGCAGCGAAACATTTTTTTACGTCAGGCCGCTTGACAACTTCAAAACTGAAATTATATTCGAGGTGTTAGGGTCTCACTTAGTTACCATGACAACTCAACAATCAAGGCGACAACACCTTTTATGTTTCACTGATGACTTGGAGAAAATAATTTGCATTGTTGAGAAACGAAAAATAAATTTTAAAAATATTTAATTTTCAACCAACCATAATTCGGCGTGGAATTTTCTTACCGAATACCACGCGAGGTCAAATTAATATCAGGAAATAATTTGACCTCTAGTGGTATTACTAGTGAAAATTATTAGGTACCTACAGGGTTATTCATAAAAATTATAATTGCCCACCCTTTATGCCATAATTATTATTGTATAATATTTACATTGACCGAATTTTGTTAAAATGTCATCAAGAATACAATGACCATATCAGTGGCGTGCATCTTTCACGGGATACAACATGAATAATATTTCTTAATAGGGATAGTATAGATATATATTTTATTCAATTTTTGGAATGATCTTTATTCTTTTCTGATTAATTAAACGTTGAATGTCTTATAGTTTAGATAAATATTTACACTTTTTCTTCCTCACTGTAACCTACCTATTTGGATTATTTTATTATCAAACATAATAGTTGTAATTTTCATAGCTTTTACTTTAATAATGTTAACTTTTTCATAATTAAATTATCAACGTTAAATTACTCGAGAACAGTCGGTATAAGATATGTTTATCAGTAGTAATACTATAAGTACTTCAAAATAATCAGGTTATGCATCGATAACTTGTTGCATAATTATAAAGAGTGTCAGTTTGACAGTTTAAATAACTAACGATCTGTCAAACTGACACGATTTGTAATTATGCAGGAAGTTTGAGATGTATAACCGTATTTATTTTGAAGTACGTATTGTATTTGATACGATTATTTTTTGAGTAAATTAAGTAAATATCAACAATTTATTAATTTAAATACATATTGGTACAATGAAAATTACAATTATTAATTATTGATAAACGTCAAAATTTGACGGCCCTGTTAGTTAGTGTATTGTTGTCGATGTGGTTACTACGGAAATGAAATTATTGTAAATATTTTTGATTGGTGGAGCTACTCTATGTATAATCAGGTATTATCGAAATTATACGAGGTAACTTAACTAAATTGAACGTTCTAATTGGTTAAAAGTTATACGAAAAAAATAATCAATAATATACATTTTTGAAAATAGAAAAAGAATATATCCCGTAAATTGAATAACATAGAGGGTATCCCATTTAAAAGAGTTTATTTGTGTTGTATTCCGTGAAATCTGAATACGAATGTGTTTTTATGGTATATTTAAAAAAAAAGTCATATTCGCAAACTTTTATTTAAACTTTTTTTGAATATGCAATAGTGGTTATAAAAGGTGTCTAATAATGAATAATCTTGTACATGATCTCAAATAAATTAGTTGAAATTAATTTCATTTGTAAAAATGTCACTCCTGCTTCTTCCGTATTGCTAAAAAAAATTGTGTCCGGGTCTGGGATTTAATGGTAAATATTGATTCTAAATACATTTTTCAAGTAACATTTTCCTCCTGTTTTTAGAAATAAAGGTTACTATTTAGTCAAATTTATATATTTTTTTGGACACAGTATGTTTATATAATATTAAAAACTTCCCTACTAAATATTTTGGCCCAATCAAAGTAGATATCTTAAATTGATTATTGTTAGAAAAAGTAGAAATAATATTAAATATAATAAAGAAATTAAAAAAATCATTTAAAATTAGTATAAGTTATATTATTCAAAGAAACGATTTTTTAGCTTGGACTTAAAACCGTAAAGAACCACCTGAGAATAATCACAATAGAACATAAAAATCATCTACACGCTATTTCGAATCGAATGACATATCGTTCATATTTTTCGGAGGCGGAGAAAAAGTTTGACCCAAAAAGCACTTGTTAACTAGACCATTTTTAATTCTAATTTTAAAACAATAATTAATTGTTAACTAATTTATATCATAACATATATCAATTAAGAATGGGACAGTACAACTAAAGATTCTCCGATTAAAAATAAAACGATTATGAGGATGTTAAAGTTGAAAATTCAAAAATTATTAATGGCTATAATATTTTAATTTTTACTGAATTCGGTAAACATTTTTGACACTTTCCAAAAACTTATTTATACTATAATTTAAATTTTTTTATATAAATCGTGTACTCTTGTTGGGAACTCGTCCTTTATTAACAGTGAAATAATTCAGTAATAAAAAATAAACACAACTAATTCACAATAACTGCTACCCGTCAAAACAATGAATCACGAGTGAATAAAATTTCATCTAAGAGCTAAAAATAGAAACCCACCGGTCTCCGTCATCCGCAAAAATTTCAGCTGGACCCTCAACTCCGCCCACTTCAAAACAAGCGACTGCAAGCGACTATCGACTTATCCAAATTCACTAGCGCCATCTATTGGTAGTGTCCATTTCGCTCCAATGAAACTTCCATAAGGTGAGACTATTATTAGTTCTTTATACAATGCCAATATAATTCGCTATATTGGAAGAACACCAGCACAACTCAAAAAGTACTTCAAGATAAGACGTTTTAAAAAATAACTCGTAGATAACCTGGTTTGCAAAATTTAAAGAAGATATTCACAGATACAATCAATCTTTAAGGGCTTGGACTTTTGACAGTTAACAAAAAAAATATATATTTTAGGATTTATGCCACAAATGGACACAAGCAAATTGTTCAAAATTATTAACTAATTAATTTTTAATCAATAATTTCCCTAAAAGAAGGATCAATGCGAGATTTGCCTCAAATTTGTGAATTTAGAAGAAACTGAAAAGGAAATAATTAAAAGTAAAATATTTACTACATTATTTTTAAAAATAATTTACTTCGTCTTAGAGAAAACTGGTATAACTTTAAATAATACTATTTTGATCTAATAATCTGATTGAACACTTTCCAAAATGTGACAGTTTTGAACAAATAATAACCTACACTATACTTAAGACGATTAGCGAACAACAAATATGTAACAGTATTGCCGCGAAGAGAAGTGTCAGTTTAACAGATTTCAAAACTGACGTACCTGTTTTCTAGTGGACGGGTAGTTTTGGGTTGTATGTATTCAAAAGGTACAAAATCAAAAAAAAAAATTGAGTTTTCTTCAAAGGTAGCGAATTATATATCATTATATAGGTTTGTTCCAACAGCAGTACAGAACCAACTAAAAATTTAATCAATTGCCGCGTTTGAATATCCACATCGGATGCATCTGAGATGTGAATTTTTTATCACGTTATATAAAGAATTAGATCTGAATGTAGATGTAATAAACAAACGCTCTAGACTTTATTGGTCACGTGATAAAATGACAATGACAAGTTAGAAACTTATACTTTTTAAATTTGACTTTTGAGACTACAAATCAACCTAAATTTGAAATCTAAACAAAAATTAAACAAACTTTTATATTCATGCTAGCATAAACAAAGGATAAATTGACAAACTTGACTTCACAGAACACTTATTTTATGGCATGGAACGAACATCTCATTTTAAATCGAGATGTAAAAAGTGTAATCTGAACAGGTACATCTGGGACAAACAAACGTAGATGTAGTGGAGATGTGTCCGATGTGGATAAACAAACGCTCGAGATGTAAAAAATGCATCGGATGTGGATATTCAAACGTGGCAGTTATTGAGCGATTCCCAGATTTGTTAAAAATTGTTAGTTCTAGCATGTGCCCAGCGTTGTATTTATTAGGTTCTTTCGTTCGTCCCACTAGTATAGGAATGAACTACACCAATGGACACTAAATCTTTCGCTTGGCTCGGTGTAAAGGCCACTACACCTTCCTGTCGGCGATGTGGTGTCCACTGGTGGATATTTTCTCCACCAGCTATTTAGCAGGAGTGAATTACACTCGACATTTGTATCAGGTATCTTGAACCACGTGATCAAAGATTCACAACATATCGGATGCATCAGATGTGAATATTGAAACGCAACAAATATAGACATCTCTTTATTTTATCTCAATGGTTTCAACATTAACTTAGTTCAGAACTGAATAAATTATCGTCCATGCTCTGAAACAATCCATTACTTAAGTCACGAATTATTGGAATTATTTGTTGGAACACATCTAATTTATCAATAAAGAAATTTGTTTTTAGTTGTTCCAAAAATGTTAACAAGCGAAAGAACTGGATACATTGAACTTGAACGCCACAAATTTCCAATTGGAATTGATAAGGGGATGGGAAAACTAACGCATGGTCCGATTTAATACTAATAAAGATGTAAAACTACAAAAAATATAGATTGAGACGAACACGACACTTTGTGCTTAATTTTAATCATTATCCCTTGCTGTATCATCTACACTTACTTAAATCTACTGCAACAATCTAGTAGATCGCCACAAGGTTCGGCATTAGAGTCCCGTATCATATTGCGCAGAGATAAGGGAGATAAAGATAGGAAACGCTCATAAGAAGCCAATGCTTAACAACGACCAGCTTTAACGCAGTTAACATCTGACCCACTGTGTGGTGGCGCTTTCATCGATATCAAACAACGCAGCGGGAAATTTAAAAACCTGATAAAAAAAAGGTTGTATAAATATCGACTGCATGTTCTTGTAAATAAATTTAAACAATATAATTACGCCAAATTATTTATTAAAAAGAATACTACACTTACAGTCTATTATCGATTAATTATTGTAAATCTATTCATGACAAATATTTTTTAATTTTTGATCGTTATTTGTAACATTACATTTTTCTTCTTATTTTCCAAACGAATGGTCAAAGGTGTCTTATTTAAAAATGTTGAGTGTAAACTCAATAATAATTCAGATATTTTTCTTCCTATATCAAATCTTCGTTCTAACGTTTTGAAGCCATTTTCTTGTTCTAAAACAGGCCTGCACAACTCAGATTTTCAAAGGGCCAGATTTGAAAAACCGTAACTGTACGAGTGCCGCCAAGAGAGGCTCAGTCGGCTCAGATTTCTAAAAAGAAAAGATCGTCAGCTAATAATGTATAACCCATCCTGCTGATCGAGTTTTCTAAAAAAGGTCGTCAGCCTAAATGCAAGTTTGTTACTGAAAAATGTATAATTTGACGTAGGCGGGCCAAACTGGTAAACGACCAGCGGGCCGCCAAAACGACACTGGCGGGCCGCATGTTGTGCACCCCTGTTCTAAAACAATAAATAATAGATAAATACCTACTTTGTGACAAAATTTGGTTACTTACTATTTGTGTTACTTACATGACTAAATCTTACTTTGATTAATTAAAGAACGCCATATTGGGGTTGTTAAATTTATTCATGTGGCTTGTGTTACTAATGCAATACGTTCTCCGACTTATTGTAATATTAAAAAATATAATTATTGTCCTCAAATTTCACACAAAAACAGCTACAACCATTTCGCTTAGTTTATCTAGAGGATAACACCAATCATTAACTTAAAATTTAAATTCAGGATTCTTCAATATATATAAAACTAACTGACATTTATATTTGCTGTGCACTGGAGTGCTTTTTGAAACTCCTGTGTGTCTACAAACGACGTATACCTTTAGTTAACATCTGAGACGCATAGATGACGCCATCGTAGCTGCAGTCATTGCGTTTCCTATCTTTACGTAGATTTGTACCACGTGATTGTGACGTACTGTGATGCAGAAGCGAATCTTTTAATTACTTTTGATCAAAGTTTGTTTGTTATTTAACTCATATCGCAATGTCTGCACTATTATGTCGACCGCATCTTCATACGTTTTGTGACAACGAAATTATAATGTTACTAGGTGGTACTACAAAAAGCTGGACAAGCTAAAGAAGAAATGCCTGCGAAACAGGCGAAAAATGAGAAGGAAGAAAATCAAAGAGCGAGATGCGGGCGGAGAAAAATGGCTGAGCGACAACATTAAAGCGACTGCGCAAGTCATAATCGATTATCTCAGAGACGAACCGCTGTTTTCGTTGAATTACAAGCAGTTGATGTTGAGCGACGCCATTTTAACTAAGTTGGACGAGCGGAAGATTTTGAAGAAGCCGAAAAGGAATACGAAGAATCATTACAAGAGGACTCTTGTTGAGGTATTGAGAAAGTAAAAGTTGAAAAGACTTTTGGTAGGTAGAGAGGGGGTAAACGTCAAACCACGTCGGGTGGCTCCGAGAATTTCACAGTAATGTTTACCTGCCAGTGTCGTTTCATAGAATAAGTAATTTTAAATTGTTATCGCCGGAACCGAACAATCGCATTTATTTATGGATTATAAATAATGATTAAACATGTATTATAATATTCAAATTATAATTTTACAAAATTTCAACAGCTATTCACAATTTATTAAACTATTTACTCGAAATTGTTATTAACATCTATAAAATAATTTTGTACGCCAATGTATCGCGTCCACTTCGGTGAGTTCCGCTGCCAACCTGTCAATTTATGTGTTTAAAGTGGGAGAACTGGCAAAAGCATTTCCAACTTTTACTTTTGTTCTATTAAGGCATCTATACACGATCGGCCATTGCATAATGGGCAATCATTGATCCCATTATTGCGCTGTCATTCATACGATGTTCGTGCAGTGTTGCCAACCGGAGGGAATTTTCCCGTTTTGCGGGAATTTTTAACACAGAAGGGAAAAAATGGAAAAGTTAATTAAAACGAAAATTTTTTACTCCAGTCTACAATGTGAAAAATATATGATTTGAGAAATAAAATAAAATCTGTTAAGTGGACAAAGGTCCGGGATTTCATAAAAGTGGTAATTTTGAAGGTATGTGGAGAGAACAATTTTTCTTCGAGGTTGGCAACATTGTGTCCGTGTTTTTTTAGTTTCTGTTCATTGTTCAAGATGGAACTTGATGAATTGGTTACAGCTACTGCTATTTATATGCCATTTATCATATTCTTTGAGATTTTTAAATGTAGGGTTACAAATTGTTGGCTCGCCCTTCTACAATTCTATAAATTGTCACGCTGCTATTGTACATGCTTCAAGAATTGCTTCTTAATACCTTCCACGTTCAAATAAAAATTGAGGAGCTCGGTAATCGCGTAGACATACAAAAATAACTACTACCGACCTTTCATTCGTGTGTAAAAAACCGACAACTCATCGACTACCAATCATCACCAACAAATAAGCCCTACACACTATGGTACTTATACGCCTATGATGGCCGATAGTGTGTATAGGAACCATTAGAATAATGAATCTTAGTATCAATTGTACATGATTATTTATTGTTTCGGCCTTTACTTGATGAAAATCCATTTAATTTTGAAAGAGTAAAACCAAATTTGGTAGATTTTCACACTTTTATTTTAAAAATAAAAATTAAAAAAAAAAAAAAAAAAAAAAAAAAAAACACTAACATGACATATGTTTCGAAGTACAACTTCTTTTTCAAATGTGACTATTTACAATTCGGTATCCAATATATATACGAAATAATTTAACAAAACAAAGTACTTAAGAAAACATCAATAACATTACAAAATAAACTATTTAAAGTAAATAAGGGTACTTAGGTAATTATAATATCCATCAGATAACAATAAGATAGCCCATTACCGGGATTATCTCACAGAAAACTGGGAAAGAGATTTAATAAGGGTGAATTATTAATATCTAATTGATCATTTAGTAAGTTATCTGAATTTTTAAATCTATTTATTTCAAGTGTTTCTAAATGGTTTAATTTAAGGCTCTTATTTTCTACATGTAAAATTTCAAAGTTGTCTGTAAAAGAATGATTTTCAGCTAAAATATGATTTGAGTAAGTAGAATTATTTTTGTTTTTTGTATAGCTATTATAATGTTCGGAATAGCGTTTTTTGAAAGTACGGCCTGTTTGACCAATATACAATTTTGGACAACTACCACAATTTAATTTATATACCCCCGATTTATTATTAGGATTAATTTTACCCTTATTGTTTTTAATATACTTACCAAGCGTATTATTGGTTTTAAAAGCTACGTTAATATTTTGGTTTTTTAAATATGATGATACCTTTTCACTAGGAGCTCCTATATATGTAAGACTCTTATATCTGCAATTTGGATCTTTAATTATGGGATAAACTTGTTGAATAGCCTGTTTAAAAAGTTTTTTCTCTAAAATGTTGTCTACTAACTTTGAATTAAAATTATTATTTACTGCGATTTGTTTAATGATATTTAATTCTTTAACCAAAGAGAACTTCACTAAAGAATTAAATATCATTAAACAAATCGCAGTAAATAATAATTTTAATTCAAAGTTAGTAGACAACATTTTAGAGAAAAAACTTTTTAAACAGGCTATTCAACAAGTTTATCCCATAATTAAAGATCCAAATTGCAGATATAAGACTCTTACATATATAGGAGCTCCTAGTGAAAAGGTATCATCATATTTAAAAAACCAAAATATTAACGTAGCTTTTAAAACCAATAATACGCTTGGTAAGTATATTAAAAACAATAAGGGTAAAATTAATCCTAATAATAAATCGGGGGTATATAAATTAAATTGTGGTAGTTGTCCAAAATTGTATATTGGTCAAACAGGCCGTACTTTCAAAAAACGCTATTCCGAACATTATAATAGCTATACAAAAAACAAAAATAATTCTACTTACTCAAATCATATTTTAGCTGAAAATCATTCTTGTACAGACAACTTTGAAATTTTACATGTAGAAAATAAGAGCCTTAAATTAAACCATTTAGAAACATTTGAAATAAATAGATTTAAAAATTCAGATAACTTACTAAATGATCAATTAGATATTAATAATTCACCCTTATTAAATCTCTTTCCCAGTTTTCTGTGAGATAATCCCGGTAATGGGATATCTTATTGTTATCTGATGGATATTATAATTACCTAAGTACCCTTATTTACTTTAAATAGTTTATTTTGTAATGTTATTGATGTTTTCTTAAGTACTTTGTTTTGTTAAATTATTTCGTATATATATATTTTGGATACCGAATTGTAAATAGTCACATTTGAAAAAGAAGTTGTACTTGGAAACATATGTCATGTTAGTGTTTTTTTTTTTTAAATTTTTATTTTTAAAATAAAAGTGTGAAAATCTACCAAATTTGGTTTTACTCTTTCAAAATTGTACATGAATTGAAGTCTTTTAATAAAATCGTTTTTCAGTTCCTCGTGTACCTACCTACATTTATTTTCTTTTAAAAAAATGGAGAAACCGAGTATTTCTAGCTTTTCTCTATTTCGAGCAAGTGTTAAGGCATTCTTAAGTTTATTTAATATAATAGATTAGCGACAAAGTAGCGCTGTGGATGGACACAATAACCAAATTCGTTGACATGCAAGCAGTAGAAGACGCAGACGATTTTCCGCCTGTGACGATATCGACGATAAGTGATGAGGAAGGAGAAGAACTAGAATCGGAAATTGAAGAAGAAATGACGCTAGGCGAAGAAGGTGAGATAAATATACATTAATGAGCAGGTCAACGTAAAGTAATAATAAAACGTATTAATATTTCAAATATTTGGCGCAATAGTTAAATTAATTCGCATGTACAAGAACCCTTCCTTCTATTACTTTCTCTTTCATAGTTTATTGATGATTCGTCCAATGAACTAGGGTGGGACGGAATGGCTGTCAATAGGATTAAGATGCGATTCTATGAATGCAGCCATTTTATTTTTCATCTTACTGGGGAGTAACTATAATAATTTTCTATTTCAATCCAAACATTCCTGATCTACCAGATTGTGGACCAGACAATAACGATGTGCAACAAATACTGCCGGGGTGAGATGCACAATAAAACTGGCTGCGCCCGTAGGAACGCACCTAAAGTCTATTCAAATTTAATTTACGCCTGATGTAAACAGAAGCAGGTGGACGCTAAAATTGAGCAGGGCCGTATTTTACTTTTCCGTCTTGCAAAAAGGTAAAATAAAAGAGTGTAATTGTGAAATTATTTTTTTATTACGATAAAAACATATATTTTAAAGTAAAACTATAAATAAATGCCATACACGGTCTCCCAGACTTTAGTGACATTTCTGGACGAAGATAGGTGAGCGACATAAACTGCGTTAACCTGCAATACAAATTAATAAATGTATTTGACTTTAAAAGAGATGGTTGCATTATATTTAGTTCATTACATATGTCTACTGTGATACAGAGCATTAAAACAATCATATTATAAAATTATATTGTACAGGGTGTCCAAATAATTGCAAATTCTTTAATAGCTAATATATATCTACTAAAAGCATTAAAAAAAATTTAAATATAAGAGGTATTTGAATTTGGTATTTGATTTAAAATTGTGCATCTTAAAAAGAAACCTTTTGTATTTTTGATAACTTTTGTTCTTTATTGTTCTTGTTCTACTAGTATTTAGATTAGACAACTTGTACCCTGTATTATAGCAATCTTCCTTACTTGACTTAGCACTATTCTGAATCGGATAAATTAGTTAGACTTGAAAGGCTATCTTCATTAATCAAAATTACAAGTGGTTCTACCTGAACCTCTATAATATTATCCAACTCCCACATTTTTACTTCAACTTTTTGGCGAACATGGTCGATACACTTTTTCCATTTTTCTGGAGAAATTAATAATATTACTTCTTCAAAAAGAATTTTAATGTCTCCAGATTTAAATGTTGAGTTTTTATCTGCTACGTATTGTTTAACGTCAACCTAGATTAATTCAATAGAGTTAAGTTCACAATGATACGGAGACATGTGAAGTATTATGTTGTTTTGCTGCTTAGCCATTTCATCTATTACATACCTATCATAATGTTTATGTTGCTTACCAAGTTTTAGAAGTTGGATCTTAAGCATTTGGTAGTCGAATTCAATTTTTTTCCCTTATAGCCATTTTTAAATATCCCTTTTTTTAGACGTCGTAGATATTTTTTCCATCTTTCTCGAATAATAATGCAGTTATCTTCTAATTTTGGTAGGGTGTTTGAAAACCACTCTTTAAACGATTCTCCACACATTTCTTCATGGTAGTCACCGGATTTTTCAAATCAAATACATAAAGTGCATTAGAGACAAAGCTTTCTTCACTTCCAATATGGCATATAATGAGCTGTTTTTACGCACATACCTGATGGGTTTTTAAAACCAGTTAAAAGTTCATCCAAAAAGGCTTGTCTAGATGAAAAAACCGACATATCGAAACATACTTTTGATTTGGTGATTAAGAGTATGAAAAAATAACAAAACAATATTTGAGAAGAAAAAATAATTATCGTATTTTAAAAAGTAATAACGTAATAAATAAGAATCCTGGAATATAATAAACGAGATTAGGGGAAAAAGAAAAAACAACTTATTGAATCCTATTAAACTTACAAATGATGACAAATTAACACCCTTAGAAAAAGTAAATTATATCAATGACTATTTTATTAATGTAAATAAAAATAATATTGTACCTGTCTATACTATGAGTATTGATAAACATAAACTTTTTTCTTTTTCCAACAACTACTAGTGAAATCATCACT
Organism: Psylliodes chrysocephalus; assembly: GCA_927349885.1. Classification (NCBI taxonomy): domain Eukaryota; kingdom Metazoa; phylum Arthropoda; class Insecta; order Coleoptera; family Chrysomelidae; genus Psylliodes; species Psylliodes chrysocephalus. Next base: position 3,994,892 of record OV651813.1, read on the forward strand.
ATAATCAAAAAAACTACTTCTAAACCCACTGAAGGCATTGACGAAATAAATGGTAAAATTCTGTTATCGGTTGTTCATTGTATTGCTGAACCCATATCACATTTGATTATTGAATCCTTTGTTTCGGGATTATTCCCAAATATGAATATGAATAAAATTTTGTTTAATTTGCATTTTTCTTTTAATACCGTCCTGTATAAAACAATTCTTTAAAAAACTACTTGATACGCCACTGGAGAAATAAAATATCAAACTAAGGGCAATATGCGCTTACGGGTAACAGGCCAAAATTAGAAGAAAATAGTTGGCCTCTTACGTTTACGCATACCGGCTAGTTCGTGATCATTTGTGACTCGTATTGGATAACAGCCATCAATCGTTAGGTAACTCCAGCAAAAAAGGACAACAAATGCATAACCAAAAAGACGATTTTATTTTAAGGTTAGTTTAAGTTAGCGGGCCGAAAATGAATTCAAATTTAATCACTTTCGGCCGAAAATGCCAAAAATTATTGAGACAAATAAATAGAATATACAAGCAAGTAAATTACTACAGCGACAAACCAATTAAAGAGGTTTCTTGTGAAAATATTCGGAATATTGGTATATTAGCTCACATAGACGCTGGAAAAACTACTACGACAGAAAGAATGCTTTTCTTGGCTGGTTTGATCGATCATATGGGCGAAGTTCATCGAGGAAACACTGTAACAGATTATATGCAACAAGAACGGGAACGTGGAATTACAATTACTTCGGCAGCGGTCACTTTTTATTGGAAAAAGAACCAGTTCAATTTGATCGATACTCCTGGACATATAGACTTTACCATGGAAGTTGAACAGACTTTAAACGTACTAGACGGTGCTATAGTGGTCTTGGATGGATCGGCCGGTGTTGAAGCTCAAACGCTTACCGTTTGGAGACAGGCAGATAGGAACAAAATACCGAGAGTCATCTTTATAAATAAAATGGATAGGGCTGACGCGGATATTTGCCATTCATGTGAAACAATAGAAAAAAAATTGCAGGTACCGTATTTGCTTCTACAGTTACCTGTAAAAGAGGATAACAAATTTGTTGGTATAATAGATATTTTATCTTTAGAACTGCTAACTTTCGGTACTAATGGTGAAAAATTGGTTAATAGAATTAAGCTAACGGCCGAAAATGATGTGAAACATTTCGAAGAAGCCACAACTGCCAGGTGTAAACTCGTCGATAAATTAACGAATTACGATGACCTCCTAGCCAATAAAGTTATAAGTTTAGGATCCCTAGATGCAGTGTCCACTGACGACATTGTTAAATCTTTACGAAACGTAACGACGAATCAAACCGCAGTGCCTGTCTTACTAGGTAGCTCTTACAAGAATTTTGGTGTCCAAAGTTTGATGGATGCAGTGATATTATACCTACCCACTCCTAATGAAAGCAACCACTTGTTTAAGGCATTTGATAAGGATTTATGTGCAAGGGCGTTTAAAGTGATCCACAATAAACAAAGGGGACCTTTGGTGTTCATGAGAGTCTACAATGGTGAGTTGAAAAAGGGCCAAAAGATCTACAGCATCCAACAAAAGTGCTCTGAACTAATCAGCAAGCTATACGTAGCTTATGCTGATGAGTTTAAAGAAGTGGAATGCATAACCAGTGGAAATATTGCAGTAGTAGGGGGACTCAAAAAAGTGATGTCTGGTGACCTAGTTACGACTTCAAACTCAGCTAGTCAAAGAGCTAAAAGTAATATATTAAAAAAGGCCAAAAAGGAGCAAAATATGGATGAAAAAGATATAGACAAGATGCTGGGTATTGGTGTAAACGTACCAGAACCAGTATTCTTCAGAGCCATTGAACCTCCAAGTGCTAGCTGCCAAGCAATTCTAGATCAAGCACTCATAGAGCTACAACGAGAAGATCCCAGTTTAAGGGTCACTCACAATGCGGAGACTGGTCAAATGGTATTAGCAGGAATGGGAGAATTACATTTAGACATAATAAAAGACAGGATCTTGAAAGAATACAAAGTCGAAGTGGATTTTGGTCGGTTGCAAATAGCTTACAGGGAAATTCCATTTCATAAATTAACAGACACACAAAATATCGAAACTAAAATAAGTTCCAGTAAGCAATCCATAACAGTCAAATTGACAGTGGAACCGGTGGAACCTCCGACTAAAATGAAAGATGTGTTAAAGCTAGATAAATCTCCCGAATATGCCAGTAATATAGCCAGCATATTCCCTAAACATTTAGTGGCCGTCAAGCAGGGCATAGAGGTGGGGCTTGCTCACGGTCCTAAAATTAGCTGCCCCGTAGTTAACACGCAAGTGACGTTACATTTGTTGCAACTCGGAAAAGGTACTTCTGATACTGTTATAGCAGCTACTGTTACGCAGCTGGTTCAGAAGATGCTTAGGGAGATTGGTACCAGCATAATGGAACCAATAATGAATCTAGAGATTGTCACTCCCGCTGAGCACCTTTCTATCGTTATGGCCGATTTGACTAGAAGACGAGCTATTATTAGCAATGTGGGCGTGAGAGGCAACTCCAAGCTCGTCATTTCTAAAGCTCCATTGTCTGAGCTCAAGGGATATTCGACTATTTTGAGAACATTGTCTTCCGGAACTGCCACTTTTACCATGGAATTGGGCGAGTACGTCAAAATGGCGCCGGCTATGGAATCTATAGCTATAAAGAACGTTAGGGGGTTTTAATTTTTGTTGTTGAAGTTTCAGTAGGTAGTTTGCTTTTATACAGTCTGTGATAACCTTGTTTAGGTGTACAAATATTTTCTTAAATAAAATTGTTTTAAAAAGAATTTGTTTTATTTAAATATGGAGTGGTGGTAGAAGCCCACCACACCAGTCGGCGACGTTATTAACCTGCAGGGCTTTGACCTGAGAGGCTGGCTATCCCTATTACAACTAAACAAAAAACAACAGTTGTACCATTCACAAAAAAACGGGTACTTACAGGACTGAAACCACTAGTACTAAACAACATAGTTATCCCATTCATCACAGAAGCCAAATACCTCGGAGTCATATTTGACCAAAGGCTGACGTGGAATCAACATCTCAAAAAATTCACATACAAAGTTACAATAGCTCTCGTAAGCTGTAGAGTAATATGTGGGAAAAACGGGTCAAAACCCCAAAATGACCATATAAACCTATGGCGCAGTGGCGTGGGTAACCAAAACTGCGCAGGCAAGTGCAATAGGCCAACTCACTAGCATTCGGCGGCTTGCCTGTCTAAGTGCTACTGGGGCCATGCGCACTACGCCGACTGCAGCAATGGAGGTATCAAATCTCAAGCTACTGCACATCTTCATACAAGGAGAAACCAGGTCAGTTATTCACAGGCTAATGCAGGGACAAAACCCAATAAGACAACTACATAGTGCCGACCACACAAGACGTGTCTTTTTTTCCACCGGTTTGTTTCACCGATGCGGCCTTGAACGTTTTGTGTTGGATTCTGGTTGACCGTTGAAATAAATAACAGTTGACATACCGCACCGATGCCAACGTTGCTGCAACAGTTGGATAAAAAGACACACGTAAGGCTATATCAGCAAGTAAAAAGGAATAATATTCTAGCTATGCCTACTGATAGAGCCATAACCCCATAGACATATTCAAATACCAGCACGAGAATCCTGGAAACAGGGACCTCCCGTACAGGCTGGTACACAGACGGTTCAAAAACCAAGGAAGGAGCCGCTGCTGGAATCTATGGACCCAAGTCGAAAACAACGATTTCGCTGAGTTTAAGAAAATATGCAACAGTGTTTTCAAGGCTGAGCTAATAGCCATACAACACTGTGCAAGAGAAATATTAAATCGGCAAGTATCAGGCAAAACTGTTGCCATATACTCTGATAGTCAAGCAGCTTTAAAGGCAATTCTCTCACCAGAAATCAAATCACGACTGGTCGAAAGACTGTCTAGAAGACCTAAGTAGTCAAAATAAGGTGACCCTAGCCTGGGTTCCAAGCCATGAGGGATATCAGGGCAACGAAAAGACCGACGAATTAGCCCGAGAAGGCTCAGATAAAGCCATGACAGGCCCCGAGTTGCTAATGCATCTATTAAACAATGGATGCAAAAAGAGTCTCAGGAATGGTGGAACAACTATCCAAGACTGAGATAGGCCAAACAGTTCATTAAGGAACCATCGGCCAAGTTCACGAAAGATCTATTGGATCAAAAGCGTCAAACCGTTAGGATAACAGTAGGCCTTCTTACTGATGGACACTGTCGCCTCAAAAGGCACACGAGTGTCATCAATCCAGCAGAAGAAGCAACTTTGTGCAGGTTCTGTGAAGAAAAAGAGGAAACATCATTCCACGTCTTGTGCCAATGTGAATGCCTGGCTGGAAATAGGTTTCTAACATTGGGCGAAGAAAAGCCCCTGTCAAAGCTACTAAGTCTAATAAAAAGACCAGGCTAGACGACATACTCTAAAACAAACGGATCTGAAAAGGTCGAGGTGGACAAGGACAAATAACGTTCAACTCCTAATCTAATATACAACTAACAGGTTTTTGATGGGTTGGTAACCTGCAAGATTTTGATAAGCTGGGAAAATGGCTGTCTCTAGCTACAATCAGCAGGTTTTAGACAAGATGAAAGACAGGTCATATATGCGCCAAAAGAGGTTTTAAGGCTTGTGTAGTAACCCACACTCCCCACCTTACAGATGGAGTGTTCTACAAAAAAATGTTTTTAAAATAGGCATTGGAAGAATTAATGCATGTTAAAGTCTCAGTTTAGATTTAATTCAGAGTCATGAACATGGTTCGTATTTTTGTCGCTCAATGCCAACTTTAGAAATATTTTTTATGGATCGCTTTTAAGATTTAATAGAAATATACCTAGAAGGTAAATAAACAGCTCTGGATAGTATCCTTGGATCAGATGAATAGGCTAGATTTAAGGCCAAGTTTAAAAATGAAATTCATTTTTTAAATGGACCTTAATTTGCTACTAGGAATAAAGAATTAGCAAACATTTGTCGTAAATGATAAAAAATCAATAAAACACGAGTATATCTAGATCACAGATATTCCTATTAAATTTGGAATAAGATCATTAAAATATCACTTTTTTTGATAAATCAAACCAATCCGCAACATTCTCTTACCCAAGTTTTTTACTGAACCAAGAAGTAACATGGTCCTTCAAGCCAGTACTTGTAGGTATCGCTAATCGCTATTGTAAACTGAAACCTAAATTCCACATTATGTGCAAATTAATAATTAAATAATTCATTTTATATAAAAATTTTCATTTTTTTAGTTAATATTAACAATTTTACGGAAAAGGGAGTAAATAGGGATGATGGGTGGGTAAAACAATATCAACAGTTATAAAATATTAGACATAAATTGCTGTACTATATTGGACAATAGATAGTAGGATAGTAAACTTTTTGTGTGACTTGTTAACAGCCTAATGCGTAAAAATAGCAGCTTAGTTTTGATTTGAGATATTTTGTGAAATATTTTTTATTTTAAAAACTTTATCAGGATATTTCTCGTATAAATAATAATAATAATAATAATCTTTATTTCAAAAGACATTTAAAATTCATAACCACTTTGAGTAAAACAGGCTGAAATAGCGTCAACGTGAACAAATGAAATTTAAATATTATTGTAATTTGAAAATCCATCTATATTACGGTTCATTTTCTAAAATAATATCCTTTACTTCCTTTTTAAATCTCTTGGTACTCGTTATGATTTTCATTATATCAGGCAATTTATTATAAAGTTTAAAACACGTTCACTGCCGATCAGTTTAACCCTGGAGTCACCTAAGTACCGAAGTCCTACTTACTACGCATTTACCAACAGGTAGTCGTGGGCGCTTTAAAGCGCCAGCGGTATTCATGCGCAGGTAACGCGGACGCTTTAAAGCGTCCTCTGGCAGTGAACGGGTTAAAATACTCGATTCTGTCATCTTTAACTTATGAACTGGATAATTTATATTTTTGTCCCCATCTCATATACATGGTAGTGTAAAATAGTTAACAAATATTTTACTACTATTTCAAATAAACTTTTTAGAAGACGAATTCGACGAATGGGCCCTTTTGGAGGAACTTATCCGAATTTACAGGAATTGTACACCCAGCGACTACATGCAAAGTGATGTAAGTATTGCATAACAGTATATAAAATAATAGATCAAGTAAAGACAAACCTCACAACACTTCAGAATTTTTAAACCTATTTCCGTAAAAACACTAACAAAAATCTTTATTTATTCAGCATTTATTGATGTCTAAACGGCATAAAAGTACTTTGTAAATGATCAGTTTCCTATGGACTATTTGCAATATCGATATACCTTAATTCTAATACCAGATAGCACAAATATGTCTACCATGACGCTCGGCTGTAATAAATCCGAGTACTTCCCCGCTCGTTTTGTAGTGTACCTATACTATTTTTCTATGTATATTCTTTTTGTTTAATTTGAAAATATCATCTTCACTCATTTTGTTCACAAATATGTGTATTCCACAAAGATCAATGGTTCAATCATGTACAGCTGTAACTGGAAGTAAGGGTCCACCATTTGTGTTCTCTCGATTGACATAGTTTTTGTCAAGTATAAATTGCCGTTGCTCTACAACTTAGGACCGATTCCACCGTTATGTTAAACGAAGTTTAAAATGACATTTTTACATTTAACAGTGTCATTTTAATCTCCGTTTAACACAACGGTGGAATCGACCCTTAAACTCTTAAATAAACGAAATATTAAATACTCTGATTACTTAAAGACATATTAATTTATAATTTTCCATCTTTTACAATGTTTTTAGGTTGGTCCCATGCCCTGGATAAAATACATCGATATATTGGACGCATTGATTTGGTTAAGGGACTTACTTAAAGAAACCGGTCCACCCCCGCCGCCAGGTTTACTAGAAGAGGCCATGGTTGAGTGGTTGCAAGAAATTTCCCCTGAAAAACTCAACGAGAAAACGTTGAAACAAATCCACGATTACGCCTGCGCCATTGCCGATAAACTGAGGAAACAAGGATGGGGAGGTAAAACTCATTTTATTAAATTATTTACGTGAATACGCGAAATTCTTGGAAAATAATTTTCTACGCCTTTGTATCGCGTTCACTTCGGTTAGCTCCGCAGCAAAACTGTCAAATCCTGAGTATGAAGTGGGAGAACAACGAAAGGTCTGTTTAACTTCTGTTTGCCTTTTAATCCTATAGATCTAACGACAAACTATTGTTGACCAATGGTGTTGTATAACAATACATGTCTGTCTTTTATAACTAAAATAAAATGCTCTACTTTGTCTAAAGACAAACAACTGTGTGTCATCCTCGTAGTTGTTAAATTATTATGAGACAGTATTGTTATAAGGATTGCTTATGGTTATAATTCGGTTATAACTAAACATAAGGCTCTAAAGCGAACAAAAGGCTTACAAAATTACACTAGGGAATTAGGCATTCCAACGACCTGTCAAACTATGTGCCAGTGGGAAATTCTTGTATATCTAAGGGGGTAGCGACATAGTCTTGCAAACTTGGACGCTATTTTTATTCGAAGTAGTAGTCGCCAAGCCTGCCAATTTATGAAGAAATGTATAGGTAGGTTTTTTAAATATTATTTTTATTGTGTTTGACATAAAATATTTAAATATAATCCATTATTCATGATTTTACATAAAGTAGATAGAATACACCGTATGTCGCCATCCTTAGATATACCAAACCTTCCCACTGGCAATTCATTTGTTTGGAATGCCTAATTATTCGTACTGTCACTTATTTTTATTATTTGTTGTTATAGCGGCAACAGAAATACACATTCTGTGAAAATTTAATAATTTCATCTGTCTACCTATTACGGATCATGACAGACAGACGAACGGACAGCGGGGGCTTAATAGGCTCCCGTTGGTTACCCTTCGAGTACGTAACCCTAAAAAAGGACTTAATTATGAACGGATTTAGTCTAATAGTTTTTCGTCGTTTGTCGGAAAGTCTACAAATATTGATCAAATATCGGATACAAGTAAAAGGCCATTTAGTTTTAAAAAAGAATGACAAGTGACAGTTTTATTTTGGCGTGTAATTTGTTAGTTTAAATTTTTTGTTGTCATTGTCATTTTTGTGTTAAATGTTTTAAATTACTAGTAACAAAATGAATCAAACCACAAAGTTCAGATGTTGCAAAAAGACATTCTGATGCATCTTTACCATAAATATAATCGCTGGAAATAAATCTATAAGGAAAAACGCAAACATGTAATAAGTGACACGATCTTGTAAGGAATTTTTTGTCATCTACCATAAATACTTGCTTCATATTTGACAGTCTTCTAATCTTTATGTAAATATCAATAATTTCGCAGCGTATTCAGGCAATAATTTTAACACACCATTACGGAATTGGTACGCCATCTTAGTTCACCGGTAAATCGAACGAAACCTTATTGTATTTTTATTCAAATCTCTTACAGACGATACTGGACCTCAAGCAGTAGAAGCCGAGGAAGAAAAACCCGCTCCTCGTAAGTTAAATAGATGTTAAAATTCTATTGAAATCGAACTTTTTCAAAGCATATAATTAAATTACAGCTCCCACGCGTCCTCCTTGTCCCCCACCGAAGCCCCCACCAGCAGAACCCCCGCCTGAGAAAATCTGTCGTAAGTTTTTTGAAGCTTTCTTAACGTTGGTATAGTTACAGTTTAGTTTACTGTTTGGAAATATCTTAAGAGGAAAGAAAGTGTTATAAACGTATCTAAACATTAAATATTAAAAATCACAGCAGAATGTTACATTTTCTCGATTTTAATGTTGGCATGTAATCTTTTTTTTTTCTTACCTCTCTAACCAAAAGAATTCTGCTAATGTAGTATTTTTTGTCCGTTTTACTCTTTGGCGATAGGCATTTAGTTCGTAATTTTTTTTGTTACAAACCTGGAAAAATCCAATAAAACTCGCAAATTGTAACTAACGTTGTTTTGCAATCAAACAGCTCCTCCAACGATGCCGGAAGAACCAGCACCCGAATTGGAACCATGCGAGAGCGCCGAATCCGGTGCTGTGAGTATTTTAATACACATTTCGTACGCTATTCCTTAATATCCCTTCCAACTATAGATGATATTGGGGCACAAACCCTCGTTCATCACGGAACACTCCCCCGACGCCATATGTTGCCTTTCGTTGAAAATTTGGGCCGTGTGGTTATTGGAAGTCTGCCATAACGCTCACGTATGGACGAAATGGATGCACGAAGTTATCCGACAGATTAGAGAATTCGCCGCTACCGTCAGAGGCGATATCAAGCTGCCCAACGGCCAAAGAAAGGTCCTGTACAAGGACGAATGGAGGCAGTTCATTTGCGAAACTGAAGAGAAGATCGTTTTCTGGATGGATTACAGCCAGCACGTTAAAGAGTTGTCTGACGATATCATCGAGAACTTTAAAGGTAGACCCGTGTATTGCTGCCCCAAGTGTTTGCAAGTAAGTAAATATGTTTGAAGTGTTAGATGAGCTATGTTATAAACCTAAGTGCGCTTCTGTGGATACCTATTTTGAATGTTTCAATCAAGATAAGAGATTGAAGTAATTTGATATACTGTCAGTTTTATATTTTTATAATAAAGTCGTATTTGCTCCATATTCTTCTGCGTTATTTACCTTCTGTTAACATTAAGTACATGCGCGCCTATACTGGGATACCATATCTTGAGCTTTACTTGGATAACCTTGAACGTGCTCATTTTGCTTCCCATTTCCTATCTACTTATTTCCATTTTACGATTCTGTTATGTTGGGTTCTTTTGGTAATAAAGAGTCTATCGATTGATTAGGAGTTTATTAATACACTTCACTTTCAATCTTAACTAGGTATACAAACATATCTTATATCTAGCTCCCGAGTCTCTTTTGTTACAACCTAACCTTAGTCTAGCGTCTCTCTGCAGGACCGAAATCCCCGGGTTGCCACGTCTTACATCAAATCCTGACCGAACAGATTCCTTTTAGGAAAATAGCGGAAAAACTAACTTGACGATCATGTTTCTGGCTTTTTTTTAGGACCATCTTATTAAGAATGTCGTAACAGCCCACGAAACACTCGATAGTTTGACAGAAGCAATGAACATGGCGCAGTACTGGAGAAAATGCTTGGACAGCTTGGTGGCTACCACGGCTGCGCTGACAGATCTAGATGAAATGGAATCTTCTAGCGAGGAATCTGGTACGACAGCATTAAAAATTGCAATATATTGAAGATAAATGTATTATTTTTTTTTTTTTAGTTCTCAGCACCATAGAAATATTCGAATACGCCGTGTGTCCGAGATACGTGCCTAAGAAAAAGAGTACTGGCAGCAGTAAATCTGACGAGGATGGCGACGATGATTCATCATCTGCAGCCAGCGAAGGTTCTTATCGCATCTTGCAAATGGATCCGAGAATCGAGAAACCCGATTGTGATTGCATTTAGTAAAAGAAACAGTCTTAAAGATACATTCTGTTTTTGTACGATCATCATTAAAAATGTCAAAACAAACACGCGGTTTATTAACTATTATTAGGTCTATCCGATGGGCAACTGAATCTTATGAGGTCTTTCGGGGATATTCCGATGATATAGCGATCATGGCACAGGGTAAATACAACACTATACAGTTAGAGAGAATTTAAACATAGTAATAAAATGGATAGAAAATAGACTACAAATTAGTGATAATAAATCTACTATAATTGCATTCACGGGCTGGATAAAATTAGATTAGCTAGTACCTCTAAACCTACAAGGTGAAAACGTGAGGTGAAGTAATCAGTGAGACGGATGCTCTTAATAAGCGGAGAAGAGCTCTCATTTAATTAACAATATGTAACATTATTATTATACCCTCCTGGGGGAAAACATTCAGGCATGCCACTGGTACGAGCAAGTTATTGTCAAGGTCACTTGTAGAATGTTAAAATCAATAGTTTCGCTTTTGCGCGGTCTTACATGAAATTTTCCATTTAAGTGGGCTTTCCAAATGGCATTTCTTACGAAAGTTCAGAAATCCTACACGCGTCCCAAAATTCGAGACTAGTAAAGACTTTTTTGTCGGACTAAAGCAAATAATTTCTTGCTAACAATTGACTTGCGGCGGTCGATCATGAGAACATTAAAATAAATCTTTATAGAAATGTTACTAGTGAAAGATTCCTACCTTAGTTCTTCAAAGGTTAACACAGGCGGCGATAGAAAACACGGTATTATTTCGGCACTAAAAACAAAGCAGCAGAAAGAGCTTCGGAAAAAAGAGAGAATTCTAGGGGAGTCCGGTTTTATACTTTACGCTCGGACTACTTCGATTTCCGAGTAATTCAGAGTGGGAGTAGCCAATATTTACAAATCGGAAGACTAAAAAAAATGTCCTGTTATTTGCGAAAATTATCAGATATTTTTCCTAAATTTAAACGTTTAAAACTGGATTTGAATTTCAGTAAATAATTATACATCTTGAACTACGGGGGCTCTCTCAATTATTGAAATAAAAATACGGGGGTTCTTAAGAACGCTGTCTGACAGGCAGAAATTAACTTCAAATAAACATTTTTATAATTATTAAAATTAAACTATAGGAAAATGTATGAAACAAAGTTATTTCTTGTAATAAGTTCTGCATGGTCTAAAACTAAAAATACAGTAATTAGATATCAAATTTTTTCAACTGTACGAAGTATGTCGAAAAATTTGAATATTATGCAAGAGTAAAGTACCATTATTTTTAACAATACGAAAATTGTTGTTAAGAAAAGTTGATCAGAACCAAAAACCAAGGTTAGATATTCAATATTATTTCATTTACCATAAATATCCAGTTTTATGAGTACCAAGATTAAATTTATATATCGTATTTATACCAAAAAGCATTAAAGATCTTTTTTCGTAACACGTATTGGATTTGCGACTATATCCAACAAACAATGAATTGCCGGGATATTGCTGGCCTTTTGCTGTAATTGAAGGGAAAATGAATAGGATGATTAAAAGATAAAAGACTATTATTCTTAGCCTTCTGGTAGTGGCCCAGCATTATGTTGGTTAATGATGGCCTTATGAAGGGTAAGTACCTATATTGGTTAACATGGTAAAAGTCAAAAGGCTTTTAAATGCCACAGATCCAACCCCAACAATCCAGGAGGCCTCCGTCCCGCATTCATAGACAGTGACGATTTACCCGTAAGAGCACTTGGGCACGTGCCCTAGTATAATAAACAAAAAAAAATAACTTACATATATTTATATTTTCCTCAATGCCTATTATTATTTTATCTAATATTCCGCTCAAACCGCGTTGGCACGACACTGAACGACCGGGCGTTGAGCGACGTTCCGAGAATTCCAAAATTAAGTAGAAGATGGGCACAGTAAATGTGTGCCTCTGTTGTTTTCTCTCTCATTATGATGCGAAAAACAAGGACAACCAGGGCCGCCGAGAGCCAGGCCGGGCCCCAGGACAATTCTCTAGATCGGGCCCTTTGACAAAAAAGCTCTTCAAACAAAAACTTTTCCTCCTATACTAAAATTGCTTTTTTTAAAAAAAAAAACAAAGAAAGTCATCAACCAAAAAATTTTCCTTCTCTACTTGAATTGCTTTTCCTATTTTCCTAAAAAAGAAGGTCCTCAAGCAAAAACAACTTTTCCTACTCTACTTGAATTTTCTAAAAAAAAATAAAAACACTTCCCCGTCTCGTCTTGTGTCGTTCTCGTACAAGACAAAAAAATCCAGTTGCCGGGCCCCCCTTTTGCCGCTGCCGGGCCCCCATTTGTGTTCAGGTCCCGGGAATAGGTCCCGGCTACCCCCCCCCCTCTAGTCGGCCTTGAGGACAACGACAATATCGCTTAGCAAGAGATGACACATGCGATGGTATATACATCACAAGCGGGGCGCTGTCCTCCTCGTGACGTGCTGTACCCATGGCACAGATTACCTAGACCAGATACGAATGTACGCAGCGACATCTTTACCGGCTCCCTTACAAAGGCGATGACGGTTTCGGCTTAAGGTGCGCGTTGGACCATGATAATAATTTATTTATAATTATTACAAAAAAACGTTAGTTGGACCACTGGAATATGTAGTTAAGAAATAAAACTACGAAGAAAAATAACTTTTTTTTATAAAGCTATCAAAAATATGATGAAAAAAAATCAATAATATTTATAAATGGGACAAAATTTTAATTTTTCTTTTGGTTTTCTGACTTTTTCGAGGATTTCAAATCTCTGTTTGCATATTTAAGAGTATAAAACATTCTGAGTCTTATAAATAATTTAATGGTGTACATTTTCGCAAATTGTTGGCAAGGATGACCAAATTCTATTTTGCTCATCTCTAAAAGGTATGCGTTGGAAATTTCAGGCTTAGTTGACAAACTATGAAATAGATATAAATATTTTTTCTAATTTGAAAATATAAAAGATAAATTTTTCGCTGGGAGATTTTAAATTGCCAAACACCTTTTCTTCAGAGTCGTATGCTTTAAAATGCGTTAACAAGTTAGAATTGTTAAGTAAATTGCAATCTTCTGAGAAATTTACGCAAATTTCGCCAGAGTGGATATATGTAATGATTTTTTGATTAAATAGCCACATACATAGTTAAATGCATTTTGAGTGGTCACATTTAGCTTCATTGTTCAGAAATCGTTATTGCCCCAACTGATTGTTTTGAAATATATTTAATTTTCATTGAGCGGAGAACTTGTTTTCCTAAGGAAAAAACGAATTCCGGGATTCCTTTCCAGTGTGTGCCCCACTGCCGCTAGTGCCCACAAGCCGCCACTATGCGTACATGACTGAAAAAATTTCATGTCTAATGGTTGAATTTTAGGTTTTAGAGATCATGAAGAACGACTTTTTTGCATAAAACTAATAATAAAAAAGTTTTCCATATAGTGCCGGCTTAAGTAGACACACTGTATATAATTGGGTCCAATATCGACCTATTTTGACACCCTAAATAAATTATTACATTTAATTTTCCCTGTATACCACCTCTATTTAAAAAAAAATATATTTGATGATGCATTCCCAATGATAACAGAAATTTTTATTAAGAATAGTTTTTTTTAAATGTAAGATTAAAATTTTCCCATCCATATAAAACTTTTTGGGATAACCCTGTATATTACAATTTAAAATTCTCATTCACTGAATGTTGTATAAAATGAAGGCCATGATGTAAAAGAAGCTGCCAATGTTGTCGATTTTTCAAGAGTTCATTGAATCGCTAACAATTTATTAAGTTCTTAAAAAGATAATGGCCATATTATTTAACCATCTCTGGAATATTATAATAACGCCACAGATTTTACCTAATAATATGACATTGTTAAACTAAAATAAATTAATTATTTAATATTTTCGCGATCTCGATCCGGCAACACCGCAACCAATTTGCGAACTAAAAAAAAAAACCTTGAAAAACGGGGTAAGTGGGATTATTAAATGTTTTTAAAAAATAAAACAAACTTTGACCCTCATTGAAGTGATAAATGTAAGTAATTAAATAAACAAGTGCGGTATCTTAAAAATGAACGTGGACGATATAATTTATTTATCGCTTCTGGTTTTTTCTATGGGATTCGGTTTGTATTACCGAAAAATTACCAATGTAGAAAATAAGAGACTTCTAGGAGCCGGATTAGGTTTTGTTATCGCATTCATAGTTTCAGGCTTCCATATTTTACATATCTTGATAACAACCCTAATAAATGCATGCATAATTTTGTTTATAGATAAAAGGTAAGTTCGCAAATTTGAGGTTATGTCATTGAATTTTAAGTAGTAAACATTATTTTCTAGAAAATGTCACGTTTATTCCTTTGCATTTTCGTTTCTTTACCTGTTTTTCTTCCGTTCAACCATATATTTCGGTATCCCTTACGCCCCTTCCCACACTAACCTCGTACAAATGATGCTCACTTTAAAACTTGTGGGACTGGCATTTGAAGTAAACACTTCATTTGAATCGAAGAAAAAGAAAGATGACGCTATTAAGACTGAAGAACAACAATTAGAGGACGAAACGCAGCAGTTTGAATTAGGATTTACGGATGTGTTTTGCTACGTTTTCAACTATTGTGGTGTACTGACAGGTATGTACTAAAAAAGGATTGTAACGAATTTAGCAATAAAACGATTCAAGGGTTTAAATTATTTAGGAAACGAGTGGATAACCATTACTTCGAATTTCAAATACATATTATCTATTTTTTTTCGAAGCAGATACCTGGGAAGAATTAAAACATAAAACAGAAAATGATTTAAAAAAATTATAGATTGGTACACTCATAAAAAGCTTACTATAAACTACAATAAATCATTTTTTTGCCTTTTGCAAGCTACTAGATTATAATAAAATTAGTATCAATGATAACAATCAGGAAATTACCTTACAAAAACAAAATAAAATTAAATACTTAGGTGTTACTCTAGACCTGCCACTTACGATGGGATAAACATGTAAATAATCTAACCAATACCTTAAGAATATTGCTCTTCAAATTTAAATTCCTTAAAAATATATTAAGCATTACTCATCTTAAAATTATTTACTATGCACTTTTTCAAAGCAGACTTCAATATTCCATTAGCTGTTGGGGGGCTACCACAAAAAATTATCTGAATAAACTGGAGATACTTCAAAAAAGAGTACTTAAAATCATATACAGTAAAAAAATTAGGTATCCAATAAAGGACCCCGCACAAAAAGTTAGGAAATGCACTCTCGGTCAAATTGTCTGAATTTTTGATATGTTATACATTTTGTCATCCTGAACAAAAGTCTCAATGGGCACTAAGCTCCAAAGTCCATGGTTTGGCTCCTATGGAGCTCCGAAGCTCCGTGACTCCACCATAGTATAGAAACCTCTAAAACGCATGTCACCTTTTTGAAAATCATATTTTAATGTATGCCCTTAAGTTTTTGAGGATGCTGAATTTGAATATGATGTCAAATCGATAATATTGACAGTTGACAGCTGTCAAATAGCTGTCAAATGCTTCAAAGAAAAGCAAATCTTATGTTAAAGAATGTTATATGTTTTTGAGGATGCTGAATTCAAATAAGATGTCAAATCGATAATATTGACAGCTGTCAAATAGCTCTCAAACGCTTCAAAGAAAAACAAATCTTATATTAAAGAATGTTATCATATGTTTCTGAGGACGCTGAATTCAAATAAGATGTCAAATCGATAATATTGACAGCTGTCAAATGCTAAAAAAAGAAATCTCATATTAAAGGATGTTATCATATGTTTTTAAGGATGCTGAATTCAAATAAGAGGTCAAATCGATAATATTGACAATTGACAGCTGTCAAATAGCTGTCAAACGTTTCTAAGAAAAACAAATCTTATAGTAAAGAATGTTATCATATGTTTTTGAGGACGCTGAATTCAAATAAGATGTCAAATCAATAATATAAGATTTCTCTTGTTTTAAAGCATTTGACAGCTGTCCATTGCCAATATTATGGATTTGACATCATATTTCAATTCAGCATCCTCAAAAACTTAAGGGCATACATTAAAATAATTAAAATATGATTTTCAAAACGGTGACATGCGTTTTAGAGGTTTCTATACTATGGTGGAGTCACGGAGCTTCGGAGCTCCATAGGAGCCAAACCATGGACTTTGGAACTTAGTGCCCTTTGAGACTTTTGTTTAGGATGACAAAATGTATAACATATCAAAATTTCAGACAATTTGACCGAGAGGGCATTTCCTATCTTTTTGTGCGGGGTCCTTTACTATATGATGAAGTCAAAATTATGGATATCAGACAGTTATATATTTATGCAGTTTTAATGTACACTTACAAGCAAAGATATTTTCCAAAAAAGACCTTTAACTATTAAACAAGAGGTAAAAATACAGGAACGGTATATACTCACCTTGTTAATAAAGGGTGAGATTACAGAACGTCTGCAACTTTGCAGATCTGCAAATATGGCGGCAACTTTGAAAATCTGCAAATATGACTGACTTACACATGCAAGTATCAAGTTTTAGTATTCCAAATTTGGGTTTAGTGTTGTTGAGGGTAATAAACCACAATAAATATTGCGAATTTGCAGATATTTTTGGAATACTTGCATTTGTAAGTCCGCCATATTTGCAAAGTTGCAGACGTTCTGTAATCTCACCCTAAGTCAACTTCACAAAGATTTTTTTTTATATTTAAGTGGAAAAATATTTAATTTCCTTCACGAAATGTACACAATATATTTGCTTACAATAAACTCATTTCAACTGATCAAAACTTTAATAAGACAATATATTGTAAATGCAGACAGAAAAACTTTGAGAGCATTGATTGAATAATATGTGGGTACGTCAGCAAAATGTGATAAAACTATTTTATGTATTTTTTAACATTTTATGTATTTTTTTAACATTTTATATATTTTTTAACATTTTATGTATTTTTTTAACATTTTATGTATTCATTAACATTTTATATATATTTTTTAACATTTTACTAAAAAAAATTGTGATTTTTATATATGAAGAGTCATATATTATAAAAGAACCTAATTAGTTCATATTAATTTTAATAATTATTTAAGTCACATATTCTATTATATCTATCTATTTTTAAAATCTTTCTATTTAATTAACATTAATGCACTATATATTTAAATCATGTATAGTAGAAGTAAATAATTTGGCAGCCTATGTGCAACCGTTAGGTCATAAATAGGCTACCAGGTTATCTACATATAACATTATCCCTTGCATAAATAATTATTGTACTAATAAAAGTGTATTTTTAATGTATATGTATGTACACCATAATGCTGAATAAAAGATTATTATAACTAAGTATCAATAAACAAAAATAAGTAAGTTGTTAGGTATAAAACAATATAGGCAGAAGGACTTCGGTCGATAGCCTATTGGACTGAATTTTCAGTTCAATAAATGACAATTATTATTTATAAAACAATATTTCTTATAACTCCTATAATATTAACAGTAGGCGACGATAACCAATTAATTACTTTGCCAAATGATGACATAGCTGTGTTCTTCTAATTGTAATTGGACTCTACCTTAAACAGTAAATGAAACACTTAAACATATTATGACAAATTCCTCAAATGGTAAATGAACCACATACGAATATCTCAAACAGTAAATAAATCAGCTAACTTTTACAATGATCACAGGCTGTTCAATATTCCCTTTTCATCATTCAAAACTCAATTACTTAATACCGAGCTTTAATGCTAATGTTTTACTAGATGTTTTTTTTTCTTTTTAACCGACTTTAAAAAAGAGGAGGTTCTCAATTAATTGGAATATATATTTTTTTTATGTATGTTCAACGATAATTCTTTAACAGGGTGTCCGATTTCAATGATTCTTTTTTTGTTAGTAAGGGGATCCCTCAGAGGTGGTCCAATATAAATTTGGTCAAAATATAATAATTGGGTCCATAAGAAAATTCTCAAACTCTTCATTTTTCATGTATGTTTAGCGATAATTCTTTAACATTTTGTCCTATTTCTATGATTCTTTTTTGTTAGTAAGGAGGTGCCTCAGTGGTGGTTCCATATACATTTGGTCAAAATGTGATGATGGTTTCTGCACGATTTTGAAGTTGTTTTTTTAAAATTCTTTTTAATACTTGTCTAACCTTCGATTAACTTGTTACACGAAAAAATACTTCAGGATTATTCCTAAGAACTTCGCAATGATGAAAAACTCGTTCTTCCAATTCTTCAACTGTTTCAACAGGACTGGAATAAACCAATGATTTTAAATAACCCCAAACAAAAAAATCCATTGGATTTAGATCTGGTGAACGAGGTGGCCAGTTAACAGGACAACCTCTGCCAATTACTCTACCCTCAAATCTTTCGTTAAGGTGCTGTCTAGCTTCAAGGCTGTAATGTGGTGGAGCTCCATCATGCATAAACCACATGTTATGTCTGATTTGAATCGGAATATTATCAAGAAGCTCATGTAAGTTATTTTCCAAAAAAAGCCTGTATGCTGCTCCATTTAACCTATTCGGCAAAACAAATGGTCCAATAAGGTAATTATCAATAACTCCAGCCCAGACGTTTATTGAAAATTTATCCTGGTGGTGACGTTCAACAACCGCGTGAGGGTTATCTTCAGCCCATTCATGCATATTTCGAAAATTTATTATACCATCTCTAGTGAAACCAGCTTCATCGGTAAATAGCACTTTATTAAGAAACATTGCATCTTGATTACATCTTCCAAGAAACCATTCAGAAAAGATAACTCGCGGCTCATAATCAGTAGCTTTAAGTGCCTGAACTTTTTGAATGTGGTAAGGGTACAATTGTTGTTCACGCAAAACTTTCCATACCGTGTTACGTCCGACTCCCACTTCTGAAATTAAATGAGAGAATCTGTGTAGTGAATAGTTAAGAAAGAGAATCCATTGATTTGG
Organism: Psylliodes chrysocephalus; assembly: GCA_927349885.1. Taxonomy (NCBI): domain Eukaryota; kingdom Metazoa; phylum Arthropoda; class Insecta; order Coleoptera; family Chrysomelidae; genus Psylliodes; species Psylliodes chrysocephalus. Next base: position 4,014,406 of record OV651813.1, read on the forward strand.
GAAATCAGATTTTTTCTGCATAACGCAACTCTTTTCGATACGAAAAGTCGTGAAATGTAAGAGAAGCAATAACAAGTAAAAAAACTAGTTTTATACGATAAGGTACGGGGTAGCTAAAATAATAAATAAGTAATTACTTACCATTTGCTATTTTTCTGGTACTTGTCGATGGGGTTTCAGCTACCCTATCCAAAATTGCTTCTTCCAAAGCAGGAGTTCTCACATAATTTTGTCTTCCACTGTTACTAGAGTTTTTCTTAAATGTACCAGTTTCCCGAAGTCTATCGTCAATTCTAGAAAACGTCTTAGCGCATGGAAGATGCCTATTTGGAAAGCGCTCCTGATAAAGTCTGCGAGCTTCATTGGCATTTCCAGAAGCGAGTCCAAAACATAAGTGCATGTCCGTCATTTCGCCGAATGTGTAATCATTATTGTAGTTATTGTGAGCCATTTTAAACAAAATAATAACAATACAACGAATCGCACCAGAACACTTTTAGAAATAATGTTTAACTGAAGAAACATTTTTATCAGTGAGCGAAAAAAATTATCCATGAAACACAAAAACGCCAAAAAAATACATATTTTTACTTTTTTATTCTAAACAGCTAAATACAAACCTTATGATCTTCATAATAAATAAATGGGAACTAAATTTTTAAATTTTATTTAGAGAGCTAAAAATAGTATACAGGGTGATTGATTAGTGTGAGGAAGCTCTGTAGATCTGTTATAATAAAAGTAGGCAGCTTTAAGCTTCACATTTTAAAATTAGTTACGATGTGACAGGGTGTTTCATAAGGCCGTGCCAAATCAAAGTTATGTTTTTTAAATGGAACACCCTGTATATTTTTATATTTTTAGAATCTGCTCGATAATCTGATTTCAATGATATATCACACTTGTTATCTAATATGAATAGTAAAGGATCTACAGCTACTCAAAAATCACATTTTTTCAAATTCAGGTGGCTGTTGTAGCCAAACAGTTGGAAATCGAGGAACACGGCTTACATGTCCCTATCCTTACTTTTGAAGGTCTATTCAGTGACATAAAATACATATTATTTGATACAGGGTGATCAAAAATCCAAAATCACATCCGATTTTTGATCACCCTGTATCAACTAATATTTTTTGCCACTGAATAGACCTTCAAAAGTAAGGATAGGGACATGTAAGCCGTGTTCCTCGATTTCCAACTTTTTGGCTACAACAGCCAAAATTGAAAATTAACCTAAACTGCACGAATATCTTTGGATGATGTTTTCTCGGAAACGGCTGCTCCAATCGAGATGAAACAAGTATTCCTTTTTGACGTAGTTTTTAATGTAGAATGTAAAAAAAAATATGGATAAGTCATTACCAAAAACACAAAAAAGTTATGAATAATCAAAATTTTCAAAAAATTCCCAAGTACACCCCTGACGAAATAATTTCTTTTTGAAGGTGTCAAAAGGTCACTATTATTGATCATATTTAACAGCCAAAATTTGGTTCTTTTATTTGTTTCCATTTTTAAGAAAATTCAAAAAATCAAAATAAAAAAAATGATTTCGAGAGGTTGTTGCTCGCTTAGGGGGCACTTTAGGACATAGGTCTATAGGAACTTTTTTTCCATTTTTTGGTTAAGGAATCTGCCTGAGAATTTTGGGACACATTTTAAAGGACACCCTGTATATTCATTGCCAACGAAAAAACGGAAAAATTAAAATTTTTCCACTGTGGTACATTTTAGAAAAATCATGCATAAAATTATGATACTGCAAACAACTTTTATTTGAAGAATTTTCTCCTTTAAAAGTGATCGTAATTGCTTAAAGTAACCCCCTTCCCTTCTTCCTCCAGATGTTCTGTCTATCCCAAAATATAATTTGGTGTTTCATCTTTATCCGTATTTTGAGTTATCTTGGATACAGATACACATACAGACATCATTGCGAAAATAGTCAAAACCGTTTCAGGGGACCCCAAAACGTAAAAATCCGTCAAAAATCATGATTCTGTTCTTCTGTATACAGACTGGAAAGTAAAAAAGCATGCTTTTATCAGAGAAATGAACCTCAATCTGGTATACAATCTTAGAGACGAGAGGGCCTTTATTATTACAGTCAGGCTGCTATTAAAGTACTGAAAAAGGTAGAAGTACAAGTCAACATTCCCTCCAGACCCTGGAAAAACATAACAAGGTCACTCTTGAATGGGTGCCGGGATATGAAGGAGTGTTGGAAAACCAGAAAGCAAACTTCCTAGCCAGGAAGAAAGTTGAGAAAACTCTAATTGGACTTGAGTGTCTAGAACAGGCCTGCACAACATCCGGTCCGCCATTGACGTTTTCTTGGCCCTTTGTGCGTTGAACAGTTTAGTCCGCCTACGTCACACTATACATTTTTCAGTAACAAAGTATCAGTTGTCGTTTTTAGGATTTTAGAAGCTCGATAGAAGGACCTGGTCCATTATAAGCTGATGACTTTTTTTTAGAAGTTCGACAGAAGGACTTGGTTTATAAAATTATAAGGTGAGGACCTGTTTTTTTAGAATCTGAACAGACCACCTCGATCTGCTTTATAAATTTATAAGCTCAGGGCTCTCTTGGCCTTCGTACCCTTACGGTTTTTGAAAATCTCAGTTATGCAGACCTGGGGTAAAATTCTCGAGGTCTAAAAATACCTCGATTCGCATGCAAGATTAGTGAAATGTCGAATAGCAACTAGGTGATTTTAAAAAAGTGTATCCTCGACTTCGAATCCTCGAAAACAGGATACGACAAATGTCAGGTGAATTCAACACGAGTGGTCTAAAGTGCTCGAATTTAAATTCGTATGCGACTTTATGGACCGTAAATATGGATGAGGCAGATTTTGATAAAATTAACATCTGTTGGCTGTTGAAAATCAAAACATTATTAAAGAGTGACAGCATAGAAGGAAGAAGTTTATTTATAAAAATCCATTAGGAATTAACGATGTGTTATAGTGTTATTTATCAAGAATTTTCGACATTATAAGCGCTATAACACATCGTTAATTCCAAATGGATTTTTATAAATAAACTTCTTAATAACTCTTTAATAATGTTTTGATTTTCAACATAGCCACAAAATGTTAATTTTATCAAAATCTGCCTCATCCATATTTTTACGGTCTATAAAGTCGCATACGAATTTAAATTCGAACACTTTAGACCACTCGTGTTGAATTCACCTGACATTTATCGTATCCTGTTTTCGAGGATACATTTTTTTAAAACCACCTAGTTGTTATTCGACATTTCATTAATCTTGCATGCGAATCGAGGTATTTGACATTCGAGACTACTACCCCTGGGGTTTTCTAAAACCCCGGCGTCATAGGTTAAAAAGCACCCCTAAAAGATTATTATTTTTTTGAGGAAACGGCAATTTGTACCACATTCTGACTAAGTGGGATTTAATCAGGTAGTTCACCACTACATTCACTGAAAATTTCAGTTTTCTAAAACCCCTGCGTCATAGGTTTAAACGCACCTCTAAATATGTATTATTTTTTACGAGAAAATTATTTGTGCTATATTCTGGTTATTTGGGATTTAATCAGGTACTTCACGACTACATTCACTGAAAATTTCAGTTTTCTAAAACCCCTGCGTCATAGGTTTAAACGCACCCCTAAATATGTATTTTTAACAACCATACTAATTTGGTATGCGACATTTCTACCCCATGTCTAGAATCTCGAAGGGGTACAGTAGATTTATTATTTTTGCTTAAAGTAATTTCAAGATCCTTTCATTGTTACGAACTTTTAGAATCCGTTCAATTTAGAGTACCTACCAGTAAGATATACTCATCAAAATTATTTATTCATCATCTCCTTTCACAGAACTAATTATGGCTTATTTAGTTCTCTTACAAGAATGCAATGAAGTGAAAATTTATTAAATTTGGATATTCTGGGTACGTCTTTTCATCTGTTCATCATTCCTTATTATTTTTATTGATATTTTATCATTTTAAAATTATCTATTTCCTGTCGATCAAGTGTTCGTGTTTGTTTTTTAAATGATTTTCTATATTTTTTTTGTAATTTTTATTTTTGTATGTTTGTTTTAGGGCCTTATTTTAGATACAGAACATATTTGGATCATTTACATAAGCCCTATAATAATTATGACGATTTTATGCCTGCAATTAAGAAAAAATTGTATTGGGTACCGATTTTAGCGGGCATTCATGTGTTTACCGGCTATTACTGGCCTTTAGCAGTGAGTCAGCAGCTTCAGACTACTGTTATATTACATTATTTTTGAAACAAATTATTTTTTAGTACGTAAACACCAACGATTTCTTGGAAAGATCATTTTTATATCGCTATTGGTATGTGTGGCCGTCATTTCTAATATTTAGAAGCAGGATATACTTAGGATTAGTATTAACAGAAATCGTATGCGTTTTGGGCGGTATGGGAGTGTATCCGGTATTTTCAAAACCCAAATCTGGTCACGGACCTACCCAACAATTTAAACAACTCAAAGAAACGTAAAGCGTGTCTATTTTTGCGTTATATCCAGCCTAATTCTAATTATTTTTTAGAACCGACCCTGAAATATTGAAAGCACTTGAGTACAACTACGAAACTGTGCAATCTATTAATCCATATGAGTCTGATTGTGTGCCTACAATGCGTGAAGCTATGAAACATTGGAATATTACAGTGCAATATTGGTTAGCAACTTACATCTACAAGTTAGTATGGAATTTTGAGTTTAAGAACGTTTCGGTAATAGGATCACAGCCAATGGACTTGGAAAAAATAATCACAATCAAAAATAAATACAACTTAATTTTACAAGAACAATGGCGTTTATTTCAAGTCGATATAATTCGTATTATCGAACTTATAAGTAGTGATAGGTACCTTAATTTAAAATTAACTTACTTCAAAATGATCTTCACAACATAACCGATTACATTACACCATTGTTTCCGTATTTTCTCTCCCTTTAGCACACTAATGAGTTCTTTATTAGATGTAGTTATTAACGTATTTGTACATTTCGGTACAATACAATATTTATACCGGATACTTTGAGCAGACATTTCGTAAAACACAAACAAGACCAAAGGCGTAATACTATTTACTAAATAAACCTAACTCTCTAAGATCGGCGCCGATGACGTAGTGTACTGCTACAAGAAAAACGGGGGGCTTGGTCTAGTTATTCGAACTTTGATAATTAATTGTGAAGTAACTATAAATGCTAGAGATACTAAATTTACTGTGGAAACTGTTCCTTTTTATAAAAAAATAATCCAAATGTCGTTTCCAAGCTCATTAGAATTGGACTAGTTAGTGTCCCAAGGGCCGCTTTGAGCACCTTATAATAGGTCTGTTCCAACAACGATCCTTCACTGCGCAGTAGATAATTAGAGGCATTTCTTTATAAGCTTACCATAACTTACTAGAACATACTTATGTAACCAAAGCAATTCTTTAAACGGTTTGGTTACTTTCATGACGTCATACGTTACCAAAATACGTAACTACTACTAATCATGATGTTTTTAGTGGTAAGGTGTGTGGTAAGGTCCACATTTGAACATATCGAGCATGCGCAAAGTATTGTAAAGAGATTAAATTAGATACATTTTTCTGTGGTTACGGGTTATATGGTTCATTTTGTATATTTGGGTTGGGCATTTTTGTATTTACCAAAGAAAACTCTATTTACTATGAAAGAAATTACATTTGAAATACAGGGCACTGAAATAACTCTTCACGAGAGCGATGTTGATGACAACTGGATACTGTTATTTATATTGAAATATAAAGATGAAAATATGAGACTACTGGCACAAGTATTTATCATTGTTATTTCATCACAAATAACATTTATTAATTTTTTTTCTTCCTTTTGTTGGAGGAGACATATTTAAATAAATAACAAAAGAACGAAAACCAAATGACGTCTGTGACAAAAACACTTTTATTTATCTGAACAAAAACAAAGTAAACAATTCCCCAATTTGACATGTGACAACGATAAGTGCTACGAGTTACCACGGTATGTCTGACGTCATCAGAGTAACCACAACGCTGTTACGAAGTATGTCGTGGTAAGCTTATAAAGAAATGCCTTAGGTGGTCTCAATAATGTCCTGGGCAGAATCTATTGGAAACTCCGAGCAATTACTACTAGAGGGAGCGTGAAAAGAGTTTGTAGGTGATTGTTGTGTTCGTAACATCTGTAGAGGAAGTGAGGAAGGTAAACAACCCTCTTGTTCAGTGGCATATCATTTCTCTGTAACACATTGTCCAAACTTTTTAATTGAAGGGGTAAGTGGATGAAGGGGGTATGTTATGAAAACTAGTTTTTGAGCAATTAGCAATTAGAACTTCTACGCCTATGTATTATTATCGGACAAAATTTTAATACCATTTTTTTGCCACATAAAACTCTACCAATATACCAAATTTCAGCAAAAGCGCATATGCCGTTTTAAATTTATATGGGAAAAACGATTTAAAAATTGCAACTTCAAGGCCCTCTGGAGCCCAAACGAAGCAACTTTGTACTAAGGTAATTTTACTTAAATCGACTTATTTTGGTCTAAGGAATATGTGGTATGTTTTTGTAGAGACCTTTTACAGACACCCTGTATATACCGTCTTATATGTCTGTTGCAGGAAATGAAAAATCACTGTAAAGGTCTAATTTTTAACCGACTTCAAAAAAAGGAGGAGGGAGGTTATCAATTCGTCGCGATATTTTTCAGCGATAATTCTTTAACACGGTGTCCGATTTCAATAATTGGGTCCATGAGAAAATCCTCAAACTCTTCATTTTTTTTGTATGTTTAGCGATAATGCTTTACCACCTTGTCCGATTTATATGATTCTTTTTTTGTTAGTGAGGGGGTACCTCAGGGGTGGTCCCATATAAATTTGGTTAAGATGTGGTGATGGCATCTGCACGTTTTTGAAGTCGGTTTTTTTTTAATTTTTAATTTCTAATACTTGTTTCAATTAACGAATAAAACCTCAAAATCAATACATCAATTTTTATTATAAATAAATATAGGAGATACTAATTTAGGCTTCACAGGGACATCTTCAGGCCTGTAATACAATAATCCTTAATTATTTTAATAGAAACAATATAAGAAAAGGTTGGTCACTTACGATTAAAATTAAATAGTATAAATCACAAAAATGGATCCCTATTGTAGCATTACAGTATTGTAGAATTAAATATGTGGAAAAGAAAAAATAAAAGAGCAGTGCAAACTTAATTAAAAATGAGAAAAATGGGTACGGAATCTACAAGAAAAGAGGTTAAAATGAGCAATTACGAATGCATTCAAATTGCTCGGGATAACAAATTAGTCTGATAACATTGCTCAACAGCATTTCTGATGATTGAGATATATTACATGACACTAGCTTAATTTTTAATGAAGACTTCAACTCTGTAATCTAAATTTCTGTAATAGCTCTAGTTTAAAAAATATGACACATGGCCGTTTCATAGTAAAACACAATTTGTTTAAAATTAATCATATTTTATTTAGTTCTTAAGGTAAAAAAAAACTTTCTTTTATAAGACTTTCTTGCAGAGGTTGAACCCATAAAACTGTTCTGAATGCTCCAACAATAGTCAGCCATGATGTGTGCGTTCCAGTAGCCTTGATACCGTTCCTTCATCGTACGAAGGTCCTGGTGGAATCGATCGCCCTGTTTTTCACTTAGATCCCCAAGATTAGCGGGAAAATAATCTAGGTGGTTGTGAAGAAAGTGCAACTTGATGCTCATGTTACATCCAAGGGTTTGAAAGTGACTCATTAGTTGTTCAACGTGTTGAGAATAGTTAGAACTTTTTTTTAATACGTGTTGCACAAAGAATTTGCAAGATAATAAGGTTTTATTTACACCATAGTGAAGCTTATACAATGCCATTTACGAAGATGGTATCCGTCGCGTTGGATGCAGTTTTCGACCCTTTTCCAGAAATCGTCCATAACACGCTCCAACATCGCTCGATCAATAATCATGATTTACTGACGAGATGGTATTCTTCAAGTCGTCCAAATTATCGGGCTTGTGAGCATACACTCGATTCTTCAAATACATCCACAGGAAAAAATCACAAATTGACAGATCTGGAGACCTTGGGAGCCACGGCACATCTTCAAAACGCGAAATCAGTTTTTCTGGGAACATGTTGCGGACAATATTCATTGATGCGTTGGCAGTATGTGCCGTGGCACCATCTTGATGAAACCACACATTCCTTGGATTTATGTGTTTTCTGCGTAGTTCTGGCATAACAAAATTTTGGTTCATTTGAACGTGGCGGTTAGAATTAACGGTGATGGTACGCCCGGTCTCTTCGAAAAAATAGGGATCAATAATGCAGTTAGAACCGATGGCACACCACACTGTGACTTTTGAAGAATGAAGTGGTCGTTCATGGATATTTCGTGGATTTTCAGGAGCCCAGTACCTGAAGTTCTGTTTATTAACTGATCCATCTAAATGAAAATGAGCTTTGTCGCTCATTACAAGCTGCAGACCTAAATTGTCTTCCAAAGTCAGTTGCATTCTCATAGCGAAATCCTCACGAGTTTCAAAATCTTTTTCCTTTAATTGCTGAACAATCTGTAGTTTGTAGGGGTGAAAAATTGACATGTGTCAGAACTGGCGCTGTCGAACTTGGCAACGCTGATTAAATAAGCCAATTACAGGAGAGGGATTTCCCCAATTTCTCCCCTCGGTGGGAGTAGATGTTGCTTACAAAATTTAGCACGAGGAAAGGGAGAAGGCTTCCTCTAGTAGTAATTGCTCAGAGGTCAGAGCAGATCTAATGTTGTTTAACTTGACATTTGACGCGACTTTTATGACATTTAAAATGATTTGCTGTAAGTTTTCGCCGAAAGGGTAACTGATGATAACCGTTTACTTTTATCTTTTTTGCAGAAGGTTCCCTTACAAAAAGTTCAGAGTAGGGGTAACGATGTTGATGTCTGCAGTGTGGCATGGAATGTACGCTGGTTACTACTTCTGTATAGCAACCGTGCCGTTTGCTCTTATGTGGGAAGACGTGTGGGTTAAATTGTTGCTGAAAAACAATGCAGGCGCGGTGAGTGATTAGTCGCAATATTTTTGAAAAACTTGATTGTTGTTTTTATTTTTAGCCTAAAACCATTGCGAACGGTTTCATGCTGTTTATGAAAATGCAGATGTTTTCCTACCAGAGTATATCGTTCGTGTTATTGGAAATTAACAAAATTATACGGTACTACAATTCTGTATATCACTGCATACCGATTTTGTATTTCGGATTGTATTTTTTGGGAAATCATCTTTTGAAATCGAACAAACCCGATCAGAAAACGAGTCAGAAAGAAGCTACGGATTAATTTTTTGAAAAAGTTAACTGTTTTTAGGTGCAATAACGTTTTGTTCTTTATGTTAGAGTGAAAGAATTTACTAATTAAACATTTTTGGTGTGTACGTTTTTGTATACTTTATATGATTTTTTGTTGTATTGGTAATATAATACTGTTTAATGAGAGAAAGTGTTAATATGTAATTATTATATAGATCTGAATAATAAATCTCACTAATATTATATTTTTATCTTAAAGAAAATTATTTTTGGGTCGTTTTTTATACTTTTTTAATTTTTTTAATCCAAGAAATAGGCTGAAATATCAAAATTTTACTATTTTACAAATAATCTATGTCAAATATCCACACTGTATTCTATTTTTTCATTAAATAATATCTAAAAACAAAATTATTTCAAAAAAAAGCAACTTTCAATAACGAACAACCCCATTACTCAATTTTCCAAAACCGTACAAGCCCATTATTCGATTCGCTAGTCACGAGATGCGGCGAAAGATGGCGCGAGCATGTCGAATCCACCAAGGCCGACTTGATAGTCGCCGTATCGTCGATAACGATAACTCATAGGCGATATACAAGGGGCCGGCCAACTGCGACTGAATCAACATAAAATATGAAGTGTTGGGGAACTGGCGCCGTTGCCAAGTTCACATTTTATGGTATAATGGTTTAAAAGTAGACGATGACTAAAAAAATTACGTGGAAAATTAAATGTTGTTCATTCCGAAGATGGAAGTTTTTTTTTAGTCATGGGTAGTTTAAGAAAAAGAGCAAGGTTTTTAGAAGATAATGGCTACGTATAAACAATTTGCAAAAATTATATAAATGAACAGTGAATGATGAATCTTTTTATTTATAATTTTGTTACAAAAAAATTAATTTTCTAGTAAGTTGTATCTCACAAGTAATTTTGGATGTAATAAAATATTTTGCTAAATAAATGAGTGGTCAAATGTTTTGTACTTTTGGATACAGGGTGTTAAAGTTAAAATTTATTTTACGTAGGTATTGACTTGAAATTTGGTATAGGTACCTACCTAGTTATATTTTTGGACTAGCAAATCATAGAAGGCTGTTATCAATTTTGAGATTAGATAAAGAGATCGCCCACCTACCTCAGTTGGCATTTCTAAAAACATTTCAAGTCTTTATCGTAAATTTGAAAAAAACGTATAATTCATTATTTGACAACTGTGCATTTTTACTTTCCTATCTGTATACAGATAAGGAAAGTATAGGAATCATGATTTTTTCGACGGTTTTTTACGTTTTGGGGTCCTCTGAATCCATTTTGACTATTTTCGCGATGATGTATGTATCCTCAATAATTCATGAACGGATACAAATAAATACACCAAATTTTAAACTTAAGCTTTATTCCGACCTCCAGTGAATTGATTAGATTTTGGACAGAGTCGGAAAATTAGGGGGGATACTTTATAGGTGGTAATTTTTATATTTTATGGAATATATCTGTTATTTACGTTTGGAGAAAAAATCTTCAAATAAAAGTTACTATTATCTATATTTTTTGTTATATACAAAATTTTCCTAAAATGGTCCGTATTCGAGAAATTTGACAAAATGTAAAAACAAATAGTTTTTTTATAAAAATTGTTCAAATAAAAGTTGTTTGTAATATAATTCTCTATAATTTTTACCCTATACATAATTTCTCTAAAATGGACCGTATTCGAGATATTGGAGAAAATGTATAAATTACGAATTTAAAAAAAAAAAACTCAAAAACGGATAATGTTAAAAATATTAAATTTTAAACTTAAGTTTTATTTCGGCCTGAGGTAAAATAATTAGATTTTGGATAAAGTCGGAACATCTGGGGGTAGGTACTTTATAGGAGGTCGTTTTTATATTTTATGGAATGTATCTGTTATTTATGTTTAGAGAAGAAAATTGTTCAAATAAAAGTTACTTCCTATATTATTCTCTATAATTTTTGTCTTATCTAAAATTTTCCTTAAATGGTCCGTATTCGAGAAATTTGACAAAATGTGCAAAATTCTGATTTTTAAGAAAATTGTTGAACTAAAAGTTATTTGCGATATCCATCTCTATAATTTTTGTTTTTACATGATTTTTCTAAAATGGGCAGTAATGGAAAAATTGGAGGAAAAATGTTAAATTTTAATTTTTCAGTATTATCGTTTTAAATGAATATATGTAGAAAAATGTTTCGAGTTAGATGTATGTGGAAAATGTATATATGGATTTAGGGAGGGAAGTTCAACGGAAGACGCAATAAGGGAACTAACTAATAAAATTTACTGTTCAATTGACAATAAAAAACCATCAATAGGAATCTTTTTAGACTTGGCTAAAGCTTTCGACACCGTCAATCATTGTCATTTATTAAATTCCCTTGAAGATATAGGTATAAGGGGTATAGCCAATAAATTAATGAAGTCTTACTTAACAAACAGAAAACCAAAATATTGCCAGCATCGATCAAATAGTCTCATGTGGTGTACCTCAGGGAACAGTATTAGGGCCTCTACTCTTTATAGTCTACCTGAACAATCTCTTTTTAGTGGAAAGTAAAGCAAATATTATTAGCTTTGCAGATGACACAGTAATGCATTACGAAGCTACTGACTGGAATAACTTGAAAACATTGGTAGAGAAGGATTTCCCCAAAATAAAAACATGGTTTGACTACCGATTACTATCTATAAATTTTAAAAAAACAGTGTACCTACCTTTTTGCAGTCTAGCCTCTGGTCTTCCTCAATTTCAAAATATCGCTATCGAGATCGACACATATATACTACCTGAAAATAAAACTAAATATTTAGGGATAATAGTAGATAGCCACTTGCGCTGGGACAAACATACTCAATACTTACTAAACAAATTACGTAGTGTCTTATTTAAATTCATACAAATATCACCAATGCTAGAATTACCACAGAAGAGAATTTTGTATCATAGCCTTTTCGAATCTCATCTCAACTATGGAATAATTGGTTGGGGTGGAGTCACTAAAACGCACTTAAAGCCAATCGAGATCATTCAAAAAAGTTTTTTAAAAATAATGCTAAACAAAAATAGAAGATATTCTACTGAAAATGTGTATCAAGAAACCCAGATATTTGACTTACGACAGTTATTCTGTCAAGCAGCACTCACCCATCAATTTCAAAATCAAGATGATCTGCAAACACCGTTGCATCAATATGATACAAGAAATAGAGACAATTATTTGCTACCACGAACGAATAAATCAATTGGACAAAATAGCTATCGGTTTTTGGGACCAAAAATCTTTAATAACATTCCAACGGAGCTTCGAGAAATAAAAACAGTAAAAAAATTTAAAAGATGTGTAAAAGAATTTATAACAAAAACACCGCGAACTTTTTTCCGTAATATAATCGAATAAAAAAAAATAGAAATTAAATAATTAGAAAGTATATTATAAACGTTAAAGAATCTGAATATTTTAAAAATGTTCTTTGTCTATGTAGAAGTTATGTTCGTTGTATGAGATACTTATGCCGAGGTATATTGGAAATAAATTTTACTTATTATCAAAGTGTAAAGATTGTACTTATATAACTTTTATTTATATTAATAATTTGTATTTTAATTGCTTCATATTTTTAAATTTTTACTATTGTATTGTTATAAGTTTTATTTATTTTATTTTGTCGTATTTTTTGTCACACACAATCTGTCATTGTACTTTGTACAGTGAGCAGATTCAGTGACACATTTCTTGTTTATTTACATTTTATTTCCTATTGGATTTTATTTTTTTTTATTTAGTTTAACCTCTAAACATTTATAGAGGTGGTGCAATAGGTTGTACAAAATAACCGGAAAAAGCCTGTAATAACTAGATAGGACACATCACATTTTTAATTTTCATTTTCAAGTCTACTTTTTCAAAATATTATACTAAATAGGTAGATACTGATGGCTAGAATGCAAATTTATGCTATTAAAACAAGTAGTATACGTTTTTATGTTCAAACTTGAAATTTTTTTAGAAATTCCTAGATATATAAAAATAATCCAGTAGAGTGTAGATGGTTCTCTCTTTATCTAATCTCAAAATTGATAACATGCTTATAATTTACTAGTCCAAAAATATAACCATTCAAAATTTTAAGTCAATGCGTTAAATATATTAACGAAAATTCCACACCTGTAATTTTGAACCAATCAAAATACGTGTTTTTGACAGATCACCATGACAACGGAGGTATTTTAGTGGAAATTTTTTTCTCGTGGGGTACCCAACAGCGAATTATACTGGAAATTTTTTGACGTTTACAATAACAGACCATTTTTGACAGACTGGTTTTTATTTGTTCACATAATAGGTTTAGTTTTGATACATTTTAGTTACAATGCTAAGGTGTTTTCTATATTCTTCGGCCACTTCTTTTCTTCTTAATGGCGAAAATGCAGGACTTTGGATGCTTTGAATTATGTGTCTATGTCTAATAAAATATATATAATATTTAGACACTAATTTATTCACCTTTTTCCCATTCAGCACTTTGAATTTTGCGTAGTTTAGGTGCAAATATTCGTGGACAATTCGGAACAAATTTTCGTTTTTCAAGTTGGAGCCACAATCCTCTATTAATCCGAGTAAGTAAGTCATGGTGCAATGATTGATCATTACATCAGACAATTTCACGCATATTTTGCATAGCGTATGATTTTCAAATCGATTCATTTTTAAACAAATAGGTAATTTTGTTGGTTTTACTTGCTGTGCAATATTCTTTATCGCAACAAAACGCGAGTTATTTAATGTTTTGAACTGTCAAAATACAATGATCACAGCCTCCTACGATTGATGCTTGCTGACGCTGGTTATGAATTTCATACCATTTTAATGCGCTCATAACGCATGTTAATAAAAACGCAGAAAAACAATTTTCTGCCACTTGTAGTTATTCAAAACTTACGTAAAATTAAAGAATGTACTATTTTCAAATGGTATTCCCATGCAACTACAATGAGTAGAAATAAGCAATTTGAAGGCCTAAATAATTGCAGCGAAACATTTTTTTACGTCGGGCCGCTTGACAACTTCAAAACTGAAATTATATTCGAGGTTAGGGTCTCACTTAGTTACCATGACAACTCAACAATCAAGGCGACAACACCTTTTATGTTTCAGTGGTGACTTGGAGAAAATAATTTGCATTGTTGAGAAACGAAAAATAAATTTTAAAAATATTTAATTTTCAACCATAATTCGGCGTGGAATTTTCTTACCGAATACCACGCGAGGTCAAATTAATATCAGGAAATTTTTTCTCGCTCATGAATATTTTTAGAAAATTTCCTTCGTCTGCGACTCGGGAAATTTTCAAAATATTCATGAGCTCGAAAAAAATTTCCGGAAATAATTTGACCTCTAGTGGTATTACTAGTGAAAATATTACAAAAAAAATTAAAAATAAATTTTAACTTTTAACACCCTGTATCTCAGAAGTAAATAACGGAATATATTTTCTTTTAATTTAGCTATTTAAAATATGTCACTGTCATCCTACTTCCTACTAATATACAGGGTGTCCCGAAATTAGACGGTCATATTTTAACAGCGTAATCTACATCCTAAAATAGGAATAAAAGTTCATATGAACATAGATCTAAAATTTCTTTAGTGTTTTCTGAAGTTAAAAAAAAATCAAATTTCTGATTCCACAGGCCTACTAATTATTGTTTACACTTTCGAATAAGATAACATTGACTTATCATGAAATTTTCAAATGCTTTTCTCTTGAAAATGGTGCGTCCTAGCGAGATACAACAAAAGTAGCTTTATTATAAATAAAATATTGATTTTCCAAATTTAGTAGTAAAAAATGTAAAATACAGTCGACAAAAAAATTTAGGACAATTTAACCTTAAGCTCCTCCCTTAATTTACCCACCTATGAAGATGATGAAAAATTGGCGTTTAGTCCATTAAGGGTCGGTCTTTTCACCTTTGGATAAAGTTCCAGTTAATTAACCAACGGATATATTATCCGAGAGTAACTATCTGATAGATAATTAGATTTCCGTCTTTTCAAGAGAAATAATCTGTAGGATAGTTATCTGGTACTTTTTAACGTTCTGTGCTCATGTGCTCACTATCACTTGTTGTCGTTATTTCGTTCTGTCACTTATTTGAAAGAAGTTTTTGTATTTTTGTGAAAATAAAGCAAGTAACAAAGGAGAAAAGATTAACGAACTTTCAGTAAGCAAGATGATGCCTAAAACACAAAGCAGTACTACAAAATAAAATACTGATTCTGGGGTCTGTTGTATTGTAATTAATATAGATTATTCAATTGATTAAATTATATTTTTTAAAGGTGTGAATGGCATTAGTTTTCACTATTTACCATAATATATACTATTTTATATAAGTAAAGGCTGTTTATTATTATATCGCTTATTTTTCCCAGTATTTTTT
Organism: Psylliodes chrysocephalus; assembly: GCA_927349885.1. Taxonomy (NCBI): domain Eukaryota; kingdom Metazoa; phylum Arthropoda; class Insecta; order Coleoptera; family Chrysomelidae; genus Psylliodes; species Psylliodes chrysocephalus. Next base: position 4,030,241 of record OV651813.1, read on the forward strand.
CGAGAATAAATATACAATACGAAACAAATAAGTAAACACTATTTACAAAAACACAACATCTTCTAGAACGTCCACAGACTCGTATTATATTTATGTCATATATACCTACGTATCCATCAGTTTACTACTTTATCAGGAAGTTCAAAGGTGAGATAAGTTATCTTTCAGATAAGACCTATTTATCTGCCGGTTAGTTTTATCCAAAAGTGAAAAGATGACTTTTTAAGTTATCTGGCAAATAACAATTACCTGACACTTTATCTAAAGGTGAAAAGACCGACCCTAAAGTAAACGGAGACATAATGAACGACACATATGTAAAGGCTGTTTTTGTTTAATATATCGCTTATTTTTCAAGTATTTTTTCGAGAATAAATATACAATTATACGAAACAAATAAGTAAACCACTATTTACAGAAACACATCTTCAACAACGTCGATTAAAGCAAATAAAATAATGTGTTGACTCATACCACATATTATTATCATGTACAGGGTTATTCATTATAAATTACCCACCCCTTAGCATCGTTATTATTGCCTATAGAAAAAAAAGTTTTAAATAAAAGTTGTGTGGTTATGACTAAATTTCGTTAAAATGCTATTAAAAATGCAGTAGCGTACAGATTTTAGGGGATACGCAGTTATAATTTTTTTTTATTAACTGTATATTATTTATTTTTTGAAATGGTCCTTTCTTTCTGATTTTAAAAATATGTATATTACCCCCACTGTATGTCGTTTTTTAGGTAATAAACGTCAAGTATCTTAGTTAAACTTACCCACCCCTTATTACCCTTATTATTGCCTATAGATAAAAAGTTTTGAATAAAAGTTGTGTGGTTATGACTAAATTTTGTTAAAATGCTATAAAAGATACAGTACCCTGCAGATTTCAAAGAATACGAAATATTTTTTTTTTAAATACCCTATATATTATTTAATTTTTGGAATGATCCTTTCTTTCTGATTTTAAAAACATTTATGTTACCCCTACCGTATGCCGTTTTTGAGGTATTAAACGTCAAATATCTTAGTTAAACCAATATATGAAAAAGCATTATTAAAATAAGCTATGAAAATGACAACTATGATTGACAAGTGACAATTCTTTAATTAAATAAAATTGTTTAGAGTAAGGAAAAATATACAAATAAAGAACAAAGATTTATTTAGGAAATATAAATAACTTATAAAAGATGTTCGATGTGTCCACCATTATTATTAATGCATAATTGATAACGTCTTCTTATATTTATAATTGCCCTGGCAATGGCTTCATTATTCATATTCAGATTGTTTATTTCAAGTAGAATCCTATCTTTAATGGCTTCAATACTATTATTATCATTATTGCTATTGACAATGTCTTTTATATATCTCCAAACAAATGAATCTATAGGGGTCAAATCCAGACTGTTAGGTGGCCATTTGATAGTTCCATTATTCCCTATCCATACTGGGAATACATTATAAAAATTATATCTAACGGGTGCGACACTATGCGGAGTTGCTCCATCTTGCATCCAAATCATATGATCTAGTTCGGCTTCCGGAAAATTCTGTAAAAGAATATCTTCTGCTTCTGGAATAACTATTTCCAGATAGGTAACTCTAGTTAAATTATAATCGTAATATATAGGCCCAACTATTTTGTTTCTAAAAATTACACACCAAACGCTAACAGTTTTTTTTTCCTGATTTTTTTATTTGTTTTACCAATCTTTTTCTGTTGTGCTTGTTTTCCCACGACCTTAGATTTTTCCTATTAAAAACTCCTGCCGTAGAAAAGGATGATTCATCAGTCCATCATATTTTATTAAAATAATCGGGATCTTCATCCAACTTTTGAATCATCTGGCGACAAAAGTCAAAACTTTTTCTTTTATGATCCTCTTTTAAAATTTGTACGGATAAAATTTTATATGGTCTGTACGTTAAATTTTGAAATAAGTTTTGCCTAATTGATCGACGGCATTATTTATACTACATTTAGAATTTTCTAAAAAAGAAAACAATGTTTCAAAAAGTCTATACGCGAATAAATATGGATGGGTTTACCTTCGAAATGAAGCAGTATATCTAACTGTTCTTCCTGCTTGAACTACACGGATTTTTCTACTAAAACTAGTAGAAGTATTATTCACCTTCTGGTAAATATTTTTGAACGTATTTTCTGATGGTATTGGACGATTTGGATACAGCATTCTATAATCTCTTCGTGCGGCTCGTTTATTTTTGTTATTTTTTATATAACAAGTAAATATTTGGACTTTTTCTTCCTCGCTGTAAACCATTTTATTTAATTAAATAAATCTCACTTGTCCATCATAATAGTTGTCATTTTCATAGCTTACTTTAATAATGTTAGCTTTTCCATATATACAGTTTAACTAAGATATTTGACGTTTAATACTTCAAAAACAGCATACGGTAGGGGTAACATATATATATTTTTAAAATCAGAAAGAAAGGATCATTCCAAAAATTAAATAATATACAGGGTATATCATTAAAAATGTTTTCTTTCGTATTCCTTGAAATCTGCACGGTACTGTATCTTTTATAGCATTTTAACAATATTTAGCTATAACCACACAACTTTTATTCAAAACTTTTTTATCTATAGGCAATAATAACGATGATAAGGGTTGGGTAAGTTTAACTAAGATACTTGACGTTTATTACCTAAAAAACGGCATACAGTGGGGGTAATATATATATTTTTAAAATCAGAAAGAAGGGATTATTCTAAAAAATAAATAATATACAGGGTATTCCATTAATAAAAAAAAATTATTCCTGCGTATCCCCTAAAATCTGCACGCTACTGCATTTTTAATAGCATTTGAACGAAACTTAGTCATAACCACACAACTTTTATTTAAAACTTCTTTTTCCATAGGCAATAATAACGATGCTAAGGGGTGGGTAATTTATAATGAATAACCCTGTACCTACTTATCCATCAGTTAATTACTTCATCAGGAAGTTCAGAGGTAAGATAAGTTATCTTTCAGATTAGACCCATTTATCTGCTGGTTAGTATTATCCAAAAGTGAAAAGATGACTTTTTAAGTTATCTGGGAGATACCAATTATCTGACACTTTATCTAAAGGTGAAAAGACCGACCCTTAGTGGATATTCATGGGATATTGAATACACCTTGAAAACAATTCATTTTAAATATCTAAACGGTACTATTAGTCACAATGGCGTAATTTTTTAATAATTTGTTATATAATTACTATTATTTAGGGACATTTGCATGTCTATAAATTACATGTCATGGATATAAAATAGATATCCACCCACCATGGACTGGACATTCAGTGGAGATTGGGATGTCCAGTAGATATCTAAAGGATTTGGTTTGCTGTCTGGGTTGTCCATATCCACTCTTGTTGCACAAACTACTATTGTATGTACATTCGAAATATTAAACCCAACAAAACAACCATCACATTGTTATTATCACCTACGCTCTGATATCCTTTAAAATCTAATCAGAATATTACATTTTTTGGTAAAAATACATTTATTTATTTTTTTCGAAACAGTTGACTTAAAGTTTCACCACATTCATAGTTACGGACACAAAAACACATTTTCCGGACTCCAAAACATAAAAATAAAAATTGGTAGAAATTTTATGCCATGTTACTTACATATTTCCCTTATGCTTACAATTCTATTAAGAATGGGTATAAATTTAAAAAAAAGTAAATAATGGCAAATAAAAAGCAATTTAATAGGTAACTAAAAATTTGAGCTTATTAGTAAACTCTTAAATACGTACCTGATTATTTGAATTTACATTCTGAACAATTTTTTTTTTTAAGTCCTGGACTATTTTGTTTTTGAGCTGTTTTTTTTTCGCAAGATCACGCAAATTTGTGCAATAATTCTTGAGAAGATGGTTTATGCACTCTACTTTGCGGACCATTGTTCTTCCGTAGGGTCTCTCTAAGTAAATTTTTTGGTAAACACTGCTGTTTCCATTTGTGCATTTTTATACTATTACGGAATTTTCTAAAATTAGTTCCGATTCTATATAAGTCGACGAACATTTATGAGTTGCAGCTTTTATGTTTTTAGTTATAACTCGAACACGGATAGGACAATACTTACTTTTAGAAGAAACATACAAAACTTTTTCAGTTTTCACCCCAATAATGCAAGCCTGTAAGAATAATTGCATTTAAAAATAAACCCTTTATATGTTATGTCAAATATAACAAATTTTCTAAAGTAGATCATGGATTATCACGCATGACGGATTCTTCACAATTCTGTCGGTTATGGCTTACTTTAGAAACATTGTTTTTGGATCACACGTTATAATATTAAAATATAAACTTACAACTCCAGATAAAGCGTTTTAATTAACTTTATATGACCGCTTAGACCATGCACCGTCAACAATCACTGCAATTATTAGATCATTTCCTTGTTCATCTACTTCTCCAATATCTTTTGCTAATTGCAATTCTTCCAGTCCTACTTGTTCCATGGCCTCCCAAGCTGCTTTAAAAATACTTTTACTTGTCAACCCCTTATGAGCTGAGTATTGTCGAAAAGACATTTTTGGTACCTGTATTCATTATGGCATACTGCTCGATCATTTGTGTATGCTCACATCCAGTTGATAGAGTAGCCAAAACTGCAGCTGAGTTTAAATTCATTTCAGTAGTCACTTTTCGATTTTCAGTGAGATTACACATTTTGCATTGGAGTCTAAAGCAGCTTATTGGACCAATTCTGTGCTCTCCTATAAATTCAACATCACCAAAGCCACAATCGAATGGCTCATGTGTATTTAGAGGAATAATGGATTGAATAAAATAGGGAATGTATACAATTCTTCTGCCGACATTATTTGCATCAAAAGATGTCGATGGTTTGTTTTCTTTTTGAATCTCAACATATATCTCAGCTGCTTTTACTTAATAATAATAAGCAGAATCCATATACATAAAATAGTGAAACACAAGAAGTTTTAACAAAAATACAAGGATTATCTACTATACTGAAAAGGAATCGTATTCATCGTAGCCTATCAGAAGACAGACTAAAATGGTTTTCAATACGCCCGGCTAAAATTAATAGTTTAAATATAAACACCCCTTAAATGTAATACATAAATACATAATGGATACACATAAAAAAAAAATGAAAATTGTAATTAATAACAAAGACAGCATAAATACCTACCTAGTCTAGTAGACGAAGTTCAATGAAAACTAGTGAACGTTGCTTCAAGCAGTAAATATAAAAATATACAAAGATCAATCAAATAAGCACATGTTAATATTTATATTTTAAAATCGATCAAGAGCTGTCCGCGAAGTAACAAAAATTTCAACTTATTTTTAAAAGTTATATGACTTAATTTTTTAAACTCTGTTAGTATAAGATTCAAGATACGGCCTATTAAATATGAAAATGAACTTTTGAACATTGCAGTGGAATGTCGAGGAATAGAGATATCATCCTTTCTGCGAATATTAATATTATGTACATCGCTCCTTAATCTTATTTTATTATATAAGTAGGGGGAAGTTTTAAGATTGACAATTTTTCGGTAGAGACAACAGGTGTGTAAAAAACGCGCTTCCTGAACAGATAGCCAAGACAATTCAAATCGCTTAGCTGACACTCTGCCTGTTTTACTCACATCCCCAACTAGCCATTCATAAAATAGTATTTGTTGTGAAGTTCTCATCATCATCTATTGTATAGTCCAGGAGACAGTGATGATTTTCGGTATTTATTTTCCCAGTCAGCAAGCACGAATAGAGAATTGTAGGATTAGCAATTCTAAGCAAAATTCATATATATTTAGAGGGGGGATCCGATGGGCTGAGGCCGAAAATGCGTCAAAACATACGAGAACACGGCCCTTTTTTTCCATTGATAAAAATAGTTTTAGTACTAAGAGATGTACTGAAGTTAAGTAAAAAAATTGTCTGATTAATCTGTATGGATAATATATTTGGCAAGTGCATAAAATACACTTTCAAACGAGTTATGTACACAATTATTTCTGCGACCACAATTATTTAAAGAATGTTCCAGGTGTTTTGTATATTAAAGTGTACGCATAGGACACATAAATAAAATCTTATATCACAATGTTTCACCTAACCAGTTGGTTTATTTATAGAAATTAAACATAATAATTGAAGATATTACAGAAGAAAATAGGGAAATAAATTACATTTCCTTTTACACTTTTATATAATAATTGTTTTATTTAGAATTCACGAATCACTTATTACTCTACATTAATTATAATTATTGTTAGTTTCGTTATGTCAAATTATTTATACTAGAGGTGTGAGGAAAATACAGTGAACTGTGGAACGCCAATATCGTTGGATGCGCGTGGTAGAAATGGTCCTATAATACTGCTAAAATCATAGCTAAATTTTCATGGAAACACTGTACTTTTGACATTTGCGATACTCCGACGCATATGCATTATTGATGTAATCTCATGATTTTACAGTAATAGTTTTTGCAATTTTAGTGTGATTTTTAGGTTATTATGGTTATTCATTTTATTTGGTTCTGATCTTTTGCGCTTTTAGAGTATTTGTCTTTTATATAGTTTTTAATTTGAATTTTAATATTGTGGTCTATTTATATTTGATTGCTGCTTTTCGACTAGTGCTTTATTCTTTTTGTGTTAAAATAAGCTTTATAACCATTAAGTACATGCTTCTAGTTGATATCTACCTAATCGTCATCGGGTGCTTGCAACAATGGGAAAAAGTGTATGGTTTTTTTGGTGTAAAGTTAGACGCCTTCATTTTTCAGGTAAGTTATTTGTAGTTATTTTTTACTTAAAAGGATAACAATACGTCCTGGTTCGGAGTGTGACTTTTGGGTTTTAGCTATCTGAGCCAAATTGTCGGCTAAGTGTCCTCTTTTAGGGCACCCAGAACCGAAAACTATATAGGTATATAATGTTTTTTTTTAAATTATTTTTTAATATGTATGCAGCTTGGATGAGGGCTTTAGGAAGAGATCCTAAGACTGAACACTGACTGCTATAAATGCCGTTTTTAGAGCACATTTCATAGTAAGTTATTTCATTCTAGCAGCAATGAGGAAACGTTTAAAAAACATGCTGTACCAGCTATTACTTTAAGACCTCGTCACTTTAAGTTATTATTACTTCATTCTAATGCATACATTAAAATGGTTTTTAACTTATGTCCTTATGATTAAAAGATGTAGGTATTTTAGTTATGTTATAATAGAAATATATGATACTTTGTATTGACTGACCTACTGGCCACGGGTCATTCCACTTTTACTCCCTTTTTTCATAAATTATCAAATTATTTAAAAACAAATACATACCTAGCTATTTTCTGTAAATTACATTAAAATTTTAGTATTAATACTTTACTAATAGAACGGAAGAGTTAATTGGATTTTCTCCTTGTTGAGTTTCAAAAATAGTAATTTAACATGATTTAAAAACAAATACATGAAATGGGCAAAATAGGCCTGCAAAGGCACTTTGTAAACAATCTCACTTGTATCGATGTGACGTAATGCGCGAATTCAATCTGGCTTACTTTTGTTAATAGATTGGCGTTCCATTTTAAATATACAGTTCACCGGGAATAGATTATTTAAATATACACGGACCGGGAAAACAAGTACGAAAAAATTCACTGGCTCCTGGACTAGTACTGTATCGAAGGAATTTTTATGAATGAAACAATATACGACCCTCCACAATTGCGGTCTACTCTACTTCCGCTGTTGTCAGACATTATTTTTTTTTTTGACAATTTAAAGACCTAACAGTAATTCAAGCAAACGCAATAACATCGCAAACTTGGCATCAATATTTTAATTTTATCCAAATATTGCATTTCTGTCGAGGATCATCCGCGTTGACTTCAGAAATTGTGTAATCTGTATTGGTTATATATATATATATATCTATAGTTAAAAGCACGTAAACTTGGCATCAATGTTCAATCCGATTATTGAGTTTCTACCGCGGACACCACCGTTCATTCTTCAAAAATTTTGTAAATAATCCTATCTGTCTTGGTTATATATCTATGGTTTTACTTTCCTATCTGTATACAGATATAAGGAAAGTATAGGAATCATGATTTTTTTCGACCTCGAGTTTTCGACGGATTTTTACGTTTTGAGGTCCCCTGAATCCGTTTTGACTATTTTCGCGATGATGTCTGTGTGGGTGTGCGTGTGTCTGTGTCTGTGTCTGTGTCTGTGTCTGTGTCTGTGTCTGTGTCTGTGTCTGTGTATGTGTCTGTGTTTGTGTTTGTGTTTGTGTTTGTGTTTGTGTTTGTGTTTGTGTTTGTGTTTGTGTTTGTGTTTGTGTTTGTGTTTGTGTTTGTGTTTGTGTTTGTGTTTGTGTTTGTGTCTGTGTCTGTGTCTGTGTCTGTGTCTGTGTCTGTGTCTGTGTCTGTGTCTGTGTCTGTGTCTGTGTCTGTGTCTGTGTCTGTATCTGTGTCTGTGTCTGTGTCTGTGTCTGTGTCTGTGTCTGTGTCTGTCTGTCTGTCTGTCTGTCTGTCTGTCTGTCTGTCTGTCTGTCTGTCTGTCTGTCTGTCTGTCTGTCTGTTTGTCTGTCTGTCTGTCTGTCTGTCTGTGTGTGTGTGTGTGTGTGTGTGTGTGTGTGTGTGTGTGTGTGTGTGTGTGTGTGTGTGTGTGTGTGTGTGTGTGTGTGTGTCTGTGTGTCTGTATCCACCATAACTCATGAACCGATACACAGAAAAACACCAAATTTTTAACTTAAGCTTTATTCCAGCGTCCAATGATTTTGGGCAGAGTCCAGATGTTCTGGGTACTTTATGGGTGGTAATTTTTATATTTTATGGAATATATCTGTTATTTACGTTTGGAGAAGAAAATTCTTCAAATAAAAATTACTTCTAATATTATTATCTATAATTTTTATTCTATACATAATTTCTCTAAAATGGACCATATTCGAGATATTTGAGAAAATTAGTAAATTTCGAATTTTTAAGAAAACTCAAAAACGGATAAAGAAAAAAACATTAAATTTTAAACTTAAGTTTTATTTCGACCTGACGTGAAATGATTAGATTTTGGACAAAGTCGGAACATCTGGGGGAGTACTTTATGGGAGGCCGTTTTTATATTTTATGGAATATATCTCTTATTTATGTTTGGCGAAGAAAATTGTTCAAATAAAAGTTACTCCTCTATAATTTTTGTTTTATATCAAAATTTCCTGAAATGGTCCGTATACGAGAAATTTGACAAAATGTGCAAAATTCAGATTTTTATGAAAATTGTTGAACTAAAAGTTGTTTGCGATATCGATCTCTATAATTTGTGTTTATACATGGGCGTCGTTTGGGGGGGGGCAAGGGGGGGGCAGTTGCCCCCCCCCCCTGGCTTTTACGACTATACAACGCGTAATGGCTGTATGTCACAATACTAAATTAAGTACTAAAATTTAGCCCTAAATCAAGTTATTAATTTAGTACTAAATTTAGAACTAAAAATATTTTTTTTCTTTTGCAATGATACCAATTTTTAGTACTAAATTAAGTATAGGCGCACGCGCATTGACGTATTATTACGTGAAATTAGCACAGAAATAAAATATTCTTTGTAAATGAGAGAAGTAAATTAAAAGATATATTTATTATGACTTTGACACTAATTGACTTGACAATAACTAAATGCAGCAATGCCACTAAAAACCACGAAAAAACACAATAAAACCTACAAAATCAAACACAAGCGAAATTTTTCAAAGGCGATAAAGCAATAATAGTTGCTGTGTTGTAAATTGTAAAAATACTAGCAGAAAAAACAGTGTAAAATATATAAATTTTTAGTAGCAAAATGGAAATTAAATCAAAAATTAATGGGTAGCTGTACAATAAGAAGAAAAAACCTTTATTATTGTAATAATAACAGTAATAATGGAAATAGTAGACATTAGAAAATTGAAAGGTTTTAAATAAACAATAAATTATTATTTTACAATGTTGTTCAACATCCCTTAACTCTTAAATGTTGAGCAAGGATTAGATTTCTGCCTTTGATTATTGTATGTGGCTGAAATGCAATCTTGTGACTTATTGATAGGAAACCAATTTTATTCATTAATTTCTATGGGTTCTTTCGAACTAAAAATAAAGAAAATATGAATTACAATCGCAAATTTACCAATTATTTTTGTTAATACGTTTTGAGACTACGTTATTATATAATGGTAATGTTTTTGTTTTCACATTATTTAACGTTTTCTTCAATGTTAACTTATTAGGCTTAGGCAACATATACATTTTCTCGTAAATATATAATAATAATACTCTCCCTAATTCACCCCCTTACGAGTGAATTTTAACCCCAAAAGCTAAGCTTGTGCTGAGAAAGGGACGGCTATTATTATTATTATTTGCCGGGGCGCTCCGGGGCGACTTAAAGATGATTAATGGTGACATTTGACTTACAGGTGAGGAAAACCCCACCCACCATCATCGTAAACGGTAATGCATGCTGATTTTATTTTAATAATTTGGATGTCATATCAACAAAAATTAAATTTCTACTAATACTGGATCCATCAAATCCTATAGAGAACCATGCAAATAAATTTACATGGTCTTCCGTAGGATCTGAAAGCGTGTCTCGTTTTGCCAGAAAATTGGCTGACAAATGAATGCCGCGCTGTAACACTTACATCACCGTAGCCTGCCTATGTTTTATTATTGATTATACTACTTTTATTTTAGCTGAAGTACCTAATAAAAATATATAATAATTCATTTTTTTCACTTGTTTTACAAATCTATATACACACACAGAGCGAATAATGAATGAAAATAGGCAAAAAACTAAAAAGAAATCATGTTTTCTGTTATCGATTATTTTAGGTAGAGGAAGAAGGGATTAAAAATTTACGTTTTCCTAGTGTTCGTCGACGTGTTTGAGTGAGTTTTTTTGTTTTCGTGTTTCTATAAATATTTTTTTTTATATATTATGTATGGCTCTGTCTCCTTGTTCATATTTTTCTTTTATCTCACACCTTCTATTTGTTTTTTAAAAATATGTGTTTGAAGTTTCTTGTGTTTTTTTATTTTTTGTCTTTTTTGTTGGGTTATTTTATTTATTAAAAACCTTTGTTAATTTGTATTGCTCTTTTATTTTTCATTTTCTCTGTTTTTCAACTAATAAACATTTTAAATTTTTTCAAAATTTTGCCCCCCCCCCTATAGAATTGTGTAACGACGCCCATGTGTTTATACATGATTTTTCTAAAATGGACCGTAATGGAAAAGTTGTAGGAAAAGTGCTAAATTTAAATTTTTCAGTATTTTCGTTTTCAATGAATATCTATAGAAAAATGTTTCGAGGTAGATGAATGTGGAAAATGTATATATATTTAGTTTATCCTCTAAACATTTACGGAGGTACTGCAATAGGTTGTAGAAAATAACCGGAAAAAGCCTGTAATAACTAGATAGGAAAGTCATGTGTGGGACACATCAGATTTTTTAAATTATACACTAATCTAATACAAATATTTTGCATACGTTGACTATCATATCGTGTTACACAAGGGCCATATACCGAATCGCAATAATGCATATGTGAAAATACTAGTGATTCGCACAACGTACGTTTAGCTTGATGAGTTAAGATGTATTTATTTGCATATATCATTAGGTTCAGAAATAAGCAGCCTAAAATGTTTACCAATTCAGTAAAATATCGAAACGAGCTATGATACACTTACTGGTTATTATTTTGTCAAACAGGCATCTTTGTCCGAGCTTTAATCTAAGGTCCGAGCATATTTTAATTTACACCAATTTGAAACCAATAGTCAATTAAATACATTAAACCCTTATTGTTTATAAACACCCTAATTTAGAATGATATACAGTTGAAGAAGATGATTCATCTTACATTAATTAAATTATTCATATAGGTATGCATTTATTCTTTTTTAAAACTATTTAGTATATTATTATATGGAATGGGATATATATTTTAACCATAGATTCAGGACCACAAAATATTAATATTTTGTTAAATAACACTAAGTCAAATGTCACCTACTAGTGAGATACAAGGTGTTAAAAATAAAATTTATTTAACGTTTTTTTGCAATATTCTGGTTAATATTTAACTTATTGATTTGAAATTTGGTAGACTGATGTTATAGGGTGACAAATTATAATGTTATTATCAATTTTAAGATTAGATAAAAATAAATATCTCAAGAATAAAATAATACAGATAATTTTGTACATCTATTGGGTGTAAGTGGCGCCCTCTTTGTTTAATCTTAAAATTGACAATAATATTATAATTCTTCTCTCGAAAACATCACTTTATCAAACCTTCCTGTGAATCCGGCCCTGATGGGGATACCCGAAACGAATAAAAGCATCCTCTCATAGTGTACACTAAAAATTTAGCAAATCCGCCGATAAATTAAGATTAGCGGCAACGCCGCTGCATCGCAAGCCATCCACACACAAACCGTGTGCCCGCAAAGTCGAAACACAAAGCAAAGGCGAAGAACGAGTGGTTCAAGATTGAAATCGGCCAAATATAGTTGTCAACATCATCTAGTTGCATGGTAAGTACCCACATGCAATTGTTCGTGGTTATCAACACACGTGTCTTGATTTGTTATGCGCAGGACCATCCGTCGGCATCGGGTCGCCTTTGGAAATGATCCGACGATAAACAAAAATAAGATCTAAAAGCTAATAGCGGTTTTTCGGAGGATTGCGATGGATTAATATGTGTGTCTGTATTGTCGGTGGTCTTGGGTTATTTTCACGTACCTGCAACACGTTTTTCATTGGGTATTTGACAAGTGCGTGTGTTGGGAATTCAACTTGTTGATTTCTGATATATTTTTTATTCGTAAAATATTTTTATTGATATTTATTAGGTAGTACCTACGTATATAGGGTGTTTCTTAAAGATACGCAACTATTTAAAGGTATGAATCTACATGAAAAATTAATGATAGTTTACTGTATAGACTGAGGTCTAAAAATGTTTCGTTACCAAAATAGGTAGGGGTGCTAAAATTTTAGAGAAAAAAGAGGAAATTAATTAATAATTTCGAAACCGTTAAGAGATATTTTAGTAGGGTTCCCAGACGTCACGCTTTAAGCGTATCTCCCACGCTTTTTGACTTGCTTGGACATTCAACGCCACAGTACGAAAATATTCCGTTTTTGACAAAAATGTCACTCTTTTTATGCAAATGCCACGATTTTTAATATTCAAATCCGTAAATAAAAAGGAGGAACTGAATTTATAGAAAAATATAAGGTGAAGACCTTTTTTGTTAGATATATAAATATCTTCTAAAGGCCCCTCGTTTACGAAAAATAGGTACAAGCTGAGGACTTTTTTTTAGAAATTTCACAAATAATGGACCTGATTATATAAAAATGTTTGTTATTTAAACCTGATGCACTATCGTCACGCTTTTCACTTTCGTAAATCAGGCAACCCTATATTTTAGTGATATTTAGTACGTAGTGACAGTTAATAAAGGGCATCTAGATTAATTACAAAATTATACCTATTCTTCAGTAATTACATTAATTTTCTCGGACAATGCAATGATTTTTATTTTTTTATTCAAAAACGGCACATTGTAGGAAAACAACTCAAGAGATCTCTTATGTTTCAAATTGAACAGGGAATTCAAAAATATTTTTTTTTCTGGAATAAACCATTGGCGTACCATTTTTTCTACAAAAATATAGAAGTTAGTGCCTGCACGCACGCCACTGTTAAAGCTGAAAATTATTTTTGTATTGGAAAATTAGCACCTATATTGTCTATTTTTATGTATGAAAGAGTATTAAAATAATAAAGCGTTCGTAATCCATAGGCGTATCACTTCTTTTAGTAGACAGTTAAAATATTTTTTGAAGTTATTCCTCGAGTATACACTTATATTTTCACCTAATTAACCTGCTTATAACTTCTAAACAGCTGAAGGTAAAAAAGTGCAATTTTTTCTAAAATGTTTTATTTTTCCACAAGGTATGTTAAGAACATTGTGTCAAACGGGTTATGTAGGTATAAGGGTTTAAACTTTGACTTTTAAACAACATTACGTTCATAAATAATAATTTTAATATAAAAACTACTTCTTACATACAAATCCAAATCGGAAGATGAACTGCCGCAACCAATATTTACAATGAGTGGCTGGATCATTTCATCAGTAATATTGTCCAACTTCCACATTTTCTTTAATCGTTTGATTTACTGCCGTTTCCCAGTTTTCAGGCTTCACATTATTTACAGCCTCCAAAAACAACTGTTTAACATCACTCATTTTAAAAGAATTATTTTTTCTTGAAACTTCTCCCTTTATCTGTGCCCATATCAGTTCAATCGGGTTTACTTCGCAATGATATGGTGGTGACCTAACCACCGTCATCCCACGATTTTTTGCAATTTCATCAATTTCGTATTTTTTTAATTTCTCTTTATGAAGGGAACACAAATGATACAGTTCTTTTCTCACAGAACCGGGATGGAACTTAATATTCTTTGAATTTAGCCAATTCTGTAAATCTTTTTTTAACCACTTGGTTGTGGGCATTCTTTCTATAAGTCTCGAGTGATAACTTGCATTATCCATTACTATTATACAGTTCTGAGGAAGAAGATCTATAATTTGTTCGAACCACTCTTTAAAGACATCAGCATTCATGTCCTCATGGTAGTCACCGGTACGAGTAGATTCAAAATTCAATAAACCACCTTTAACAAAACCGTTTGAACTACCGATGTGTACTATTATTAGTCTGCGCCCCTTTCCTGCTGGTGGATTTAAACCAGTAGATAAATTATTTAAAAAAACCTGTCTTCGACTTGTAACAGTTTCATCTTGCCAAAATTTATTTGGTTTATGTCCCTCGTTGATCCATGTTTCATCTAAATAAAATATATTTCTTCTTTGATTTCTCATTTCTTTTATAGTCCTTAGGTAATTTCTTCTCCATACTACAATATCGCTTCTTTCTATTAAAATAGACTTTCTGGAATGCTTTTTCCATAGAAAACCTATTTCTTTTAAAAGTTTCTATAGTGTGCTTCGACTCATTTCAGGGTAATCCTTATCATCTCGAACCGTGGCAAGAACTTTGTCTACTGTCGAAAATTCTTTTCTAAAGAAGAACGCATGCACTTTCCTTCGAAGTCTTTCTTTCAAAAGATTTTCTAATTGAAATTTTGGTTTTCCTGAAGTTTTACGTGCTGTTTGAAACTCGCCACATTTCTCTTCTTTAACAACTCTGTAAATCGTAGATTTCCCAACACCAAGCGTACTACTAATTCCACTGTGTCATTAACACTTTTACATAAATGTTTGTCTGTAAATTATTTAAAACAATTAAATATTAATGTTTTTTCATTAACTGTTAAAGGACCGATTTTTTGTCGTTTACGCGGCCCTTCCAAATTTTCCATGATCACGCTAGAATTCACACTGCGCCTTGCAAGTTGCAACTAAACGACATTTAGTAAACTGTCAAGAATACACAACTTGGACCTCCTTACTAAATGGAAAACCTATAATCGCATTTTCGGTGAAATTTGTTGGGAAGGTATGTTATGTTATGTTGATAATGGGGTGTTAATACACTGCGACCTAAAAGATCTATTGTGCCCCCTTCTGTCGCCACTGCACTAAGGAAATGTCTCAATGCCTATAGCGACCCTTCCAATCCTATTTTCTCAAGGAAGTGTAGGATTTGAAGTGGCTTCAAGTTAGGTAAGTCTCCCTCTTCTATTTGATATCCTCCTAGATATAGTGCCCTTGGATTCTGGAGTGCTACACATTCAGTTAGGATGTGAATGGAGGTTTCGTCCTCCTCCTCACAGAATATGCACTCACTATCCTCTACTACTCTCAGTTTACTTAGGTGTCCTTTTAGTCGGCAGTGCCCGGTAAGGATCCCTGTTACAATACGTAGCCTATTGTTGCTCAGGCAGATGCAGGCTTCCGATCTTTTTTGGTTATATTCACCCAGAAGTATCTTGGCCTGTCTCAGCCCCAAGAGATTATTCCAATTATCGGTTCTTCTACTACCCAATTCTTTTTTAATCTCTTCTAATATTATGTTACTGCTGATACCGCAGAACGGCTCAGGTCCTACAAAGGGTGTTTGGGCCCCTTTCCTTGCAAGACTATCTGCAATCTCGTTACCCTGTACCCCGTTATGTCCCGGGACCCAAGTGAGAGTAACTCTATTTTTCTCGCCTAGCTCATTCAATTGTTCTAGGCATCTCCATACCATTTTTGAGCTGATTACGTAAGAACTCAGCGCTTTGATGGCTGCTTGACTATCGGACATGATGATAATCTCTTGTCTATGATAGTTTCTCTCGATGTTAAACTGGATACACTTCTCGATGGCGTGAATTTCCGCCTGGAAGATGCTTGGGTATTTTCCCAAGCTTTCGGAGTGCTTGGTTCTCGGCCCATACACTCCTATTCCAGTTCCTTCTATGGTTTTGGAACCGTCCGTATACCACTGAATAGCACGTCTTTCGGTTGCAAGCGTGATGGATTCTTGGCTCCATTCTTTCTTGCAGCCCAGTTCTGTGGTTTTGAAGTTTTTCACAAAACTGTACTTCTTTTGCATTTCATCCTAGGGCATGTCCCAGGTATCTTTAGTCCTGAAGCAAGTAGACTTTCGTCTCATTACTCCGCTCCTGATCATTCTATATCGTGTCCTTTTTGCCACATTCTCTATCATCAAATGTAGAGGGGTGAGGTTTAAGATCACCTCCATTGCGGCCGTAGGACAGGTTCTCATTGCACCAGTAATGCAAACATAGGCTAGTCTTTGTACTTTTGAGATATTAGCTCTCGTAGTAACTAAACTAGTTCTGTTACTCCAGGCTATAGCCCTGTAAGTGATGATTGGTCTCACTATTGCAGTATACATCCATCGCAGTATGTTTGGGTTACATCCCCATCGTTTACCCGCCATGTTTCTGCATACCATTAGGGCTTTTGTGGCCTTATTTACTACTTCCTTCTCATGTATGTTCCAGAGAAGTTTGTTGTCCAGGGTTAGGCCTAGATATTTGACTTCATTTTTCCATTCTATATCTATCCCGTCTAATTTAACGGTTTTGAGATTAAGTTTTCTTTTCCTTGAAAAGGCTATTAGTGTTGTTTTTGTAGGGTTTATACTAAATCCCACTTCACGGCACCATCTTTTGGTATGTTCTAGTCCTCTTTGGACTATATCACACAGGATATTACTAAACTTGCCACTAGCAAATATGACTATGTCGTCGGCATAACCTTGACAGGGTATGCCGAGGTCAGTCAATCTGCATAGAAGTTCGTCTACGATTAGGCTCCACATTAGTGGGGATAGAACTCCTCCTTGTGGACATCCTCTGGTTGTGCAGATGGAGATGGTGTCCTGCCCTATCTGTGTCTCTGCAGTTCTCTTAGATAACAGCTGAGCCATCCATCTGCATGTGATGTTATCTACTCCTCTGTATGCAAGTGCTCTTTTTACAGATTCGTGTGGCGTGTTGTCAAAAGCTCCTTCTATGTCTAGAAAGGCACACACGACCGTTTCTTTGTTTGTCAGTGCATCCTGGATTACATCAGTCAACTGTACCAGGGCAGTTTCTGTAGATCTTCCTGCTCGGTACGCGTGTTGGCTGTGGTGGAGTGGCACCCTCTCCAGGACTTCTGTTCTGATATAGTTATCAACAGCCTTCTCCATTGTTTTTAATACAAAGGATGTGAGGCTGATTGGACGGAAAGATTTAGGATGTGTGGTATCCTTTTTCCCTACTTTTGGAATAAAGGTGACTCTGGCCCTTCTCCATGCTTCTGGTATATATCCCAGCTCCAGACTGCTCCGGGATAGCCGGATTATGTGTGGTAGTAATTCCTCCTGTGCCTGCTGAAGCAGGGCAGGAAATATTCCATCCACACCTGGAGACTTAAACGGTTTAAAAGTGTTTACGGCCCACCTTAACCAATTTCTGCTGCATATATGCTTGGCCACTACAGCGGCCTCTCTTGGGGGTCTGCTTACCTTAGTTGTGTCCCTTATTAGAAAAGGTGTGCTTCCAGGAAAGTGAGTTTCGAGTAAGAGGCGAGCTCTTTCCTCCTCACTCTCCGTGAAGCTTCCATTTGGTTTCTTTAATGCCATAACTGTATCAACTCTCCCTTTTGCCAGGACCTTGTGCAGTCTCGCTGCCTCAGGTGTAGAGTTAATATCCTCGCAGAATTTTCTAAAGCTGTTACGTTTAAGCTTTCCTGATTTATTTGTTGTAGGTAGTAAGCGCCTCGGTGTAGCTCTGCCAATCTCCGCTGTGCTTGGCCCTATTATAGAGCTTCCGCACTTCGGATCGTAAGTTTGACAGATGACGGTTCCACCAAGGAGCATCCCTACTAGTCCTATTTCTTTGAATGGGGCAGCTTGATTCATATGCCTCAAGTATTGCCCCATTTAGTTCTTTGAGATCGCTTTCCAGAGCAAGTGGATGCACCGGCTCCTTTTTTGTCTGGATACGTGCTAAATTTTGTTTTAGAATGGTGTTGTATTTGTCCAAGTCTGTTTTTCTAGGATCCCTCCTGAGGATCGTCTCAGGAATGTCGCTCTCTAACGTAAACACAATTATCTTGTGATCAGATAGAGATGGTTCACTCGATACCCTCCAATTTTTAACTAGATCTTTAATGCTCGGTGTGCTTAATGTGATGTCTAATACCTCACTTCTTGCCCTTGTTACAAATGTTGGAGTATTCCCAATATTTTGCACAATAAGGTTCTTATTAAAAATATATTCTAAAAGTTGCTTACCTCTTTGATTGGTGTCGTTGCTTCCCCATACAGTGCTGTGCGCGTTGGCGTCGCATCCAAGAAGTAATGGCAGATGTCTTCTCTGGCAGTACTCCACTAGCCTCGATACTTCCGGGGGTGGTACATGCCCATCTCCAGCGAAGTAACTAGAAGCTATTACTATGTCTTGCCGCCTCATCCCTAATTCCAGGTATGCTCGAATTGGAACGAGATCACGCGTCATGAATTCTGAAAGACAAGAATATTTAATATTACTTCTTACCATTATGCATGTTCTGGGTACTTCATCACTAGTGTGATAAATTACCCTTGCATCCTTACATGCAAGTCCTCTTACCTGGTTTCCATAGACCCACGGTTCCTGGATCAATACGAAGGTAGGTATTTATCTACTTATAATTCGATTATTGTAAGAAATTCTTGGAATTAAAATAGAACAAAATTGGCAAATAGGTACTTATTGAAAATAATCGTAAGATACGGCTATGTAATATTTAATACACAGGGCTTTTGGCCTGTCCAGACCTTTTTCTATTGCTCTGTACAGCTTATGTTTATAAAGGACCAATAAAAGACCCAAAACTTGTAATAGCTCAGGTACATTTATTACAATTTTAGGAAATATTTAGATTATTCTGTAAAAATATTTAAAATGACCGTACTAAGTTTTGCATTAGAAATAATGCTGTTTTATTACTCTCTCATACATAAAAATAGACATTAGTATGCTACGTCTTAACCTTTTGAGACACCCTGTATATCATTATTTTATGGCAGAACAGTAGTATTAAGTAGTAAAGAAGTTCCACGGCCTACTATTTCTCTTTGCTTGTTGATAAGAATGAAAATGCCGTTGGTGGTTTGTTTCGGTCTACAAGAGAAGTGTGCTGTGGCGTTGTGTTCCGAGGCAAGGGCAACTGCGATATCCTCGGTACCGTTACGGAAGCCGATGCAGATTATTTAGCGTTGTTGTGAAATGGTAAATAAATGTTCAATGGTCGATGGTTTGTTTGTTTTCAGTTCTTCGTATTGCGCTGAGAAAATACCGCGTTTCTGAGAGAATCCACACACGATTTTGATTGTAAATCAAAATCGTATGCACATACTTATATGGGACATGATTTCTTGTAGATAGCTTCTTGGTTTGATCCAGTTTGAAGCCAGAGGCGTACGAAGTACGAACACATGAGGTGTATTTATAGGTTCCTGGAAAATTGGTCTAAAACAATTGATTTAATATCAAATGGTCTAAACAGAGATGATCTAAAATACATTTGGTCTAAATACATTTGATCTAAATCACTAATTATCTAAAACACATTAAATTTAAATTTTTTTTATCTAATTGCAATGGCTCTAAAATACATTTGTTCTAAAACGTTAAAACATTATAAAAATAATTCAAAACTGTTGAGCATACGGTTCTATACCGATTATCCAAATTTAACAATAAAATTATTATTATTAATCAACCTAAGCATAAAAAATTTAATATGAAAACTATCTTGTTTTGAACTGGTATAAAAGGGCACCAGGTATAGTAAAAGTATTAAATGAATACTAGGTCTGTTCTGGTTTTGAGAAATAACGATCCACAACTGTCGGGCTCATGCGCAGTAGATAAAAAGTGTTCTGGTTTTTCTGGGACTACTTCGGATCTCTCAGTCCAGTGTTCTGGTTTCGTATCCGAAATAATCCGTGATTGTTGTAAACAGTCAAAAAGTGTTCATGCTTGGGAGTGTGGATCGACTCGGACTGTTTTGACCGCGCATGCGTTTTTGAAGTGTTATGAATATTGTATTGGCTTTTTAGACCATACGAAACGTATACAATCCCAAATTGTTTATTTATATGTGGACGAATGTCTCTTGTTCTTGTTTTATTTGTAAATTAAAGCAATTTTAGAATTATTAATTTTTTAATATTATTCTGTTTTTATTTATTTTATTGAAATGTGATGATAATGGTAAACATATACATGCAAATGTTATTTGAAGCTGAGCTTTCAAAAGGAACTTCATTATAATAATAAACAATAAACAAAACACCTTTATGACGTGTTCTGGTTTTCCAACAATTTCAAACAGTCGGGGTTTTTTTGCCTTTACGCATACGGTCCGGCGCAGTTTCAGAACAGTTTTCATTTTGAGAACTAGAACAAACCTACTGTCAAAAATTTGGAGATTTTCTATTTATCCGTTTTTGAGTTTTCTTCTAAATTGGAATTTTTTTTCTCCAAACGTAAATAACTGATATATTCAATAAAATATAAAAACGACCCCCTATAAAGTACTCCCTCAAATCTTCTGACTCTGTCCAAAATCTAATCAATTCACCTCAGGCTAGAATAAAGCTTAAGTTTAAAATTTAATATTTTTCTCTGTATCCGTTTTTGAATATTCTTCAAAATTCTAGATTTACAGTTTTTCTCAAATATCTCGAATACGGTCCATTTTAGAGAAATTATGTATTGGACAAGAATTATAGAGAATTATATCGGAAACAGCTTTTATTTGAACAATTTTCATAAAAATTTAATTTTTTTTTTACATTTTGTTAAATTTCCCGAATACGGCCCATTTTAGGAAAATTTTGTATAAATCAAAAATTGTAGAAAATAATATTAGAAGCGACTTTTATTTAAATAATTTTCTTCTCCAAACATAAATAACAGATATATTCCACAAAATATAAAAATGATCTTCTACCGGGTGTTCAAATTAAAGTGGTACAGTCAAATTGCCTCCGAAAATATGCATTTTAGAAAAAAAAGTTTCAGACAAAAGTTTTATAGTTTTTTGGGGGAAACATTTTGGCTAAATTCATTTTTTTGTAGCTGACCATAATATGGCCATATCGAGGTGGACTTTGATTTTTTAAATGGGAATCCCATTTTTTTCTTACATATTCTTAAAGTACATAAAAAAATAAGAAACTTTTGAGGAAAATATTTTTTTATTGGACTTTTACTTTTTGAGTAACAGCTACTTGAAAATGTTGCTGCGCGAAAAAAAAGTTGGCCATATTATGGTTAGCTATAAAAAACGAATTTAGGCAAAAGTTTTTCCCCCCACAAAACTATAAAACTTTCGTTTGAAACGTTTTTTTTTTATAAAAAGCGGTATATAGCTGTAACGCTTTAAGTTGAACACCCGGTATAAAGTACCTTTCCAGATGTTCCGACTCTGCCCAAAATCTAATCAGTTCACCTCAGGCTGAAATAAAGCTTAAGTTTAAAATTTAATACTTTTCTCTATCCGTTTTTGAGTATTCTTCAAAATTCGAGATTTATATTTTTCTCAAATATCTCAAATACGGTCCATTTTAGAGAAATTATGTATGGGAAAAAAATTATAGAGAATTATATCGCAAACAACTTTTATTTGAACAATTTTCATAAAAATTGGAATTTTTTACATTTTATTAAATTTCTCGAATACGGCCCATTTTAGGAAAATTTTGTGTAGAACAAAAATTGTAGAAAATAATATTAGAAATAACTTTTATTTAAAGAGTTTTCTTCTCGAAACATAAATAACAGATATATTCCATAAAATATAAAAATGATCCCCTATAAAGTACCCCTCCAAATGTTCCGACTCTGTCCAAAATCTAATGCATATCGCGTCGGTATTCGATGAAACGGGGGACTTATTTTAACAAAAAATTGAAATTTCCGTATAATCGTATATAGTTAGATATTTCACTTAGTTCTAACCGGTTAATATCGGTTTAGCGTAGACCTCTTAGAGAAAAATTCATCCCTGCAAACTTTATCTTCCTAACTCAAACGGTTGCCAAGATATTTAAGAAAAACTGATTTTTTTTTCTATTAAAAGTGCCCCAAATTTGATCTAAAATCCTATTCGTAGGTAGGTATTAACACATTTTTATCGCATCCATACCTATTTGGTGAGAATAGAGACCTTTTTCTTTATAAAAATTTGAAAAGTCACCTATCGATTGTCGAAATTTTGAGCTATCGCGATATTTAGGCATAAAACATTTTATTTTGTTTATTACTTTGTTCAAAAAAGAAAGAACATCCTAAATACCTACCACCTAATTTTATTTATAAAACATTGAATTGCACGCCACTGTGCATAAATCCATTCCGACGCCATTTAAACAAAAGAAAACTAACTGGGCGAATCGAGCAATCTTACTACGAAGCTGTCCCATTCCAAAGTCAAAAACGAGCTCACTCAATTTGAACTTAGCTAAAAAGCTTCGAAAAATACAAATCGCGTTTCTAGTCTTCCTTGGAATAATCCGTTGTGACCGGCGTTGCCAGATCCACGAAAATATTACAAAAACTCTAGAAATGTTCATTAGTATTTTTAGCTATTACTATAACATTGTAAAAACGAAGCAATGGCTGATAAAAAATCTACGATGATATAATAAATAATAATAATAAATTTTATTGATGTAGGTATACAAATCAAATAAAATAATATTAATTGTATTGGTTTAACACCTATAGTATACCTAGGATATAATAAAGTCGACTTTCAGTGGTGGAACATACAATTTCAAAACGATATTCCATAACATTTTATCAAACATAATCCACTTTACTATGTAATTTTGATATTAACGTTGAAATTACACGCACAAATCACTATTAAAGGTATAGAGATTAGATAGCGATTGTACTGAAACAATCTGGGGATTTTTTTAAATTGTGATCTGGCAACAGTGCCAGCAGGCGACAGAGGGACACAGCATATCGCATAGTAACGTTCTGACGTCATCGGTTAAACCACGCCTACCAGTGTAGGCTAACAGCAGTGAAATCATGAAGTAGAGATGGACGTTACGGTGTTTTCTTTTATAGGTATTTATTATTTGTATGGTGATTATTTTTAAGGTCGCCTCGTGTTATCGTCTCGAATACAAAAACCAATGTCAGAGAGTTGAAGCAAATAATACGAGTGGTATTTTCACCGAACAATGTTTTTCTTTTCGATTTAGAATTACAGGTGTAGAAAAATTACAGGGCGTAACAAAAACTTGAAATTATTGTTTACAAATCTACTAAATAGAACTCAAAATTAATTTATTTTTTGTAATATGGAAGTGAGGTGACTTATTACTGTCACCACATAAGTTCTTATTTTAGTTTTGGCGTAAAAAGCCAATTTAGGTTTTTTGTTAAGTATCTGTATCTATAACGTGTAGAGGGTGGCCTGTCCCACGACACTTAGGCCTCACGAGGCTCATTGTGCAGTCTCCTTGAATTGATAGGACCATCTTAGCTATCCACCCATCCTAAAGATTTGATATAGTTGACAACGTCGATGAGCAATGCTTCTCTTATATCGACCGATGTTAGCCAAAACTCACTGAAGACAAATCTTTAATAAATGACAGCGGCGGGCAACTGTAGAGGATATGCGATGATATATCATCTTCTTGTTCGCACTTCCTCCAGAGTTCGGATTCTAATAACCCTATGCTATGGTGATGGTTCCATACTTGGCAATGACCAGTCAGAATGCCTATGGTCAGGCGCAGATTCTGTGTAGTCATAGTTAAGTATTTATTTGCTGTAGTGTTGTCAGGGCAACTTAAAAACTCCCTAGCAACTCTGCAGATTCTTATTTCATCCAATCTTTCCTTGAATTTCACAAGAGAATGTTTTTTAATTAGGTCTGAGTAGAGGTAGGTTGAGACAGACAGACCCAGGCACCGCGACCTGCTACGTCCGGTTTAGACATAGCTCATGCGCATTTCTATTAAGGTTGTTGTAATTATTAATGAATGTTAGATGTAAGAGATGTTCAACAATTAATAGGTTGAGAGTCTAGGATATGGGATGTAAGATAAGACGGGGCAAAGGTTAAATCTTTTAATTAATAATGAATGTGTTTTGGATGTTAGATGTAAGAAGAGTCAAATGTTAAAACTATTTTTAAATAATTATTAAAAAGTCTAGAGTTTGGAGGGTTGGCAGGGTTGAAACTTAGGTAAGAGGTGTTAAAGTTTAAGGGTATTATAAGTATTAAAATTTTGAGGCTCGAAGGTTTGCAACTCAGATAATGTTATTACCGGTAATTCAAATTTCATATTTATCGATTGATGTGAAGTTAATTACTGCCTGTATCAGCACTTAAAAATTTCAAAAAAGTAGATTTGAAAAGTTTCTTCGGTAAGCGCTCCAAAACTATAGCAGATGTTAAAGATTTATTTGTTCTTTATTTAGCCCGGTATGCTGCTCGTGAACTAACATGTCTATATTAGATGTCTGGGAGTTAAAATATTTCTTGTCTATTATTATTAGCAAACTAACCTTAATCTTAAACCTCAAAGGAAATAATGTAGATTGAACAATATTTATTTTATTATTAATAATAACATACCTATATTCCAAGTGCAGTTAACAATTTTAAATAAAAACGCTTATTTGTTAGTTGAATAACTGTTATTTCTTGTATGAAGTAAAATAAACTCATTCATGAACAACAATAAAATATGTAATCTTACTGTTTATCTAAGTTTATAAATAAAAATATCTGATGTGTCCAACACAAGACTTTCCTATCTAGTTATTACAGGCTTTTTTCGGTTATTTTGTACAACCTAAATTTAATAAATATATTTCCAAACTAACGTGTATTTTTATCAGTGGCATGCTGAATCCATGAGGACGGGTGGCACACCATTTTTATGGCGCCAATCCAATATTATAAATACTTTTTTTACAAAAATATAAATAAAAGAGGTAGATCAGGGGCGGCTCATGAACAGCCCTAGACACCCCACTGATTTTTATATGCGTTTTTTATACAATAACTCCTGACCTACTCTTAGTTTTGTTGATATGTAAAGTCCAGGACGGACGAATTGCTCTAGAAATTTAGTTAAAAAATTGTAAATAGCTCGTTAACTAAGAAAGATACAAAGTTCATTTTACTATAAAAAAAATTGAAAAATTCATAGTTCTTTTCGATTTTATGATGAATAACGCAAGTTTCTTTATGTCAAAAAAAAATTCGGGGGGGGGGGAGTTAAAAGGTACCCAACCCCCAACTTTTTTTAAGAAAGTCGCTTTAATTTTTTTCCTCTTAGCATATTGGGCCTTCAAATCTACAGCACTGGCAAAAATGTCAAAGAAAAATTCAAAACAGCAAACATTTTACAAAAAAAAAAACGTTTTTCTGTATGTCAGTTTAACGCCCTGTAACTTTTTTGGGAGCTACTTTTTGATATAGGTAAATATAGCTAAATCCACTTAATTTTTGGTAATCTATCTGAGGAAGAATTTATGACATACCTTTCTAAAACACCCTGTATACATTTTCCACATACATCTACCTCGAAACATTTTTCTATAGATATTCATTGAAAAATTTAAATTAAGCACTTTTCCTCCAATTTTTTCATTACGGTCGATTTTAGAAAAATCATGTATAAACAAAAATTATAGAGATCGATATCGCAAACAACTTTTAGTTTAACAATTTTCTTAAAAATCAGAATTTTGCACATTTTGTCAAATTTCTCGAATACGGACCATTTCAGGAAAATTTGACATGAAACAAAAATTATAGATAATAATATTAGAAGTAACTTTTATTTGAAGAATTTTCTTCTCCAAACATAAATAACAGATATATTCTATAAAATATAAAAACGGCCTCCCATAAAGTAGTAAAGTACTCCCCCAGATGTTCCGACTTTGTCCAAAATCTAATCATTTCACGTTTTTGAGTTTTCTTCAAAATTCGAAATTTACACACTTTCTCAAATATCTCGAATACGGTCCATTTTAGAGAAATTATGTACAGGATAAAAATTATAGAGAATTATATTACAAACAACTTTTATTTGAACAATTTTTATAAAAAATTATTTTTTTTTAAATTTTGTCAAATTTCTCGAATACGGACCATTTTAGGAAAATTTTGTATAGAACAAAAAATATTTATAATAATGTTGTAAGTAACTTTTATTTGAAGAATTTTCTTCTTCAAACGTAAATAACAGATATATTCTATAAAATGACCCCCTATAAAGTACCCCTCAGATGTTCCGACTCTGCCCAAAATCTAATTAGTTCATTGGACACCGGAATTAAGCTTAAGTTTAAAATTTTTCTTTCTATCGGTTCATGAGTTATGGTGATAGGAAAGTAAAAATGAAATACACTAATCACAATTTTAAATAAGTGACAATTCTGTCAAAGTAATTATCTGTATTTTTGAGATTAAATACCTATACATATTGTGAATTCTCGTTTTCTCAGCAGTTAAGCAGTAATGTCTCCGGTCACTTCTTGGATGGGTGACCACTGGACCGACTAGCGAATAATCATCGAGGATGTTGAATGAATGATGATGAATGGGAAGTAGTAGGGCGTCCAAATTGTGGTACAATAGTCCATTTACGTTTCAGTGCCGCCATATGAACCCCAAGAGGAGGGAAAGCAGACTGGACCTCAAGCCTGATTAAGGGAAGCCAGCGACTGGATTGGGGGGAGTTTGTCGGAATCCTTTAGGTGTGGCTTGTACGGTGAACTATAAGTTAGTCATGAGCCACAATAGACCCAGTGGAAGGCGCTGAGATCATCCCACTCATTTTCATCCTAACCTAGGGGGAGCAGAGGGATGCCTGAAAGGGTGAAAAAAAAAATACCTATACATTAAAATGAGTTATTTTTTTGTAGAATCAAATTAAAGTGTTACAGTTAAATACCGCCGAAAATATGCATTTTGGAAAAAAGTTTCAGACAAAAGTTTTAATAGTTTTTTGGGGGAAACATTTTGGCTAAATTCATTTTTTTATAGCTGACCATAATATGGCCATATCGAGGTGAACTTTATTTTTTTAAATGGGAATCCCATTTTTTCTTACATATTCTTAAAGTACATAAAAAAATAAGAAACTTTTGAGGGTAACATTTTTTTTATTGGACTTTTACTTTTTGAGTAACAGCTACTTGAAAATGTTGCTGCGCGAAAAAAAAGTTGGCCATATTATGGTTAGCTATAAAAAACGATTTTAGCCAAAAGTTTTTCCCTACAAAACTATAAAACTTTCGTCTGAAACGTTTTTACTTTCCTATCTGTATACAGATACAAGGAAAGTATAGGAATCATGATTTTTTTCGACCTCGAGTTTTCGACGGATTTTTACGTTTTGAGGTCCCCTGAATCCGTTTTGACTATTTTCGCGATGATGTCTGTGTGTGTGTGTGTCTGTAGGTCGCATAACTCATGAACCGATACACAGAAAAATACCAAATTTTAAACTTAAGCTTTATTCCAGCGTCTAATAAACTGATTAGATTTTGGGCAGAGTCGGAACATCTGGGGGGGTACTTTATAAGTGGTCATTTTTATATTTTATGAAATATATCTGTTATTTACGTTTGGAGAAGAAAATTCTTCAAATAAAAGTTACTTCTAATATAATTATCTATACAAAATTTTCCTAAAATGGTCCGTATTCGAAAAATTTGACAAAATGTAAAAAAAAAATATTTTTTTATAAAAATTGTTCAAATAAAAGTTACTTCTAGTATTATTATCTATAATTTTTGTTTTATGTTAAAATTTCCTGAAATGGTCCGTATCCGAGAAATTTGACAAAATGTGCAAAATTCTGATTTTTATGAAAATTGTTGAACTAAAAGTTGTTTGCGATATCGATCTCTATAATTTTTGTTTATACATGATTTTTCTAAAATGGACCGTAATGGAAAAGTGCTAAATTTAAATGTTTCAGTATTTTCGTTTTCAATGAATATATATAGAAAAATGTTTCGAGGTAGATGTATGTGGACAATGTATATATTTAGTTTATCCTCTAAACATTTATAGAGATGCTGCAATAGGTTGTACAAAATAACCGGAAAAAGCCTATAAAAACTATATAGGAAAGTCATGTGTTGGACACATCAGATTTTTTTTTATAAAAAGCCGTATATAGCTGTAACGCTTTAATTTAGAACACCTGGTATAATAGCATTTTGATTTTGTCCACATTTTCAAACTAATTTAATTACGAGTATTTAAACAAATTCTAAAAGTGGCGGTGGAGGTGAGGGAAAGTGCGGGTTCGAATCTGTACTGAGGACTAATTAATTTAAATCTTTTTCTTTAATGTTCATATTATAAATTAGTAAAATTCATAAATTATTTTAAATTTATAGATTTTCGTTAGTGGGTCGTAGAAAAAATATAATGTATAACTCGAGTGGATTGTCCATATCTAAATGTTGTACAAACTACACCCTATTAAAATGTCCCCTATCAATATTTTTATCGTAATATTTTTATTAGAAAGCCTTCTTGATACCAATCCGTTCCATACCCGCATAAGTACACATTTTCTAATTTGTTGTACTTGTTTCCTTAGTTTTTAATACCCACATATTCCTAAAATATAGATCTCGATTTCCCTTTTAACAAAAGTAACCGGTCCGTTCCACCTCTACACCGAACCCGTGCACAAAGAAACCAATGACACATCCGCCGCTATATCAAGTTATTCGAGTTGGCTGTGGTGCAACGTAGTCGAACAAAGTAAAGTTTAAAAGTATAGAAACTTGTCGGTTTTCTCTTGCGCTGTACGCGGAAAAAGAGCTGCATCACCATCAACCATTCTCTCTTGGAATTGTAATCGTGGAAAGACCCAACGTTCGAGCCAGCCGGCAAAACATGAAAACAAGCCTCGCGTTTAGGCAGGCGTTTGTTTTCTTTAATGATTCAGCATTCAGCCCATATCGATCAGGCCTGGCCGTTTCGGTCTGGTCTATACAGGGGGAGATTGAAAAGAATGGGGAAAAAAGGGATAGAGCTTTTTAGGGATAAAAACAATGGTAGTTCAAGTGGGGTGCGTTTTTTTACGGCGCAGGGGCTAGAGAGAAATTAAATAGTTAGATATACAGCGTGTGTCAATAGAGCGTTATTGTTCTATAGGTATGTCAATTTGTGTTATAAACACGCAAACGCGTTTCAAATAAAAGTTATATGGATTTGAAAAATACGTGTTTTAAAAATATTTTTGTATCGATTTTGTCTGGCAAATAACTGCGGATCCAAGGGTCCCAGGTTAGAATGCCACCGTTGGCCGGGATTTTTTCATTTAATTTAATTACTTAAAATTAATTATGATGCTTTGGTAGGATTCCGCACTCGACCATTCACTGTTGGGTTCTAATTAACAGCGCTGGGAAACAGTAACAAAGCCTACACAGAACACCTAACCTATCCTTAGCAATTGAAGCCGATGACACACAAAAAAAATGCATATTTTTAAATATAGCACTCTGTATTCTATTTCAGCTTTAGAATAATCTACTAATACTGTATTCAGCCCTAGAATGTTTTTAAAAAATATTATAGTGTTGCCAAGCAATTAATTTTTTAATGAAATTAGAGAATGATGAAAATTAAATTATCTATCATAATTTAGGTAGGTTTACAATGATTTCAAAATTGTTTAAAATACAAACTACTTATAAGATACGAAGCTAACGAATAGTGGTAATAGAACTGGTCTATTTTATACAGAGTGTTTTAAAACATGTCTTTAATATGGCTAATTTTAAGTTCGCAAACAGTTTTAGTCAAACCGGTGTGAACTTAGCGACTAATTTTCCGAAAATTGCCGAACTCTTAATGGCGTCGTAATTATTTTAGGAGATATTAAAAAACTGCATACATCTACCACTAAGACTTGCATATAAAATAATTAATTTAACAATATACCACTTTATTATTTTAAACTTGGTAGGATACAAAAAAGAAAATAGTCGCAATCAAATATATCGGTTCCTAGACATAAAACCATAAATATTTTCTAGCTTAAGATAGTAAAATATAACACTTTTAATAAATGTTAAACAGAACGACTTCCAAGATCAAATAGGGTGTTTATCAACCCCAAAGGGAAAATAGACGCAATAAACTATATCTGTTCCTATGCATAAAAATGTATTTATTTTCTAATACAAATTAGGTACAAATACAACCTATAATATACTTTAAAGAAAAACACTTGCAAGTTTAAATAAGGCGTCAATCAACCCCAAAGGAAATTTTCCGATTATTTAATAGGAATCAAATATCTTCGCTCCTAGACATAAAAATATCTTTTTTCTACGACCGTGTATTTTTACCCACTTTCCCGCACGCATTTTAGTTTTGAAAGTGTCACTTTCCCGCACTAGTGCGGGAAAGTAAAATTATAAATACTTGGCCTTACCTATTGTATAGTTTTTTTACCACGGATGTTATAACTATTGTTACAATAGGTAATTTAGTATTTTCCAACTATTCCATTTAATAAAATTTTCTTTTTTTCTTGCTTTTTGTTATAATTTTAATTTTTTGGAAAACTTGAATAATAGAGATATTTTTATATACCTTCTGTATATTTTTAAAAGTCAGACTAGGCTGTGACATGTATGGCTTGATATGGTTGCTATATGGTAACCAAGGCGTGTTATTGTTACAAAAACGTCAAAGTTGTTTGTTGAAGCGTCAACTGAATTAAAATAAATTAAAGAAATAATGGATTCATCGGATGAAGAGCTGCCCGAAGCCATTTTAAAAGCTGCAAATGAAGCACATTTGGAGGTGTTACCTGCCAAATCACGAGGAAGATATGAAAAACAATACGACCATTTTGTCACATGATGTAAACAGGAAGGGGTAAAAACCTACAAAGAAGAGGTGTTTCTGGCGTATTTTTCGCACCTAAGTAAGTTTTTGAAATCTAATACTTTATGGTCTCGCTATTCGATGGTGAAAAGTTTAGTAAAAATAAAACAAAATTTGGATATAAGCCAGTTCCATAAGTTAACATCATTTCTAAAACAAAAAAATGTTGGTTTTCGAGCACAGAAGGCGCAGGTTTTTACCAAAGAAGATATATCCAGGTTTATGTTAGCCCCTGATGAGGTATACCTTATGATTAAAGTGAGTACCATTTTTGCTTTAGCTGGTGCTCTCCGCAGAGCGGAGCTTGTAAATATCACTCTCGATGATATACAAGATAAAGGCAATCTGATAGTTGTGAAAATTTCCGATTCCAAAAATCATTCTTCAAGATCATTTGTTTTATGTGAAGAAATAAATAATGGAAACTTTCTGAAGCTGTACAGAAAGTACGCAAGTTTACGACCACCTACCACTCCGCATCGCCGCTTTTTTATTAATTATAAGAAGGGAAAATGCTCAATTCAGTGCGTAGGCGTAAAGACCTTTGGTAAGATGCCAACAGAGATTGCTACATATTTGCGTCTACCTAATCCTGAACGATATACAGGACACAGTTTTAGACGTTCTTCAGCAACATTCCTAGCAGACTCAGGTGAAGCGATAACCAATATAAAACGTCTCGGTGGCTGGAAGTCCACTACTATCGCTGAAGGCTATTTGGAGGACTCCGAAACACAGAAGAAAAACATTTCGAATAAAATTCTTTCAAATAGAAATGACTTGCAACCTTTGCTGCCACCGTCATTTTCACCTTCATGCGACCTGCAACCGATGTCACTTCCGTCTACGTCATCTTTTCAATCTACGAGCGTTACGACTATTAACAGCCAATTAACACCAACTAATTCCTCTGTACCGGCAATTTTACATAATTTACAAAATGCTACAAATTGTGTATTTAACATTAATATCCATAATAATTAGTTGTTTTTATTTAAAGATTTGTATATGTTGAAATAAAATAATTTTCCAAAAATAATTTTCCTACTTTTTTGTATATACGGTCGTAGAAAAAATAATGTTCCTAACTCATGCGTAAAGTGTCTTTCCCGCACTTGACCTGATTCAATAGAGGGAAACTTTTCAATGAACTGCTTAAGTTAATTTTTCTTTGCGTCACTTGTATTGTTATGTAGTGGATGTTTCAATAGCCTATCCAATCTACCAGCAGAAACTTGAAAAGTTGCTTGAAAAAATGGTTTACAAACCTTATGCTCTACTCCATTCTCATCAGGCAAATAATAAAGCCTAGTTTTCTCTTAGATTCTGGATTCTTAGTGTAGCTACGTAGCTTATTTACAACTTTAATTAAAGCATATAAATAAGCTGTTTGCAAGTTGAAATTTTCTAGGACATAAAAATTTTTCTGCAGTTACATTTGCCGTTCTTCTGGAATTAAGGCTTAGCACCGACCTTTACAGTTGCACATGAATGGTTCGAAATTTTTTGAAGGAACAGTTTTACCCGATTTGGTATTGTATTCTTCTCCAGCACACTTCTTCCTTTTGTTTACATTTCCATGCTCGAGAGAGTGTCAGGGTGTACTCTGAAAGGTTTCCAAATCGTCGTGTACCTAGCCACCCAACTTTTGCTGCTGTTGAGAGACGTCTTCGGGAGACCGGTTCCTTTGCTCCCAACACTGTTGATAATGGAAGAGAACGTTTTGTAAGGATTCCTGAAGTTGAAGAAAACATTTTAGAATGTGTTGAAGAAGATCCAGAATTAAGCACCAGACGAATTGGAAGGGAACTAGGAGTAAGTAAAGATGTCGTTCATAAAGTGCTTAGAGAACAATTGCTATATCCATACTATAAGAAGCCAGTACAATAATTATTAGTCCATGATCCTCAAATTCGTTTGGGTTTTTGTCGATTTGTTAATATGCAAAGAGAAAGAGATCCAAACTTTGTCAAGAAGGTTTTCTTTACTGATGAAGCGGGTTTTACAAGAAGAGGTATAACTAATACCCATAATGAACATGTTTATGCCGTTGAAAATCCGCAAGCAATAAAGGTAAACCATTTTCAGCACGAATTCAAAATTAATGTGTGGGCTGGAATAATTGGTAATTTCATTGTTGGTCCTGTCATACTTCCACGAAGATTAACTGGAGAAAATTATTTGGATTTTCTACAAAATACGTTGCCAGAATTGTTAGAAGATTTACCTCTCCAACTTCGGAGTGATATGTGGTTTATGCAAGATGGAGCTCCACCACATTTTTCTTTAAACGTTAGAAACCACTTGAATGAACAATATCCACACAAATGGATAGGCAGAGGTAATGACGCACCTGTAAACTGGCCACCACGTTCCCCAGACCTAACACCGATGGATTACTTTTTATGGGGACATCTGAAATCCACAGTTTACAGGGAACCTGTAGAAAATGAGGAACAACTCTGGCAACGTATTCAAGATGCAATAAACAGTCTTAGAGGTGATGAAGAAGTTATGGAAAGGATACATTTTAATTTTCTTCGACGTATAAATCTTTATATGCGTGAAAATGGTGAACATTTTGAACAATTTTTGTAAAATCTCTATTTTGATTGTGTTGTAAATAAATATTTTTGTGAAACCTCTAAATTATTAAAACAGAAATTTAGCGAAAACCATGAGAGTAATCGAGTCTTATCAAGAGTACCTTTTTAAAAGTAAATGAGTTGCGCAATCTAAATTTCATACTCAAACTCCTTTTCTTCCATTGACGTAGAATTTTTAAAGGTGCAATTATTTAAAAAATCAAGTTCTACGCCTATGTATTATTATTCGACAAAATTTTAATACTATTTTTTTGCCACATAAAACTCTACCAATATACCAAATTTCAGCAAAATCGCATATGCCGTTTTAAATTTATATGGGAAAAACGATTTAAAAATTGTAACTTCAAGGCCCTCTGGAGCCCAAACGAAGCAACTTTGTACTGAGGTAATTTTACTTAAATCGACTTATTTTGGTCTAAGGAATATGTGGTATGTTTTTGTAAAGACCTTTTACCTTACAAATGCATTTTGCCTCCCGACTATACCTATACCTAACGATTTTCCGTTTTCCCAACGTCCGCTCGACGAGTTCAGTGTATTTCCAAGTAAAACCAGTGCTGTAGGGAGCCCTCTCTATCCTGCCCCGATCCCGATCCATAGCTGTAGCTCTCGAGCTATTTACCGGCTGGCCTGGCTGCTTGTTGGCGCTGAGCCGCCCGGCCCATTAATTTTCAATTTCGCTTCTGCCTTCGTTTCCTTCGATTTTCCTTCGAAAAACGGTCGACGGCTCGAAAGGGGGAAGTACCGGAAAGACGTGTCGCAGACGGAGGCGGTTTGGAACTCGGCACGATCGTAGAAGGTACGGGGGTGACGCGAAATATACCAAAACTTGTTCGAAACATTTAATGAAGCGATTATGAACGAATTTACATCAAATTGAATGGTGTCTCAGAATATGTCGGTAATCTTTGTGATTTATATATAACACAAAAATTAAAAAATTAATCAACTTACCTTAAGGAAGATTAATTGTAATTTTCCGGGCTTGCCCGTAGATATAATTACATTGTAACTTCCTTGAAACATACTCAACAGCACGTATTTTTTCTAGAGTAAACAAAACATGAAGGAAGTATAATTAAGAGTTGCCGTGTCTTTATAGAAATTTGGCAACATGTTTGCTTACAGCGACTTACTGGATAGTTTTGTGCAACTAATAACTGTCACATATCAACTGTCACTAAGTCGGTAGTGTAGATAACTGTAATGCTAGTTTATTTTGAAATTTAGCGGACTTTTGAATTTACTTTGGTCATTTTGTTATAACACGCTTCTATGCAGGTTATAACAAAATGATCACAAAAATGCAAAATTTTATAAAATAACTTAAGAGGGGTAAAACAAATACAATAAAACTTTTAAAAACATTTTATTATCAACTAAATAATAAAAATTAACCAGAAAAAAAAATTATGATTCCTATACTTTCCTTATATCTATACAGATAGGAAAGTCCAGTTGCCCAAACTACTATTACTCATTTCTAGTATCTATATAAGGATAAATTAAAAAAAATCTAAATCTTTACAATACTTGTTAAATTCAGAACTATACAGAGAGAATAGTTTTATTGGCTGAATTGAAAAATGAACTATGCCAATTAAATAATAAGTTATTTAACAACGAACAATAAAATATTTAATTCCCGGAATTAAATCATATTAGGAATTTCCAGTATCATCTATTGTCCTCTAATATTTGAATAATAGGTAAACAGGTATCAGACGACGGTGTTCTCGAATTGAGGACCACTACCTGCACAGACCAAATAAGTGCACCGAATTGCGGACCGTACTAAGGATTAGGGATTAAGGTGGTAATTAGGGTTCATTGCGTTAACTAGATTACTGAGAGAGATTTTTGTACCTGGAAATATGACACGAATTGAGGAAGAAACTTCTCAATAATTGAAGTATCTTATCACTATACCCATTTATAATATTATTATTTGTCTTCTGATGGATTTGCAAAATTTGAAGAAAAGTACGAATTCAGATAAAAATAGATATTTATTGCACAATTTACAATTTATAATTAATTTTTTAAACATATACATATTATTTACATTTAATACACTTTATGATAATTTGATGCGAATTTTACAAAATCTATTCGTTTTATAGAACCATTTTTATATTCTAACATTTTTGAAGTTAACATATTTAATCTTCGTCTAACAATTTTGTTGTTACATTTAACAGACTCCTTAAGGCTGTTAATACGAATATAAGTATCTGTTTGAAAATTGTTCAAAACATTTACAAATAAATACAATGAAGGGTGCATTGAATAGAAATTTGAATTAAATCTAGAATGAAAGGACTCGCATGCATTGGTAGAATTTTCTGTAGTTACAACAGCTTCATCCCAAATTGTTGGTGGAAATAAAGAATTTTCTTCAATATAATTCTTTACTAAATAGTCAGCTAAATTTACCACAGCTTTATGCATATGATCGGGCTGAAATTCAGCCAAATCCAAAGCAAAACATTCTCCAACTTCTTCGGGTTTTAAAAAAGACAATCCAAAAAGATACCTCATCCATTTTCCAGTTGCACTTTTTTCATCTTGGTATTCTTTAGCCAATCCCAAACTCTGTATTTTTCTGTACCAAGCTTGGCCAAGATGAAACCTACATCCAATGATCTTTGTGGTGGGCCATTGCGCAGAAATTGCTTTGTGAATAGCTAGTTCATAATCAGCTACAATAATTTTTGGAACAAATATTAAATTAGCATTACAACACTTTTCTTTAAGAATAACGAAAAGTCTTTCGTATGTTAAACGAAGTTTATTCGGTAATAAACAAAAAGCTACTGGTATATAATGGCCGTTTTCTACGATATGAAGTGTGAACAACTGTAAAAAATGTTTCGTACAATATCGAAATGTTCCATCAAGATACACTTTGTCACTACTACACAAAAATTTTAAATTAGTATAGCACGAAAATACTACAATATTGTTAATATTATCAGTGGCCAAGAGAAATGGTTCATTTTTAATTGTTGTCAAATTTAATGTTGGTAAAATATCGAAAACATCTGATACATTGCTTGGTAAACGTGCTTGGACTTGACGTCTTTTGTAATACATATTATTTCTTATGTATGTAATGTCTTTTCTTGTCAAAGCGTCCATTGTATCACTGTTTTCCCTTAAAACAGAGTGTATGATTTTCGATGGCCGTTCTGTGATATCTTCTACAGCTTTCCGTTTGCTTGCTACACTCAAAATTTGTCTATTTAATTTCTTTATGTCATTTTCATGATTGTGCACTGTTTCTTTTCGAGAAATTATATTATCTGAACCTAGCGTAAATACTTTTGCGTTACATTTACTTACAGTACAAGTCCAAAACTTTTCACCACTTTTAAGAACCTTTTTTTCACGAAACTTATAATCATCCCACGCAAGTAACGACTTTCCCTTTTCACTTAAGATCATTTTAATTTCACTCATTTTTACAAGACTGCTCAAAATAAACTAAACACAAAACACTCACTTCAAATATATATTAGAATTTCGAAAGTAAAGTAATAAAATGCTCGTTAACGCAATGAATCATCATTACAACCTTAATCCCTAATCCGCAATTCGGTGCACTTACTATAATTATTTCTCAGAAGCCTGGTCCTCAATTCGTGTCATATTTTCAGGTACAAAAATAAACCCTTCTTAATATTTTCATTTTGGTTCTCAATTCGTGTCTGCCCTCAGACGACAGCTCAAACAAGGGATTAATAACCTCCTCCTTTTTTGAAGTCTGTTAAAAAGGGATAGACACGAATTCGTTGAAGCCGACTAAAATAGTTTATGTGCGTTAATCTAACACAAATTCAATGTTTTATATGACAAATTGTATACCCCTATATGGTAAACAGAGATATCAATCAAGTAAGAAAGGGATATGGGAGGTATATTTTATGGTATTTGTTGTGGCACTGCTTAGAGTTTTTGAATTTTATGTATGTAGGTATATTATGTAAAACTATTTGAGTCCATTGACTGTTTCTTGCATGGAATTCCAATAGTTTTTTCTACCTATTAAATTTTTTATCTGTTTTCCCGTTTTATTTAAGCATGGTATCATTGATTTCAAATTAGTTAGCTGTTACATCTTACAAAACATAAAAATTGACCTCTCATTTTCATAATATGTAATATGCATATACATACACAATTTGATCTATATAAGTTAGTGCATTCCAAAGTTTGTGTTCTTTACGCGCTTGTTTAGATTTTATGATTTTTGCTAAGAAAGTTAAACTGGTTTATTTGTATTTTAGCATACTTTAATTTAAACTTTTTATGCAAGAAATAAACTTTTCAAGTTTCTTCCTAAAACGATACTAATTTGCGGAAAGTTATACCCATCTTTTTCTTGCACGAAATTCGATTCCTTGTGTGTCAGACGCAAGCCTTAACTTACTTCATAATTGCTCAACTTGACTGTCCCAATGGAAAAGAATAGCTAGTACCAGCTACTAATTTTCGATTAAATTTATGTCAGCAACATATTTTTTATTTTCATTTTCCATGGTATTATTAAAACTGTCTCCCTAGACCAAATATCAGCGACTATTTCTCTAGAGAAATAGTCAATATTTGGTCTAGTCGTCCCAAATATAACACGACCTTGATTAATATTATGTTATTTTTGTTGTTGCTAAATTTCTCGAACACTTTACAATTTGATTCTACATAATTTTGGGATTAATAATATAATCAATTGATTATCATCAAATTGATATTAAAATATTCTCGAGATTTATATGCAACAAAAATAGCCGACTATTATCAAGTTCTTGGTATATTATCATTGATTATTTATATAAATAACAGCATTGGACCTACCACACGCAAATATTAGAATTCATTCAATCTCTAAAGGAAAACTGAGTAGCTACGCCACTGGTAAACGGCAGATTATCTCGAAATTTCCGACTTATACAATAAAAATAAAAGTGTCGATCCCAGTTTCTCGGAATACATCACGGTTTGGCCGTTTGGCATAAGTTAAGACGCCGTCCTTTTTTCGAACGACCCTTTAGCGGCTTAGCAAGGGCCAGATTAACCCTGGTCCGGGTCCCGGTCTCGATTTTCCAACCTTCGATGAGATGCCATCGCTCTTGCCACATCCGTCTGCTGCATCCCAAATCCCAACCCGACGATGTCATCGGTGGGGCCCAACTTGTAGGTAATCGGCTAAAAATGAGAATGCGAATGAACGCTTAACCGAACGGGGAGGGTAGACCTTTGGGTTTTTCTGAAAGGGTCGGCGCGTTATTTTTAGACCACTCTCGACAGGGGTGCTGGAGTTCGGTACGATCGATCGGTCGATATACCAGCGGCGTAGAATTATTTATTGGTATTTTCTAAACGTAAATATTGGGATCTAAAATTAAGAATTGAACCCCAGTATATGTATCAATCAATACTGACACTCTGAGGCGGCACGTTTGATATTTAAAAGTAGAAATTTTAGTTGACACTTGACGTTTTCAGGATATACAAAGTTTTCTTTACACGGACTTGGTTATACCGGTTAGATGAATTTTTGTTCTGCTGCTTTTCAAATTCGTGTGTATGAGCGACATATGAGATACCTTTATAGAGACAACGGTTAAACAACTTAACTACTTTGAAGAAGAAAATGGATTAGATATCAGGGCAGTCTTTGCAAATGTAAAAAGGACAGAACCGTTTTAAATTATTTTTATGTATGTAATTGAGTGTCAAAAATTTTGAATTTCGAAACTGAAATATTACTTTTTAGTGAAAAGTTTAATTACACTATAACGTTACTTTGTCAAGGGAAATATATAACACCCAAGGTTAGAGTATAGTTCTTCCATTATCAATTGCAAATCATAAAAACTCGTTCGGAACCTTTACCGACAATTTTGTTTGATCTGCCATAGGCGTAGATACCTACCTCATTTTATAAATTTATTTTATTAATACTTTTAATATATATCATATGCAAGAAAGTATTCGTTAAAAGGAAATCGAATAATTATAAATTGGACGTTATTATACGCCCTTATTTAGACAGATGCACTTAATTGTAATCTTACTTGGACTTAAAAAAAATCATTATAGCTCGTTAACTTGCTACAACTGAATATTAAATTATAAAACGTAAAAAAGCGAGTAAAGTGTACCTGCCTGTAAGGGCGTTTGGTTTAAACAGGGTACCAGACGTGAACTGAACCCTTTTTGTACCCCATTCGTTCTTTTTCTGGAAAACGAAATTTCAAAGAAAAAACCATAAAGGAAAATAAATTATTTGCAAATAAAACAAAAGAAAAAAAAAAAACAATTCAATTCTAAAGTATCTTTATAAATAATCATGGCAGTCTGAATCCTCTGAACTAGAGTCATCATTTGGTTGAATTATGATGGGTTGTAAAGAGGGTAATACTACATACTCATCTTCTTCTTTGATAACATGTTCAACACAGTCTTTCCAAAGCTCTTGGCGGTCTGCTGCTAGAACTTTCTTTACGAGTTCTACAACTTCTTTACTCAGTTCTGGAGACTGATTACATTTTCGTAATTCTGATTTTAAGTTTGCCAATATTAACTCTATAGGGTTAAATATGCAATAGTAAGGAGGTAGTCTGAGAAGAGTTTGCACAACTTGTCAATATAACACATTTTTTCTAACTTTATACCTTTAATAAAAGTAAGCAATTCTTTGTTTGTTGGTCCTTTTTTACTATCACTGGCAGGAATAGGAATATTTTTTTCAGACATAAAAGCTAAAATTTGAGCTTTTTTACTGCTACTATTTGGTATTTTAAGGAGTTGCCGCGAGTGGTAGATGCGTTGTTCATAACTATTACTGACTGTGGTGGAATGTAAGGTAAAAGCTGTTCATTAAACCGTTTTTCAAATAATTCTGCTGTCATATCTTCATGATAATCAGCTGCACAGTTTTTAATTTGTTTAGCAGATAATAATAAAGCATTAGGCACGAAACCGTCTTTGCTTCCAGCGTGTACTATTATAATGCGTTTCCCTTTAGAACATGACATATTCAAACAGCAATTTTTACTACTGCAAACCCAACCGAAATTTACTACATCGTGGCTGTCAAACCATGTTTGATCTAGATAAATTATGTGTCTATTAGAACTTCTGTAGCCTTTTATCTGACGCAAATAATCTTGTCG
The DNA here is from genome assembly GCA_927349885.1 of Psylliodes chrysocephalus. Classification (NCBI taxonomy): domain Eukaryota; kingdom Metazoa; phylum Arthropoda; class Insecta; order Coleoptera; family Chrysomelidae; genus Psylliodes; species Psylliodes chrysocephalus. Next base: position 4,071,582 of record OV651813.1, read on the forward strand.
CCATTGAACTATCCTTGACGATTTGGTGATTGCCATCTGTTTATTCAATTTTTTGTGTTTAAAACCACATGCTGACAAAACTTGACGCAATGTTTCCAAACTGGTATAAGTGTATCCTGGAAAATCTGCTACCTTTTGCTGTACCTATTACTTCCAATGTTGGAACCCTGTTCTCCTTATATAAACTATAAATTGTCCTTCGTATAAAATCTTGGGTAGCTCTGTCAACTGATTTCAGTTTTTCTTTACATGTTTTTCGGTTTTGTGAATGATCCACAGCAACCCCTTTTGTGACTACCCGATAAATGGAAAATTTATTTACTTTAGTTAATTCAGCAATTCTTATTATGATCGCATTATCAGACTGCTGAATATTTTCCTTTTTTAAACATTCGAATATATTTAAAATAACTTGTTGTGTTTGTATATCTAAATCCTTATTGTTAAAGTCATACCTGTCTTTAATCTCACTACATTGTGCAATTTCATTTTCTTCATTCGCCCACGGTCTAAAGAACGTCATATTTATATTTATTAAAAGAAATTTAAATTAAACCAACCACACATATAAAACACACCGCACGACATTACTCCACTGATATCGCAGACTGTCTTCCAGGAATATTTTCGAATACCTGCCTTCCGTAAACCTTCGGCCAATACAGTGCATTTAAGTTTACGATTCGATGTTTTCATTGGTAAACAACTGATGGTTCGTTTAATATTTACCGCTTTGTATAAGGGGAGTAAACATTATTTTTCGTTTCTTAATTTGGCATGAGTACCGTGCGTATATATTAAATATTGATGATTCCCCACATAACTGTGTTCTGCAATTGATAATGGAAGGACTATAACAAAATAGAGGTTTTGCTTTATTTCTTAAGAATTACTCTAATCTAAAACTTTTCTATTATATTGTAGAAATTTATTCTACAAGTTATTTAGGTACTACAAAATCTATAGGAAAGTATGTAGTTTTAAATATAAAAATTTATAACGGAGACGTATTTAGTGTAGTTTTTTACAAATATATACTCAGTGACGTGTTTTTGTGAATGAGATCAAGTATGGCAGACGAAAAGTTGCCCCAATATTAAAGTCTTAACCATAAATGACTCTGAAATTTTACAAAAAGAAATGGTTTTGCAATCGGATAAGAATATTAAAACTTTTTCTGGTACACTACAAGTACAACAAATTGAAGGAAGCTTGTTTTATCCTTTTTGTAGTTTTTAACTTGTTTTTGTACTATGATTAGACTGTATTTTGATTTTTTTTTTCAAATTTCCGCCATGGAGCCTTTAAGTTCAGCTATGTATTATTATTTTAATAAGTAAAAAGTTGTAGAAAAATAAAGGTAATCTTATAATATTGGGGTTAAGTAAAATGAAGGTTAAACGTTAAAATTTTAAAATATTCTTAAATACATGAAGGCTATTTGTTGTGTTCCAAAGCAGTCCAAGCTTTAAATTTCGGCTTTTCATAATGAATATTGTTTGTACTTTTCGAAATCGTTTATTTTCTGTGCACTTATTTGCACTTTTCTTCACTATTTGGGTTTTTTCAAAGTATATAAATATATGGCGGGACGATCATCAAAAACGAATTCTGTTTTTTTAATATATTTCGTTTATTAATAAATCGATTTTATTGTCCTTAGGTTCATTTTATAGGCAACTAAATATGCTCCCAGATAGATATAACAAAATGCTAGAAATGTAAAATTTAAGATGGCCGACCTAATTGAAGAAAAAAAAACGAGCCTAAAAGTAACCCATTTTAAGCTCGTTTTGCGTAATAATTATAAATTAAATATAAAATCTAATAACAAAAGTTAAATATCTAACCTATTTTCTTTATTTTAAGACCTCTCCGAGCACGATTGGTCCATTCAATCGTAAGATATAGACAATCAAAGTTGTCTGGTTTTTATGTTTTCATAGAAGGCTATAATAACACATTATTATGCTTTGCAACGCTGCTATTTTAGTTTTTGACCGATCTGTACTCATTGGATCTGATTTGGTAGGTATGTACCTAAATATACTTTCCGGTCACTATGTTTTTATCGAGAAAGAAACTTCTTAATATCATGAGAAGTTCTGGAAAGAATGAAATTAATAGAATTTGCACACAATACCTTTAGATACTTTGTTGAAAAGTACCCACGGTCAATATGCCTCCGACATTGCACAAATATTTTATTCATGGGCCTGAAATAATATCTTCTGCTTTGATGCCTAGAGACACATTAACAGAGAAAACTAATGAGGATGTCTTTAATTCGTTTTTACTTAGTTTCGACCTTGTAATCACGAGCAAACGAAAATTAAAAAAGAAAGAACCTGCAGCACTTTCCTAAAGAAGCAGTAGATTTGTTTAAATCTGGACTCGTCCAGCTTCATAGCCATGGTATATTCATGACACTGATGATGACCGTGGAGACGATGAAGAAAATGTCTTATCACATTCTAAAGAGGATGAAATTTGATTACAATTATCATAGCTTTTCTAAATGAAATTAATATAATATTACATTTTTATTATCTGTATCTTTAACATGTGGAGAGTGGATTACCCCCACGGCACTTAGGCCCTCCTTAGGCTCATGACATTTTTATTATATTATATATTAGTATTACAAAAGAAAATACATAGAGGACTTATAAAGTGTTTATTTACTAAAAAAAATATAGAAAGATATTAAGAATAGAATATACATTTTTATTATATTATATTCTTAATAACTTTCTATTTTTTTAGCAAACAAACACTTTATAAGCCCTCTATGTATTTTCATTTGTAATACTAACACCTCTACAAAGCAATATTTAACTTACAAATTCATAAAGAAAGTCTGTGATTTATTGCCAACTTTGATGGCTTGTTGCCCCAGTGTGCGTCGCTCCGCGGGAATATGGTATATTTTCTGTGTCCGTTTTTGAACTACCTTGGATACAGATACACAGTCATTAATCGCGAAAATTGTCAAAACGGATCCAGAGAACCTCAAAAAATTATGATTTCATTATTTTTTGATTCTCATCTAGCTGTATTATACCCCTTATCTCCTTTTTTGTAGTATCATTTATTCCATGTTTTTTAAAACAACTTGTATATTATTATGTATAACTATGTGGTGGATGGTAAAAGATTAAGCTCACTTCTTTCATAACTACCTGGCAGCTCAAATTGTTAGTAATAATTTTTGTTCTATTTTTACTTTCTTATCTGTATACAGATAAGGAAAGTATAGGAATCATGATTTTTTTCGACCTCGAGTTCTCGACCGATTTTTACGTTTTGGGGTCCTCTGAATCCGTTTTGACTAATTTCACGATGATGTCTGTGTGTATGTATCCACGATAATTCATGAACGGATGCAAAGAAAAACACCAAATTTTAAACTTAATTTTTAATCCGGCCTGCGGTGAACTGGTTAGATTTTGGGCAGAGTCGGAATATCTAGGGGTACTTTATAGAGGGTCATTTAAATATTTTATAAAATATATCTGTTATTTACGTTTGGAGAAGAAAATTCTTCAAATAAAAGTTGTTTCTAATATTATTGTTTATAATTTTTGTTCTATACAAAATTTTCCTAAAATGGTCCGTATTCGAGAAATTTGACAAAATGTAAAAAAAGTCAAATTTTTAAGAAAATTGTTCAAATAAAAGTTGTTTGTGATATAATTCTCTATAATTTTTGTCCCATACATCATTTCTGTAAAATGGGCCGTATTCGATATATTTGAGAAAAAGTGTAAATTTTGAATTTTGAAGAAAACTCAAAAACGGATAAAGAAAGACACATTAAATTTTAAACTTATGCTTTATTCCGACCTGAAGTGAACTAATTAGATTTTGGGTAGAGTCGAAACATCTGGGGGTACTTTATAGGGGTCATTTTTATATTTCATGAAATATATCTGTTATTTACGTTTTAAAAAGAAAATTCTTTAAATAAAAGTTACTTCTAATTATTCTCTATAATTTTTTTTCTATACAAAATTTTCCTAGAATGGTCCGTATTCGAGAAATTTTTCAAAATGTAAAAATCTGACTTTTAAGAAAATTGTTGAACTTATTTGCGATATCGATCTCTATATTTTTTGTTTTTTACATGATTTCTCTAAAATGAACCGTAATGGAAAAATTGGAGGAAAAGTATGAAATTTAAATTTTTCAGCATTTTCGTTGACAATGAATGTATACAGGGTGTATCAACGATGCGTGGGTGAACGATAGCTGCTTCCCTATATGAGATAGGAAAAAATGCTTCAAATAAAAGTTGTAGAGGGCATTGAAAGCTACGTTCCAAAAATAACTACCAATATACAGGGTGTCCGATAAATGTATGAGTTATCGAAGTAATGTTTTTTTAAAGGAAACACCCTATATATTTTTACTCGATTAAATTTCTTTGGAAGAGTGTTTCTCAAAAATATAGGGTTGTATGGGTTTATACTGGGTGGTTAGGAATTTATGGTGGGATTTAGGTAACAAAATGGGTTTATTCAACATCAAATATCTCTAAATCAATCATTTGGAATAAATTTTTTTTCTGCCGAATATTCTCGAAAATAGTGTATTTTCATTTCCTATTCATAATTTTACCGAATGGCGCTTTTCCCATACAGGGGCAACCAAAACTAGGGACCACTTTTTTCTCAGTTTTTTCAAATGGAACACCCTGTAAATGAGGCCATACCATGAGCTTTCAGAAAATGTAGGGTTTGCCTACTTGATTTTTATCGGAAATGTATCTAATTCTTAAGGAAAGTATAAAAAAGTTATAGAAGCAATAACTATTTATTTATTTCATTCGAAAAAGCATAAATTCACATCAAATGTTCGAATAATCTCCCATTTTGAGCTATGCACAAATTAAGTCTATCTACATTTGCTCTTCTAACTTCAATTAAAGTTGATTTTGTAATAGAGTGAAAAACTTCTCTAATTCTATTCTTCATGTCTTCTGGTGTCGTTGGTTTTTCGCGGTAGACCTCTCCTTTAACATATCTCCAGAGATAGAAATCTAGAGGCGTGAGGTCTGGAGACCTTGCTGGCCACTGAATGGGTCCGTTTCTTCCTATCCATTTATTACTGCGCCATCTGTTTAAAAACCATCTTACCTGATTTTGATTGTGGGGAGGCGCGCCATCATGTTGGTAATATAACCTGAGTCTGGTGTCAATAGGTACATCCTCCAACAAAATTGGTAAATGATCTCGGAGAAAATCTCTGTAAATTTCCCCATTCAGTGGACCATCAAAGAAATGTGGTCCTATGACCTGATCCCCAATTATGCCCCCCCAAACATTTATCGACCATCTATTTTGGTAATCAATTTCTCTGACCCAATGTGGATTCTCTGTTGAGTAGTAGTGGCAATTGTGTCTATTTACTATTCCATTACTTTTAAATGTAGACTCGTCACTAAACAAAATGTATTTTAGAAAATTTGGTTCCTCGCGAATGAAATTCAATATATTTTCGCAATAGCGAACTCTGGTGTCATAATCCCTTTCATAAAGTTCTTGATGTAATTCAATTCGGTATGGATGAAGTTTATTTTTTATCAATATTCTGTTCACGGAAGTGTGACTTATATCCAGCTCTCTTTCAATTTCCCTCGTACTAACATGAGGATTCTCTACTGTTGAAAAGATCACCGCTAATTCATTTTCTTCATTTGTTGCAATTTTGTTTACTACTTGCCTTTTCTCGTGCTTGACACTGCCTGTTTCGTCAAATCTTTCTTTAACCCTCCGAAAAGTCTCTGGTCGTATAGACCTTGAATCAGGGTATCGAACTGCATACATTCTACTGGCTAATAAACAATTTCTATCACACTCACCCAAAATGTAGATCATATTTATCATTTCTTCGGTGGATAATTTCATTTTGAAGCGAAAAATTATTACATTTCAACTATAAATTATTCTCCTCCTCAATAATTAAATGTCAAATTCCTATAACGTTCAAATGTTTCAAGGGTGATTTGATTTTTCGCTGTATTACAAGATCAACTTTAATGAAAGTTCGAAGAGCAATTGTAGATATGATTAATTCGGGCATAGCTTAAAATATGAGATTGTTTAAACATTTGCTGTGAATATACGCTTTTTTAAATAATTGTTCGTTTATAATAAATAAATAGTTATTGCTTTTATAACTTTTTTATACTTTCCTTAAGAATTAGATACATTTCCGATAAAAATCAAGTAGGCAAACCCTACATTTTCTGAAAGCTCATGGTATGGGCTATACTGGTATGGCCTCATTTACAGGGTGTTCCATTTGAAAAAACTGAGAAAAAAGTGGTCCCGAGTTTTGGTTGCCCCTGTATGGGAAAAGCGCCATTCGGTAAAATTATGAATAGGAAATGAAAATACACTATTTTCGAGAATATTCGGCAGAAAAAAAAATTTATTCCAAATTATTGATTTAGAGATATTTGATGTTGAATAAACCCATTTTGTTACCTAAATCCCACCATAAATTCCTAACCACCCAGTATAAACCCATACAACCCTATATTTTTGAGAAACACTTCCAAAGAAATTTAATTGAGTAAAAATATATGTTTCCTTTAAAAAAACATTACTTCGATAACTCATACATTTATCGGACACCCTGTATATTGGTAGTTATTTTTGGAACGTAGCTTTCAATGCCCTCTACAACTTTTATTTGAAGCATTTTTTCCTATCTCATATAGGGAAGCAGCTATCGTTCACCCACGCATCGTTGATACACCCTGTATAGAAAAATTTTACGAATTAGATGTATGTGGAAAATGTATATATTAAGTTAACCTCTAAATATTTACAGAGGTGCTACAATAGGTTGTATAAAATAACCGAAAAAGCCTGTAATAACTAGATTGGAAAGTCATATGTTGAACAGATTTTTTATTATTATTGTCAGTAAACTCAACACATTACTCTCTTACAATAATTTAAAATCTAGTATGTATAAAAAAATGCCAATTTATTTCTACGCCTCTGACTCCGCAACGTTTATTTTGCACCGTTTTCAGTGCTACTATCTGCCTTTCTGACTTTCGAAACTTTCAGAAACAACAGCCGATCGCCGAGCATGTAGCCTAGTCGCCGGTCACTCGATTTTCGTGCCTTTCATGCTACGAAAGACCCGACACAGGATATCAGTTGCGGTTGTTTTTGACCGGCGTCATAAAAAAAATGAAATTGAGTGCATGGACATGCGAACGTATCAAGCTAGCACAGCACCTTTGGATTTTTCACATTCTAAATATGCCATAATTTTAGGCTAATTTTATACCAACAAAAAAATGTCGGATATTTTCTTAATAAGAAAAATTAGGTGACCTGCTAGCTTAATATTTTTCAAATTTTGATAACGTCATAATTTTAGTCTCATTTTAGGCTAATTTTATATCAATCTTAAAAATTTTCCGCTCCTTTCTTATAGGAAAAATTAGGTACTCCTCTGGCTTAACAACAGACACTTATTGTGTTTTTCTTTAAAAAATTCAGTAATGATAAAATGATCTCGGCCTAATTTTAGGCTCATTTCAGGCTAATTCTATACCAACATTTCAACTCTGACCTTTATCGAAAAAATTAAAATCTCTGCTAACTTGGTAATACAAATTTATAAAGTTTTTCGTTAATAAAATTGAGAAAAGTAAAAAATAGATACGAAATAATTTTAGGCTCATTTAAAATTCTAAACCAACATAAAAAATTTTCGTTTCTCTGCCTTGACAATACGAATTTATAGTTTTTTTTTTTGTTAAAAAATTGATAAGACCAAAAAATGGACACGGTATAATGTTAGGCTCATTTTAGGCTAATTTTAAACATTAACAATTTTCCGCTTTTGCCTTTATTGAAAAAATTAGGTGCTCTGCTAGTAGTCCAGTAACTGAAGGGACCAACCTGTCATTAAGTCGGTCCAGATTCCAGATTTCCGTTGTGGCTTAACTCTTAGGTCTCTACGGTCGCTTCCAAGGTCGAAAATGGACCCTAAAACTGGTTTCCCGCCAATATATTCCACAATATGCAAATTAGAGAATTTTTGTTTAGATAAAAAGAAAGATCTTATCATTATCTACAAAAATGGTTCCTATCATTTTTGTCGGGAATTCGACAGGTTTCGAGATAACCGCAATCAAAAGTCCCCTCGTTCAGCCCCTGATTTATCTCTATAGAATGCTGATTAGCTTGTAAACGGGTGGACAAATTGTTTCAGAACTCGGTCAAAAATTGATATTTTTCGATGATTCAAAGTTCATTACAATGGGAAAACCCATAGGTATCGATCCATGTGCCTTGAAGCCCGTTATTTCCTGTCAAGAACATTGAAAAAGGGGTCAAAGTTGCGTTTTCCCACTATTTTGGACCAGTTTATAGTAATTCATTCATATTTTTTCTTTTAATAGTTTTTTATCCCATTTTTGTTTTAAATGGGATCTTGAGATGTCTCGAATGATCTCAGAAATTGTTTCCAGTATTTTCCTGGCGTTTTAAAACAAAATTGATTTGTTTATTTGCATTTTTCATACGTTTTTGGAGTTCTAGAAATCTTTGAAACAAGCAGTAATTAAAAACTCATATTTAGTTTTATTGTTATTCAATGCACACCATTTTAAAGCTTAGAGTGTTTACTTTTCGAATGTTTTTTTTTTTTTTTAATAAAGTTGCTCCATTTTCCAGAAATCGGGAAAATTGATTACACCGGAAAAAACCGGACTTTTTTTTAAATACTTCTTGTTCCCCGCTGTTCATTTTTTGAACATTAATACCCAGACCGAAGTGAAGCTGATATTCTCACCTTTCCATTTCTATCAATTGATCCGCGTATGTGAGCGTGGTTCTTAACTGTTTGTTAGAATTATCTCCCCCATTTTTACGCTCTCCGCCTGAGATCCATGATATTCCATCATAACCTAACCACTTGTACCCACGCGCCACACGCTCACCTTAATCGTCTGCTTTTGTTGGTTATAATCTCTGTTGTTTTTGGAGTCGTTATTGTCGGTATTATTGATAGTATTTTAGAAAAATATTGATAGTATTTTATCATTATCAATTGAGTTGTTAAAAAAAAAGTGAAAAGTGAAAAATTCGACGTCATTCTTGAATTTTCAAGAATTCTTGAATGTGATTTTTTGTCAGTGCAAGACAGGCTGCGAGAAGAATTGTTCATGTTTGAAAGCCGGACTGAAATGCTCGCCTGTCTGTGGTTCGTGTCAGTCGACACAGTGTTTTAATTATAACAAAAATGAAGGTATTTTCCCGGAAGAATTAGAGATGGATCGAGACCCAGAAGGGGTTGAAGGGGATGAGGATGAAATAGCTGTCGAGACAGCAACACAAGGGTTGGAAAAACAATTTTTTTTTTGCACTTTTCTATTAAATTTTGCAACGCAAATTACATAGAACATTCGGCAATATAGATGAGATACCCCAAGCGCTACTTTACAGAAAAAATCCCGTAGAATCCGCCAATAATTGTCGAAAGATCGATTGGTTCCCGGATTTCCATTCATAGGCCCCATAATTTAGTGAGCAGAGGTATGCCGCTGGCGCCATCTACAATTGGTCTCCAGTCCAAAACATGAAAATCAATGTATTCCCAACTCCCTCGAGCGGAAATTCAGTGAGAAACTAACATTTCTATTCAGTGCAAAAATTCGGGTTTTTTCGAAGACCGTTTTTGCAAAAAAATATTCGTCTTGCGAAAAAAATGGTAGATAATGATACGATCTTCATTTTTTATCTAATCAAAAATTGTCTAATTTGTATATTTTGGCAGATATTAGCGGGAAACCATTTTTTCGGACTTTAGGGGCCATTTTGGGCCCTTTCCGACCCAGCAGTGTTGGTAAAAGTTTTCGTCCTTGAAAGCAACCGTCAAGACCTAAGAATTGAGCCACAAAGGAAATCTGGACCGACTTAATGACAGCTTTGCATATTTTCAGGTCTTCAGTTACTGGATTAATAGGTAATAGCCGTAGAAAAAACATATTATTCAACTCGCAAGGGATGCTCATTTCCTACTCGTATGATTTACAGCATTCTTTTTGATCACATTAATTTTATTTAATAATAAAACATTCCATTAAATATCTTAGAAGAAAATGTAATACTTCATTATGGTGCTAATAACCCAAGTCCGTCCCTGTCACAGAGTTCTGGTTCCTTCCACTCAGCTGGCGTGTGTATTTGTTACATCACTGGGGACCTATTTTCAAACCGTGTGAGTACTCATTTCTCTCAAGATTTCAGGAGAAATGTCATATGTCAACGTGGAAACTGTATTTTGAAAACCAGTGACTACCTCATGACTACTCACTGACCTTTTCTCTCGGTTTATTTCGAGAGAATTCATATTCTTAGGAGAATTTGACCACGTGATTAGGGGCGTGTGTACTTGTGTACCCTTCCTCCATGTGTGTACCCATAACCGATGTGTGTACAAGGCCAAGTCACATACTATAGGGATGGGCAAGTGAAAAAAAATATCGATATATATCGAATCGATATTTTTAAGCTGTATCGATTATTATCAAGTAAAAAATATCGATATATATTGATATATCGACATTTTTGTAAAAGCGTGTTTGGTGAACTAAAAGTGATACCAAAACATTCAATTCACAAATAATGAATGCACATGTAGAAAACAAGTATTTATTTTATTTAATGAAACAATTTTAATCAAATCAACCTCAAGTCGCCATTACAAATACACTTCGTCACACGTGACAGTTGACACTAAAGTCACTAGTTACCACCAATGAACTGGAGTGGGGTAGAAAGCCAATGTACATATTGTATCAATAGAACAAGGTGCGACTCTATGGGCGCAGCCATTTTGATTTCTCATCTCACTCGGGAGTATTTATAACAACCATTTTCTGTTTCACATTGTTATTGTTCAATCCACAAGCTGGTGGATCAGACAATAACAAAGTGAAATAGAAAATGGTTGTTATAAATACTCCCGAGTGAGATGAAAAATAACCTGTCTTCGCCCATAGAGTCGCATCTCAAGCCTATTGACAAGCATTCTACCCCACTCCAGTTCATTGGTTACCACAAACAACAGATACACATGCCGCGTTTGAATATCCACATCGGATGCATCTGAGATGTGAATTTTTTATCACGTGATAGAGAATTAGATCTAAATGTAGATGTAATAAACAAACGCTCTGGACTTTATTGGTCACGTGATAAAATGACAATGACAAGTTAGAAGTTTATACTTTTTAAATTTGTCTTTTGAGACTACAAATCAACCTAAATTTGAAATCTAAACAAAAATTAAACAAACTATAACCACTTTTATATGTGACTTTTATATTCATGCTTAAACAAAGGATAAATTGACAAACTTTGCTTCACAGAACACTTTCTGGCATGGAACGAACATCTCATTCACATCTCATTTCAAATCGAGATGTAAAAAATGTAATCTGGACAGGTACATCTCGGATAAACAAACGCAGATGTAGATGTAGTAGATGTGTCCGATGTGGATAAACAAACGATCGAGATGTAAAAAATGCATCGGATGTGGATATTCAAACGCGGCAACATACTATAGGTATGTTCCAATAGCAGTACAGAACCGTTTTGAATGTATCTGCGCATGAGCAGTAAGATTTAACTATTCTATTTTTCATACTACTCATGCGCAGATAAATTCCGAATGGTTCTGTACTGCTGATGGAACAAACCTTATACTAACTTAATTAAAACATATATCGAATTCGATACTCGAAAATAAATATCGATTATCGATTAATGAAGAATAAAAAATATCGACGATATTTATCGAAAATTTTATAAAAAAATATCGATTATTTTTACCCATCCCTAACATACTACCTTTCTCTCGATAGAGCACTCCTTTCTCTCAATAGAGCACTCCTTTCTCTCAATAGAGCACTCCTTTCTCTCGAGTTTGAAAATAACCCCTGGTCTCTTTAACAGGGTTGTTCTTGTCATTGCTTTCGTAATAAATCTATTATTTTTTAGATTTAAATGTTGTTATTACGTTTTTCTAAAATGTATTACATACTATTTATTCAAGAAAAATGCCTGAGAAAATTCCCTTATATGCACAGTTAATTTTTTACATTTAAAAATAATACTATCCTCAGACCGCGCATGCTCAAACAGTTTGAATTATGTCTGAAACAAACTATTGAACGATTTTTTTTGTGACGTATAAAAAGTATATTTTAATATGGACTCACGTGCCTAATTTTAAAAGAATCCTAGCTTAAAATGACATTTATTTACCTTTTACTCAAACTCTATTACTGAAATCTAGGTACATACTACGTTTATTATGATTTTTTTTGCCCAAGAACAACACGGCTCTTTAATCTTCATATTATCTTTAATCTAATTAGTTAGGTATCGAGCCAATAGCCCAATCATGATATAAATAATAACCCCAGATGATTTTATATTCTAACCCTGTATATATTTATAACACGTTGTCGTTCTGTAGAATACGCTGTATCCGACCGCAATGTATAAAATTCCAAACGATAAAATGATACGGAGTGTAATTTTGTTGATGACTTCGCTAGGCACACACAAGCAGGGCAAAGCACAGCCGGGGCCCGATACCGATAGAGAGAAAACAGAAACCCATAGCCGTTGTGTTGTGTGCGGCGTAAACGTAAAAACCATTTCACCATTCACCGTGCCTGCCTGCCGTAATCATCGTTGGTTTGTTGGTTGTTTCGTCGTTTTGCTTGCTTGCTTGCTTGCTCGCCTCGCTCGAAATTCAGATAGCACAGGAAATGAGGCGCGCTGTTGCCGGATTGTGTAAAATATCGTTGCGGTTAAGGAAATTTTTCTTCCTTAAATATCGAATCTTTATTTGTTTAAATATTAAAATACGTTGTAATAGTAAAAAAAATAGTCATATAAAAAAAAGTTCTTTAAAGACATCTGATTGAGCATCGAACCTAGGAATTTCTGCCTGTTTTGTTTCTGATCAATCAGATGACTCTATTTATTTACATATTTACATATTTTACATATAATTATTTATCACTTAACAAAAGATACAATATTTAAAAATAAGAACAAGGGACGAAGAAATTCGACAGATTAAACCGATAAATAAAAAAATAAATAAAAAATAGACAGTACCTTAGGAAAAGTAGACAAAAAAGACGATGCGCATGTGCCTTTTGGCTTTTGATATGTTTTTTATTTATACTATCGTCATGAATTCCTAATCCGACCCTGTGTACGCACGCAACCGACTCGTGATCGAAGCAATCCTGACGTGTGGAAACAGCCGGACCGCGTCTCGAATATACAAGAAACGACGAAATGCCTGCCGCTGATGCCCTAGAAATAGCTGGAACGGCGGGGAGTGCCGTTTAGTCATAGAATGGAATCTTCGCGAACCTCTAGCATTTTCCAGTAGCGGAGTTGGACTAATATAAATAGCCGACGTATCAGCGCCGAGTTTAGTTGAATATAGAACATTGTATTGAAAAGTTAAAGTGTAAGACATAAATTAGAATTGTTAGTTATGTTATGTTGATAATGGGGTGTTAATACACTGCGACCTAAAAGATCTATTGTGCCCCCTTCTGTCGCCACTGCACTAAGGAAATGTCTCAATGCCTATAGCGACCCTTCCAATCCTATTTTCTCAAGGAAGTGTAGGATTTGAAGTGGCTTCAAGTTAGGTAAGTCTCCCTCTTCTATTTGATATCCTCCTAGATATAGTGAGTGCCCTTGGATTCTGGAGTGCTACACATTCAGTTAGGATGTGAATGGAGGTTTCGTCCTCCTCCTCACAGAATCTGCACTCACTATCCTCTACTACTCTCAGTTTACTTAGGTGTCCTTTTAGTCGGCAGTGCCCGGTAAGGATCCCTGTTACAATACGTAGCCTGTTCTTGCTCAGGCAGATGCACGCTTCCGATCTTTTTTGGTTATATTCACCCAGAAGTATCTTGGCCTGTCTCAGCCCCAAGAGATTGTTCCAATTATCGGTTCTTCTACTACCCAATTCTTTTTTAATCTCTTCTAATATTATGTTACTGCTGATACCGCAGAACGGCTCAGGTCCTACAAAGGGTGTTTGAGCCCCTTTCCTTGCAAGACTATCTGCAATCTCGTTACCCTGTACCCCGTTATGTCCCGGGACCCAAGTGAGAGTAACTCTTGTTAGTTAGTGTCTAAATATTATATAAATTAAATAGTACGCCTGAAATAAATTGTAAATAGTGTGTTTTTAAATAAATAAACTTTAAATAAATTAGACTTTCGTCACACTATGTTATCATTAGATCGTAATTTTTTTTTATTTGTTATTAAATATTTTTTTATTTCAATTTTAAACTTTTTTGTTTTGATTATTTGCCTGAGGTGTATCGGAATTATGTTAAAAAAATTTGGGCCAAAGAATGATAATGACCTTTGACTAAGTGAATTTTTGAAAAATTGTACAGGAATCTCCATATTAGCGACTGAGCGTGTTAAGCGGGTATTTTTTTGAGTAAAATTTTCAGCATTGGAATATATTCTCATTATACATTGATAAGCAAAAAATAATTTGACGTTTAGTATGTTCGATTCATCGTACAATTTATTTGTGGAAAATAGTCTCTCTTTTTTTAGGATAATTTTTAAAATAATATTTTGTGTTGTCTCTACAATTTTAATAGTGGTGTTAAATGCTCTACCCCATGCTACTATGCAATACCTTAATATAGATTCCACTAGAGAGTTATATAGTATCATTATATTTTTCTTTGAAAGAATATCCCGGAGAACATAAAATTTGTGCATTAGGGCTCTCAGTCTATTACTAACATGGACAATATGTTCAGTATGTATTGATCAATTATTACACCTAGGTATTTAATTTGAGAAACTTTTTCTATCAAGGGGCAGTACAATCGTTTTTTTTTTTTTTGACAGTCACTACTATGCAATTTTATACAAAAACTGTTAGGTTGATTAACGATGGTTGAACTAACAGTAATGCATTTTGTTTTCAAAACATTTAAAGTTAGTAGATTGTTATTTAACCATAAACTTATCTTTATCAGGGCCGTTTCTCCAGTGAGTTTAACCTCTTCCCATTCGTTTCCAGCGAAAACAGAATTGGGCCCAATACTGTTCTTTGTGGGACCCCCATCTTTACTACTGATTTAAAACTTCCTCTGGGTTCTATTAGATAAATAATCCCTCAGAAGCCTTAATGCTAAACCCCGTATGTCATAGTTATTTAGTTTGTGAAGTAAAATGTTATGGGAAACGGTATCAAATGCTTTGGCCAAATCAAGAACATATGATTATGAAAAAATTAATTAAACTACTTTTTACTGCATTTTCAAAATTTTTAGCTAAGTTGTTGATAACAGAAATTTGCCTATAATTTGTAAGCTCACTAGGGTCTCCGGATTTGTATACAGGTGTGACAATTGATTCCTTCCATTAACTTGGAATTTTTCCTGAAAGCAAATATTAAGGATATGCGTTACAGTAAGAATAATATATTTATTTATATTTTTTATTGTAGTTACTGTTAATTTATCTGGACCAGGTGCGGAGCTATTTTTTAATTTGCTTATTAAAATAGTTACTTCATTTTTTGTTACGGGTTTAAAGAATATGTTGTTTTCAACTTTATCATTTTTAAGAAAGTTTACTGCTGGTAGTACCTTATGTATTTTATTTGCCATATTTTCACCTAAATTTATAAAAAAAAATATTAAACTCTTCAGCTTTTTTTTTATTGTTTATATTATCATTATTTTCTGATTTTATTTTCAATTTGCTTAATTTTTTTTTTGTACTACCTGTTGTGTAATTAATGATTTTCCATATTTTTTTATAATCGTTTCCGGCTTGTGTAATTTTATTTTGATAATAGTCATTTTTTGTTTTTCTTATTAAATTCAAGTTCTAGGGTGTATTTTTTTGTTAGTTTTTTTAGAGAGTCTCTTTTTGTATTGAAAGTATTAAACCTCTTGTTATCCATGGTTTTAGTTTAATTATATTTTTTGTTTTAATTGTAGATTTAGTGCATTTTTGAATTTGTTAATTTAGCTTATTGAAAAATAAATCGTATGCTTTTTGTGGTTCAGCCGTATTAATTACATCATTCTAATTTTCTCTGCTTAAACAATGCTTTAGATTATCAAAATTTATCATGGTCACTTTGTTTTTTGATTGTGGTTCCCCATTTTTTTGTGTCAATGATACAATTGCTTTTTTAAGGTTTAAAATGTAATATTTACATTTATACATATTGATTCATTGTTTAATAGTAACTGAAATGGTGTTTCGGTAGTTTAGAGATTTTATTGTTTTATTTTTGTTAAGAGTACCTACATGCAGGTTGTTAAATAAAGAAAATTTGTGTAACCTACATTATAATAAAATAATACCTAGAATATAAGAAATAATAAATTAAATTTTCAAAGTAATTGTTTGGTGAGAAAAAGTCAAATATCTGCGGCATTATTAAATATAATATATATAAAAAACATTAAGATGACATTAAAGTCCATATTTTAAAGTTATTTTATATACAGGGTTGTCAATAACTTCAGTTTAGAACAAACTTATGTTTTTTAAAAGAATTTCCCTATATTTTATGTTATATTTAAATAATTTGAATCAACCTCAAATAAGATCATTTTCGTGAATGTATTTTATTTACCGAAAAACTGACATTAATCAAAATCATTTAAAGATTGTACAAAATCATTAGTACATAACAACAAAGATTAAAAATCAATAATTACAGCGTATTTCACACGATTAAATAAGTTTTATATGATAAAATCACATTGATTTCAAATTGAAAACCAATTTTTTACAGTAAAAATTTTAGTCAACATTCAAGTCGACGAACTACTTTTTCAATTCGTAACAAATCAGTACAGAGTGAGTCAAAACTCAAATACATAATTTTCTAATTATTTTTACTTTCCTATCTCTATCCCCGATAACTCATGAACGGATACAAAGAAAAACACCAAATTTTAAACTTAAGCTTTATTCCGGCCTGTGGTGAACTGATTAGATTTTGGGCATAGTCGGAACATTTGGGGGAGTACTTTATTGGGGGTCATTTTTATATTTAATAAAATATATCTGTTATTTAGGTTTGGAGAAGAAAATTCTTCAAATAAAAGTTACTTCTTATATTATTTTCTATAATTTGTCCTATACATATCCAGACAACACACCAAATCCCAGAGATATCCACAGAATATCTTTTGTGGATATCCAATATATCCACAGGATATTAGAAATATTCCGTGGATCTAATATGGATATCCAAATGTCCGTCTATATCCAAATGTCCGTCTATATCCAGAATATAGAAGATATCATATAGATATCCAGCAAAATATCTAATGAGTATCTTCCAGACAATACAATAAATCCCCACAGATATCCACAGAATATATTCTGTGGATATCCAATATGGATATCCAACCAATGTCCGTCTATATCCCAGGATATAGAAGAATTCGGATATTCAGCAAAATATTTTATAGGTATCTTTAGTAGAGGTTCATAAGTAACCAATGATTATTGATTAAAGTCGAAAGAAAATAGCAGAGATAAAAAATATTTTCAACACTATGCCTTTGATTTTGCCCACTAAGGAGAAAGTTATCCTTATTAAGAATCTTCAGCAATAAATGGAAATTCTCGACTCCAGTCTCTAATGGAGTCTGATTGTGAAATAAATTTCGATCGAACTCAATTACGGCGGCTTGAGCATGAGTAGATGCGAAAGTAGTATCGCCATCTATACTTAGTAAGCAAAATCAAAACTTACATCTAGTGGATATCCACGATGGTTTGCGTTCGCGCCTAGACTTTGATATATTTAGTGGATGTCCACGGGATATTGAATACACCTTATAAAAATTAATTTTAAATATCTGAACGGTACTATTAGCCATAATGGCGAGCACAATGGCGTAATTTTTTAATAATTTGCTATATAATTACTATTATTTATGGGCATTTGCATGTCTATAAATTACAGATCATGGATATAAAATAGATATCCACCATGGACTGGACATTCAGTGGATATTGGGATGTTCAGTAGATATCCAAAGGATTTGGTGTGCTGTCTGGGTATTTTATATAACTATTCATTAGTACCATAATTATACTTTCATTTGAATTAAGCATTTCCTATAGATACCTAAAGTTAATAGTTTTGGGACATTTTTAAATTTAAATGAAAAAAAAAGATAATTTTGAAAATAATTTAATTTTAACTGACCACTGATTCATTAGTAATTAGAATTTAACCAACTGTAATTTATTATCTACTGATTAAGTTTTTAACAATAAATACTTTTATATTCAGTAAAAAGGAAAATTAAAATAGCAACCACTGTGTAAAGAATATAATAAGAGTATCTACGAGGTGTGGCAGAAAAGTAATGAGACTGATTTTTTAATTTACAAAGTTTTTATTTCTTTCAAACATCAATGTTATCCCCTTAAAAGTAGTTCCCTTGGACAATTACACATCGATGGAGATGTTGTTCCCACTGTTCGTAGCAGCACTAGAAGTCTTTAACCGTTATGGTTTTCAGCATGTCCGTCCCGAAATGACGGCCTTTAAGGATATTTTTCAGTTTAGGAAAAAAGAAGAAGTTACAGGGAGTGTATACTGTATAAAGCCGTCCTTGAAAGGCACAGAAAAAGGGTAATTCGCGTGAGATCAGACATTGTAGAAAAATGGTTACTCTATCATGACAAGGCCCCATGTTACACTGCCCTCTCCATAACAGAATTTTTGACTTCAAAAGGTATTCCTGTTGTTTCCCATCCCACTTATTCTCCTGACCTCAGTTCTTGTGACTTCTTACTTTTCCTAAACTGAAAAATGTCCTCAAAGACCCTCATTTTAGGACTTTAGAAATCATCCAAAAGACTGTAAACGACATGCTGAAAACCATAACGGTTGAAGACTTCCAGCGCTGCTACGAACAGTGGGAAAACGTCTCCATCGGTGTGTAACTGCCCAAGGGAACTATTTTGAAGGGGATAACATTGATGTTTGAAAGAAATAAAAACTTAGTAAAGTAAAACATCAATCTCATTACTTTTCTGCCACACATCTACTTACCGCTTACTGTTATTATTTTGGGTTGAAAAATTTCACTACTTGACTGAGGCTCTTTCCACGGCACAGCGCTTTCATCAAATGCGTTCAAACGAATGAAAGATGCGAGTCTTAGCTCTAGTGACCGGTTCGAACAGGAATTTCCTTGTTTTTATAACACGTGCATCTAGTAAACACGCATTTAAAAGTAATTATAATTAAAATATGTAATTGTATTTATAAATGTAATTGTAATTGGAGAAAGTAATTGTAATTGCAAAAGTATTTGCACTTATGAAAAGTAATTGTATTTAGAAAAAATAAATAATATAATTACAAAGTACAATTACTCCACAGATTTTGATGCAAATTACTTTTAAAAAATATTTGTAATTATTAAAAGGAATTACACTACAAATTAATTGTGAGATTGATGCGATTATTTTTAAAAAACAAATATTTTATAATAATATATAATATATTATATTAAAACACTTTCCAAAAATTAATTTCTTACTTTAAATATACCATAAATAAAGCCATCCAAAGCTTTCGCGCAGATACCAAGTGTATATTATCGAATATACAGTTCATCAAATTTCTAGAGGTGTTCGACGCCCAGACAGAGAACGCGCTACGTGTGACTAAGATAGCTATTGTACAGTCTGCTAAACAAGTTATTTTAAATAGTTTTTAATATTTTTAGGTAATTAAATTTTAAAAGTGTGGAATAGTTTAGGGATTAAATTGGTCTGATTGGACTTTCTTAGAACGTTTTTAAAAGCAGCTAAAGATAGTATGTAGAATTGAAAATAATTATTATGCCATAAAAGGTGTTTTGGAATTCCTTCAACCTTTTGAAATTGAGTCAGAAAATATAAATTTTATAGGATAGCGGAAAATACCTATAATTTTTTTGTAGGCCTTTGTAAATCGTGGAAATAGTTTATATTTTATTTCTACCTTATTAAGGAAAATGGTACCTATTATTAATAACGGTTGTTTCTGAAACATTACTAAAATTTTCGAAATTTTGTTTTTCTACAAAATAATAAACTATACTATTTAGAAAAAAATTTATTTCTCTTATAATTTTATAAAAAATAACAGGGGAATATTTACATTTCTTGATCTATTAAACAAAACGATAAATTATCTCGACGAATGACACCATGTTCTAGTACGGAAGCTAGCTTTACATTTTTGTTGGTGGTTTCATGGGTTTCATATCAATTTTTTGTAATTGTAGTTTACACTTACATATACCTCTTAACACTTGTTTGCTTTATTAAAAAAGTGTGTTGTTGTGATTTACGTCGAAATAAGTCAAAAACAACTTGAAATCCCATATAAAATCAAAAAGGAGAAACGGAAAAAAATTGAGCCTGTAAATGAACACAACTCAGAAACAAAAATAGCTATCTAATAATAAAAAAATAAAATTTGATTCTTGTGCAGCTTCATCTATATCATTAACGGTTTTTGGTTTTCTAATGGTTTTTCTTGGTGATGAAAATTCCGATATCTCACGGTTATCGATTCTTTTTTTCTCTCCAGAAATGCGGACGACAGTGTTTTTAGATACTCCTGTGGCTGCAGCAACACGATCATTTACATTTTTAAATGGTATTGAAGGTGAATTAAAGTTTCCTTCTCTTCTCATAAACTCTATAACATTGGCTATTATTTCGCGAGATTGACTGTTAATCACGCGGCCTCTTAATTTGCTATTAAACTCCATACTTAGGTTCTATTAAACTGTAATGAGCAAAAAACACAAACGAAAATAAAAGAAATGTTTTAGCGAAATTTACATCTGACATTTACGTCTGAATGAAATAGTGAAATACTTGATGCGCAGAGTGTACTTTCATTGCGTAAATCCGTCGGGATGCCTGTCAGTAGTGCTTTCTCTGTCTAGCCGTCGAAAGCCTCTAGAAATTTTATGAACTGTAAGTAATAATAACAACAATAATAACAAAAAAATACGATCAATAATTATATGTATAAAATTCCTTTACTATTTCACCTTAGAATATAAATAAAATCAATTTAAATGTAGTTAATCATTTATTTAAAAAATAATTCCACTAGATAAAGAAAGAAACCTTTCGAATCCGTCGTCGAAGTAATAAATAGAAATATTATCTGCAAAGAAATTACTATTAACACAATAGTTACAATATACCGACAAATTTGGCCAGCCCGCGTTTCAGGTGGAGATGAATACCGAGAAAGATAGGCGTTCCAATAGACTGAACGGAGAAAGATAGAATTATTACATAAATAAAGAGAGGGTTGCGTACAGAGATATTCTATGAAATGGATGAGGTACCTCTCAACTTCGACCGAACGGAAAGCGGCACAACAACCTTAAATACATTAGATCGCACCTTTTTGGGGAAGGCCACCCCAGCCCCTGTCTAGCTACGCCAATGTGGATTTTCAAAAAAATAATTTTATTTAGGCGATTTACATAACGTAATTTGTTACTTATCATGTTACTTGTAACACCTGGTAAATGCAAGCTCTTATAAAGCATATTTTACCAATAATGCGCTGCATAGGTCTTCAATAATCGATTCTGTAACCTAGGTATAGATTTTTGAGAGATTGGCAACCCAGACTATTTCTTTCATAATTTCTAACACGCGGCGGTTGAAATTATGATTTGTCGGAATAGAAATCAGATTTAGAGTGGCCCCGTCGTAATATTATATACCTACAATATTGTAGAAAGTTGTTTGGAATATAGGTATTTTAGTAGGATTAAAGGTATTGCGTTCTCGTGCTGCCTCACGCATATACAAGAAACGAGAAACCATATAACCATAACCATAGTAAAACCGTAGAGAATTCGCCGTAAAGCTTGGCCCAACAACGGCTGCGGATCTTGGGTCGTCATGACGTCGAATATTTAAGACAGGTCCGTACTGATGAGGGAACATTAGAAAATAAATTCTATTTAAAGGCTCCTTCCCATACACATGGGCGTCGTTTGGAGGGGGCAGGGGGAAACAGTTGCCCCCCCCCTGGCTTTTACGACTTAATCAACAATGCGCCGTAAGATATGCATTATGAACAACAATCTCATAAGAAATAATAATATTCAGGCTAATATAGTTGAAGAATATTATAGGTTGAATATATTTATTGCATATCTGGATTCACTTATTACGTCTCTTACATCACGATTTTCCGAAGACTCTAGTGTTAGTTTTTCCTATTACATCCAAAAACATAAAAATAATACTTTTTCACTACCGATCAGAAAATGAATATAGTGGAAAAATTGGGCCATTAATAATATAGCGTCCAAACATTGTGAATTTTATCCTAACATACAAAGAGCTTTAAAAATATGTATGGCTCTTCCACCAATGAGTAGTGATGTGATCATTCGAATGGTAAATCATTCGAATATTCGATTATTACCATCATTCGAATTATTTTGATAATACCAATATCATTCGACTCATTTGAAATATCTGAAATTGTAATAAACGAACTAGAGTCACTTGGGGAGCTATTTTAAAACTATGACAGTACTCATTTCTTTTAAAATTTTCATGAGAAGTGTCATACGTCAACGTGGAAATAGTATTTTTAAAACTAACTGTTTTTCTCAGTTTTTTCGGAAGAATTAATATACTCCTAAGAATTTGAATTCTTACTGATTTTCAAAATACTGTTTTCAAGCTGACATATGACATTTCACATAAGATAATCATTTGAAATCGTTTGAAAATAGGATCCCAGGTGACTCGTTGAAATATTGAGTAGAATAGGCACCCAAAATTACTTATTTTCCTTAAGTATGATACACATGCAACGTTTTTGCGTCTTCTCTTTTAGCGCATCGCGTTCTAATTGGATAGATCTCTATCAAGTCGAGGAACCACCTAATCACTCTAAAGCAAAACGGTTGCATGATAAATAAAAGTAAATATTGACGTATGACGTTTTAGACTTTGGTGTACTGCGTTCTAATTGGATCGTTAACTGTCAATATATTACCTTTGGACACATTGATCTTGACCTACCCAATCATTGATGATGGCATATAATAAATCATTCGAATATGATTCAAATACTCGAAGAATTCGAATTTTATACATCCGGGTATTCGATTAGGACGATCATTCGATTATGCCCATCACTACCAACGACAGCGTCAATCGAAAGAACGTTTAGCACGCTAAGGCATGTTAAAACATGACTGCGGTCTATTTGCTCAGTGCGAAATCATGGCAGGGGAAGCAAAAGCGATACTAGCGCAAGCTGCGGATAATTCGAGTACTTTAGGACAATATTTTGTAATTTTGGCGTATCAAATACACATATACATTTTACTTTCTTCTGAGAAAATAGGCAAAAATAATAAAATGAGCCTTTGATTACTGTATGTGGCTGAGATGCAATATTGTGACTTATTGATAAGAAACCAGTTTTAATCATTAATTTCTATGGGTTCTTTCGAACTAATAATGAAGAAAATCTAAATTATAATTGCAAATATACCAATTATTTTTGTTAATACGTTTTAATTCTATGTTATTATATATAATGGTAATGTTTTTATTTGGACATTATTTAACCTTTTCTTTGATGACAACTTATAAGTCTTAGGCAACATCTCATACATTTCTTCGTAAATACCTGCCTATGTTTTATTATTGATTATACTACTTTTTTTTAGCTGAAGTAATAAAAAAATATAATAACAAATAATTTTTTTCACTTGTTTTACAAATCCATTTACTCTTATTAAAATCAACATATATATTTTTTAATTACAAATTCTATTAAAAATTGTATTGTCAGTATACGCAAATATCGTCCGTTAGTTCATAAAATAGTTAACGCTGCTATCACGCATCGAGCAAATAATGAATAAAAATAGGCTGACTGGGCGTACATCGAAAAATAATCGTAGGAAACAAAATTTGCGTTTTCCTAGTATTTTTTTGTGTTCATCGACGTGTTTGACTGAGTTTTTTATGTTTTTTTTTATGAATTTTTTTTTTAATTATTGTGTATAGCTGTGTCTTCTTGTTTATATCTTTCTTTTATCTCACACCTTCTGTTTGTTTTTTAAAATGTGTTTTAAGTTTCTTGTTTTTTTATATTTTAGTTTTTGTCTTTTTTTGTTGGGTTATTTTATTTATTAGAGACTTGTATTGCTCTTTTTATTTTTCTTTTTCTTTTTTTTAACGAGTACACATACTAAATTTTTTTCAAAATTTTGCCATTTCCTATAGAATTGTTTAACGACGCCCATGCCCATACATTATTTATTTATTTCCAAAACGAGCCTAATTACATTTTTCTACAATAGTTATCTATCTAATTAATACAGTTAAATTCAGTTTATAATAAAGAAACATAGCTACAACAAAGTTTATATAAAACTAAAAAGTTAAAATAATAAAGCCTCGGAAATCCAACAAAGTCATATCAATTTTTTTAAGTTCCCTTGTATATTATAGTACATATAGCTACATCAAAAATACTGCAAGTAATTCCTTTGGAGTGTACGTTAAACAAGACAAGAAAGAAAAAGATAATTTTTCTACACCCCCACATGAATATTAGATAATCTACGTTCAGACTATAAAATGAAAAAGTATGCTATTGCGCTTAACTGAATGAATATATTTCATATCTATTCTATAAGTAGTGAGAACACTGCAAAAAAAGTTGTCACCAGTTTACTATTATTTAAACAAGTAGCTATTAAAAGTAATTTTAAAAAACCAACTTTAAAATCGTGCAGATGCCATCACAACATCTTAACCAAATTTATATGGGACCACCCGTGAGGTACCTTCTTACTATAAAAAAAAAGAATCATAGAAATCGGACAAGGTGTTAAAGAATTATCCCTAAACATATTTAAAAAATCGGATGTGTCCAACACATGACTTTCCTATCTAGTTATTACAGGCCTTTTCCGGTTATTTTGTACAACCTATTGCAGCACCTCTATAAATGTTTAGAGGATAAACTAAATATATACATTTTCCACATACATCTACCTCGAAACATTTTTCTATAAATATTCATTGAAAACGAAAATACTAAAAAATTTAAACTTAGCACTTTTCATACAATTTTTCCATTAGAATCCATTTTAGAAAAATAATGTATAAACAAAAATTATAGAGATCGATATCGCAAACAACTGGTAGTTCAACAATTTTTATAAAAATCTGCATTTTGCACATTTTGTCAAATTTCTCGAATACGGACCATTTCAGGAAATTTTGACATAAAGCAAAAATTATAGATAATGATATTAGAAGTAACTTTTATTTGAACAATTTCCTTCTCGAAACATAAATAATAGATATATTCCATAAAATATAAAAACGACCTTCCATAAAGTACCTCCCCAGATGTTCCGACTTTGTCCAAAATCTAATCGTTTCACGTCAGGCCGAAATAAAACTTAAGTTTAAAATTTGATGTTTTTTCTTCATCCGTTTTTGAGTTTTCTTCAAATTTCGAAATTTACACATTTTCTCAAATATCTCGAATACGGCCCATTTTAGAGAAATTATGTTTAGAATAAAAATTATAGAGAATTATATTACAAACAGCTTTTATTTAAACAGTTTTTATAAAAAAAAATTTTTTTACATTTTGTCAAATTTCTCGAATACGGACCATTTGAGGAAAATTTTGTATAAAACAAAAATTGTAGATAATAATATTAGAAGTAACTTTTATTTGAAAAATTTTCTTCTCCAAACGTAAATAACAGATATATTCCATAAAATATAAAAATGACCACCTATAAAGTATATTCCATAAAATATAAAAATGACCACCTATAAAGTACCCCCCAGATGTTCCGACTCTGTCCAAAATCTAATCAGTTCATTGGACGCTGGAATAAAGCTTAAGTTTAAAATTTGGTGTTTTTCTGTACGGATTTAGGGGACCTCAAAACGTAAAAATCCGTCGAAAACTCGAGGTCGAAAAAATCATGATTCCTATACTGTCCTTATATCTGTATACAGATAGGAAAGTAAAAAATGAAGAGTTGACGATTTTCTCATGGACCCAATTATTAAATTTTGACCAATTTTATATGGGACCACCCCTGAGGTACCCCCTTACTAAAAAAAAGAATCATTAAAATCGGAAACCGCTGAACATACATAGAAAAATGTATACCGGGTGTTCATTTTAAAGTGTTACAGTCAAATACCGCCGAAAATATGCATTTTAAAAAAAAAGTTTTAGACAAAAGTTTTATAGTTTTTTGGGGGAAATATTTTGGCTAAATTCATTTTTTTGTAGTTGGCCATAATATGGCCATATCGAGGTGGACTTTGTTTTTTTAAATGGGAATCCCATTTTTTTCTTACATATTCTTAAAGTACATAAAAAAATAAGAAACTTTTGAGGGAAATATTTTTTTTATTGGACTTTTACTTTTTGAGTAACAGCTACTTGAAAATGTTGCTGCGCGAAAAAAAAGTTGACCATATTATGGTTAGCTATAAAAAACGATTTTAGCCAAAAGTTTTTCCCCACAAAACTATAAAACTTTCGTCTGAAACGTTTTTTTTATAAAAAGCGTTATATAGCTGTAACGCTTTAAGTTGAACACCCGGTATATAGCGAAGAATTGAGAATCTCCTCCTTTTTTGAAGTCGGTTAAAATTTTTAAAAAAGTGATAATTCTGTCAAACTAACTGTCAGTATATTTTTTAGTTATTGCCATTTTTGACACTTCCTAGTGTGCATTATGAAGATAAAATTTTGGGGATCACGAATTTTACTGAATGTAATTACTACCTTGCATTTGGAAGTATTAAAAAGTAATGTATTTTTTAATGACCCATCTGAAATTAAGACCAATTCATTTTGTTGGTCTAGTCTAGATAGTCATCTAAAGTGGATAGTTTCTTAAAAACTTTTAGATCATCTGTATACATGAGGTACTCTGATGTAATATGTTCTCTCTACATATTACCATTACCATTGATAAATATTTAGGGAAATAGAGGGCCTACATTGGAGACCTGTGGTATCCCAGGGCCTGAAACATTTGTATAATATACTTTAACACTACTTCTCTAAATTCAAGTTAAAGATAAGTAAATACACGTAGACTGCATGTGACTGTACTAGTAAACTAGTTATATTAAGGGTTTTTAAAAATAATACTCGATTTTATTAAAATATATTTTTTTTAAATTATTAATTCACATTTTATTTTAATAAATATTAAAAACTGTACAAATTAGTGACAGAAAATCATTATATACACAGTATGTGTATTCAAGTTTTACGAAAAAACTTAGTCTTATCAAAAGATGTGTATAGACCAGTGGTCGCCAACCTCTCAATGTGTTGAGCTACTTTGTTAATTTTGGAATAAACAGCGAGCTACCTACACGGAAGCCACGTAACGCAACGTAAATGAAATAATCCACAGTTAATTTATCATTAAATGTATTTATTTTACTATTTAACTGGTAATACATAATAGGTACTAATAATAAACTAATAACAAAATAACTATACTAGTACGTTCTTGTTCATAGCTACATTCCTACCTACCAAACGAAGGTGTTTAAAAAATAAACACAAACTTTTATCCAACCACAACGGCATGTCTCGTAAGATTTAAAAATAGTTAATAATAACAACAAAAAAGTAACGCACTATCATGAACATAAACATTGCAAAATAAAAAAGCACGTTCAATGAGAAGGCTGACACTCAGACTCATCGATAATTTTTTTAATGTTTGCAGTATAATTTGATACAGCCATTCGAATACAATTATCCAAATGTTCATCTGTAAGTCGATTGCGATATTTGTTCTTAATAAACTTCATATTGGAAAAAGAAGATTCACACAAATAGGTTGAAGTGAATAATGCTTTCACTTTCAAGGCAACACGGCATAGAACTGAATATTTGTCTTTACTTACAATAGGCCAGATACATTTGGTACTTGAGACTAACGAATTTAAGGCTAAATCATTTTGAAACTCAATTACTTCCATTTCTGTTGCAGCGATGTCTTCGCCAAAGTTCTGCATAACACAAGTTGCAAACTGTTGGATATCAATTTCCATAAAGAGTGAAACAACAAACTGCGCTAATAAAGCCATTTCGTTGAAATCCTTAAAATGATTTTTGAAGTTATTCTTCGGGGTAGAAACTATTTCTACCTAATATTTGCTGTCATAGGGTTCTAATGGATTTTGAGATATTTTTTCTAAAAGAATAGGAAAATGCTTGGCATCGCTGTTAATTAGGTTTTGTTCCCAAAACTCCAGCTTTTTGATAAATGCTTTTATATCAGAAATCATTTCCGCTAGTTCTTTGTCTCTCCCCTGAAGCTGCAAATTAAGTTCGTTTAATTTCTCTGTAATGTTCACGAGAAAACCAAAATCTCTAAGCCAGATTGAATTTTCTAGTTCCGGAATCGGTTCATCGCGTTGTTTGAAAAATTGAACTATGCCAGATAGGACATCATTAAAACGTTTCAGCACCCGTCCTCTACTTAACCATCGGACTTCAGAGTGAAGGAGTAGGTCCCCGTATTGACATTCAACTTCATCGGCCAAGGTTTTGAATAATCTTCTTTGTAACGCTTGAGCTCTAATCTTGTTCACAATTTTTACCACCAGATTCATAACGTTGTTTAGTTTCAGGAAATTTCCACATAATGCTTGCTGATGGATAATGCAGTGTTAACAGAGAAATTGCGGAAAAGTTTCATCTTTACGACATAACGCCACCAGACCCTTATCACAACTCACCATAGCTGGATCGCCATCGGTTGTCAAGCCTACCATTTTCGATATTGGAATTTTCTCGGAAGAAATAATATTTTTTAAATGAGAAAACAACTCCTGTCCAGTAGTGTGTCCTTTCAGTGGAATAAACTTCAAAAGATCTTCTTTAATCGTAAAATCACTAAAAACCATCCTGACGAACACGGCCATCTGGGCAGTGTCAACGACATCTGTTGATTCATCCAGTTGAAGTGAAAAATAAACACAGTTATCTAAGTCAGTTCTTGACTGTAAAAAAATATCATTGCTCATTACTTCTACACGTCTCATCACTGTATTAGCAGAAAGTTGCATAGATTTTATAGCTGAAACTATCTCGTCTTTATTTCTAAAGTTGGCAAATAACGAATCAGCAACTTCTAAAAACGCCTGTTTTATCATTTCCCTGTCTTCATAAGGTTTCTTTTTTTGTGCAATTATCTGGGACACACGGTACGATGCTTCAGTTGCAGCCTTATTTTTGTCGACTGTTCTTAAAAATATTGATTGTTGTCCAATTAACTGCTTTTTTAACTGTTTCAGTTTCTCCTTTCTGGCGGCAGAATGTAGTGGGAATGATTTTTCAAAATTAGAATGTACAGTTTTATGATGTCTCTCAATATTTCCTTTTTTAGCAACGGAGACCGAAGTATTACATAACAAAGACACATTTTTATCTTTAACTTCTGTAAAAAAGTATTGCTCTTCCCATTCCAAATGAAAGTGGTATATCTTTACCTTCTTACAACTGCTTGCCATAATATTATTTTTTGTTGTTCTCTACTAACCCAACCGCTGGACGTTGGTTACGCGTTCAGTTTTAAACTAAGCTAGACATGGGTAACGCAGCGCTGCGTTGCGTTATTGCGTTAACGCAGTTGTATGCGTTATGAGCGTTGATACACCAGCTGTTACTGTATCAGCGCAACGCAATTTTCGATTGAGTCGAAAGGATCGCGAGTTGTTGGTGCGCCATGCGCCAGGCACTGATTGCGTTTTCCGTGACGAGTAGAGAATGTACTCGTAATGTAGATTACCCAAAATCTATCAAGTAATTATGTTCTTTGCAACATGTCACATCATTTTTTGTAGGATTGTAGGTCGAATTTTGTGGATTTTAACCTTGTACACTGTCAGTTTTTAGTTCTTCCCTTTTTGATTAGCTACTAGTATACAAAAGTTATATCCTTTTTATATAAATTGAAATGTTTGTATTCTTTGTAAAATCCGAACACAATGAAATAAAAAATGGGTGCATTACACTGTTATATTTTCGTTTTTTTTTAAACATAATTTAGTTAAATTCCCAATTGCGTTATTGCCTTGAACACGGTTTGACCCTTATAAAAGGACAGCCCGCGCTGAATAACACCGGTATCATCACAATATATCATATATTGTGGGTATCATGCGATACACCGAGGTGCATCGACTTCATTCGGCTCAGGCAGTGGTGTGACGCAATAACGCAATTGCGTTAACGCAATGAGTTGGCGCAATAGAGTGCGCCGGAGTTAGTGTATCAACGCAAAGAATTTTAGTGCGTTACCCATGTCTAAACTAAGCGCAATGTCGCCGCGCCGTGCGTATTTATCCCGTTCAAAGCAATCCTGATTCTTGAACACTAACGCGCTGGTCCGGCTGGTCGGTTCTAGCCGATTCTAGCTTGATGGCGCCAGCGGCAGATCGCTCACCGCAACGTTGCCGCTGTTTATGTTTAATATTATGACAATTAGATTTTTATGTGGAATTTTCGCAAGCTTCTCTGATTTTTGCAGTTTGTATTTTTTAAATTAAAATCGTTGTGAGAGCTACCAGAATTGCCTCCGCGAGCTACCGGTAGCTTGCGATCGACAGGTTGGCGACCACTGAGTATAGACCATACAATTAATTTGTAGTGTAGACGAAAAAATTTTTGAAAACTATTTTATCGTACGCATGTATATTTTATTGCATATTTACTGTGTTTTAATTTCATAAAAAAATATAATGTACCTATTGGTTTTATCTTTTCATCGTTCACTGAAATTGTCATCTCTCTCAATTTTCCCAACGAACATTCCTAGTAGTGTCTAAACTATAAAATAATAATATTTGGCTTTCGTTATAACCAATTGCCCTTGTACCTGATAATAATAATTATCTTTTTTTTTTTTTAATTTAATTTGGCCATCTGTATTGGCTAGATATTTAATTTTTTTTTTAGAATTCCCATTTCTAGTGTCATTTTGGAACAAGAATATGGACATTTAATTTCAATTATTATTATTATTATTATTAGGGAGTTTCTTTTAAATTCTCAAACAAAAAATGAAATTATACTGATGATAAATAACCAAAATACATAGATAATGCTAAAATAGTGAACCGTGAAAACAGTCTCTACTACAGACAAACATTTTAAAAAATAATTTGTAGTCATTCTACGTTTAATAAACCGAGAGAAAGGAAAAATAATCAACCTATTTATAATTTTTACCAATTTTTAACAAAACCCGTCTATTGGTTTGTCAGATACAGTCAATGTCCCCCTGTATATGATAGTTACGGATCACCATAGAAATAGCATTTCTGTAAGGCACCTTATTCTGCACCTGAAGTTTTTCGGTAACGATTCCTCTTTTACAATCTAAAAATTTGAAAGCCCGTTCGACGCCCACCACTGGCCCGCTATTCCTATCATCAACGTGGTCCGTTAGAATAGAATATCTTTAAGTTATTCATGAGAGTTATACACGAGGCAGAAGGTATTCTTTGCTGGTGACTGGTGACGGCTACAAATACAATTCTACAAGGCTTTCGAAGTGGTTTCACACTTAACCCAAAGCGTCACGTCAACTTGAAACGCTGAATATCTTTGAAAATTGTTACGAAAGAAGAGAACCACCGTGAATTTTAAATTTTAAGAACGCGCTGTTACTGTTGACTAACAATCGCGTTTTGACCGTGGGTTTTTTCTACTAGATTGGATTCGTTAATTTTTTTTAAAAGTACAGGAGTTTTCTGAATGTTGATGGTAATTATTTCAAATAGGTGGCGTAAATGCAATCATTGTAAATTTTCAAATAAATGATAAAAAAATTGCTGTACTGGCAATTTATAGACCTCCAGAAAGTAATGGAGAAGATTTCGTAAATTCATTGTCTAAGCTACTAAAAAATTTTAACTTTGATTATACCTTCGTAGTTGGTGATTTGAGCTTTAATATCCTAAGAAATGATCCAGTGACGGATTTTTATTTAAATGTTTTATACGAAAGAGGATCCATTTCACTAATAAATAAATATACAAGAATTACAGATAAATCTGCTTCATGTCTGGATCATATATTTGTTAAAGGAAAAAATAAAGATTATAATAACTACATTTTTTCGGGAATTATACAAACTTCTATTACAGATCATTTTCCAGTAATGATGGTTAAAAAACTGTTAGGTAAACCAAAGACCTATAATAAGCTAAATTTAAATATTTTTATTACTCATATTCAAAATACAAATTGGGATATTTTAAATTCTCAAAATCCTGAAATAGCTTCCTCCTTATTTTTTCAACGGTATGAAACACATATAAAAGAGTCTACAAAAATAATTAAATTTAAAACAAAGAATAAGAAAAAACCTTGGATTAAGGTAGGTATAGTAACATCTATCAAAAATAGAGACCGATTATTTCGTAGGCATTTATCTAATCCTGGTAATTAATGATTACACAAATAATTACAAAACTAAAAACGATTTGATACAAAAAATTGTGGTAGAAAATTGTTTAGAAGTTACTAAACCTTCTGATATAGCTGATTCTTTTAATGAATCTTTTTCAAACATTGGTGTTAAATTGGCATCAAAAATTAATAAAATAAGTTGTAATTCCCAATTTTCAAAGGTCTTTCTTTCTAAGACCCACTACTGAAAAAGAAATTATTAATAATTGCTTATCTTTACAGAACAATAAATCTCCTGGTCCTGATGGTATAACACAGTGGTCGCCAACCTGTCGATCGCGAGCTACCGGTAGCTCGTGGAGGCAATTCTGGTAGCTCTCACAACGATTTTAATTTAAAAAATACAAACTGCAAAAATCAGAGAAGCTTCCGAAAATTCCACAAAAAAATCTAATTGTCATAATATTAAACATAAACAGCGGCAACGTTGCGGTGAGCGATCTGCCGCTGACGCCATCAAGCTAGAACCGACCAGCCGGACCAGCGCGTTAGTGTTCGAGAACGATCAGGATTGCTTTGAACGGGTTAAATACGCACGGCGCGGCGACATTGCGCTTAGTTTAAAACTGAACGCGTAACCAACGTCCAGCGGTTGGGTTAGTAGAGAACAACAAAAAATAATATTATGGCAAGCAGTTGTAAGAAGGTAAAGACATACCACTTTCATTCGGAATGGGAAGAACAATACTTTTTTACAAAAGTTAAAGATAAAAATGTGTGTTTGTTGTGTAATACTTCAAGGAAATATTGAGAGACATCATAAAACTGTACATTCTAATTTTGAAAAATCATTCCCACTGCATTCTGCCTCCAGAAAGGAGAAACTGAAACAGTTAAAAAAGCAGTTAATTGGACAACAATCAATATTTTTAAGAACAGTCGACAAAAATAAGGCTGCAACTGAAGCATCGTACCGTGTGTCCCAGATAATTGCACAAAAAAAGAAACCTTATGAAGACGGGGAAATGATAAAACAGGCGTTTTTAGAAGCTGCTGATTCGTTATTTGCCAACTTTAGAAATAAAGACAAGATAGTTTCAGCTATAAAATCTATGCAACTGTCTGCTAATACAGTAATGAGACGTGTAGAAGTAATGAGAAATGATATTTTTTCACAGTTAAGAACTGACTTAGATAACTGTGTTTATTTTTCACTTCAACTGGATGAATCAACAGATGTCGTTGACACTGCCCAGATGGCCGTGTTCGTCAGGATGGTTTTTAGTGATTTTACGATTAAAGAAGATCTTTTAAAGTTTATTCCACTGAAAGGACACACTACTGGACAGGAGTTGTTTTCTCATTTAAAAAATATATTATTTCTTCCGAGAAAATTCCAATATCGAAAATGGTAGGCTTGACAACCGATGGCGCTCCAGCTATGGTGGGTTGTGATAAGGGTCTGGTGGCGTTATGTCGTAAAGATGAAACTTTTCCGCAATTTCTCTGTTACCACTGTATTATCTATCAGCAAGCATTATGTGGAAATTTCCTGAAACTAAACAACGTTATGAAACTGGTGGTAAAAATTGTGAACAATATTAGAGCTCAAGCGTTACAAAGAAGATTATTCAAAACTTTGGCCGATGAAGTTGACTGTCAATACGGGGACCTACTCCTTCACTCTGAAGTCCGATGGTTAAGTAGAGAAACGTTTTAATGATGTCCTATCAGGCATAGTTCAGTTTTTCAAACAACGCGATGAACCGACTCCGGAACTAAAAGGACACCTAAGTAAACTGAGAGTAGTAGAGGATAGTGAGTGCAGATTCTATGAGGAGGAGGACGAAACCTCCATTCACATCCTAACTGAATGTGTAGCACTCCAGAATCCAAGGGCACTATATCTAGGAGGATATCAAATAGAAGTGGGAGACTTACCTAACTTGAAGCCACTTCAAATCCTACACTTCCTTGAGAAAATAGGATTGGAAGGGTCGCTATAGGCATTGAGACATTTCCTTAGTGCAGTGGCGACAGAAGGGGGCACAATAGATATTTTAGGTCGCAGTGTATTAACACCCCATTATCAACATAACATCACTCATTTTGTTTACCAATTTTTTTCACTACGGCAGTACAAAGTCACACGATCGAAACGAACGGCTAGAACGACAAGCATAGACTGGCAAATGAATCTGTATTGTAACTATAAATATATTATCAAAAATCGGTCATCTCCTGGAGGTAGCCGTTTCTTGCCCCGAAATTTCTCTCAGTCAACTCCTTAACGTATATATTTCAGTTACTATAGGTTGGATTTGACTGATTCTTGTACCAATAGATGCGTAATTAGCGAGGTTATGCATTAAAGCCAAAAACTAAAATTCGGCACAAAATGGAGTTGATCGGTTTTTGCACCGAGCCCTTCAATTGCAAATAAACTACAGAATATGTTTACTTGTTACTTCTGCAGTTTGAAGTTTGATATCATCTAAAGTAACTTTTTTGTTGCGTCAAAATATTTAAAAACATTGTATTCACGACTTTGTCCGTTAATAACAGATCTGCGTTTTTTTTTTTCACCCACAATAGAAGACATTATCAAAAATAAAACCAGTCACTTTAACCAAAAGATAGAAACAAGAAACAAATAATGATCTAGTCGTTACGCTACTGACCGTAAGCAAAGACAAGGTTCAAATTGTGAACGGGGGGTGGCGATTTTTAAGTAAACGAACTTGAGCATTTGCCTTGGTTCTTTAGATTTGGCGTTTACTGTACCTCTGTATTTTTGGTTTTTCGTACAACATTTTTTTAATTAAATATTTCAAAAATAAGACCATCCTTTTAAAATCACTATTCGAACTGAGTAGGTATACTATTTAA
Source organism: Psylliodes chrysocephalus (assembly GCA_927349885.1). NCBI lineage: Eukaryota > Metazoa > Arthropoda > Insecta > Coleoptera > Chrysomelidae > Psylliodes > Psylliodes chrysocephalus. Next base: position 4,107,081 of record OV651813.1, read on the forward strand.
TACGTTCAATTTAACCAATTCTAGTAGGAGGCATTTAGGATATTTTAAAGTAGGTACTCATAAAGTACCTAATTCACAATGAGTAGCTTTACAAAGTATCTGAGTATAAGTACTTATGTAAATAATATTCGAAACAAAAGTACTTTGGTAAATTTTAGAGAGTAATCGTGAATAAATCGAGTAATCAGTTTAAGTATTTTAAAGAATTTTAGCTAGTGACTCAAGTTTAGAAAGAAGGAATTATAGTAATTAGGTAATAGTTAGTCAGGAATTAACAAATATAAACGAGAGAATCACTTATCTTCTATCAATTAGTTAGCACTTATCATTATCGTGTTCGCCCAACTTTTACATTTAATGTTAAAGTAATAAAGGTAAAGGCAGAGATACAGCTAAAAAAAATACTCAAAAGAGCAATACATGATCGAATATATACATGCGTATATTATCATGGTTCTGTCATTTGACATATTTATGTTTTACGTCCTGTATCGTTGAAGTCGTTAATTTATTCGGAATTGCTTTAGGGTTGTGACTCCGATGGTAGTGAGATTTATAAAATTAATGAAATTGTCAGTTATATTTTGGGAAGATTGTCAGTATTTCTGAACCATTATAATATACTATGTGAGCGCGTTGGAACTCGTACTCATTAGCTGTAGGAATCTGAAGTACTGAGCAGTGGCGGCTCGGACCAAAATATTGGGGGGTTCACAATGACAAAATATGGATTTCAGTACATATTTAGGTAAAATACTTTCAGTGTTTATAATACGAGGATGAGATGAAAAGTTTCCGGCCTAACATAGAACGCAACACAATAGTGACTGAATAAGAATTTATTTTTCTACATAGTCCCCTTGTAGGGTAATACATTTGATCCAACGATGTTCAAGCGATTTAATACCGTCACTGTAGTCTGATTTATCCAACTCGTCAAAATAGACTGCAATTTCTAAATCCGTGGAAAAATTTTTGCCAGCAAGAAATTTTTTTAGGTTTGGAAAGAAATAAAAGTCTGACGGGGCTAGGTCTGGCGAATACGGAGGATGGTTTAACAGTTCAAAGCCTAGCTGATGAATTTTAGTCATTACAAGAACAGATTTGTGGCAAGGTGCATTTTCCTGATGAAACAGAATATTCTTTTTTGCCAGACGAGGGCGTTTTTCGTTTATATTCTGCTTAAGCTGGTCCCCAGTAAGTCGCTGTAGTACTCGGAATTTATTGTTCTTTCTTATTCGAGATAATCTATTAGGAGTATCCCTTTAGCATCCCAAAAGACCGTTGCCATGACCTTTCCAGCAGACGGTACTGCCTTTGCCTTCTTTGGAACTGGTTCGTCCTTTGTCGTCCACTGTTTGGACTGTTGTTCAGTTTCAGGGGTATAATGATAAACCCATGTTTCATCAACCGTAATAAATCTACGCAAAAATTCCCCTGGATCACGTCTAAACAATAACAAATTCTAAATTCTCTTCTGAAATGGTTAGCCGCGTGAGCTTCTGATCTGACGTGAGCAAACGCGGCACCCATCGGGCCGATATCTTTCTCATACCTAAAACTTCACACAAAATATAGTGAACTCGCTCTTTTGATATGCCCACAGCCTCAGCTAGTCAGCTACCTCTTCCAATTTTAATCTGCGATCTTTTAGAATTAGTTTGTGAAGGTTTGCACTATTTCTTCAGAAGTTGCCGGTTTTGGCCTGCCAGAACGCGGAGCGTCATCAGTGCTAGAACGACCACGTTTAAAGTCCGCTACCCATGTTTTAACTGTGGTAAATGAAGGAGCAGATTCCCCTAGTATAGCATCTAGTTCAGCCTTTGATATGGAAATATTTTATCACCGCTTTTATCTCGTTTTTTTCCATCTTTTAAAAGTGGCGCACTTTATAAGCTTTTAAAAGGCTACACAGACACGTTGGAACAAGAAAGCAAATCGGGCCTACTATAGGTTAGGCCGGAAACTTTTCATCCCATCCTCGTATACCGTCCTAAATTTGTACTTAGATCTATATTAGGGTATTGTGAACCCTCAATATTTTGTTCAAAAGCCGCCACTGGTACTGAGTACTCTAAAATGTAAAATACTCCAAAAATTTCGAGTATTTTATGAGTCAAATCGGGATAAAAGTACTCGAGTACCTCCCAGGGGTACATTGGTACCAAAATTAACATAACATAAATCATAAGCTGCCTAAATGATGTTATGCAAAATATAATACAAATTTATTATTTATACCTATTTATTTGAGTCCTCATTTAATTTATTTCAGCAAAAAATTGTTTATATCTGTATATATTGATTTATAGTTTTATTTAAATAAATCCCCATGAAATAATATCCTCCGAATATATCGTTTTAGTAAGTAATTTCAGCGAAATAGGTAAGTAAATGTTTAAGAAATTAAATAGAATATTTAACTGAAATGGTCTGTTAATTAATTAATTTTATATGCAAAATATGATTACATAAAAAAACTAAGCCAAAGATAGAAATAATAGTAAGAATACGCAAGAATATTATGTATTTTTCAAGCAGTAGTAAGTAAAATACATTTTAGGTACCTAGTCGGAAATTGCAACATAGCGCGTAAACGTATACAATCGCAATAAATACGAGGTCACGCGTGTAATAAGCATCCCATAGAGCACACCAGTTTACGACACCGTGATGTCTCTTATCAATTTCATTCAGCATTTACAGGTGGTTATTATTTTCAGCAATTTCAGGACGTAAAGCTGCTTTTTGCTCCCCGAAGAATATCGGCCGAAGGCCGCACGAGCCGGCAACGCCGCAGAGGGAATGTCAGTCTCGCTGGGCCGGGCTTTGGGAAACATCAGACAATCGAGGCCACGCCGGTGCTGCCGCTCCGCTAACTACGGCGAACCCGCCAACTAGCTTACAGCACGCCAGCTTAGCAGTGCCAGTTTGTGAACAGCAATAGGTATGGCCTCTGCTAAAGATACGGCGACGTTCTTCACCCACGGCACCTGTCAACATTTCGAGCAGGTCCTCAAGTTATATCCGCAAGCCCTTCGACTCAAAGCCGATCGGAAAGCCAAGAAACCAGAGGAACTCATCAAATTAGACAATTGGTAAGTGGATTTCGGTGAATTTAGTGTTGTGTCATTGAACCCTGTATTAATGTGTTCGCTGTCTAAGTCGTCGAGGTCGAATGAATAGCTTTAGCACCCCCGCGAGATCTTTCTCTGACGGTCATTAAAATCACGCTTGTCACGTGGTAATCGATGACAACTGCAACATGCTTTTAAATCTAAATACTTGCATTTTCGGATCACAAATTTCGCGTTGCTATGTCGGCGTCATGGCCTCGTCCTTTTTATAATGCAAATGCTTCGATTTTCACTTTAAACCCTCTCAATATTTATCAAAAACAAACATTTACATTCTGGGAACATCATATTATATTTATAAGTGAGTGATTTTGTGTTAAAACCTTTTAAAACGACCAAAATCGACTAAAACATGCTGTGTAATCTACGGGTATTTCAAAATGGTGTCTGTTCAAACAAAGCATTTCAAGTTATTCGTTACTTTAAGCATTTTCCATTGATTTAACTGCAAATTTTCAACGAAAAACTTTGATCTATTATTCAAACTGTCCTCAGATTTGTTTACTTTTTATTTATCGCGCCGTTTTCATACTTTAAATTGATTGATCTTGACCGAATCTCTAAACGAGTAGTGGGGATTTCTATTAACATCGTTAACTGGCTTTTATTTATTTTTATCCACTTTGAACGATATTTTTGTTAAAATAGGTTGGCTTACGATGTTTTTGTACGCGTTGATTGTATTTTAAGGGTTTCGTTAATGGTATTTGCTGTTAAAAACCAGCTGCCAGTAGTGGAAAAAACCAGATTGTCATTTTGATATTTCACAACATATAGACCGTCTGTAGGGGAGTAATTATATATCATTTTCGATTGATTTATGCTATTTTTTCAATTAGAAGCTATTAATTAGTACTTTAACTACCCTTTTAATTTGTCTATTAATAATTCTGTTTAAAAATTTGCTTCGTAATGTCTTCATAATCGATCAATACTTGCAGTTAAAATATATTTTCTATTTTTTGATATTTTTCGATTACCTTACAATTTTCTGTTTTGTTTTCGAATAGGATGTTTTGGAAATGTCGTTTTTTGTATTTATTTTGAAGTAAATAACTACTCGGATAATTAATTGAGCTTTAAATAATATAGATAAAGATTTTGTAATTGTTTTTTATAGCATAGATTATAAACAGAATTGCGGTTTTTGATAAGATGAAATAAAATTTCTGGATAGGAGAATTGGTTAATGAAAAATGTGGTTTAATTTGGCTAAAGATTGACGTCTTATTTTAATTATTAAATGTAGGTACAATAGGGTAGGTATATCTAATAATTTTGAATTAGGTAATCAATGATTGAATAATTTATATTACCTACTATTAAAAATATTTCTTAGGAATTATTTCTTAATTTTAACTGAAAATTAAACCATACTCTTAATTATAGGTAGGCCTGAAATATCTAGAAATATATTGTTTTTGATTTGTTCATTAATACTGAAAAAAAGTTGGGAAATATTTGCAAATAGGCATAGGTAAATATTTTTATACGTGTCATTCATACCTACGTATTTATTTGTTTATTGTCTTCTTTCAAATAGGTATAATTATTATATTTTCTTCTGCTATTAAAAAAAAATCCCTATTATCATTCATCTTTTATTTGTTGAAATAATAATATAGATGCATTATATTGCATTTTTTCACCAATATTTTATTAACAACCTGTTATTTGTAATCCTTAAATCATATAACCCCGCATTTTCCTTCTGTTACGCCTGACGTACCGCAATAAACGGTTCTGGGTCCCTTAACTTACTTTACTTATGTATATGTTGTTATACAAAATTCACAAAAAGTTTTGCATACTACAGAAACCTTAAGATGATTCAACACCCCTTATAATTTTTGGACAAGCATACCTATCTCAAAAAGTAATTTTTTAAAAAAATTAAAATATTGGGAAAATTAGGCATTAATATCTAGAATATGTAAGTATATATTTTTAAGTTTTAATTTCTTCCAGTTTCCAAGAAAAAAAAAATTAAAGGGCTTTAAATTTCGAAATATAATGAAAATGAATTCCTTAACGGCACTATTCTTAATATAATCCCCAAATTTGAGCTTTTAATGTCTTGTTAATGATTTTTTAAAATACGCCGAAACGCCTCGTTGAGTGCTATCTTCTGGTGAAAACTGGTGTAAATCGTTCCAAGAAGCGAATAGATGACTGAGAGTGTACGATACGATAGTTACAGACGCGTTACACCAGAAAGCAGCACTTAACGAGGCGTTTTGGCCGCTAATTTTGGGGAATTTTAAAACATCATTAATAAGATATTAAGAGCTCAAATTTCGGGATTATATTAAGAATAGTGCTGTTGAGGAATTTAAAGCTCTTTGATTTTTTTTTTCTTGGAAACTGAAAGGAATTAAAACTTAAAATATATGTATTTATATTCTAGATATTATTGCCTAATTTATATTCCCAAAATTTTAATTTTTTTAAAAAATTACTTTTTGAGATATGCTTGTCCGAAAATTATAAGGGGTGCTGTAATCACCTTAATAAAAATACTTGGAAAATTTTTTTTTAGACCATTTTAGACCCTCTGAAACACATTTCAAAATAGTTTTTTTTTGCCCTGCAAACGTTTTAAAATATTTTTTCTCACCTCAAAACTTTCAAAAGTGTGAAAAAATTTGAACTACCTCATTTTGATTAATTTCTTGTAATAGAAACTGCTAAATAATAATATTAGATCATCCATAAAGCAATAAATCATTTCACAATTTTTCTTTGACAGAGTATTCTTCGGCGTAATTACATAAAATAAAAATTAAACAAATATTAAGGGGGGGGGGGTAGCCGGGACTAATTCCCGGGCTCAAGTGGGGTCCCGACAGCTTTAGGTGAGGACGGTTTTATATTTTTAGAAGTTCGCCACAAGAGCACACAAGGCCTTTTTGCACTCCTAGAAGTTTTTGGCTTGAGGAATAATTTTTTTTAGAGAATACACAAATTTTAACTAATTTATCTAACCTGTGCGGCCTGGAGTTATCACGAATTGTTTTGCGAAAAAATTATACATAAAATGAGAACAAAACAATTTTCAAACTAAGATTTTTCGAAAAATAGTGTTTTCGAACTAGACTTCTTATTTCACGAATTGTTTTGCGAAAAAATTATACATAAAATGAGAACAAAACAATTTACAAACTAAGATTTTTCGAAAAATAGTGTTTTCGAACTAGACTTCTTATTCGAAAAAAACACCGTGAGCCTTTTCCAAACAGCCAACTTTCATTAACCGAACTATTTCCTGTTGTATATGTTTTCTTACTCGATTTGGCAACACCGCATTTATAGAAACTAGAAACGTCAATTGTCATTGTCAAATGAAAAATAAGAAAATTTAATCGTTTATGAAAAAATTTGGTATGGTTTATTGCTCTATGAATTGACTAATATTGATATTTACCCGTTTCTACAACAAGAAATCACTGAAAATAGATTATTTCAAATTTGTTTATGGTGGAGATCTAATAACAAATTTTAAGAATTTTAAGGACCCAAAATTGTTATGTATTCGCGAATCAAACTAAGTAAAATACGCCCTCTGGAGGAAATTTGTAGAAGTATAAGTAGGATATCGTTGCCAGAAGTAGCGAAATTTCGCTACATTTATTTAAAGATTTTTCTATAAGACCGATTATTTTTAAATTTCAGTTCATTTATTAATTTTGTTTTAAAATCAGTTCATCATTTGGCAACATTGGCATTCGTTCGTGTTCATTGTTTATATTTTAATTTGTATCAATTATAATTCGAGTTTTTTTCTTACTTTTTAGCTTTAAATTTGTTTATTTCTTATAATATGTGATAGTGTTTATATTAAAAATGAAATTTGCGAAAAAGCCCCCAACAAATTGCTATCTATATGGTGTTAATGTCAAAATTAAAACTGAAGTATTAATTATTTTCCAAGCGAAAGTCGTAAAATTTTGTTTCTTACGATAAATGGATATCTACAAATTCACAATATTGAAATTTTGCAAAAATTTGTTTAGAATCAAACTGTAATCTGTTTTATTACCATTTACATGTATACAAGGTACTGCACAATTCACTTCATAATATAAGAATAAGGATAGTAAGAGTTTAAATAAGTTCATCAATAATAAACGTTTGGTACCTGAAATGTCCTTTAAACCACATAATAAAACATGTCCTGGTTTTGGTAAATACATATTTCTAGATGTTCTTGTTGCAACCAATAGGTGAATGTTTCCAACAAATTAAGTTACAGAACACAAGATTTCGAGGCATTTAGTTTTAAATTATGTTGGAAAGAAAGTTCATAAATAAGTTAAAGATCTTCATTAATAAGTTGATTAGCAGTTAAGGAATGATTGTTTTTAAAACTGTAATATAATTGTGTATTGGCAGCGTAGGCTTGGACTTTACAATTTTTTATGGATTTAATAATGCAAGAAGTATAAATTAAGAAAAGGAGCGGTCCCAGGACGCTGCCTTGGGAAACACCAGATAAATGTTCATATAATTCGAAAATTGTAACATACACGTTGAGACCTATTGCTTAAATATGATTTTATCAATGCAACTGCTGAATAATAAAAACCATAATATTTTAATTTTGATACACCATCAACCTGTAATCGATGGTGTCGAACGCCTTAGAAAAATCTAAAAGTGTGAGTACAGTAATGTTTCCTTTATCATAAACATCAATTATATCGCTCGTTATAGTAGTTGATGGGGTCTATTCTGTAACAATTCCTTTATATTTGACGGCCTTTAAAAATATTTTCTTCTTTACTTCTGTCATTATTTAAACGGATCTTTAAAATACATTAGAGGACTATCTTAAAGAAATCTGTTTAAATAATGACAGAAGTAAATTAACGAATACGAACATATTTTTATAGGCCTCCAATATTTTTGAAGGCCGTTAAATATAAAGGAATTGTTACAGAATAGACCTCATAGGTCTAAAAATTTACATCCTTTTTGACCCTCGTACACCTATGGTTTTTTTGAACTGGCCCTCTGAAAATCGCAGTTGTGCAGGCCTGCACTACTGCTTTAATCTTAAAAATAATTAAATTTTTAAAATTTTAATTTTGGTATCTAATAAACGTTTAAAAAAAATTCTTACGTTTTATCATTTGATGTAGGTATAATTTATGATCTTCCTATTTTTGTTTTTTGCAAAATCATTGATTTTGTAATATTTTAACACTCCCCTCCCTCTTACTTAATAATAACAAAACGCCATATTACTTAAGACCTAAAAATTAATTAATTAAATATCATCGTCTTTTAATATTTTTTAATTTTTCCATGTTTTTGTTTATTTGATTGTGGAATTATATTCTCCTCCCAAAACTTTATTAACTAGCTAGTAAACGAAATTTAATTATACACTATCTAATAATAATTGTTTGCTTTGCTCTGTTGTTTATTATTATTTAAAATTCGATGATTTGATTGGCTAGCATATTCGAAATTGTGAAGACCCTAAATAATAATTGACATTAGTTAAGTTTAGTTAAGGAAAAGATGTGCCTAATAGTTTTTTTTTTTATAAACGAGGATTAATAATCAAAATATTAATGATCAGTGGCGTAGCTAGCCATTTTTCATGGGAGGGATTTTTGAAAAGTATGGGGGGTTCCATCAAAAAAGTGAATAACAAGTATTAGAAATTAAAAATTTAAAAAAACTGACTTCAAAAACGTGCAATGCCATCACCACATCTTAACCTAATTTATATGGGACCACCCCTGAGGTACCCCCTTTCTAAAAAAAATTGAAATCGGACACCATGTTAAATAATTATCGCTGAACATACATAAAAAAAAATATTGCCATGAATTGAGAACCTCCTCCTTTTTTGAAGTGGGTTAATAAAAACAAGCAGTCAATAGTGATCAATTATAGCGGAAATAATAACGCGAAGACCCTCCATGAGGGTGGGGGATCCTGACACCCAAAACCCTCTCCACTGATTATAATCAAAGAACAACGAACAATAACTGCTCAATAGGCATTTTTCAAGTACTTTTTCTTTTTAATATTTTCTTTACAGTTGTTTGGTTATATATACTATACTTTTTAAAAATTAGTTTTTGTAAGTAATACATAAATAAAGTAAATAATTAAAATGCAGAGCTGATTTAACAAAAATTTTTACGCCTTAAAAAAAACTAAATTTTCGACAGAAATATTTAATTTTTCAAACCATTCGGTTTTCTTCATGAAATGATGTAAAACTTGTAGAAAAAATAGCGTTTTTAGAGCAATTTTATTAGAATAAGTTCTACAATTCCTTTTAATAAATCCTAAGACTTTAGAAGATTGAGAAACTATATTATTAATATGTTCTAAGAATCAAATGTGACTCCAAGATCTCGCATCTGCGTAACCCTTGATAAAGATATTTATTTGATAATCATGCAAAACCAGATGGAGTTTGCGACCATATGTACAAATTTTACATTTATCCAAATTTAGGAAGAGATTGTTACTTGTACAACAATCAGAGATTTTATTCAATTTTTCTTGTAAAGATAAACATTTGAGTAAATTTTCAAATCATCAGCAAATAATGTTTACACTCTAATGATGTGGAGAGATCATTCATAAATAATAAAAACCACAAGGGTTCCAAATTAGTTCCTTGAGGAACACCTGATGTAGGGCAATTTATTCTAGAATAGTAACTGTTGGAAGCAACAAATTGTCCTCTGTTGTGTATATATGATTTTATTAATGTAATGAATTAGAGAAGCACTAAAACTAAAATTATTTAATTTATGAATTAATATTTTGTGGTCAATTCTGTCAAAAGCCTTGGAGAAATCAGTGTACATGACATCAACCTGTTGTTTATTGTCCACAGCTTCAGCTATATACTGAGTAATTTCTACAAGATTCGAAGTAACCGTGCTGTTTGGTTAAAATAAGACAATTTATTTGAGCATAAATTAGGTTATACACTGATGTCTCCAAAACCTTGGCAAAATGATTTAAAATGGATACGGGACGATAATTTTTGAAATTCGTAATATCACCATTTTTTAACATAGAACATACTCTATAGTCTATTTTTATATATGAGAGAGTATTAAAATAATAAAGCGTTCGTAATCCATAGGCGTATCACTTCTTTTAGTAGACAGTTAAAATATTTTTTGAAGTTATTCCTCGAGTATACACTTATATTTTCACCTAATTAACCTGCTTATAACTTCTAAACAGCTGAAGGTAAAAAAGTACAATTTTTTCCACAAGGTATGTTAAGAACATTGTGTCAAACGGGTTATGTAGGTATAAGGGTTTAAACTTTGACTTTTAAACAACGTTACGTTCATAAATAATAATTTTAATATAAAAACTACTTTTTACCTACAAATCCAAATCAGAATCGAAATCAGAAGATGAACTGTCGCAACCAATATTTACAATCATTGCGTTCGGTCTGCCAAGTTCCTTTAACTCCTTTAACACTTTTAACTCCAAACGATCCTTTTAGCGTTCGGTTTAGTCCGATTAGTGACAGTTTAACACGCTTAAATGTCATTTAAAAGCACCCTAAAATTTGTCCCGCTCCAGCCCCTGTCTATCCGAACTCGCCTAATGAGTGGCTCGATCATTTCATCAGTAATATTGTCCAACTTCCACATTTTCTCTTCTTCTTTAATCGTATGATTTACTGCCTTTTCCCAGTTTTCAGGCTTCACATTATTTACAGCCTCCAAAAACAAATGTTTAACATCACTCATTTTAAAAGAATTATTTTTTCTTGAAACTTCTCCCTTCATCTATGCCCATCCCTTCATCTATGCCCATATCAGTTCAATCGGGTTTACTTCGCAATGATATGGTGGTGATCTAACCACCGTCATCCCACGATTTTTTGCAATTTCATCAATTTCATATTTTTTGAATTTCTTTTTATGAAGGGAACACAAATGATACAGTTCTTTTCTCACAGAACCGGGATGGAACTTAATATTCTTTGAATTTAGCCAATTCTGTAAATCTTTTTTTAACCACTTGATTGTGGGCATTTTTTCTATAAGTCTCGAGTGATAACTTGCATTATCCATTACTATTATACTGTTCTGAGGAAGAAGATCTATAATTTGTTCGAACCACTCTTTAAAGACATCAGCATTCATGTCCTCATGGTAGTCACTGGTACGAGTAGATTAAAAAGTCAATAAACCACCTTTAACAAAACCGTTTGAACTACCGATGTGTACTATTATTAGTCTGCGCCCCTTTCCTGATGGTGGATTTAAACCAGTAGATAAATTATTTAAAAAAGCCTGTCTTCGACTTGTAACAGTTTCATCTTGCCAAAATTTATTTGGTTTATGTCCCTCGTTGATCCATGTTTCATCTAAATAAAATATATTTCTTCTTTGGTTTCTCATTTCTTTTATAGTCCTTAGGTAATTTCTTCTCCATACTACAATATCGCTTCTTTCTATTAAAATAGACTTTTTGGAATGCTTTTTCCATAGAAAACCTATTTCTTTTAAAAGTTTCCATAGTGTGCTTCGACTCATTTTAGGGTAATCCTTATCATCTCGAACTGTGGCAAGAACTTTGTCTACTGTCGGAAATTCTTTTCTAAAGAAGAACGCATGCACTTTCCTTCGAAGTCTTTCTTTCAAAAGATTTTCTAATTGAAATTTTGGTTTTCCTAGAGCTTTACGTGCTGTTTGAAACTCGCCACATTTCTCTTCTTTAACAACTCTGTAAATCGTAGATTTCCCAACACCAAGCGTACTACTAACTAATTCCACTGTGTCATCAACACTTTTACATAAATGTTTGTAAATGATTTAAAACAATTAAATATTAATGTTTTTTTATTAACTGTTAAAGGACCGATTTTTTGTCGTTTATGCGGCCCTTCCAAATTTTCCATGATCACACTAGAATTCACACTGCACCTTGCAAGTTGCAACTATACGACATTTAGTAAACTGTCAAGAATCCACAACTTGGACCTCCTTACTAAATGGAAAACCTATAATCGCATTTTCGGTGAAATTTGTTGGGAAGGTATTTATCTACTTATAATTCGATTACTGTAAGAAATTTTTGAAATTAAAATAAAACAAAATTGGCAAATATGTACTTATTGAAAATAATCTTAAGATACGGCTATGTAATCTTTAATACACAGGGCTTTTGGCCTGTCCAAACCTTTTTCTATTGTTCTGTACAGCTTATGTTTATGAAGGACCAATAAAGGACCCAAAACTTGTAATAGCTCAGGTACATTTATTACAATTTTAGGAAATATTTAGATTATTCTGTAAAAATATTTAAAATGACCCTACTAAGTTTTGCATTAGAAATGCTGTTTTATTACTCTCATACATAAAAATAGACTATAGCTACTTTCCACACATCAGGAAATACAGACTTTTGGACAATTAGATTAAAACTTTTAAATAAAGGTCTTACAAGCACATTAGCACAATCTTTTAAAAGAAAACTAGGAATTTTGTTACTTCCAATTGTGAATTTATTTGGAAGTTTATTGAATGCATTCTATATTATTTTTGTATAAACTCATTAAATACAAAATTAATTATGCCGAACTTTTGTCAGACATATATTTACGGGTTCCTCGTATTACGTCGAGAGATCAACAAACGTTTTCTTGGCCCATACCGCGAACAAACATTTTATATACGATTATTACCTCACTTACCTTTTTGAAACAAACGAAAAATGTATGGTTTTTGATTATTTTTTTTTATAATCTCGTAATTTATAAATAATCCTTAACCTCATAATTTTATTACCAACTTGGCAACGTTTGTATTTTTAATACAAACTGTCTTTTAGAGATCAGGGCGGCCGAGAGACAGGGCCCCAGGACAATTCTTCACATCGGGCCCCGCGAAAGTAACACCACCGCTGCCGGGCCCCCTTCTACCGCTTCTACCGGGAATTAGTCTCCGCTGCCTCCCTTCCCTCTAGTCGGCCCTGTTTAGGGTAATTTTTTTGTAATAATTGTAACCTGTAAAATTGGGATTTTTAATTAAATTTTTTTCGAAAAATACTTCATTCATAATTTTTTTTTTTTTTGAAAATTTACTATAGAAACTAGTAACTTTTGAGTGTTTAAAAATGTTTGTGACTTTCGCACCTTCTGTCAATAATAAAAGGCTCAAAATTACCTATTACTGTTAATCGAGTCTTTTAAAAAGGTTTATTTATGGTAAGACACTTGACAGTTTACTGTATAGGTATAGTCGATGCATTTACTTTTGTGAAATTTGTATAGATTTCGCAAAACTATCAGAATTTAATAAAAAAAAACACTTAATGATTTGCATATTTTAAAGGAGTTGTATTTTAAATACATTTATTAGCTTTTGTTAAATTCATATTAATAATAGAAACGTATATGAACATAACATATAATGCATAAGTTTAATAAATTAAGTTTTTGTACCTATTGTAGGTAATTTATTTATACATTCCTGTTTAAAAAGAATACAATAAATAACAGGCAAGCTTTATTTTAATCGTTTAAGTAATTAATATTTATATCTATGAAATTTTGATGCTTTTTATTTTATTAAATGTCTAGTACTTTTTAAATGGGATGGTTTCTAACCTTTTTTTTTTAAATATCCCTGTAAAGTGCTGTCTTTTCTCAATAATTCTCGAGACACATAACATCTCTAAGTATTCCCAGTGGCGCGCATATAAATACAATTTTATATTACAAAACCCTCACAACATTTTTGCTTTTGCTCTTAATGATAAACAAGTTTTTGATATTTGTCAAAATGTTAATTGACATTGTATACTAAAAGACAAAATAGTTTTAGAATAGAAGTTTGATTCCAGTGGCGTTCCGTGTTTAGCTAAAAGTTACATTACAAAAAACTTCGGGGTGCAAAGGGTTAAAAAATTAAAATACATTTATTAGAGAGTTGAAGTGATGCTATAAACGTATACGTGAAAATTGATATCTACGCATGCGTATATAAATATCCTTCACGTTCACGTCTATGTATATATGTAAGCTTACGGACGTTTACGTTAACGTACTGGAAATACTTCAACTCTCTATTGTAAATTGTTATTCTATATACATTTTCATAAAGCAACGTTGAAAAAATTGAATTAAATTTTAACAAATACCAAGTATAATTTAGTAAATAGCTTTGATCCCATAATACGTGGTGTAATTCATGACCAATTTTTTCGAGGTATATAATTCTATCCCCAACTAGCAACTAGGCATTAATGAATAGCAAATTCAGTCATCGAATGTCATCTAAAACGTCAACGCTGTCTAATCAAATTACCTAACGTGTAATTCTGAACTGACTATTTATTCGCATACCTATAATTTCTTGTTATATGAATAGTAAACAATTAATACACGTGTCTAGTATTTTTATTTTCATATCGAATTTGCCGGTTTTCTTTTTGTTGTTCACATTCAGGGTCAGTATGAAAATTGCTTCAACCAAATTTTATTTTTTTTATATAGAAAATTTTAATAATTAACGTCGATATTTATGAAACAATTTTCGATAAAACTTCAATAGCTTCGTGTGGTTTATTTTCTAAAAGAGCATGATCCAAACTTTAAACTTGAAGATGGTATCTAAAACGTGTTGTTCAGAGAAAATTTCTGATTGTGCCATTGGCATAGCTCTCAGAAAGTCTAGATACCCACTATGGGTACGCTATCAATACAATAAAATAAGAGTGTCATTTTATTGTATTGACAGCACTTACTTTTACTTACTTTACTTACCTTACTTACCTTACTTACTTTACTTACTTTACTTACTTTACTTACTTTACTTACTTTACTTACTTTACTTACTTTACTTACTTTACTTTACTTACTTTACTTACTTTACTTACTTTACTTACTTTACTTACTTTACTTACTTTACTTACTTTACTTACTTTACTTACTTTACTTACTTTACTTACTTTACTTACTTTACTTACTTTACTTACTTTACTTACTTTACTTACTTTACTTACTTTACTTACTTTACTTACTTTACTTACTTTACTTACTTTACTTACTTTACTTACTTTACTTACTTTACTTACTTTACTTACTTTACTTACTTTACTTACTTTACTTACTTTACTTACTTTACTTACTTTACTTACTTTACTTACTTTACTTACTTTACTTACTTTACTTACTTTACTTACTTTACTTACTTTACTTACTTTACTTACTTTACTTACTTTACTTACTTTACTTACTTTACTTACTTTACTTACTTTACTTACTTTACTTACTTTACTTACTTTACTTACTTTACTTACTTTACTTACTTTACTTACTTTACTTACTTTACTTACTTTACTTACTTTACTTACTTTACTTACTTTACTTACTTTACTTACTTTACTTACTTTACTTACCTTACTTTACTTACTTTACTTACTTTACTTACTTTACTTACTATACTTACTATATTTTTTATCAATACTTAGCAAAATATGTGCCAAATTCGAAAATGGAGAAATCATGGGTTCAGTATGAAAAAAAAAAAAATAACAAGAAAATCTAATTAAAAATTATGAACATTTTTGGCCTCATTTTTGTAATTTTCTTAAGACTAACTAAATTTTACAAGAAATATACTTATATTATTATGAAAAAATATTTACAAATAGTTTTTGGTTTTAATTTTTCTTTCCAAAATGTTTAAAGATTCAATCATTTCTTCCCTAGTTAAAGTATATGTCCGGCCAGTAGTAGTGGTCGGATACTATCGATATTATCGATAGTTTATGACTATCGAAAACTATCGATTTTTTTTAAGTAATCATCAATAGTTTAAACACACATGTTTTTGTAATTTTTCGAGTTCATTTTCACGGAATTCGATTCAACAAAACTAAGATTAAAAATAAATCAAATTTATAAAAACGCACTCTGCAATTCAGCACTAAATCATAATCTGTTTTAAAGGTTGCCTAACTCAGTGGCGGCTAGTGAGGAAGAACGCTGGGGCACCGACCTCCTTGCGAAGTAGCAGGAGTCATCTATAAATTAGTATTTCCATTACTTAATCAGTAATTTTATTTAACTTCCAAATTTATTTACAATGAACACAGATAAATACAATAATAAAGTTTATGAGCGAACAATTTAATTAGCTACGGACGAGCCGGACCTGCACAATACGAATAATACGGTTTTTCTCTATCATATAATAAATGCGCGCTATAATTATTTTATTGGGCGTAGTACCAGTAGCTCATAGCGAATCACTGGACGGTTGCCATGGTTACCGACGTCAACGTGTAGATTGCGGAGTAATTGGAAGAAATTATGCATTTTGGATGCAAGCGTTGGCGCCGTTGGCAGGCGCAGCTCAGTCAGTCCATCTTGCTATAGCTTCGTGGTTTGTTTTGCTATGTTGATTTAGTGTGGTGTTGTTTATTTATCTTCGTAATAATTATTTATCATGAAAGTAACGGAATTAAAAAGCGTCGTATTCAGCTGCTTAAATGATTTTTTGGTGCCCTTAGCCCTCCTTATTACACAAGTCAAGAGCTGCCACTGGCCTAACTATCATACACGCCCGCAATCGCAAGTGTGCCTCCTCTCGTTTTTTGTGTCCCTATTTACTGTTTGTGCTGCCACCTCTTGCTTTATGAAGAATAAATTAAAGAAACATCAGCGTATGATGACCGAATACATTCACTGGGGATTCCCGGATTCATTAATTCAGTATTACGTGCAACATTGGTATAGTTTCGATAGTACCATCGATAGTAACTCTTGAGACTATCGGTATAGCCGACTATCGATAGTATCCGACCATTACCGGCCAGTAGCAGTACGAGGCTGAACTTTCCTTAATGTAATAGCTTTCTTTATTATTTATTTATTTATTTATTTATTTATTTATTTATTTATTTATTTATTTATTTATTTGTTTATTTATTTATTTATTTATTTATTTATTTATTACAATGCTCTACAGGCAATCCCAATTACAGAGCAGGAATAAAAGAACACATACATTATATAGACTAAGTGGTACAAAATATACAAAAATTTGTAAACAGCTAGTAGGTAAAATACAATACAATTTTTTTTTTAAGTTAGGAAATGACATTTTATTTCCCTAAGTTTGCATGAGAAGATGTCAATGTCACTACTCACACTATTCACAACGCGGCTAATAGTATGAAATGGAGAATTTTTCAGAACATTTGTGCGAGGTACCTATATGTGAAATATGTCTGAATTTCTAGAGGATACTCTCAGAATGCAGATATCAATTTTTCTCAACAGTTCAGTAGAATCAATTAAACCGTTAACAATTTTGAAACCTAACACATAACAATGGTATTCACGTCTTTTTATAAGGCTTAAAAAGTGATATCTTTGAAGAAGATTTTGATGTGGTATTCCGATTGGCGGATAAACACCGTCCTCCTTTAAACACAGTAATTTTAGAAATCGCCTTTGAACTGCTTCAATTCGATCCGTGTGAAGTTGGTAAAATGGACTCCAGATGACAGACGCATACTCAAGCTTTGATCTTATAAGAGAGTAATATAACGTTTTTAATGTGGCTACATCTTCGAAATCCCTGGTACATAGGATACGATGTTTCAATCATTTTATCTATGTGACATATAAAGGTCAATCCGGGATCAAAAATTACCCCAAGATCTGTAAAAGTATCTGGTCGCTGAAGTGAGACATTATCTATTAAATAATTATATTTTATTTGGTCGGTTTTTAAAGTAAAATACATAACTTTACATTTAATTGGATTAAGTTCACGTTTTTTATTATTATTACACCATTCAACCACTAGATTTAAGTTCATGTGAAGTTGTTCACAGTCGCCAATACTTGTCATACGCTTGTATAATTTTAAATCATTGCATACAGTAAAAAATTATACTCGAAATATCATTGATGAAAATATTAAATAGTAACGGGCCCAGAATGGAACCCTGAGGAACTCCAGATGTTGTTGCAAATTTGACAGAATCAACTTGCTGTTGACAGAGATATATCGAAAAATGACAATCCAAGTTTTGACACAAGAGGCATAAACGACAGTTGACGTTTGTGTAGAGATGTTGGTTTCAAAATAACGAGAACGGGTCTGGGTCAAATAACGAAAACGGATTTAACCGTTACACAATATGAATTAGATCATAAACATTCCCAATTTTTGTTTTAAGCTGCATATAAATTACTCGAAATATCAGTCTAATGCATACTGCATTGAATTTTATTGCAATTTTATACCAATCGTTCGATTGGTTTAAAAAAAATCATTTATTAGTCAATACCATGGCATTAAAATTTTGAAATTTTGTCACAGTTTTCGTTGTGTTGTAGCTGTAGTAGAACCACTTTACAGGCTTATTTGTGTACATAAATAGAAAACAAATACGCGTAAAACATACGTTTTAAAACATTTTTAATATTAGAAAAATTTAAGTTGTAAAAATCGCAGTTACACGAGAATCGCTCATATGATAATTTTAACACCGTTTTAAAAGATATAATTTTAAATCCGATATTATCACCAGTTATAAGTTATTCATTCCACCAGAACAAAAATTTGATCCCGGTCCCTAATTTTGTACGTTTTTCTTCCAGGTTCCAAAATGAACTACCGAAAACAATCAAAAGTCGCGGCAAAGATGCCCACTTGATCCACGAGGAATTAGTCCAATGCATGAAATGGAAACAGACGAGGGGAAAATTCTTCCCGCAACTCTCCTATTTGGTCAAAGTGAACACGCCCAGGGCCGTCATGGCCGAAACGAAGAAAGCGTTTAGGAAATTGCCCAATCTGGAACAGGCCATGCAGGCCCTGTCGAATTTGAAGGGCGTCGGCACCACCATGGCTTCTGGTAAGTTTGATTCTTATATTTTCCGGTACCTTAAGAGATTTAAAGAACGTTTACGTGGCAAATGTTCTTTAAATCTGTTTTTGCGGGTTCTTGAAGTTTACAATCTATACTTTAAATCCTACAGTATTGCAGTAATGTTCTTTAATAGTATATTCTTCAACGAGCATAGAATGATGGCTATTATTCCCGAGAATTATTCCAACACGAGCGATAGAAAGTGTTGGAATGTTTACATTCTTCAACTAGTGGAAGAATGTATATCGTACCTAAACTAAAAATGTATTAAGCATCAACTTATTATTACATAGTCGTGGAGAAATATATTTTTATATTAATTTCTTAGTTTTTAAATAGATTTTTCGAAATACGTAATATTAAATAGTTTATCAGACTGGTGGGTATAAATAAAATAAATTTTAATAGCAATTGATTCATCTTGGAGCTGTTTTTTCTGTGTGCATTTAGTCACTGTTAAATGTTGTTGATTAAAAAGGAAAGCGACAAATAACTTGGAAGATATATCGAAAAAAAATGGTTTCTCTTTTTTGTGACAAGTAATTTTTTTTAAAGATAAATCTTATATTTATTTGTCCAAATAAACATTGTCGATTTCTACATTCCTTTGTAGTTGTTTTCTATCATGAAAATATGTAAAAAACGGTGTTTAAAGTAAAATTGTACATTTTTATTTTAGCAAGGTAATACAGTCGTAACTAAAGATAAACTTCCACGAATTTAATGTTTATTGATCCTAAACTTATAAAAAAAAATTTTCTATTTTTAAACATGTAAAAAACCCCAAAATTTTACAATTGGTTGTTTTAGTGTTATTATTGTAAGTATTAATATAAAAAATTGGAAATGGGAAATATTAAACCGATTCCATCCCGTTTTAGGACACTTTAGAACATTCAAAAATCATAATTTAATTTAATTATTAGGTAAAATGTGTGGCGGAATTAAAGTATTATTTAAATTAGTTAATAATTAATTATTTAATAAGATTAGAATAAGTTAATCCTAAACAATCGATGTATATTCAAGTTTTGATCTTATGAGTGCAAAAAATAGCGTTTTTAGAACAATTTCATTAGAAAAAGTTCTACAATGTCTTATACTAAAACCTAAGACTTTAGAAGACACAAATTGCAAACTAGAATCAAATGTGACTCCAAGATCTCGCATCTGCGTAACCCTTGATAAAGATATTTATTTGATAATCATGCAGAACCAGACGGAGTTTGCGACCATATGTACAAATTTTACATTTATCCAAAAAAGAGATTGTTACTTGTACATCAATCAGAGATTTTATTCAATTCTTTTTGTAGAAATAAACAGTGTAATTGAGAAGTCATATTTGAGTAAATTTTCAATTCATCAGCAAATAATAAATGTTTACACTCTAATGATGTGGAAAGATCATTGATAAATAATAAAAACAATAAGGATCCCCAATTAGACCCTTGAGGAATGAAAATAAATAAAAACTATTAAAAATTTATAAAAATTGATAAAGATAATAAAGATTAATAAAGATTAATAAAAATTAATAAAAATTAATAAAAATTAATAAAAATTAATAAAAATTAATAAAAATTAATAAAAATTAATAAAAATTAATAAAAATTAATAAAAATTAATAAAAATTAATAAAAATTAATAAAAATTAATAAAAATTAATAAAAATTAATAAAAATTAATAAAAATTAATAAAAATTAATAAAAATTAATAAAAATTAATAAAATTAATATAAATTAATAAAAATTGATAAAAATTGATAAAAATTGATAAAAATTGATAAAAATTGATAAAAATTGATAAAAATTGATAAAAATTGATAAAAATTGATAAAAATTGATAAAAATTGATAAAAATTGATAAAAATTGATAAAAATTGATAAAAATTAATAAAAATTATTAAAAATTAATAGAAATTAATAAAAATTAATGAAAACTATTAAAAATTAATAAAAACTAATAAAAAATTATTAAATACTAATAAAAATTAATAAAAATTAATGAAAACTATTAAAAATTAATAAAAACCAATAAAAATTTATAAAAATTAACAAAAATTAATAAAAATTAATGAAAGTTAATAAAAATTAATAAAAATTATTAAAAATTGATAGGAATTAATAAAAATTAATAAACATTAATAAAAATTAATGAAAACTATTAAAAATTAATAAAAACTAATAAAAATTAATGAAAACTATTAAAAATTAATAAAAACTAATAAAAATTAATGAAAACTATCAAAAGTTAATGAAAAATATTAAAAATTAATAAAAACTAATAAAAATTTATAAAAATTAATAAAAATTAACAAAAATTAATGAAAACTTCAAAATTAATAAGAATTAATAAAAATTATAAAAAATTGATAGAAATTAATAAAAATTAATAAACATTAATAAAAACTATTAAAAATTAATAAAAATTATTAAAAATTAATAAAAAATTAATAAAAATGATTAAAAATTAATAAAAATTAATAAAAATGTATAAAAATTAATGAAAACTATTAAAAATTAATGAAAACTATTAAAAATTAATAAAAATAATAAAAAATATTAAAAATTAATAAAAACTAATAAAAATTAATAAAGATGATTAAAAATTAACAAAAATTTTTAAAAATTTTATAAAAATTTATAGAAATTAATAAAAATTAATAAATATTTACATAATTTAATATTAAAAATCAATAAAATTTAATTTTTGATGAACAAAATGCACTAAAACTTCAATTCATGTTCAAAATTTGAGTAGTAAAATATAACGCTTAATAACAAAAAGTTTTTTATTTTTTTGTCCTTTTAGAACGGATTCTGATATAGTACAGGGTGTTATTTTAAGAACACCACAATTTATTCATTTTTTTCTTGTACATCTGGACCTGGATTTTTATTCAGACTAGAACGTTATTTGTTTCGGCCGTGGGTGCAAGACAATGTACCAAATATCAAAAATATATATCAAGAGATTCGTTACTTATAACTTTAGAAAGAAATACGTTTATACGGTACTGGCCAACAAATACGTTCTAATATCCCTTGGCACAAGTGCCTGTGAAAACTACAGAGAGCAAGCAGGAAAGAAACAAAACCAGCGATGCCAGTCTATATGGCCTGGCGAACTTTATAACGCGATCGGGTCGTATAAATGACAACGTTGGTTTTATTTCTTTCTTGCTTACTGTAGTACTCACTATCTGTAGTTTTCACAAGCTGTACTAAGGGATATTAAAAGGTATTCATTGGCCGATTCTGTAGAATTAAAAACCAAACTCCATATTTAACGGGATGAAGGCAATATAGCCCTAGTTAAAACCCTCTAAAACTAATCCTGTAAAAACTTTAAATAGAATTTGTTTAATATAAAATTATATTTAGAAAGCTATGATATGACATATTTGACTGAATGAAGGCTATATAGCCCTAATTATAACCCTCTTAATTTATTTATTTAGAAACTTTAAATCTTCCTTTACAGAACTTGTGTTGTGCTGATTAGCATTTTTCTTGCCTTTCGGATATTTAGAAAACTATTAAAGGACATATTTGACTGGCTGAAGGCAATATAGTCCTAATTAAAATTCTTTTAAATTAACCATGTCGAAGCTTTATAGGACTTGTATAGTGCCAATTAGCATATTTCAAGCCTTTCTGATATTTAGAAAACTATTAAAGAACATATTTGACTGGTTGAAGGCAATATAGCCCTAGTTAAAATTCTTAAATTAACCATGTATAAGCTTTATATGACCTTTATAGTGTCAATTAGCATTTTTCATGCCTCTCCGAAATTTAGAACACTATTAAAGAACATATTTAACTGGCTGAAGGCAATGTAGCCCTAGTTAAAACTTAGATTAAACATGTAGAAGCTTTATAGGACTTGTATAGTGCCAATTATCATTTTTCATGCCTTTCTGATATTTAGAAAACTATTAAAGGACATTTGATTTGCTGAAGGCAATGTAGCCCTAGTTAAAACTCTTAAATTAACCATGTAGAAGCTTTATAGGACTTGTATAGTGCCAATTAGCATTTTTCATGCCTTTCCGATATTTATAAAACTATTAATGTATATATTTTACTGGATAAAACTATATAGCCCTAGTTAAAACCCTCTTAAATTAGCCAAGTAAAAAAGAGCTTCAAATATAGAACTTGTATAATGCCAATTAGCATACATATTCGCTGTACTTTTACCATAACAAGGCAATTTAGCTGCATTTGAACCTCGCTAAATACCTAATTGTTCGTTTGCAGCACTATTGGCGGCCGCTTCTCCCGAAACGGCCCCCTTCATGGCCGACGAATGCCTGATGGCCATACCGGACATCGAGGGTATCGACTACACCACCAAGGAGTACCTGAAATTCGCCACACATATTAACAACGCCGCCGATAGGTTGAACAAGTCCACCGAGGAGACGAGGCTGAACGAATCCACCGAAGAAACGGAGAAGCCCGAAGACGTTCGATGGACGCCACACAAGGTCGAATTGGCCTTATGGACGCATTACGTGGTGTCAGAACACAAGCCGGAATTACTCTCTAGTAAGTTTCCCTTAAATCATAATAGAAAGTTGGATGTACTTAAAGTATGGTTTCAAACATTGTACTGATCATAACCCAGAAAAAGGGGGTGACTAATTTAATTACCATATAAAATTTAATTTCCATATTAAAAACACTTCAATATATTCACCGATATTCTTAAAATTATGTTTATGCTGGATATTTTATTCATTTTAATGCGGGTTGATTTTATGTGGGATTACTCTCACGGGGGATTGTTTTCATATATAAAATCATTAGTATATTCACAACTAATCTTAAAATTATCTATGTAGGATATTTTATTGATTGAATGAGATGTTTCATTGATTTAATGTGGGATTGATTTTATGCTAAGATTGTTTTCATATAGAATTATTAGCATATCACCGCTAGTCTTAAAATTAATTTTATGTGGGATGTTTTATTGATTTTTATGTGGGATTACTTTTATGGGGGATTGTTTTCATATTTAATCATTAGAATATTTCACAGCTATTCTTAAAATTAACTTTGTGGGATATTTATTTTTTTATTTTTTGTGGGAGGTTGATTTTATATGGGATTGCTTTTATCCGAAGATTGCTTTCATATAAAATTATTAGCATATTATCGCTATTCTTAAAATTAATTTTATGTGGGATATTTTATTGATTTTTATGCGGGTTGATTTTATGGAGCATTGTTTTCTTATGTAATCACTAGTATATTCACAGCTATTTTTAAAATTAATTATATGTGGGATAATTTATCGATTTTTATGCGGGTTGATTTTATGTGGGATTACTTTAATGGGGGATTGTTTTGATATGTTTTCGTTAGTATACTCACAGCTATTCTTAAAATTAACTTTATGTGGGATATTTTATTAATTTTGTGCGATATTTTTTGATTTTATGTGGGATTGCTTTATGTGTTCATTTTAAGGGAAATAGAGTTTAAAAAAATTATAATGTAATGTGGTACTAATTTTGTATTATTGTATTGTAATGGGACCCGAAGAATGATTGTCAAACCTGATGATAAACTTTCTATTTAAAAAAGGCACATTTGCTAATAATTATGTTATAAAAAGATTAATGCACTCGAGTGTTTTGAACTATTTCACTTCCTAATTTCCTTTTCAAAATATTTCACTATCTGGGAAATGTCTTAGCTTCTCTATTTAGGGGGGTATCATCAGGTAGAAGTATACTATCTGAATCGTATGGTATATCTCAACTGCACTAGATTCGTATTAACGTTTATTTTATTATTTAGGGTTGTAAAATTCGTTTATTGAATTGTAAACATTTTTTATAGGTATTTTCGTCGGTAGTCCTTTAGAAAATGGTAACGCCGTTCCGAAACCGGTAGTCCATCAAAACGGCGATTCGATAATCGATCCGACGACATCCGACGAAAGCAATCAGGGTCCACTGAACGGGAAAACGATCATCGACGAAGACACCACGACGACTTCGTTCACGGATAACAGCCCGCCATCTATCGATCAAAACGAGGAGACCAACGACAGCGTCGTATCAGGGTCGGAAGGTGAGTTAATTTTGAATCACAACACCACAAAAAATAAATTAGAAATGTTTTATTTATAATAGGGTCAAATCTGGTGAATGTGGTGGCGTTTGAAGGTTCTGAAAATATTGCGTTAAAATGATATAATATTAAAATTGTGGTGAATCCTTTTGGTTATTCATAAAAAATGGAAATATAAACGCGTTGGCCACTCAAAGTTGTCTAATTTTCAAAAAATCTTAATAAAAAAATGTAATGTTGTTAAATCTGGAAAGCGCGTTGGCTATTCAAAATTTCTAATTATCCCTTCTAGAAAATTATGATATGGATAATTCCGACGAATGCGTCAGAGCCCTTAAAAAAAGTTTATTAATGTCGAATCTAGTGAACACGTTGGCCACTCAAAAATTTGAAGAGTATCCCTCTAAAATTATATAATTCTGATTTTGCTGAACCCCTTTTAATTATGAATAAACAATAATAAAAAAAAACGTGATGGTGTTAAAGATGGTAAGCACGTTGGCTATTTAAAATTTCTAATCGTCCAATTATTAATTGATTATCTTTAATTATTCAATTAATTGATTATTTTTTATTAATCGGTAATTTTCGCCTAATCGATTGTTTTGGAACAATTAAGAGATCGAATATTTTCTGTTGATCAGTTATTTTCAATTAATTGATAAAATCGATTATTTTCGATTAATCGAGAGATCGATTGTTTTCGATTTATCGGTAAATTGATTATTTTCAAATAATCGATTATTTTCAATTAAATATTGATAAAATCGATTATTTTCTATTAATCGAGAGATCGATTATTTTTGATTTATCTTCAAATTGATTATTTAATTAATCGATTATTTTTAATTATTCAATTAATCGATTATTTTTGATTAACCGGTAATTTTCGGCTAATCGATTGTTTTAAAATAATTAAGAGATCGAATATTTTCTATTGATCAATTATGTTCAATTAATTGATAAAATCGATTATTTTCGATTAGTCAAAAAGTCGATTGTTTTCGATTGATCGTTAACTGGATTATTTCCAAATAATCGAATAGATTAATCGATATGGTGTTAAATTCGGTTTACGCGTTGGCTATTCAAAATTTTTAATTGTCTCCTTTAGCAAATTATTAATCGATTATTTTTGATTAATCGGTAATTTTCGCCTAATCGATTGTATTTGTATATTCAAGATATTGAATATTTTCAATTAATTCATAAAATCGATTATTTTCGATTAATCGAGAGATCGATTGTTTTCTATTTATTGGTAAATATATTATTTTCAAATAATCGATTATTTTCAATTAATTATTGATAAAATCGATTATTTTCTATTAATAGAAAGATCGATTATTTTCTAATAGTCAGTTATTTTCGATTAATTATTCAGAAAATCGATTATTTTAGATTTATCGGTAAACTGAGTATTTGTTTAATCGATTATTTTCAATGTATCGTTAAATTGATTTCATAATTTCAAATAATCGGTTAATAGATTAATCGATATGGTGTTAAATTCGGTATGCGCGTTGGCTATTTAAAATTTCTAATCGTTCCGTCTAGCAAATTATTAATCGATTCTTTTTAATTATTCAATAATCGATTATTTTTTATTAATCGGTCATTTTCGCCTAATTAATGATTGATAAAATCGATTATTTTCTATTAATCGAAAGATCGATTATGTTCAATTTAAATTTAATCGAATATTTTCGATTTATCGAGTGATCCATTATTTTCTAATAGCCAGTTATTTTTTATTTTCTAATTATGTTTAATCATTCAATATCGATTATTTTTGATTAACCGCTAATTTTCGCCTAATCGATTGTTTTAGAATAATCAAGAGATCAAATATTTTCTATTGATCAGTTATTTTCAATTAATTGATAAAATCGATTATTTTCGATTAATCGAGATATCGATTGTTTTCGATTTATCGGTAAATTTATTATTTCCAAATAATCGATTATTTTCTATTAATCGGGAGATTGATTATTTAATTAATCGATTATTTTCGCCTGATTGAATGTTTTCGATTTATCGAGATATCGATTGTTTTCTATTTATCGGTAAATTAATTATTTCTAAATAATCGATTATTTTCGACTAATTGAATGTTTTCGATTTATCGAGAGATCGATTATTTTCCAATAGTCAGTTATTTTCTATGTTCAGATAATTATCCAGAAAATCGATTACTTTCGATGTAGGTACCTATCGTTAAATTGATGTCATATTTTCAAATAATCGAATGGATTAATCGGTATGGGAGTTGGCTATTCAAAGTTTATAATCGTTCCTTTTAGCAAATTATTAATCGATTATTTTTAATTATTCAATAAACCAATATTTTTGATGACAGATTGTCATTTTCGCCTAATCGATTGTTTTAAAATAATCAAGACATCGAATATTTTATATTGATAAGTTATTTTCAATTAATTGATAAAATCGATTGTTTTCGATTAATCGAGAGTTCGATTGTTTTTGATTTATCGGTAAATTTATTATTTTCAAATAGTCGATTATTTTCAATTATTGATAAAATCGATTATTTTCGATTAACTGAGAGATCGATTGTTTTCGATTTATATTTTTCAACACTAATATCATCAAAATAAATAATCGATTATTTAAAATATTTAATTATTTTCGTTTAAACGATTATTTTTTAATAATTATTTTTAATTCAATTAATTGATAATCGATTGTTTTCGGTTAATCGAGAGATAAATTATTTTTGGTTAATCGATTGTTTTCGATTATTCGAAAGATCGATTATTTTCTGTTAGTCAGTTAATATTCAAATAATTTTTCAGAAGATTGATTATTTTTATCGTTAAATTGATTATTTCTGAATAAACATAATCTTATAATCGATTGTTATTAATTTATCTATTATAAGTAAAAAAATAAATAACCAAAATTTTAGCATAATTTTCAAAGTTGTCTCACAACACATTTTTTATTAGATTGAAAGAAAAATATATATTTCTGTTTTTTTTTCTTTAAAATCGATTATTCGGTTAATCGATTAATCAAAATCGAATATAATAATTATTTTTTCAAAAATTAAAATCGATTATCGATTGTTTTCGATTAATCGAGGGATCGATTCTTGTTAGTTATTTTCCAATAATCAATTATTCAGAAAATCGGTTATTTTCGATTAATCGTTATATTGATTATTTCAGAATAATCAGATAATCGATTATTAGATTAATCGATGTATCGATTATTAGATTAATCGATATTATTTTTATTAGTTTTTAATCTTATATTCGATTGTTACCAATTTATATATCGAATTATCGAACAATATTTATTCGAGAAATTACTTTTGTTTATACCAGTGTGAGCTAAAAACCACATTTTTTATTTTAGGGCTCCCTGATGTATTTGCGTCGACAATTTTTTTTTTAATTTTTAAACGAAAACTTTAAATTTTATCATAATTTTCCAAAAAAGTTGTTCACAATACAGTTTTAATTGGATTAAAAGAAAATTTGTTTTTATTTTTTTAAATCGATTATTTCAATTAAAATCGAAAATAATCGATTAATCTAAAAAATAATTATTTGATTTTTCGCAACATTATCTAATAATTATTAAATCGATTATTTTGTCCCCCCTATCCAAATCTGGCACATTTGTTGACTGTTTGTGTAAATTTTTTTCTATAGTAGACGTAAGTTTGGAGCGCGTGGCGATCGTTATATCGACCGATATATTCTCGTTGGGCGGGTTTAAAATTGTTCGCTTTTTGTTCCAGAATTGAGCAAAGATTCTCTGCCCTCAACAGAAGACTCGAACAGTATAGAAAACACCTTGAAGCGGCCGTACGACGTAGACACTACCATTCAACCGTCGACCAAGAAAATACGGGAGGACGTAGAGGCGAAGTGACAAATACGTAATTACCTATAATTTTTTTTTTTTTACTTTTTATTTTAACGATAGGTTCTATTCACACACAAACACATTGTAGTTGCATTATTTAATTATCTTTTTACCCTCTCCGCTCCTCTGTTGTCCTCTTCACCACCGTTTTGAAGTTTGGATCGGATTCGGGAGTCTTGTACAGGTTTTGGCTCGAAAATATTCAATTTGGTAGATAGAAATAATAAATTATTTAAAAACAAACGCGGGAATATAATTTTGAACAAATTCCCCAGATGTGGGGAAATTTGTGTGCACGTGATCGAAATACTCGTCTCTTATTGGACGAACCGATTGAATTCGAGTAAAAATTATCCAGAATTACCCAGATCTGGGGACTTCTCTAATGGTATATTTTTTGTTCGTTTTCAATTATCATACGATTTAAAATATGTTAGTGTCTTAAAATTTCGTTTGAAAGTTATAATTTAATTATTTTTTTAATACATTTATTTATTTATAATAAATTATGTCTGGAATGTAATATCGTCTTTCTAATTTATGTATAAAAAAAGTTTAATAAGATCAAATCTGGTAAACGTGTTGGAGTTTCAAAATTAAAAATACTCTACCCAAAAAATTATTGAAATTAAATAGTCATGAATCTGATTTGTTACTTAGATTTGATGCCTCATTTTTATATACAATTAATCATTTCTAATTTGTATAACTTTCTATGAAATATTTTTTATTACTATTATTACTTTGAAGCACATTCGGGATTTTATTGTTTTAATTTATGTAGAAATCGTTGGTTTTCCTTTCCCCTAACCTCATAAAAGTTAATCTGTCTACCTGAAAGGTCAAAATTCGTTGAAAATTGACTCAATTTGAATATTTAATGACATTTTAAATGCGGCAAATAAATGCTAAGTCCCTGGACATTCCTAGAAAGAAATTTTGATGTTTTCTTGATGAAAGATTGTTAATAAATATATTGTAAACAGGGTGATCCTCATTATAGAGATTTTGAAATGTTATTTACCAAATTGTATATTTTCGAGTTAGAACTAAACCTATTTTGAGGGAAATGAGATTCATGTTTATTGTAAAAAGAAATTTTGAAACGGATAATTGTTTTCTATTTCTCCCTCTCCGCTCTCCTCTATATAATAAACTGGTGACGTCTCGGTGTCCTCTTGTATAGACACGTCACTTTTTCCAATTATTTGGGATTTAGAAACTTAAAAAACTAGGACTGAACGTATTGGATGTTTATTGAAAAAAAAATTAATGGATTTTCTGAGTCTTAAAAAAAAAGTTATTTGGAATATGTTTAATAATTTATATTAAGAAAGTTTTGAAATACGTTCTTCATTTATTTAAACTAGTTCAAAATTGACATTTGAATTAATACGTTGTTTTATACAGGGTGGGCCACCGGTAACGCTTCATTCTGTAATTCCAAATCTAATTGCTTTTTTAAAATTTTTTTTCACCATAAATTGTATTATACCGGGTGTTCAAATTAAAGTGTTACAGTTAAATATCGCCGAAAATGTGCATTTTATAAAAAAAAGTTTTATAGTTTTTTGGGGGAAACATTTTGTCTAAATTCATTTTTTTATATCTGATCAAAATATGGCCATATCGAGGTGGACTTTTTTTTCAAATTAGAACCCCATTCTTTTTTACATATTTATACTTAAAGTTCATAAAAAAATCAACTATTAAAGGAAAAAAATTTTTATTGGACTTTTACTTATTGATTAACACCTACTTGAAAATTTTGCTGCGCAAAAAAAAAGTTGATCATATTATGGTTAACAATATAAAAACGATTTTAGCCAAAAAAATTTTCCCCAAAAACTATAAAACTTTCGACTGAAACGTTTTTTTTTATAAAAGGCGGTATTTAACTGTAAAACTTTAATTTAAACACCCTGTATATCAAAAAATAATTTCAATTATACAGGGTTTTTCAGGAAATACATATCGAAGTTATGATTTAATAAAAATGGGACGCTGTATTTCGTTTTATACTTGAATTGCCTCGCTTTTTCTATTGTAACAATTCCAAATATTAATCGATTATTTTCGATTAAACAATTGTTTTCGATTATTCGAGAGATCGATTATTTTTCATTAATTCATTTTTTTATAAATCGATTTTCTTTTGGCCAATTTTTTTTTCTAATAATCGATTACTTTCCAATAATTATCAAAATAAATGATCGATTTTCGACTAATCGATTATTTTCGATTAATGAAGTGTTTTCGCTTAATCGATTATTATCAATGAATCGAGAAGTCGATTATTTTTCATTAACTATTTTCCAAAATAAATCAATTATTTTTCATAAATCTATTATTTTCTATTGGCCATTTTTTTCTAATAATCCATTACTTTCCAATAATTATCAAAATAAATGATCGATTTTCGACTAATCGATTATTTTCGATTAATGAAGTGTTTTCGCTTAATCGATTATTATCAATTAATCGAGAGATCGATTATTTTCCATTAACTAGTTAACAAAATCGATTTTTTTTTATTGGCCAAATTTTTTCCAATAATCGATTACTTTCCAATAATTATCAAAATAAATGATCGATTTTTGACTAATCGATTATTTTTTATTAATCGATTATTTTCGTTTAATCGATTGTATCAATTAATCAAGAGATCGATATTATTTTCCATTAACTAGTTATTAAAATAAATCAGTTATTTTTCATAAATCGATTGTTTTCTATAATTATCAAAATAAATGATCGATTGTTATCAATTAATGGAGAGATCGATTATTTTTCATTAACTAGTTACCAATCGAAAACAATTTGTTAATAAAAAACAATCGATTTATTAAATATAATAGATTAATAAAATAATAATAGATTATAAGTAATATTCGATAATTAAAAAATAATCGATTATTTACTTTGATAAAATAATCTTTTTATTAATCAGTTTTATATCAGTAATCGATTTTTTTCGATAAATCGATTATTTTTTATTAATCTGTTATATTCAATAAATCGATTGTTTTCTATTAACAGATTGTTTTCGTTTGTTGTTTATTGATCAATTTTTATCAAAATAAATAATCGAGAAATAGATTGTTTTCGATTTATCGTGAGATCGATTATTTTCAAATAATCGATTATTTTCGATTAATCGAGAGATCAATTATTTTCGATTATTGGTTAAAAAGATTATTTCTGAATAATCGATTATTATCACACAATAAATAATGAAAATAAATAAAAAGTTAAACTGGTTATAGAGTGAAATATCCTGTGTAATCCTTGGTATCGTGATAATATGAAAAACGAGGGCAATTCAAACAGAAAATTAAATTTCATTAAAAAAAAACTAACTTTGATATGTATCACTTTCCTGGAGATGTATAATTGAAATTATTATTAAATTGTTACTTTTTCTGATGTACATCTCGCTGTGAAAATATTTAAAAAAAAAAGCAATCAGTTTTGGCTCTACAGACAGAGGAGTTACCGGTGGTCCACCTTGTATATATAATTTTATAATTTGATACTTTTAAAAATAAAAGATGCAAGGTGAAATAGACGAATAAAAAAAAATGTACTTACAACAACTTTTCTGATCGAAAAAAAAAAAAATGAGTTTCAGAAAATCCAAAATCTTTGTCCTTTTATTTTCACGATGTAAAAGTTCACTGTCTCTCAACGGATTTTTTTTTGTTTTTGTTGTTTTTTTTTTTTTAATATACATATAAAAATTTTTGATACTGTTCTTTCATAATATATATTACCATTTCAAGGGTAGTCTAAGTAATTTATTTGTTTTTTATTGTAATTTTTCGTAATTTAGGCATTCTTTTATGTTTAGTTATTTTAAGCATTATAAAATAAAAAAAAAAATAACGAAGTATAAGTACATTCCACTCTTTAGTTGGATATTTTTTTTTTGTTTACGTTTGAATCGTTCCCAAAACAGGAATTTTTGCATTTGAAGTTTTCCTGTAATCTCTTGTAAATAATATAACTAATTAATATATTGATATATATTTTTTATTTTACTAGCACAGTTTTTTTAGTTTATTTTCGCCCGACTTCAAATGTAAATAGCCAGGCGGCGTAGCTCAGGAAAAAAAGCGCCTTTCTTTGAATTCCGTTTGAAAAAAGTGACGAAAAATCGGTGTCACAGAACGCGAAAAACTCTTATATTTAAGTGACTGATGACAACTGACGAATGATGAGTGCGTTCCAAATCGTACACTGAAAATATACGTTTTATTGGAGGTGGTATATATGATCTGGACAGGGATGAGATATTACATAAAAATTGCATTCCATGGAATGTAGATAGTCTCAACACGTGCCGTATCGAAAGATGAGAATCCCAACCCTGTCTGCTCATTGTCATTTCAGTGATAGATGACTATGAGTGCGTTCCGAATCACAGACTAAAAATATAAGTTTTATTGGAGCTGCGACATATGATTTGTCACCGCATTGTCATTTCAGTGACAAGTGACGACTGTCAATGTTGAGTGCGTTCCAAATCGTACATTTTATTGAAGCTGCAAAAGGTTCTTAAAATTACTGTCTGTAAACGTTATGTCAAAGTTTAACACGTTTAAAACTTTAGTGTATCATGTGACTATTGCAGTTGGTTCCCTAGACAATTTGTGAAAAATCACTTTAACGTAGAACAACTTTCAATATTTTATATTATACAGACATCCATTATTCATCAATTTCTGAAAATATCTAAATGTTTCAAGGATTTTTATTTCCCCCTCTCCCTACCATAAAAACCATGTCATGTGATGCACCAATAGACTCTTCTTGCCAAAATGGATAATTCTTCTTAATGTCTTTTTTTCTATCGCCTCTTTTATGCATAATTTTCTCGGAAAAGCGTTCTACCCAAATGTTCCTCCTATTTTTCATGGAAAATGTGTTTGAGGCATCAAGAAAATTTCGATGTAAAATTGTGAGAAACGTCAAGTAATTTTCGTGAATTTTTAGTTTTTCCCTGAAAATTCGGGAAGGAAATTTCCAGAAATGGATAAATCTGATGAAAAAAGTTTGGTTTTGTCGGAAAATTTGTGGAAACTACTTTTCCTAAGGAAAATTATAAATTTTTCGATATCCGCCTATAGAAAAAACCGGATAATTTTATGAATTTTTTGCCCTGTCTCCTATTTCAAACAAAGTTTTTCCCGAAAAAGCATACGACCTAAATTTTCGTCTAATTTTTTTGGAAATTGTGCTTTTGGTATCAGAAACATTTTGATGCCAGATTATTAATAATGAGTAGTTTATTTTTCCCGGAAGATTCGTCGGAATTGTCGTAATTTTGTTTTTTATTTTTGCTAAACGTAAGATAAATCCGGAAAATTAGTGGAAAACCTCTAACGAAAAGTTAACATTTTCCTAAACAATCTGAAAGCGAAAATTTCAATCTTTCCCACAAACAGATAAACAAAACGTACTTAGAGTTCTTTTTATATGTGCTGAATGCGATTCTCGGAAAGTTTGTTTAATACGGTCTGTAAAATGGACAAATGCATATCGTAGAGCGCGAAATTCATTTCTACAGCTGTCACTTGTCTCATCTATGAAACGGGTGGCTTGCTACATCGACTGTAACAACGTTGAATAAAAAGACATTGTTATTACATCATTGATAGACGTTGCTATAATAGTTTGATAAAAAAAACACGTTATGTCTACGTTAAACCACTGAATTATATCCCTGAGGTACCCCGTTTCTAACAAAAAAAGGATCTTAGGAATCGGTCAACATTGTAAAGAATTATCGCTGCATCAAACGTCTGTAGTTACTGAACATGCTCTTGTAAACCTGACAGTAGTTCATTAGAACATTATTTTTATAGTGGCTGAACGCACTCTAGTAGTTCTGGAGTTTTGTGACATTATTTTGATAATTTTATCTGCGATTTCTGATTAAAAGAACATCAAACATCTGTAGTTACTGAACTCGCTCTTGTAAACCTGACAGTAGTTCATTAGAACAATTTTTTTATAGTAGCTTAACGCACTCTAGTTCTCTAACATTGTTTTGGTATTTTTAACTTCAACTTCATAAAAAAAAAACATCAAACATGTAAAGATACTGAAAACGCTCTTGTAAATTCATTAGAACGGTATTATAATAATAGTAATAATAATAAATGTCTTTATTAACCAACAAAAAAAATACAAGTAAAATGAAACATTCATTATGGTATGGACCCAAGAAAATAAGAAAAAGGCAAACGTTGGTTAAAGGGCACAAAATCAGCTAAGCTGCTCTTCCTTAAGAACCCAAAAAACAATAGTGATTGAACGCACTCGAGTAATTCTGGTTATCTGTGACAAGGTTTTGGTATTTTCAATTGTGATTTCTAAATAGAAGAACATTAAAAATCTGAAAAATCCGAATAGACTCTTTAAAACTGGCAGTAGTTCATTTGAACGTTATTTCAACAGTGACTGAACGCACTCTAGTAGTTCTGGTGTGGCTTCTTCATAAAAAAAGACATTAAACATGTGAAGATACTGAACGAGCTCTTTAAAACTGACAGTAGTTCATCTGAAAGTTATTATAAAGGTGGCTGAATGCATTCTAGTAGTTCTGGTGTTCTGTGACATTGTTTTGGTATTTTTAAATGCCATTCCTCAATAACGCTCTTGAAAAATAGATAGTAATTCATTTGAACGTAATTTTAATGGTGACTGAACGCACTCTAGTAGTTCTGGTGTTTTGTGACATTATTTTGGTATTTTTAACTGTGACTTAATAAAAAAAACATCAAACCTCTGAAAATATTGAACACGCTCTTTTAAATTCATTTGAACGGTATTTCAATGGTGATTTAACGCACTCTAGTAATTCTGGTTGTCTGTGACAAGATTTTGTTTTTTTTTTTTTTATTGGGATTTCTGAATAAAAAAACATTAAAAATCTAAAAAAAAAAAAAACACTTTAAAACTGACAGTAGTTCATTTGATCGTTATTTCAATGCTGGCTGAACACATTCTAGTATTCCTTGAAGATACAACAAGCTTGTAAAATAGATAGTAGTTCATCTGAACGTTATTTAAACGGTGACTAATAGTTCTGGTGTTCTGTGACACTGTTTCAGTATGTTTATCTGCGATTTCATCGGATTGGAAAGAGAAAAACAGTTTTTTTTTGTTTTAGTAGACAAATATATAATTGCTGGTGAGAGAGTGCTAAAATTGATACTGAAGCTACGCCGCCTGGCTAATTTGTTCAATGTTCGTCTTTACGAAATCGTCTGAATAGTAACGAGTACAAAAACACAACACTGAACGGTTTTGTAATCTCGATTTGATATGATATATAAAATAGCAGGAGCTCCGTTTTTTTTTTAATATAAATGATATTTATAAATAAAATATAATATATAGAAACAACAAATAACTGAATGCCTTTTATCAAATAATGTAGACGTATACACTTTTACAACAAAAATACTAGCTCTTAATTTTGATTCATTATGTTATGCACCCGTTTGCGCGCTGGGAAATCAGTTTTGGGACGAATATAAACAAACCTTTTTACTTAAGCGAATTTTCTTGAAAGGATTAATCATGCGTCCCGAAGTTGACGGTCGCGCTTTCAAACGGGTATGTGTAAATATAGTGAGGTGTTATTTTTAAAAAAACTCGGATGTTGAATGTCTTCTAAAATAGTTAATTAATTTGTTTTTCCTTCATTTATGTTCGCCACTTCTCACGCTTTTGGATGGCAGATATTCAATATCCGATCAATTATTTAATGTAAAAAATATCATTTGTAGATGAGTTTTGAGGTTTTGTAGGATATTTTCATAAATATAAATATTTCACGGCCATATTTGTTATTTATTTAACCCTTATCCCTCGATCTCCTACCAACATAGTTATAAGTGGATTTTAATAGTTCTTATCAAACAAATTTTGAAGTGAACACGTTTTTGTGATTAAAATACGTAGCAGTTTACTATCACCTTTGTTATACAAACTACTATTTGAGCCGTTTATTTTGAAAGTGGCCATTTATACTTAAATTGTGGTATCTAAGAGTTTGTGTAAATTTTGTTTACTGCATTAATTAAACTTACTGATTATTCAACTAATGCAAGTGTCCAAAAACTGAGGTTAACTTGTTAAATACTAATTAATTAAAATTACCTTTATCACTACCTTCAGACATTATCGTTAATGAATATCCTAATTTAAGTATAAAATGGACTTCGGCCACTTTCAAAATAAACGACTCGTATTTACTATATTAGGTTAAAACAGTTTTTTTTTTTTTTTTTTTGTTTCATTAAATTTGTAAGTAAATAACCATACATTTAGGTACAAGTAAAAAAAAATTAATGGCACAACCGTATAGTTTGCTTTTTTGCGAGAACTAGGGCTGAACGATTATCAAAATAAATAATCGATTAATCCAAAATAATCTAGCGTGAACCAAGGACTGAATTTTTCTAGAATGTCCAGAGGTCCGGATAAAGCCGGCTTTTTCTTCAGTCAGGATTTTACACTTTAAAATAAAAAACTGCAGTTTAT
Organism: Psylliodes chrysocephalus; assembly: GCA_927349885.1. Taxonomy (NCBI): domain Eukaryota; kingdom Metazoa; phylum Arthropoda; class Insecta; order Coleoptera; family Chrysomelidae; genus Psylliodes; species Psylliodes chrysocephalus. The sequence continues at coordinate 4,144,670 of OV651813.1, forward strand.
TGCTACTCAAAAGTTAAGTAGGTACTCAATGCATACTGATCAGAATTTATTTTTTAAGAATAAAATCCTCAATATCTTCTGGTTTCAAAAATTATATTCCAAAACAATGTAGAAACCATTTTCGAATATGTCCAAATTTATAACTTTATATTCGTTTGTCAAGCTTTACTTCCGGAAGATATTCATCATCCACCTCTGTCATTTATGTTTTAACAACTCAAGATTGACTGGTGATGGTTTTAATAGAGATTTCCATTCAATGAATGTGGAAGAAGTGACAAATTTTCTTTCGCAGTTTAATTGGGATGTTTTATTTGAGAACAAGAGTCGAGAGGATATGATTAATATCTTTTACGACATTGTGTACCTGACAATTGATATTTTTGTTCCTTTAAAAAAAATACTCGGCAAAGAAGTTTCCTGTTTGGTTTTCTCCAGAGCTAAAAAAAAGAAAATACATAAAAATACTTAGACAATATAGATCACTAAATGATTATAATGAATTTTCTTTATTAAGGACTCACTCTAAACACTTAAAATGTTATCGAAGTTATGTTACATTAACGGAATCGTTTCTTGGAGTCAATGTTAAATTTTTTTGGAAATTTGTAAACCGTACTAAAGGCAAAAAGTAATATACCTTCGGCAATGCACTATGATAATACCACTAGTTCCTCTGGCATGGAGATTGTCAATTTGTTTGCTAAGTATTTTTCTAAAACTTATAGCAATAAGAATTATAATTTGCAGGATACTTTACCTTCTAATGACATCAACCTATCTAAATTGGATATTAACGAAGGGGCCAGGCCCTGATGGTCTTCCACCATCCCTTATTAAACATTGTAGCTTTTTGTTCTCTAGACCCCTTTTTCATATCTTCAATATTTCTTTAAAAAACGGGACATTCCCCTGTATCTCGAAGTGGGTATGGTACCCACTTCGAGATACTCTCCAAGTGATGTTGAATACCTTTCCCAGTTCGTCTCTCTCTAGGGTTTCTGTATTTGGTTGAAATTCGAGGTGGGGTAATTAGACCAAATCTAATCTGTCTGTGGTCTGAGCACGATGGTTCGTCTGACACATGTCACTTTGAAATGTTATGACTTACAGTCATATCTAGGACTTCTTTTCTCGTTGCCGTGACGAAAGTTAGTTTGTTACCTATATTAGCAATTACTATACCTTCAGATAAGATGAATTGTATTAAAAACTCACCTCTTGTATTGATGTCAGTGCTTCCCCCAATGATGTGGAGGGCATTGGCATCGCATACTATGGTAAGTTGGAGGTTAGCCCTTGCCGCATATGAAGAGACTATTTTGCCTATTATATGCGGGGGACATAGCTCCTCGCCTGGGAAATATGTAGAACAGACTTCCTCTGTCGGCGTAGTTAGGAAAGCTGTAACAATATCCGCGGTACACCGGTATTAGTACACAATTTATCCTATTGTTGTATAAGATACATGCACGAGGTCTTTTAGACCGTTTGTTATACAAAATCTTACTTTGGTTGTGTTTTACATCTGCTGTTCTTCAGCCATGTAATCAGGGTTCTTGCAAAAGGTCCAAATCTATACCCTCTGTCGAATCTCCTACATACTGTAGCGGTGGCTGCCTTGCCATGATGGAGGTTCACCTGAAGAACCCTGGTCGATCTGCTCAGTTCTGTGAACTGGGCTGTTTGTCTGCCTTCTTAGAGACCTTTCCAATTTCCATAGGTACAGTTTACTCTTGTACTTATTGCCTCTTAAGGGGACTGGCCGCACTGTAGAAAGATTCTACCAATGTTTCTTCCTCTTATAATAATAATAATAATAAATTTATTTAGCATTCAGTATCCATATACAATAATAAAATACATTAAAAAGTTCAAATAATATGTAAACTGGTCGCCCATTTATGACCAATTGGTTGCGCATGGGCTGCCAAATCATTACCTAATGTTAACTTAATATTGTGTGCTTATTTGATTCTAAAATACATTTAAAAAAAAAATATATAAAACGGATATTAAAATAACTAGAAACATACAATATAATAACTCAGTTATAGACTTATATAATAATAATAATCATAATAATAATTATAATAATGATAATAAAAATAATTTTAATAATATTAATAATAATAATAAAAACAATAAATTGAATATATTTTAATAATTAGAATAAGTGAACAAAAAAAAACCAATAAAAGTAATTTATAAACTATAGTGGATTAAAAGGAAGTATATTTTACAGTACAAACACCAAGATCTATTAACACATTTTATCACAGTTAAATTTTTCTTTTTTTTTTGCTAATCGATCAGCGCTCTCATAGCTTTTCTGTCACTATTTATTATGAATTTTTTCAATATTTGTTTAAATAGCTTAGAGGAATTTATTGTATATAAATATGTCTTATATATATCTGGAAGAAAATTAAAGATTTTTCCATTTAAATATAGGTAAAATCTTTGGGAAATTGATTTATTGACAAGGTGAGTATATACTAAATATTTATTTCTGGTATTGTAAGAATATGTTCTTTTCTGTAAATTGTGTTTATTTTTGTATGTATATAAAGTGACTGCATATACATACAGCTGTCTAACATCCATAATTTTGACTTCATCAAACAAATGATCTGTGGGGTATCTAACCTTTTTATTATGTATTATTTTTAGTATTCTTTTTTGTAATATTTCCAATTTGTTAATATGATTTTTTGTTGCGCCACCCCAACAGATGATAGCATACTGAAGTCTACTTTGAAACAACGAGTAATAAATAATTCTTAGGTATGTAGTACTGATTATAGTTTTAAGATATTTAAATTTAAATAATAACATTCTTAAGGTGTTAGTTAAGCTATTTATGTGTTTATCCCATCGTAAGTGACAATCTAAGGTAACGCCTAAATATTTTATTTCATTTTTTTTTTGTAGTGTGAGTGTTTCGTTGTTATATGTAAAACTGAGGTCATTAAAAGATGGTAAATGATTAATATAGCTAGCAAAAGGCAAAAAAAATGATTTTGTATAATTTATTGTTAGTTTCTTATGCGTACACCAATCCACTATTCCTTTTATATCATTTTCGCATATTTTTTTTAATTCCTCCCATGAGTCGGCTTCATAATAAATGGCTGTGTCGTCGGCAAAACTCACTATTTGTCCTGCAGTCTTTTGTATGTATAAGTTGTTTACATATATTGAAAATAATGTGGGTCCTAAGACGGTACCTTGGGGAACACCAGTTTTTATCATTCTCTCTCCGCTAAATTCGCTGTTAACTTTTACTTTCTGATATCTGTTCTCAAGATAACTTTTGAAGAGATTTAAAGTCGGTCCTCGTATTCCCGTATCCTCCAAGGCCTCTAATAATAGTCCGTGATCTACGGTATCAAAGGCCTTTGCAAAATCCAGAAATACAGTTAGGGATGGCCTATTTGCATCTACCGATTGATAAATCTTTGTCAACAGTTCCAGAATTGCATCAGTTGTAGAGAGCCCTTCTCGAAACCCGAATTGTTTATTAGATATGATTTCGTATTTGTTTAAATAATCCTTTAATCTAGTGTTTAATGCTTTTTCTATAATTTTTGTAAACGTTGTGATTAATGTTATCGGTCTGTAATTTGTTAACATTTTCTTGTTGCCTTTTTTAAATATTGGTATTACCAATGATTTTTTAAGTTCACTAGGAAATTCCCCTTTTGTAATTATTTGATTAGTTAAATGTGTTAACAGTGGTGTAAATATTTCGGTGTTTTCTTTAATAATTTCAGTGGTAATGTTGTCTATTCCTGGTGATTTTTTATTTGGAAGTGATCTAATAATATTTTTTATTTCTAATTGACTCATTGGTAACAGGACCATAGAATTTTTTTGTACATTTCTGACAGGGGAATGTGTATATGGAATTCCCACTTTATCAGCAAGTGTTATACCTACTTCGGCAAAAAAATTATTGAATTCCTCTGCCAGTAATTTTGGCTCTGTTACTGCATGGCCATTTTCTGTGAGTATTTCTTGTATTTCATTATTGTTACTTTTTATATTATTACCTTGCAGTTCTTTAATAACTTTCCACAATCCTTTAGCGTTTTCTTTATTTTGTGTTATTTGTTTTGTATAATATTCTCTTTTTGATTTTTTAATAAGCCTATCTGTTACTAGCCTATAATTTAAAAAGATTTCTTTTTTTTCAATATTTTCTATGTCTTTTTTATAAATATTATGTAATCGATTTCGTTCTTTAATTGAATTAATAATACCCTTAGTTATCCACTGTTTTCTTTTCTTAGTTTGTTTTTTTTCATGAATGAGTTTTGTATTTTGATCCATGTATGTATTTATTGTATCTACTAGATAATTAATTTTTTGATTTGAATTATTTATGTCATAGAATGTTTCCCAGTTATGGCTTTCTATATTTTCTTTTAGGTTTATGTGATTTATTTTCTTAATGTAAGATTTTTTGTGTGCTGTTTCGGCTATTAAAGAGAGATATGCAATTGTAGCTTTATGGTCAGTAATTTGAGTATCATAAATTGCGGCTATGTGATTATCCGATTTATCGGAACTATAAAAAATGTGGTCTATACAACTTTTGGATTTCCCTTGTACTCTTGTGTATTTATTTATTAAAGATTCAAATTTATATTCACCTAAAATATTTAGATATGTAGATACTAAATCTGTCTGTTGTTTAATGTTTATATTAATGTCTCCTTTAAAAACATGTCTACTAATTTTTAAATTAATTTTTGATTCTTCCAGGTATGTCAGAAGATTATCAACAAATTCTTCTTCCTTAACTGGAGGTGGTTTGTATAAAGATGTGATTAGAATTTCGTTTTTATTAGTTAATTTAATTATTGTTTGAATTGCCTTACACTGTCCGATTTGTACTATTTTATGGTTACATTTTAAATGTATTTTAATAAAAATTACTACTCCATCATTGCGGTTAATATCTCCCTTATTGTAAATTGAATTGTAACCAGGTAATTGAAATAAACTCATATCTGGAATATTAAGTGTTTCTGTAAGTACTATAACGTCAAAAGAATGATTTAATTGTGATAAAAAAATGTTCAATTCATCGAAATTTTTATTTAAACTACAAATATTCTGATGGAATATTTTGAATGTATTGGTTGTAATTGTTTTGTGGTATTCATTAATTTCTTGGAGATTCATAAATTCTATAGTATTGCACGGTTCGTGAATTATATCTCTAATGTATGGATCCATTTGTGATATAACAGTATTACAATTTTTAATGAAATATACCTACCACAAAAATAAGAAGATTAAAAAGATTAAAAATAATTAAAAGATTTAAAAGATTAACAAAATTAAAAAGATTAAAATTATTAAAGATAATGAGGAAGATGGTATGGCTATTTATTATTTTTACTTCCCAATCTTGGTCGTAAATTCGGTTGAGGATCCCTATTGTGTTTTTCTGGTTTATTCTTTGGCGTTTGATTGGTTACTACTTCTTTTTGTGTTCTCTTCTCCTCATTAATGTCTGTTTTCTTGTCTCCAGAACCACTTGGTCGTTGAAGATTCTGAATTTCCTTAGTATTTACTGTCTTGGTACTTACTTCCTTGGTATTTACTTCTCTGGTAATAGTGGGCGTTTGAGGTGCACTATTTTGATGTTTGTTACCTTCTGGCTCTGTACTAGCGTCTTTAATTGTTAATGATTGTGCTGTGTAAGCTATATTATTAACATATAGCTTGTCACCCTTGATGTATGATGTATCAGACGTATTTGCGCGTGCTAATTTTAGATGTGTTGTAAGTACCTTATTCTCTTCTCTTTGTAATTCCGTTAGATCGCTAGTAATACGTATATTTGTGCCTTTTAGGTTTTTACAGTTTTTAAGGATTTCCAGTTTTTTTAGGTATGATATGAATTCGATTTTAATTGGACTTGAGTTAAATTTCCCTAGTTTGTATGAGTTATTAATATGACCGATGTTCAAGTCAACTTTTAGGAGGATCTTTAGTTTATTAATAATACTAACAAGATCGAAACCGTCACACTCTTTGGTGTTCTCTTCCTTTGGCTGTGGGAAGACTCCACCTCGTCGTTCTCTGCCAAGGTTTCTTCCTCTGTGGAGTACTCTTTGGTTTCCTTCCCCGCTTATTCACTTTTTCGGCAGGTTCTTGGTCATGTCTTCCTTTGACTCTGAATTTAAGTCTCCCTAGGTCATAGTAGGGGACATGTCCACCTTTTTAGCTTCTCTAGGGATTCAGGATCCATCGAGAAAACCCACGTTTGACCTTTTGTCGATGGGGTTTTACCCCACATCGTTCAAAGGTGTGTATTTAGCCCATCGTTGGCTATTTTTAGACTGTTAAGGATTTTATCCCCTTCAGGCTTTTGTTCCCTTTCGTCGGAGAATTTTATCGTGGGCCTTGGAGATCAAGTCTTGGAGTTTTCCTAGTCTCTCTGGACTCATTTTGATCTCCAGGTACCCTATTTCTACCACTCTAACCTTCACTGAGGTAAGGGTCTCTTTGAACGAAACTTCGTCCGTCTTGGCCTTCTTCCTCAGTCGGTTGGCCTATGGCGATGTTGCGTCTGTTGACATTGGGCGTTTTAGAGCTTTTGTGCCTTGCTTGGCAGCTTCTTTCGCCTTGTTGTTTTGACACTCCAGCCTCTGAGGCTTTTGTGACTTTGTTTGGGCGAATTGAAATTTTTCCTTGATCACCTGCCTTTTGCGGCTGTATAATCAAGGCCAGTTTTCAAGAGCTCCTTTAGCTCTCGATACACATACTTAAGGTATGCTGTCTTTCGATTCAAAATTCGTCCAAACCACGGATAACGTAATGCGGGAAGAACTTTCAAGTTATTTTGACACTTTTCAATTTATTAATGTAAAATAATTTATTAATTTTTTGTTTTTGTGTTAGTAGTGACTATATTTTCCTATATATAACAGGGAAGAACTAAATTAATGTTTAAAATGTCGGGCTGCGCGGTGGAGATATTTCCGATTGTCACAAAATATGGGTAAATTCTTATCAAAGAAAGGACAAACTTAATTGAAGTTGCCCTATCCACTTTGAGAAAAGTAGTTGTGAGATTTCTCTTAAACATAGGCTCAAGAAAAGGAAACTGAATTCCACCAGGTGCACGGGCCTCATTAAGCAAAGAAAATAAATCGGTATTTAAACATTTTAGCAGATAAAACAGTGGATTCAAGTACCAATACAAGAGTTCTTTTAAAGTAATGTCATGCATGAGCAGGACACGAACATATATAAGAATAAGATAAATGAACAGGAAAATTGGTTTTGAGTATTTTTTCAAAGTAAACTTGACAAAATATGTTTAAAGTTACCAAATAAAAAGTAATGTATTTGTGTACTTACTTTTTATAAATAATTTTTTTCTGCACACTTATTTTTATTTCACAGAATAAGAAAAGAGATTGCAAGAGAACTACCACGCCCACAAAGTACAAATTTGAGCCAAACTTGTATTTTTAGTCTATATCTTTTACTTATCTTATGGCCAGGTTATGGATTTTGTCACAAAATACCTATAATTTATGAGAAAAGTTAATATTTTTATTAGTATTATTTACCTTAAACCTTCATATTTGTAAAGGAATTTATTACAAAATAACCAATTGGAATATTGTCCATAGGTGGCGCCACCAATATAAAAGGCTTTCATCTTGAACCTTATGATTTTTGCTAACAGAACAAAGTGGTATCGAAAAAAGTTTGAGAGCCACTGTACCGAAATGTGAAGTCAATTTTAGTCAGGTGACAAAAGGACATTTTTTAAATTAAATTATTTAAAACTCGAATAATTCCTAAACTGCTACAGATAGAACTGAGTAGCCAAAAGCATTGGCTTTAGTACCAAAAAAATTTAGTTTCTGCACATACCATCAGAAAAACTTCAAATAAAATAACCAAATAAAAAATATATAAATTTAATTAAGCTTATCATACAAAAACATCCAATCTTTCGCTAACTATTCAACCTCCATGTTCTCCCTTGGTCCTCTATCGTCCGTTTTTAAATTCGTATACAACTTATACACCAAACTCTCCGTTTGACGACCCAAAAACTCCTGTCGCGGTTTGATTTTTTCTTGCGACGTAAAAATCTCCAATAAACTCCTCTGCGTGTTGTAAATGCCGCCGTTTCTGCTCGACGAGTTCCTCGAAATGGCGGGGACGATGCTCGTCAAAGGGGGCGGCGACATGGGCGAGTCTGTGGTGGCTCTGATCACCGACGCTCTCGGAATTTCTTGGTCGGATTTACCGGCGCCTGAAAATGTTAAATAAAACAGCAAATATTCCTATACTATAATTAGTAAATACAGGACAGGACATGTTTACATAAAATTGGATACTATTTCCTTTTTACTTTCCTGTCTGTATACAGAATAAAAATATAGGAATTATGATTTTTTTTTTGACTAAAGGTGGCCCTACACGCTAAGAAACCTTTGATATCTATAGGGAGATTCAAAATATCAAAAAACAAAAAAAAATTAATTTCTTGAAATTCATTCATTTCTTGTCTGATATTTTGAATCTCCCTATAGATATCGAAGGTTTCTTTTCAACATTTTTGTCTAATTTTACTTTCTATCTGTTACCATTTAAGAAATAGCAATACTGTCCCTATCAAATAGTAGGGACCCTGTATAAAAAAATGTTTTCGAGTAAAATGTGTGTGGAAAATGAACGTATTTATCTCATCCTCTAAATTTACGGGGGTGATACAATAGGTCAGAATAATCGGAAAAAAGCCTATAATAACTTTAAGTAAGACAGGAAAGTCGTATGTTGGACACATCAGATATTTAACAATAGATGTGTCTGGCCACATCTTGGGAACTGTTTACCTGGACACTTTCGGGGATTTTTTTACAAAATCGTCAAAAAGAAAATATTTAAAAAAAATTTTAACTTTGTAACAGGGCGTCGTGCTATATAGCGTGTCCCAAATTTTAGGTCAATGTATAGAAATCTCAGTAAGAGTTATAGGGTTTGTTAAATGAGAAAAATTTTACATAAACAGATTCTTAGTTTAGATCAACCTTCAAAATTATAAAATTAATACTAATTTAAAAAAAATGTCAAAAATGGCATTTCATTCCTTTTAAGAAATGTAATCAAACACAAATTATACCATATTGTAGAGAATAACTTTTTTGACATCTCCACAAACACTATAAAATGAAAGGAAAGAAAATGGTATTTTTGACATTTCTTAAAATTACTCAAAAACTAGCAAAAATTTAAAAATCTTGAAGGTGCGTCTAAACTAAGAATGTTATTATGTAAAACTTCTCCCATTTAATCAAGCCTATAACTTTTATAGTTACAGAGATTCCAATAAATCAAGCTAACATTTTGCACACCATGTATATCATTTTCATAATAATGGTGTGATGTTTCATTATTTTGCTGAGTTAGTTGTAGGGGTTGCAAAGGAAAGAAAACATGTAAATATGTCAAGTTTTGAAGGAAATTCGTGGATTAGGAAAAATGTTGTCCCTTCCCAGACAAGCACAGTTTTTGGAGTTCAAATTTTCTCGTAAGGGAGGTGAATTAAAGAGAGTATTATTATATTATTATTATTATCATCATCTTTGAACGCCTGTAGCTTGGTGACCATAAAGAAATAGGTATTTTTCCATAGGACATTTTGTTGTTTAAAATATGATACTTAAGTATGTTGTACAGTACATCATACAACACCCTGTACTAGACCAAAAAATTTTTGAAAAATCTGCTTACATGGGTGGAACAACCATTCAAACTATTTTACGAAAATATTATTGAAACATCAAAAACTAAGAGAAAATCCAAGAAAATTACAAAATATAAAGTTATATTTTTATTATATTTTATTAAAAAAAACTGATATTTCATTTCAAAAACAACCTGTCTATTTATTAAAACTAAAATAGTTAAGTTTTCGCAATATTTATATTGCTTTTCTCTATGAGAAATTCTTACTTTAGTAGTAAACTATCGACATTCATTTACAGAATTACTCAAAGTGTTCAAAACGTTTTTTTCACCTCCTAAAAGTAGCTTAGATTGTTTCTTATATAAGAGATTCAATTAATTTCATCAAAAAGAATGGAATGCTTACCCATGCTATCCAGTTGATGCAAAGCATCATCCAATTCGACCTTATCTGCAATTTTGTCCTCATCAAAATTGAATTTATGGCATTCCAGTAGACACGTATAAACGTTCCTGTGATTCTCCGAATGGAGATTATTTTTGACTAGCGTTTCCAATTCGTTCCACATGGCTTTGTATTGTTCCTCGCGCTTTTGTCCTTTCACCCTTTGGCCGCTGTTTAACGGATGCAGAGGCTCCATCTTGGATTCCAGCGATATCAAATTGTAAATCACTTTTTTGCATTGGAACAGCTCCTCGTCCGTCATTTTGTCTTTTGTTATCAGCGTCGGTAGAGGGTCAAAATACTAAAAAAAATTATTTCCATTTTTGCCTAGACTATATTTTGGAATTATAGACCAGGAAAATTTTACATAATATAAAAAATTGAAAACAAAATATTCTAAAATTGTAGCTGGTATATCGAGAGTTTCAATTAATTAGATAGATTAAAAGTAGAATCTTCAATAAAAAAAGTTTTGTTACGCTTACGAACGTTTTTAAAATAAAAAAGCAGTGTGGAACTGATGGTTGGAGGCCAATATTTAGTTAACCTACTAAATCTAGTTTTTTACTTCTATATTTGCCCAGACTATATTTTGGAATTATAGACCAGGAAAATTTTACACAAAATAAGAAATTGAAAACAAAATAAATTCTAAAATTGTATCTGGTGTATCGAGAGTTTCAATTAATTAGATACAGATTAAAAGTAGAATCTTCAATAAAAAAAGTTTTTTTACGCTTACTTACGTTTTTAAAATAAAAAAGCAGTGTGGAACTGATGGTTAGAGGTCAATATTTAGTTAACCTACTCAATCTAGTTTTCTACTTCTATATTTGCCCAGACTATATTTTCAAATTATAGACCAGGAAATTAACATAAATTTGAAAATTAAGGCGAAATAAAAATCGATAAATATAACTAGAGTATTCGGTGTCCCAAATAATTATATACATACTAATAGTAGAATCTCTTATCACTAAAAAAAATATTTTTACTTTTACTTACGTTCTTCAAATTAAAAATCAGTGTGGAACTGATGGTCAGAGGCCAGTATCTAGTTAATCTACTCAATCTGGTTTTCATCTTCTGTATAGGTTGCTCGGGTTCTTCGTTGCCAGGTTTCACCTTTATTGGCAACAGGGTATTCTGCTTTATCAACATGCCAAAATCGGTAATGCGATAATCTGTTACTCTACCTCCGCAACCTTCCGATATTGATGGAGGGTCTTCCAAAACTGACCTAAAAAATCGTTACGGCTAAAAGGTTGGGGCTGCAACAACTCTAATAACCATAGTTCTTATCTAACCGCATAATCATTGAATAAATAAAAAACTTATATGAAGTGATATATGTGGAAGTCGTCCTGATTTACTTCAATTACATATTCTTGTTAATTTTACCTGGCTGTACACAAAGTGTGTATAAAAATCTCTCCTCCATGAGCAGCCAAAAGATGGCTAGTGATTTTCCCGCCCGCTTTTCTAGGCATTTCCAACATTACGGATCTGCCATTTAGTAGAAAGTTGATCAAACACAACGACGGCCTGGAATTAACATCTACAGGCGTAATTCTGTGCATGCAAGTACAATTTTGCAATTCCGAACCGGTCACGCCTCTAGGTGTGCACCATTTTAATGTCGTCTGAAATTACGTTAAAACAAGTTTGTGTCTTATTTTCAGTATGTAAATTATATGTAAATTGTATGTAAATTGTATGTAAATTGTATGTAAATTGTATGTAAATTGTATGTAAATTGTATGTAAATTGTATGTAAATTGTATGTAAATTGTATGTAAATTGTATGTAAATTGTATGTAAATTGTATGTAAATTGTATGTAAATTGTATGTAAATTGTATGTAAATTGTATGTAAATTGTATGTAAATTGTATGTAAATTGTATGTAAATTGTATGTAAATTGTATGTAAATTGTATGTAAACTGTAATATATTTAACTATAACTAACCACTAACCTACCGTTTCATACTCCATTCCCTCTTTGATGGTCCTGATGGCGGCCGAATCGGAAGCGTTACCTTTCAATATGGCGGTATGAGCGGAACTGGCGTGAAAAATTTCGACGTCGTAATTCGCCGACGACGAAGCGTTCTGTTCCTCCTTCATAGGTATGCCGGTCACCGTGGTGCTGGCCAAATCGTAATGCTCCAGAATGAGCGAAGATAGCTTGTTTGGTATCAGCGGCGCTTTGATAGAATGCACCTCGGTGGTAAGTATCTGCGATAGACTTTTCGGAGGATGGTTGTTTACATGCGAGTCTATATTGATAGGAAACGTATTGATTATAACCAAATGGCAGTGGTGTATCGGTAATAACCTATCCGACGTGGTCGCCATTTTATTCTGCTGATTTAACACGGTCAGAAAAATATCCTCCAAACGTTTCATGCTGTCGTTATCACGAGCGGAAGTTATGCAAATGACCCTGGTGTTGTTTAATACTTTCGCGCCGTCGATGCCGTTTCTGGATTTCTGTAGTTGTAATTCTGTAGCTTCGCTTAAAGCTTCTATCGCGGCCCGTAGGCCATGTAGTACCGTGTGATCTAATGGAGTACTGACGGCTCGTAGAGGCGGGGGAGGCGGTGGAACCCCTATTAGGGACATTCCGTTCATAATCTAAGATACATTTTGTTAATTTAATTGTATTCGACATAGTAAAATTTAAACAGTAACCTTACTTACGTGTGTTAAATTTTGCTGTGTAGGATTCCATGTGTTCAAAATGTGAGCGACAGTATCGCTGGCTATAAATCTGACCTGCAAAATTGTTCACCTTAATACTTTGACCTAATGTCATTTGCTAAATTTATTAATATTATGTAAAATATTGAAATAGTAAAATGAATACACAATTGTTGATTTTATATTATATTTATTATGAGTGTGCTTAGCCATATTGAAGTTGAAATGAATAATATAACATAAGAAATAGCAGGAAAAGAACTTGAAAAATATGAAAAGACTAATGTTTGTCAGCAAAAGAAAAACTACTCTTTACCAATTTTTTTTATATATTGGTATATAGCTTATGATCAATTTGCGGAAATTGTTTTATCCTATTTTGAAACTGCCTTTCCAAAAAAGTTAGTTACATGAAGACCCGAAACTAAAAATAAAAAGCATAATAATAACTATAGGTGGAATGCAGATTTATTGGAATTAAAAAATAATGCGTCATTATATAATACTCTTGCTAAGCACGATCGACGATATGTTGAAATTAGTAAAATGTTAAATAATACTTATAAGCTTAGGATAGGACAGGCCTCTAAGCAATACTATGATAATCTCATTTTAAGCTCTGAAAATAAGACTAAAGCTACCTGGGAAATGATTGGGCAATTGCAAAAAGGGAACAATAAATCAAATAACCAACTTATATTATTGTTTTGTCTATGTTAAGCTTTACTTTTTAAATAATTTTAAATCTGTCTAATTTTTATAACAGCTTCTTGTAAGTTTACATCACTAAAATATATAATAGTTTCATCCGAAAATAAATGAAATTCATATCATTTATATAAACTGCAAATAAGAGAGGTCGTAAAATACTACCTTGAGGTACACCATGATAAACAGTTACACTTAATGACATTTTCTTGTTCCATTTTATAATTTGACTATGTTCACTAAGGTAATCCTTCAACCAATTAAATACTCCTGTCTTTTATTCCACATTAATGTATTTATTTCAATAGAATTTTCATCTCGAAAGTTCTTTTGAGATCTAGGAATACAACTCAAGTAAATTTTCCTTTATCCATTGACTCAATTCACTTATAGTCAGATGTTTTTCCCTAAATCCCGAATGATTTATAAAAATTACATTATTTTTGTTAAACTACAATTTTTCTATAATTTTTCTTCACTTGGAACTGTTTATAGGCCGAAATTCACAGCTTCTGTTTGTTTTACTGATTTTTTTATAGGTGTCATGTTACTGGTTTTTATCTCATGAGGAACTTTGCCAGTGTCTAAAGAAATATTACTGAAATACAATGACTAAAAATGATTCTTTTATAAATTTGCTACTTAATATTGATATCATAGATCCTTTGTTATTTAATTCAGGAATAATTTTTAGTTTATGCAAATCTAATCATTTAAAATATTCCAATGAAGTCTGGAATCCCGATGTTCAAGACAATTTCATCAATACTGTTTACAAAATAACTATTAGAGTTTTCAATAATATCAGTTCCATTGGTATACACAATCTTCTGACCATTACATTATCAATGTGAAATGTTTTTGACTCCCCTTTACTAATGTTTTGTCCTTGAAACGTAATCTCTAGGCATTAGGATAAAATAGAATATAATTTATTTATCTCATAATGATGACAGAAGACAGGTCAAATATAAACAAATTAAAATGTCTAGCTAAAACTAGAACATTTAGCTAAAAAAAATAATATTATTCAATAACAAATACATAATATACAAACATGAGATACAAAAATATTAGAAAATCTAAAAACACACAGATATGTGAAACAATCAAAAATTAGGATCAAGTATATGTTACAGTTTAGACATGATTCAACGAATATTTTCAAATCAATAAGATAGCTTTTAGTTGTCTCTTTAAATTTATGCACTAAGGCAATATCTTTAAAATATTGTGAGATACTATTATAAAGTTTAATTCTAATTTGTAAATAATTGTATTTATTTATATGCACTGAAGAGATTAAATCCAAAATATAGAGGACATACACAGATAAAATTCTCAAGTCAATAAAAACAGATCAACATTAATCTACAAATGAGATGTTTGAAATAAACATTTGAAATGTTTTCTGTGACAAAAAAACATCTCAAGCTATGCTAGAATCTAATATGAAAAATGTATATTAAGTGTTTCATTTTTACCCCATGATTATGTCTCATATTTACCCAAATAGCTGTCTCAAATTTTCCCCAGAATTAGAACTAAAAGAGTTAGCCAAATCAGGTGGAGGAAAATAATATCCTGAAACGTAATCTGCAAAAATCGAACAATCAAATTGAAGAATATGAAAATTTACTCATGGAAAAAAATAATTTTATAGAAAAATTACAAACAGATATAATAACATTAAATGACTTAAGTAAAAAAAATGGTAACAGCAATCAAGATTTTAGAGAACGATTATATAACATGTGTAAGGGACATTAACAAAATTAAAATTGAGTATGAAAATGTTATAGGGAATCTAAAGGAAAAATTGAACGAATTAGCAAGTTTTAATAAATGTGCGAATGGTAAAAACATTTTAATGATTAGTGAATTAATCGGAATGAAAATTAAAAATGAAGAATTGACAGAAACGATTCAAAGGCTATCAGAAGGTAATAAAGTCTACAATTTGCAATTAAATAAACTGCAGGTTGGTATTAAAAAGTATGGAAAACAAACACATACTCAAATCAATAATGGTCAAAAAAAGATACTTATATTAATTGATGAAAGAGGTAGAGGTCATATATTTTAAATTGTATTGTTTTTATGGTGCTGTATTTTTATGTGGAGATTTTAACATTGATTTTCTAACAGATTCTTATAATAAATATCTCCTTACTGATCTTATTCAGTTTTATCCTAACTTGTCAGAATCACGGCCACACGCGTGTATGTAGAGATAAAAACAACAGCATTACTAAATCTAAAATAGACCATTTTTTAACAAAGTTTCCCATATATACTGAAACTGTGGTTGATTTTAAACTTGGTGATCATTTTGGCCTGGATGGAGACATCACATGTGCACAAAGCAAAATTAACAATGAAATATTAACTTTTAGAGATCTTTCTTTTACAAATTTAACAAATCTTAATGCAAAACTAAATAATGAATATTTTTTGCCTGTGTTTGAGTTAGACAGTACTGATGATGCTTTTGATATATTCTTTAGAATCATTTCACATCATATTGATGTAACTTGACCCCTTGGCAGAACAAAAATGGTTAAAAACAATACATCAAGGCAGTGGATAAACAAAAACATACAGGTAATGTGACCACTCAGAATTGTTAAGAAATTACAAATCTAAAAAAAAAATCAATTAATAAATGTAACTAAAAAGGATCATTATCAAAAATTGTTAGGTAACAAAAATCCTCAACAAAAACAAAAAAATATATGGAATACAGTACACTCTATAAACAGCAAAAGAAGATCTATAAAGTCAAAACAGATCAATGTTGACGACATATTAATATGTGACAAAAAAACTGCAGCAAATTATTTTGCTGACTATTTTATAACAAAAATCCTCAATAAAAACAAAAAATTATATGGAATACGGTACACTCTATAAACAGCAAAAACAGATCTATAAAGTCAAAACAGATCAATGTTGACGACATATTAATATGTGACAAAAAAACTGCAGCGAATTATTTTGCTAACTATTTTTCAACCATAACACTGTTAGAGATAATTTTGACAATACAAATTTTCATAACTACACAACCATGAATGTAAAAAATACATTCTTCTATGATGGAACAGATTCCCAAGAAGTAACTGAAGTCATTAGTTCTTTAAAAAATACTAATGCAAAGGGTGTAGACTGCATTGCAACTAAAATAATTAAATCTATTGGTTATTATATAGCAGAACCAATTGCATATCTAATCAATGTCTGTAAAAAATTGCATATTCCCCAAAGAACTTAAAACTGGTATATTTATCACCTATTTTTAAAAAAGGTGATTCAAGGGCTCTTGAAAATTATAGACCTATCACAGTGCCTACTGTTCTCTGTAAATTTTTTAAAAATGTATATATAAAAAATGTTATCAATTTTATTTAAATTTAAAAATATTACAGATCAACAACGTCGGTTTCTTCCTGATAGGTCAACAAAAAGTGCTACTACTGCCTTTTTTTAACTATGTCCACAATCAGCTGGATAGAAAAAGGTTACTGGGTGCGCTCTGTTTTGATCTATCTAAAGCTTTTGATACCATTGATATCTCAATTATTATTGTAAAATTAAGTGCTTTAAATTTTAGGGGTAACTTTTTGCAATGGATTAATTCCTACATAGATTCTTGTAAAATGTCTGTTAGAATCAATGGTTGCTTATCAGAAGTAAAGGACATGGATCGCGGTGTTCCTCAGGGATCAGTATTGGGTCCACTTATATTTCTGCTTTACATAAACGACTTGCCTAACTTCATCTCATCCAGTCATATTTCAATATATACAAACGATACCAATGTTGCTGTCTATGCAGAATCACCTAAGGAACTTCATTCCAAATTGTCTCTTGTTGCTAGAGAATTTACTGCATGATGTAAAAGAAATGCAATAATTGTTAACTCCAACAAAACAGTATGCATTCAGTTTCATTCTAGATCAAGAATAAGTGCAGATTTTTTAATACAAATAAATGATGATTTTATCCTACTGTCCATGAAAACAAAATTCCTAGGACTTCTTATAGATGCAGATATGAGCTGGAGTTCCAATATTGACTGTTTGTAAAAAAATAAATAGTGCCTACTATGCAATTCTCCATTTAAAAAATATGTTGGACACCAAACAGCTTCTTTAAGTTTACTATGGGATGGCATATTCACATTTAGCTTACAACATATTGCTTTGGGGAAATGTGACCGGTACTTTAAAAGTCTTTGTTTGTCAAAAAAGACTAATAAGATTAATTTTTAACCTAGATGCTAGAAGTACCTGTAGAGATCTTTTTAAAAAATATAATATACTATTAAAGCAGTCATTTGTACCAATTATGACAATGCTTAAAAATGTCTCTTTTTTTGTAATCTTTTATATTTATTTGATTTGTATTCACTGTTTTTTATAATATCCATGCATATTTGTCACCTTTTCTATATTATTAATGATTTTTTGGGTTACTCTGTAAAGGGATTTATATTTGGACAATAATTATAATATTTAATTTAGCGACAAGAATTTTATAATAATAATTTAATATTTTTAGGGAGTCCATTTTCACCTTGAGTTTTTTCAAATCAACTTTTAGGACACTTAGTCCTGTTTCTTCAAATGTTTTGAATAGTTTTTCATTTTCCTGTTGAATGAGTTTTGTAATTTTAAATCTTTTATTTTCTCAAAAAGTCCATCTTTATAAATGTTGACAATTTTTGTTTCAACACTTTGTTGTTTACCATCCAAATTAGAGGGGTTGCATTAATAGCATAGAAATCATTTGCTGTTGAAGTCCTTCAATTCATCAGCACAAAAATTATGTCAAGTTGGCATAATCCCTGTACAACCAGCCTGCATATTTGTTGAATATAAGGTTGTAATTGCTTTTTTATAACACGCATTTGATACATGATATTATGGATAGTAAAACAATTTAGAATATTTAAATATTAGTCATACCATGTATATTTTATTGAAATATTGGCACAATTTCTTCTTAGCTGCAATACTATTAGGAGGCCAGTTTTTCAGTATTTTTGTTTTTACTTGGAATAAAATGAAATAAATTAAAAACTAATTTACTGCAATAATTATTCAGATTACAAAAGCAGTTTATTTCGATCACTATATATTTGGAGAGCATAGTTTTCACTCTTTCTATTGGTATGAATTTTAACTCTGTCTTTGCTGATATTCCCACTGCGTTTTAACTGGAGCACCTATATTAAACCCTCGAGCACGTTAAGATTTTACCTTTTTAGTAAGGTTGGGAGTCAAGATGACTTGACTACCTATGTTAATTATTGATTGTCACTATTTTAAAATAGTTATAAAATAATTAAAATATAGTTTTTCAAAAACAATATAGTTAAATATATAAATACTGTACCAATTTTCCTTGCGGGAACAAATCCCATACGATCCTGCAATACTCGATGGCCGATTCGACACTGGACGTCCACAAAGACTTGGAAATGGGGGTCATAGGTATGAAGCCGGGGGTTCGACTTTTCAAAAAGTCGAACTCAATAGGGTTTTCGCATGATATTCCGAAGTATGGCGTGTGATCGAGAACGAATATCGTTTTGTGGTTTGCTGGGTATAGTTTATTCGTTATTGGAAACGACATTTTAATGTTTATATTTCGTTTTTGTAGTAATCATAATATTGTAATACTTATGAATTTATGTAACATAACCTTATTTATCAGTCTTCTTTTTTAGGTTATTCGAATGGACTTTTACGTTTTAAGAAAGAGGAATTGAAGTGTCCTTGTACTTTACTGGAAACCAGTAGTCTAGGTAGTGTGCAATACAAATGATCTTACATTAACATTTACTCATGGGTGGCGTTATTTTGTATATTACAAGGGGTTCTTATAGAAACAAAATAAATATAAATTTTAGGTATTTAATTTTGCCTCAGAAAGCTTAAAAGAGATAGTTACATGATTTTGTTGTTTAATAATACTTTATTCAGAACAAAAATTTTAATTTATATACACAGTTTTACCCTGCGATTAGGTAAGTACGATGATTAAAAATAACATAACTTTTAATTATAAATGTCTTTTGACATACCTATAAATCTTCAGCATCACTGTCAAAATTTGTGTCACTAGCGTCGCTGTCATCATTAAGGGATATAATTATAGGGTTAATTTCGTTTATCCTGTTTTCACGTGCCCACCAGTCGTCAATTAATTTATCACATTTTTGAACACTTTTTTGCCAAATTTCTGGGGTTGATGTTTCCAGTGCTTGTTTCCATATTTCCCTTACTACTTCGTCGCTGTAATCATTAATTCCAATATGATTGTCATAATACGTTTACATATACCCTAAATGTATTCGACGGGGTTAAACTGACAATGGTACGGTGGAAGCCGTAACACATCATGTCCATAACTATGTATAACTTTATCTACCATATAAATTTGTGGTGGTTCATGCCGTTTCGCTAAAGTTAACAACTCAGATTTAAGGGCGTACTGTGGAAATGCAACATTTTCGTTATGTAGCCATTCTTGTATTTTGGCTACAGTCCAATTCTGTCTTGGCGGTTTGTTTAAAAGTTCTGTGTGATAGCTCGCATTATCTAACACTATAACAGACGGTTCACTTAAATTTGGTAATAGTTTTTCATTTAACCATTTGATAAACATATCCGAGTTCATGTTATCGTGGTAGTCTTCTGATTTTGATTTAGAGGAAAATATTAATCCTGCACCATCCACAAATCCATTCTTTCCACCTGCGTGCAAGATTATGTGTCGCTTTCCCTCACCATTAGTATGTTTTATTGATTTTATATTTTCATCTTGCCATATTCTTTTCGTCCCACCTTTCGAAAATATCCAGGTTTCATCCAAATATATAAACGAAGCTCCATTCTCTTTTAAACGAGTGTATTCTCTTAAAAAATGTATTCTTTTGTGAACAACATTATTTTTTTCACATAAAGCTTTTCTATTATCTTCTTTCTTAAATTTGAAACCTATTTCCTTAAGCAACTTTCAAAGACTTGTTCTGCCAAATTCACAAATTTGTATTTCTCTTAAGTTAGCCAGCAATGTGTCTAAGTTGACATGTTCCTTTTTCGCACGTATTTCATACACCATATCACGAATACGAAATTTTGTCCCATCAGATATATCCGACGTTTTCATTTTTTTGCGAGGTTTGTATTTTTTCTTTTTTTTTGCTCTCTCCGCTTTTGACGTTTATCAAAACATATTTTAATTTTGAATCACTAATACCGAGAGCTGTTCAGACGCGTTCATGCACTCACTACTGGCTTTAAAGGTCCTCCGTTATCTTTTTCCGCCGTAAAATACTTATGTAGATTACAAATTAAGTCATCTACACGTAACACGCGCTTCGGCATTTTCAGTTTCGAGTTTCGACATACGTTCTCTTCGAAATCCAGAACTGAACTAAATAATTTAGCGCAATTATAGTCTATTTTTATGTATGAGAGAGTAATAAAACAGCATTTCTAATGCAAAACTTAGTATGGTCATTTTAAATATTTTTACAGAATAATCTAAATATTTCTTCTTTAGAAAAGAATTTCTGACAGTAGACAAAGTTCTTGCCACGGTTCGAGATGATAAGGATTACCCTGAAATGAGTCGAAGCACACTATGGAAACTTTTAAAAGAAATAGGTTTTCTATGGAAGAAGCATTCCAGAAAGTATATTTTAATAGAACGAAGCGATATTGTAGTATGGAGAAGAAATTACCTAAGGACTATAAAAGAAATGAGAAACCAAAGAAGAAATATATTTTATTTAGATGAAACATGGATCAACGAGGGACATAAACCAAATAAATTTTGGCAAGATGAAACTGTTACAAGTCGAAGACAGGCTTTTTTAAATAATTTATCTACTGGTTTAAATCCACCATCAGGAAAGGGGCGCAGACTAATAATAGTACACATCGGTAGTTCAAACGGTTTTGTTAAAGGTGGTTTATTGATTTTTGAATCTACTCGTACCGGTGACTACCATGAGGACATGAATGCTGATGTCTTTAAAGAGTGGTTTGAACAAATTATAGATCTTCTTCCTCAGAACTGTATAATAGTAATGGATAATGCAAGTTATCACTCGAGACTTATAGAAAAAATGCCCACAACCAAGTGGTTAAAAAAAGATTTACAGAATTGGCTAAATTCAAAGAATATTAAGTTCCATCCCGGTTCTGTGAGAAAAGAACTGTATCATTTGTGTTCCCTTCATAAAGAGAAATTCAAAAAATATGAAATTGATGAAATTGCAAAAAATCGTGGGATGACGGTGGTTAGTTCACCACCATATCATTGCGAAGTAAACCCGATTGAACTGATATGGGTACAGATAAAGGGAGAAGTTTCAAGAAAAAATAATTCTTTTAAAGTGAGTGATGTTAAACAGTTGTTTTTGGAGGCTGTAAATAATGTGAAGTCTGAAAACTGGGAAAAGGCAGTAAATCATACGATTAAAGAAGAAGAGAAAATGTGGAAGTTGGACAATATTACTGATCAAATAATCCAGCCACTCATTGTAAATATTGGTTGCGACAGTTCATCTTCTGATTTTGATTCTGATTTGGATTTGTAGGTAAGAAGTAGTTTTTATATTAAAATTATTATTTATGAACGTAACGTTGTTTAAAAGTCAAAGTTTAAACCCTTATACCTACATAACCCGTTTGACACAATGTTCTTAACATACCTTGTGGAAAAATAAAACATTTTAGAAAAAATTGCACTTTTTTACCTTCAGCTGTTTAGAAGTTATAAGCAGGTTAATTAGGTGAAAATATAAGTGTATACTCGAGGAATAACTTTTTACTAAAAGAAGTGATACGCCTATGGATCACGAACGCTTTATTATTTTAATACTCTCTCATACATAAAAATAGACTATAGTCCTATAACATCAGTACAAAAATAGAACATTTAATCTTAATTTTATACCTGAGAAGGGGACTTCCGAAAATTCCTGACCATAAAGCGTTTATTGTATTCGGGGAAAATGGTATTACCATAAACAATGTCCAAAACAAAATTATAAATATTTTTATTTTTTCGTGTGTTATTTTAGTAATTTAATTTTAATAAACATAGTTACATACTATATAAGTATTTAATAATTAAAATATATTCACCCTCTACCCACCGGAGGACTACGCTTATTTTACTCAACTACCTGATGCGAAATTATCCTGTAGACCGACTCAGTCGTGCATCTGTTTCTTAATCCGATATGGGTATAAATTCAGTGAATGATGTATAAATCTCCTTTCAGTGTATGACATCGCTAATAATATGAAATATATCATACCTGTTACTAGAATTAGCTGTTAGGACGAACCTAACATTGTTTTTGTTCTAAATTCCACCCTAAAAGGCGCAAATTTTCCATTATTTAAGCTAATAGTGAACAAAAACTACTTCAAACTAGAGTTTGTGTGTCGAATTGATTTTTTAAGAATTTGTCACTGCTACTGTCAATTCTAGACATTCTTCAAGTTGTATGGGTATGAAGGTAGGTATCAGTTTTCCAATTATGGGAAAGTTGGTAAAAAACAAATTCAAATTTTATACTCATAGAGCCATTTATTAATAATACCTAAGTAATATGTATATAATTATTTATAAAGTTATTAACATTTCATGTGTATTCACTAATTCAACTAATGTCAATAAAATATGTACAAATTTGTTTAACTATATTCCCAATTCCCTAAAATTGACATATTCTTACAACAGTAACTATTATTTACAAAAAAAAAAAAGAAACGTCCTTTTTTACTTTTTTTGAACGTCGACTCTCTCTCTCTCTCTAGCTCTTTGTCTGAACAATTTTAACAGTCCTAAACCTGTTAAATTCAGTAAAAATATATATAATATGTAGTTTTTAAATAAGTGTATAAATACAATCATGAAGGCAAGTAATAAGTAATAAACTATTCACTTGACGCAACTAAACATACGGGGCGAGTCATCGTGTGCGCATTCTCTTAAATTTCACTTTGAACAGAATCCAAACCAAACGTTAAAATAATTCAACTTCCTCCTTTAAATATATATATATATATAAAAAAAGAGAACACTCACAAATGACCAACCCTGTATTTGAGAAGAATGAAGATGACGAAATACTGTTAATTTCACAATTTATATAAAAAAAAAATCATTACTATCAATGATTTTTTCCAATGAAAATGAAACACATGAATAAGAAAAGACAGAAATTTTGAGATCTGCGACAACCAAAAGACAACTTTTCGAGCTGTCCGGTATATTTTCGAGATTTATCGTTTCGTAAAAGTTAAATTACGTATTTAATAAGATGCTGCAGGCGTCAGTAGCCATGTGTCACAATTAACAGCTGCCATTTATCATAATTGACAGCTATAAAGAGCAAAATAAATCTCAAAAATATACCTAACAACTAGTAAAAAAAAAAGAATCACATAACATTGTAAGACACAACTTTCCGTTTTGGAAGAATTAAAACGAGCAAAAATCACTTTTCCCGCGTTTTTTTAAATTTAAGATCATGCATTTGTTTTTCTTCTTCTACTTCTTGCTTTAAGTTTTAATCTGAGGCAACCCAATAATAAGATACGTTTTTTAAACAGTTTTTTTTGGCCCCAGTAATCTCTCTTAAAATACATTTAAAAGGTTAGTGTTTAAACATTTAAATACGTACATTTTGGTTATTTAAAATTTGTTTACTAGCCTCTACGTTTTATCGTTTTAAATTGCGTTCCGCTTCAATTTCAGAAAACTCGGACTATTTAGAATATTTTAGAGTTGTCAAAATTGCGCTATCGCTCAATAAATATTCAATTAACAACTTTTTTTACAGTTTCTGAAATTCCAAGCGGCATATCGATAAAAACGACAAAAAAAATTGAATAATTTTGTTTCATCCTGTATTTTTTTTTCTTATTTACAAATTGTTCTAAGTTCATTGGCGATATAAGTATCTCTTATATTTTTTAGTTTCGGTTATCCACAATGCCTTCACACACACCATCAAGTAACAGCAGTAGTACGCCCTTCCCGTCTCTTTGGCAAAGTCTTAGAATATTTACGCAAAACTTTGATTATATTGCTGTATTCAACAGAAATAAAGTCCAAACAGAAACAGAAATTATCACGATTTACGCCATTTCAAAAGGGTAAAAGTTAACGGATGAAATGTGACAGATGTGATAAGTAATAGATGAAATGTGACAAGTGACAGATGACAAGTGGAATACGACAGATGAAATGTAAGTTGATAGACGAAACGTCAAAGAAGGTATAATAGGGAACTGTCAGTTATGGGAGACTTAAACATAGGAGGGAAGAGACAAATAATTTTATTGTAATTAAGCACATAAAATGTATCAATTTTAGAGCACCTGTACGGGTATCCATTAAACTGTACCCCGAGATGGATTGTCGAAAAATTATTGAAAAGATGACAGGTGACGGATGAAATATAATGGCAAAACTGCCATTTAACCTAAACCATTTTAAAGCGATCAACCGATAAATTTTCGGTATTTACCGTTTTAATTAAAGCGATGTTGGTTATCCTTAATTACTTTCTATAACGTCATATTTAAACCCTTTGAAACGTCATTAATTATAACCGGTAAATACCCGAGTCCAGACGTGGGTTTTATAATGACAAGTGGAAGTGACATAGAGTTAGTGGTTTTTGGTTAGATTATAGAATTCGCTCAGTCAAAATAAATTGCAAATTACATTACACTTTTATTTAAGTATATAGAAATACCTACGAAAATAATCAAATGCTTCTGACGCCATAAAGTCATGTAAAACTGTTCCTTATTAAATTCTAACATCCAGTCTACACAAATATAAATATTTTTGGTGCCATAACTAACAAGGTAGTGAATTAAATTTGTTATATCCAAGGGAAAATCTCACTAATAAAAAATTTCTACGAATTTTCCTTAATTTCCACTTTAGAGTCAACTTCGAGATGCTCGAAGAGAATCAATAAAAATTAACCTAGAAATTAAATGTCAAAATTTCATGTCAAAATCCTTAAAAACGATTTAACGTTAATACGTTACAATAAGCGGTCATCTTTTTATGGCTTTAGTCACGTGATTTTAAGGTTAACCAAGGGTGTAACCAAAGTGTTAACTGGTTCATCGCTTTAAAACGGTTAAAGTGATACCAAATTTGACAATTGTAACTTAATTTAAAAAATTGACAGAATGTGTAACTGTACAAAATTACAGTGTCTATCATGATGTTATCAAGTCCCAAAAGTAGACACTAGAAAATACAAAATACGACATTTGACAGGCAAAAGATGATTTTACATACATTTAGAGTATAAGTCTTTTAATTAAGGAATAAAAGGCGACATTTGACAGCTTAAAAGAAATTTGAAAGGTGACATTTGACAACTGAAAGGTTCAAACAACTGTACATAACTAAAATTGTACGAATTTTTACATACATTTGAAATATAGGACGATATTTGTCGGACTTCAAATAAAGGAATGAAAGGTAACATTGGACAACTAAAAGAAGACATCTAAAATTTGAAAAGTGGCATTAGACAGCTGAAAGGGGCCATCTGAAAAGAGGGATACTTATGTGCAAACTCAACACGTTACATGTTGAATGGAGAGAGAGACATTACATAAGTATCAGTCTGTTGAATGAAGATAGGCGTCTCGACATATACAGTATTGAAAGATGAGAATCCCACTGCAGAAAAGAAACATCTGACATTTGAAAGGTAACATTAGATAGCTGAAAGAAGACATCTGACATTTGAAAGATGACATTTAACAACTGAAAGATAAAAACTTCCGTAAATAACTTAAATCGTACGAATTTCTATTACCATTTCGACTCATTTTAAGCCTATTCGAAACATATATGAAAAAAAATCTTGATAGGTTTACCTTCGCAAAAAATTTTGCTTGCTCAGTCTATAAATTGTCTCGATTTGCTTTTGTACATCTCTTTTTTCTTTAATCTTGCTTTTCTTTTATCATTCATTATTATATACAACACATGTAACAGAAAAATAAATTATTTCTTGTACAAAAATGTACACGCCTTTATACAAGTTTTAAAATTGTAAAAAAAAATGAAAACCTAACAACAAACAAAAAAAAATAATATGTAACAACACAACTCGTTTTCGGTGGTACAGCGAGGAAAGCGGGAATTTTGGGGAATTCCGCCGCGTCGCTGTATTTCCCTTATGCTCGCTTGCACTCCTGCAAATCACTGAACACTGTCTGGCAGTATATATTCATTTTTAATCTATTTTTCCACTTATTATTTTCACAATACTAATTCATTTTTAAAATCTAAGGTCATCATCACTAAAAAAACAAAAAACAAAAATAAAATAATAAAATTAACACCCTAAATATCACAATTCTTTCATAATTCTTTTTTGTACACGTAAAAAAGGATTCTCCACATTTATTTTTTCCATTTAAAGTAACAGGCGATAAAATATTTACAATTATCATATTATTGAGAAAATATCATTTTATATGTCTCGTCGCGGTTTTTTGAGTATTCTTGTTATCTAAAATTCGTTCATAAGGTCACATTGATTTTTTTTAATAAAATTTTCATTGCCGAACCAGCTTTCTAAATTTTGACGTTTGACGTACGACAATTGACGTTCGACGCGTGACAGTCGACGTATTTGGCGTTTGACGCTCAAAATGCGACGGAAAACAGTTTCGCAAAAGGAAATACTTTTTTGTTTTGAACTGATATTGGATACTTTTTTAAAGCGAGAGAAATAATAAGTACTTGGTCAGTGGTTTACAGAAGCGCAGCTGCAGTGTTATACAATTGTACTAAGACTTGCATGTGGACCGGCAAGCAAGATAAACGATCTTTAGTGTTGGAATCCAGCGCCAGCCATGAAAGAGCGTTGTATCCTTCAAGGACGTACCTGAAAATCAAAATAATCGATGTCAAAACGGCGTTCTTTCTATAACTAGTGTATAAACGTCTTACCTCAAGACGTCCGTGGTGTACTGGGAGTCGAGCGGATGCGACGTGACTGTGGATTGTTGAAAGAGATCGTCGGAACTTTGTTGGACGTTGGGACTGTGCAGATGCAACGCGTTCTTGAGGAAGGCCGGACAGACACCCTCTAGATGAGGACACGAAGACCAAAACCAACGAGGCATCTTTCCGGTGGGCGCCGTCGAAACGAAGAAGCCCAACGCCAGAGGTTGCTGCAAAACCACTCCCACTTCCTCGCTAGGTTCGATGCCTTTTGAACTCATGCCTCCCATCATCTGTGTACCTATAATATGAGACAGCATTGTTAAAAGATGAAGGCATTGTTGAAAGATGACAGCAATGTTGAAAGATAACAGCAATGCTTGCAATGTTGAAACATGAAAGCACTGTTGAAAGGCGACTGTAAATGTTAAGAAAGCATTGTTGAAAGATAAGAACAATACTAAAGGTGGCAGTAATATTGAAAGGTGACACTAATATTGAAAGAGAGAAGCAATGTTGAAAGAGAGAAGCAATGTTGAAAGAGATAGCATTGTTGAAAGATAAGAACAATGTTGAAAGCTAACCTGTAATGTTGAAAGATGAGAACAATGTTGAAAGATAACAGCAATATTGAAAGATGACAACAATGTTGAAATATAAAAGAAGATAAAACATTGAGTAAATGAAATATGCAAGATTGAAAGGTGACTAATAATAAAAGATGAAAGCATTGTTGAAAGATGAGCACAATGTTGAAAACTGACAGGTAATGCTGAAAGCTCAGAACAACGTTGAAATATAAAAGCAATTTTGAAAGGTGACAACAATGTTAATGATAAAAGAAATGTTGAAAGATTATTTTATTGTTGAAAGGTTATATCATTGTTGAAAGGTTATATCATTGTTAATAGGTTATATCATTGTTGAAATGTTATATCAATGTTGAAAGATAAAACAAAAGAATTTAAACATTTGAGCGAGTAGATGAAAGATGTAAAATTAGGCGATCAAATTATTTGAAAGATGAATATTAAAATTTCCATTCTTGAAAGATGAAATGGAATTTTGAAAAGTAATAACAATAAGGTGACAAGAATGTTGAAAGAAGACAGCAATGTTGAAAGGTGAAAACACTGTTGAAAGGTTAAAATACTGACCGAGTAGATGAAATATGTAATATTGAAAGGTGACTAATATTAAAAGATGAAAGAATTGTTGAAAGATAAGAACAATACTAAAGGTGGCAGTAATATTGAAAGGTGACACTAATATTGAAAGAGAGAAGCAATGTTGAAAGAGAGAAGCAATGTTGAAAGAGATAGCATTGTTGAAAGATAAGAACAATGTTGAAAGCTAACCTGTAATGTTGAAAGCTCAGAACAATGTTAAAGATAAAAGAATTGTTGAAAGGTTATATTATTGTTGAAAGGTTACATAATTATTGAAAAACAAATAAAAAAATTTAAACATTTAAGGGAGTAGATGAAAGATGCTTAAATTAGTTGAAAGATGAATTTTAAAATTTCCATTGTTGGAAGACGAAAAATGAGGGAGATGTAGAAAGATAAAAGAAAACACTGTTGAAAGTTAAAAAAAAATAAAACATGAGAACAAGTAGATGAAAGACACTTTAAATAAAATTAGCTGAAACATGAAAAACTTAAAATAAACATTTTTGAAAGATGACAGCAATGTTGAATGATAAAAGAAAGCACTAGTGAAATGTTATCATCATTGTTGAAAGATAACAACAAAAAGATAATTAAAACATGAGAGTGAGTAGATCACAGATGCTTGTATATTGTTGAATGATAAAATTAGTTGAAAGATGAAAAATGTAAAATTAACATTCTTGAAAGACAAAAAAATAGTAACTAAAATTTGCATGCAAATAGATGAAAAATGGAAAGCAGTGTTGAAAGGTATCAACAATATTGAAAGGTTACAACAATATTGAAAGGTGACAGCAATGTTGAAAGATGAAAAAAAAGCACTTTTGGAAAATGAAATCATTGTTGAAATATAAAAAAAAAGATAATTAAAACATGACAGCGAGTATATGAAAGATATAGTTGAATGATTAAAAAAATAAATTTTCATTCTTGAAAGATGAAAAAGACTAATTAAAATTTACACACAAATAGATGAAAGATGGAAAGCAAGATTGAAAGATAAACAATATTAATAGGTGACAATAATGTTGAAAGATGACAGCAGTATTGAAAGATAGAAGAAAGCACTGTTGAAAGAAGAAATACAGCATTGTTGAAAAATTATATGAATTGTTGAAAGATAAAAATTTCCATTATTGAAAGATGAAAAGAAAAAATAATGAAAATGTGCTCACCATCTCTGCCGATATTGGCGCCGCCCGTGGGGCTCCCCGTCCCCGATTCCTCGCGTCTGGGACTGCCGGTGGGACTCTGGCCGCCCCCGTTGCCCTCTATCTCCGGCCAATTGAAGATATCGTTGAATTCGCCGTCCATGCCCTCGGGCATGTCTTCGAACGGGCTGAACAGTTCGTCGTCGCCCAAGTCGGCGGTGATGTGCTGCTCCTGGAAGGCGGTCTGCGACGATTGGGTGGTCGCGCTGGTGGGAAAGACTAGGATGTGCGTGCAACTGACGTCTTGCGGGGTAGAGAGCTGGGAGTTGACAGATACCTACGAGCGAAATCAAACATTTTTTATGTAAAATTACGTCATTTTTACGTAATCATATGATTTTGTATACAATTTTATAATTTTTAATATCACATGATTTTTTGTAGAATTTTTTTTTTTATATAATCACATTTTTGTCGTTTTTTATGAAAAAATAATATGAATTTTTATGTAATTTCGTTTTTTATGTAAAATTACATGATTTTTTAAGCAATCTCATGATTTTTATGTGATCTAATAATTTTTAATTTAATCACATTATTTTTTATGTAGTTACATGTTTTTATGTAATCACACGATTTTATACATAATCACGTTTTATATGTAAACATATATGACATATGTAACAATATGATTTTTTATGTAATTACATCATATTTTATGCAATTACACGATTTTTTTATTTATTAACATTATTTTTATGTAATTACATGAATTTTTTTATCTTTTTTTATGAAATTACATTATTTTTTATGTAATCACGTTTATTTTTATGTAAATTATGTAAAATACAATGATTTTTATTTAATCACATGATTTTTTATGTAATCACATACTTTTTGTATTTAATCAATGTTTTTTTATGTAATCACATTACTTTTTATGTAACCACGTTTCTTTTTTTGTAAAATTACACAATTTGTTATATATTTTGATGATTTTTTTTATATAATCACATCTCTTTTTTGGAGTAATCTCATGTTTTTTTAATGTAATCACATGATTTTTAATGTAATCACATGATTTTTTATGTAATTACATTATTTTTATGTAATCACTTTTCTTTTCATGTAAACTTACATGATTTTTATTGAATCATATGATAAATTTCATAATAAAAATGTCATTACATGATTTTTAATGTAATCCCATACTTTTTGTATTTAACCAAATGATTTTTTATTAAATCACATTACTTTTTATATAACCATGTTACCATTTTTTTGTAAAATTACACAATTTGTTATATATTCAGATAATTTTTTTATGTAAATACTTGATTTTTTATACAATCACATGATTTTTGTGGCGTAATCCCATGTTTTTAATGTAATCGCATGATTTTTTATGGTATTACATTATTTTTTATGTAATCACTTTTCTTTACATGATTTTTATTAAATCACATGATAAAAATCACAATAAAAATGTCATCACATGATTTTTAATGTATTCACATACTGTTTGTATATAATCAAATTATTTTTTATTAAATCACTTTACTTTTTATGTAACCACGTTACCTTTGTTTGTAAAATTACACAATTTGTTATATATTCAGATGATTTTTATATTTTATAATATTCACATTATTTTTTATGCGATCACATTTTTTTTATGTGATCTTATAATTTTTACTCGATCACGATTTTTATGTGATTACATGATTTTTATATATTAAATTTTGTTTATGTATTCACACGAGTTTTTTTATCAGAGCACATATTTTTGTGCGATCACAATCTGTTTATCGTATGTGATAAATTAAACATTTTATTCGTATATTCCTTACCTGACTGAACCTTTCGTCCGGTGTAAACTGATCGGGCATGAGCCTCAACACGGAGTCCGGTTCCAAACTGACCAAGCAAGCGCTCAATATGCACGGCACCGAACTCGGATACATCATGGCGCACTGATTGCAAATTTCCTTCAAATGTTTTGACGCTTTGAGCAAATTTTTGCGGCTCAGCAACCAACTCCATCCTTTCAGTTCGCCGTGACCTGCAAAATTTCAAATGTGTGAACAGGAGAAGAATTTAAATCAGTTCCAAGTTGTACCAATCGATTTTTTTTCTGCAAAACTGTATGAAATTGACTGTTAATCAAAATTTCGACTCACCTATCCTTCCTAGTCTGCCGACAACGAGCCTCCAGGGCCGTACGTTCTGCGACATGACTCCCAAAATGAAACTCATCAACTTCTCGAGTCCTATCCTTCTCGCAGAAGCCTTTTTCCTTCTGCTTCTATTCGGTATATCAACGTTGATCGTGATCGTTTCGAAAATTTCACCCTGCAGACAAAAATAAAGCATTGAAACATCAAAACGTTTATTATTTGTTTTAAAGCAATTTCTTACTTTTTCGTCAGTAGCGACGGCCATCAACCAGCTTTGGTCTTCGGATAAGCAGTAGCTTAGATAGAGGACGGAGGATTGTTCTTGGGTGCCTTTGGTGAAGGCGTCCGCGGGTTCTTGCTTGCCGCGCATCGGCGCCAGTATGTACGGAGGCGTGTAAAGTTTGTAGGGTGCGCGATTTTTCTCCTGAAAAACGAACAGATGCTCAAACGATTGTTTAAAAAAAAAAAACAGTTACTGTCGATTTATGTCAAACGTCAATAACATAAGTTAACTGTCAGTAACAGACCTCAAATGTCAGCAACAGTGTCAGAACAGATGTCAATTGTCTGTAAAAGATGTCAATTCACTAACAATTAGGCATTCCAAACAAATGAATTGCCAGTGGGAAGGTTTGGTATATCTAAGGGTAGCGATATACGGTGTATTGTATCTACTTTACGTAAAATCATGAATAATGGATAACATTTAAATATTTTATGTCAAACACAATAAAAATAATATTTAAAAAACCCACCTATACATTTCTTCATAAATTGGCAGGCTTGGCGACTACTACTTCGAATAAAAATAGCGTCCAAGTTGCAAGATTATGTCGCTACCCCCCTTAGATATACAAGATTTTCCCACTAGCACCTATTGTTTGACAGGTCGTTGGAATGCCTAATTAGTAACGAACTTAAAATGTCAATAAAATACGTCAACCGCCCGTCAAATGTCAGTAAAATACATCAAATTGTTGACAATATACATCAAATGTCAGTAACGTAAACTAACCGTCAATAACAGATGTTAAATGTTAGTAACATAAGTTAAATGTCAGTAACATAAATTAACTATCAGTAACAAACTTCAAATGTCGGCAACAGACGTCAAATTTCGGTAACAGACGTCAAATTTCGGTAACAGACGTCAAATTTCGGTAACAGACGTCAAATGTCTGTAACAAACGTAAAATGTCGATAAGAGTTGTCAAATGTCGATAAGAGATGTCAAATGTTGATACGAGACGTCAAATGTGATTATGGTTCATTTTTAATGTCAATAATTAAGTTACACGTCAAACTTCATCATTTTGCATTATTCCTTTCAAGGTTCTATTTGATCTTCTCATCACTAAATTACTTTTTCTAAGATTTAGGAATGACCTGTTCAGACACTGTAAATTTATAATAGTTCATTTGTATCTTGTAATTTTTGAAAATTCCTAACTTGAAACCAGTAGATTCATGTAGTAGTTCATTTTTACCGTAGTTTTCGTGATTTCAGACGTTATTTTTAAGTAATCATATGTATCGCACTATTTTTGAACACTTTTGACTCAAACAAAAATATTATTTAAACATTAGTACATTCGTATCGCAGCATTTCCTCTTTTAAACATTAGTAGTTCATATGTACCTTGTTATATCAATGTATGACTCAAAAATAATCTATTTAAGTAGTTCATTTGTAACAAATCATTTAGTCAATTTTGTAAGTAAAAAATTATTCTAAAATTCCGAACTTGAAGGTAGTAGACTGAAATACTGTCAGTTTTCAATAGCTAATTGTCAATTGTCACCAAATAAGTGTCAACTATCCCTAAATAACTGTCAATTGTCACTAAATAACTGTGACCAGCACTGCAACTCTGTGTCATGTTGCTTGCGACATGTAGCTTCGTATATTTCATTGCGACTTTCACTACCACACGTCGTTATTTTGGTACTCTGTGTCACCGTCGCAGTTACTTCGGCTATTTTCGAGAATATATTAGCCAATCCAAAAAAATTGACTCTATTTTTTTTTTTAATATTGGTAAGAATTTAGGTGGGTTCGCATTGTCATATTCTGCCTGAAAAGTGAATTGTGATTGGTTATTCGTTTTCTTAATATACAAAATTACCCAATTATAATACAAACATCGCAGAATTGAATTATATTGAAGTGGCGCTTTAAGCTGTTACAAATATTGTGTTGTGATCATAATTTTAGGATTTATTTTGTTGTGTTAAAAGTTATTTGTGAATTGATACTTGTTTTAGGATTGTTATTAGTTGTTATATTTTAACATTTAATAGTGATGTTGCCAATAAATAATTTGAATGTGTTAATTGTTGAGGAAGAGGAAAGGCTAAGGCTTTTGAGAAACTTTAACGTTCGTAGGCGCTTACTGAGAGATGAAAGTGATCCCTTTGTCCAATTAACAGATTTTCAATTTAAAGGATTGTATCGGCTAACAAAAGATATAGCCCGATATATTCTCAATGGAATTATGCAGAATATGTTATTACAAAATAATCCAGTGGCAGTTCCAATTGCATCAAAATTTTTTGGCACCCTCCAGTTTCTTGCCACTGGGAGCTACCAAAAGACTATAGGGCAAAATTTTCAGGTTGCAGTGTCTCAACAACATATGTCAAAGGCAATTTTTGAAGTAATTCAAGCCATAATTAACACTTATGCACATGATAAAATCAAATTTCCTCAAAGCAATGAAATAAAAAATAATATAAAAACTAGATTTATGGAAGCTACTAACTTTCCTGGAGTAATTGGAGCTGTTGATGGAACGCATGTTGCTATTATAAAACCAAATGAAGAAGAACATAATTATTTTAATAGGAAGGGATACCATTCAAAAAATGTTCAAATTGTATGAGAAATTTATGCATTTTATAAGTATATATTTATAACTATTACTCTTTTTAGATATGTGACTATGATTTAACAATTTTAAGCATTAATGCAAGATTTGGTGGAGCAGCACATGATTCTTTTATCTGGTCGCAGTCAACCGTTCGGACTGAGCTAGAAAGATGCTTTATAGCTGGTAGGTTTATCTGATGCATATTATTACACCAAAACACCTTCTATTGTATTTCTTTTTAATTTTAATATTCATTTAAATATTTTTTTCTTGTAGGTGACCGAAATACTTGGTTGTTAGGGGACTCTGGATATCCATTACAACCATGGTTATTAACGCCAATACTTAATGCAGCCCCTGATACACCTGAGTTTAGGTATACAGAAAGGCACATGACGGCTCGTAATTGTGTAGAACGTTGCATTGGTGTACTAAAAGGAAGATTTAGGTGTTTACTTGTGGAGAGAAAATTAAGATATAACCCATTCAAGGTGGCTCAAATAATTCATTCATGTACCATTTTACACAACATTTGTACTGCTGCTGGTCTGGATATTGATTTTGATATTCCAAGAGAAGAAAATGGAGGATATAATTATATTAGAAGAGAAGGAGATTTCCATCAAGAGGGCATGCTGAATCAAAGGACTATCATTAACAATTATTTCAGATAATTTTTAAATAAAAATAAAGTAATTGATATGTGAATTTTATTCTAACTAACAACTAATATACAATATACAAAATTTACCTTACATAACTAAAAAAAAATAGAAAATTCCTAAATAAAAATATACACTAGAAAACAAACAAAAATTATTTGTTCATATTTGCCGCAATAATTTTGAGCGAATCTGCTATGCTCTGAATATTTGAATTAATATTGCAGAGCACGTTTAACGTTTCCTTGTTCATTTCAAGTAGTTCGTTTGAAATGCGCACATTTGAATTTTCTCTAACTCGTTTCCTTTTTAACGGAGTTGGAGAATCTATCAATCTTCTATCATAATCATGATCATTTTCTTGAGCATATTCTACCGTGTGTTCTTGGGAATATTCTACAGTCTGTTTCTCTTCCTCACCTACCTCGCAGCCAAATTCTATTACTCCCCTATCACCTTCTACGGCAACATTACCCATTAAACTAAGAAGTCTCTTCTCATAATCCGTGAGGGGTAATGCCGTAGAAAGTCCACCTCCAGTTCCTTCCTGAGCCATTCTCAATTTTGCGGCTTTGGCTTTTGTTTTCGACTTCCAATCAGTCAAAGCCTAAAAAAATATTTTATATTAGGTAAATGTTAAAGAAAAGATCATACTAAAAACTTACCCTTCTCCATTCTGATGTGGTTTTTTCCCCAAAGCCCAAACCATTCAATCTATTTGCCAACGTTTGCCACATGGCGTGGCCTTTGGCTTTGCCAGCAATCCCATTGAATTTATTTGTTATTAATTCCGGAGTATGTTCGGCCATCGTTAATAACAAATCCCAATGATCTGTTCTTACTTTCATCTTAAAATAGTTTTATCTTTTATTGAATATAAATAATATATGAGTCGAGAGTCGAATCGTGAAACGTTATTATAAAATATCATATAACAGGTTTGTGACTCTGTGATAAAATATAACCTCAATTCCCTTTCCTTTGATAATAATATATGGATCTCTTTCTACCCCAAGACTCAAATTACAGAGCGATATATATCTCTCTCTAATACGACACGTCTAAGGGTGTTGAATAGAAGCGACGTGTCAGCCAAGAATAAATCGACACAAAGCGACAAATGACACCTCGAAATGCAACACAGAGTGCGGCTCGTGTCGTTTCTAGGCGATTATTGATATCAACATGACACAGAGTTTACCTGCAGATAACTTAACATTTTAATAGTCATTACCAAATGGCTGTATAATTTGAAACCTTTAGTCGTCAAAAAATAACTATCAATTTTCACAAAATAACTGCCAATTGTCACAAAATAAATGTCGATTGTCAAATAATAACTGTCAATTGTAACAAAGTAACTGTCAATTGGCACCAATTATCTGTCAATGGGCACCAAATAACTGTCAATGGGCACCAAATAACTGTCAATTGTCACTATACACCTCATTTGTGACCAAATAACTGTAATTGTTAGAATAACATTTTTCTAGAGTAGACATCCCAAAAAATGTTATAGTACTTACCTGTTATACTTTTTGATATATTTTTAAACTCTTGTCTTTCAGAACTATTAAAAAAATTCATGCAATGTCTAGTATCAAGCTGTAAAACATTAACATTTTAGTAGTTATTACCAAATGACTGTATAATCTGAAATGCTCAGTTGTCACCACATAACTTTCAATTGTCATAAAATAACTGTCAATTTTCACAAAATAACTACCAATTGTCACAAAATAAATGTCGATTGTCAGATAATAACTGACAATTGTAACAAAATAACTGTCAATTGTAACAAAATAACTGTCTATTGTAACAAAATAACTGTCAATTGTAACCAAAGAACTGTCAATTGTCACATAACTGTCAATTGTAACAAAATAACTGTCAATTGTAACCAAATAACTATCAATTGTCACAAAATGACTTTCAATTGTCACCAGCTAACTGCCGCCGATTCTTGTGACCTTCCAGGATTCAGAGCATCGATACAGCTTCTATTAATACAGCTAAGCAACGAATATAAATAAATTAGGTTAGAAAACTACTTACGTCTTTGCTTTTGAGAAAGTGATCGGCCATGGCGGCCGTTCCGAATCCGGTCAGCGATTTGACATTGTTCGTGTGTATCAACAGTCGTCTGCATTGCGAGAAAATGTTCAACGCCAGCGCCCTCATGTGATCGCTGTGCCTGTTCCTGTTGCGGGCTTTGTTCAATTCGACGATGCTTTCCAACGAGATTATCTGAAAGGAAAAAATTCCCATTGGCATTAGAAACTGATAAAAATTAAAAATATTGTCTTATAAATAAAACGATTTTGATGATTATTAAAATAAATGTGATCCAAGATTTTTTTATTCAATCACATTATCTTACATGATCACATAAATCTTTATACGAACTATCACATTTTTTACTAGATCACATTATTTTTAGGCAATCATATTATATATTAAAATTTCCATTCAGAGGATTTTTTTTATAAAATCACATGATTTTTATATATTCACATCATTTTTTATTTTAAAAAGAAATAAAGATTCTTACTTGAACGCTGATATTGTTCCGGATATTTTCGGGCACGGCGGATAAAACCGACTGGTAACATCTCAGCAAGGCCAAGCAGGCCAATCTCTGGAGCTCCGGTTGATCGGAGCCCAGCGAGAACGGTTCCACTAAGTAAACCACCACCGAAGGTACTTCTTGGTCATCGTCGTCGTGCTGTACAGCATCGGAGACGTTGCTTATCGGCGAGGTGTCTTTCAAACCGTCTCCGTCTAGAATAAAAAAGATATTAAATTGGTGTTCGATTCAATTTAAAGAATGTTTTATGTGGAATCGGTAGATACCTTGGTCACTTTTGGGCGTAGGAGCTTTATCTGTGCTGGACGAAGTCGAGGATTGGTTGCCGGCGTTTTCAGGCGTGCTGGGAGGCGGCATGGGACTAGGCATGGGTTGGTCGGTGTTCGCTTCTTGCGGGGGATCTAGTAGAGTCTTGTCCATCGGGACTTGTAGTAGATGGGGTGCTAGGTGATGTTTACAGACCTAAAACGGTAACGAATTTTTGAAAATTTTCACATACTCCAGAGAATTCCTGCTTCAAACCGACGCATTCAACCAATCAGCGACTAGGATAAATCAAATGAAATAAAAATATGTAACGGTCTGTCTGGGTTTATTTGTAGACAAGATCTACAATCCTTCTTTTACTTTCATAGGTATCACATTATTATCACGATTTCTAGAAAAGTAGTTCAAATGTATTGCCTTTTAGTATTTCTGGTAATTAATTGAATATCAATTGAATTAAGTAGTTCATTTGTAGCATGTTAGTTTACGATTTTTAGAAGAATAGTTTAGTATTTCTGGTAATAATTATTAATTAAATCAGTTGATTTTCGTAGTTCATTTGTATCACATTACTCTCAAAATTTATAGAAGAGTAATTCAAATATATCATTTTTGATATGTCTGGTAGTTAAATGAAAATCAGTTCATTTCAGTAGTTAATGTGTATCACATTATTCTAACGATTTTTACAAGAATAGTTCAAATGTGTCATCTTTTAGTATTTCTGGTATTTATTTATTGAATATCTTTTGATTTCAGTAGTTTATTTGTATCACGTTATTTTCTAGAAGAATAAATCAAATTAAAATTTTTGCTGTTTCTGGTAGTTAAATAGTTAAGTTAGTTAGTAGTTAATTTGTACCGAATTATTCTAAATACTTTTAGAATAGTAGTTCAAATGTACCATCCTTTAGTATTTCTGGTAATTACTGATTGAATATCATTTGAATACATTAGTTCATTTAAATCACGTTATACTCACGATTTTTTACAAGAGTAGTTAAAATGTATCGTCTTAGTATTTCTGGTAATAAATTAAACATAAATTGATTTCAGTAGTTCATTTGTATCACGTTATTTTCACCATTTATAGAAGAATAGATCAAATTAAAATTTTTGCTATTTCTGGTAGTTAAATGAAAATGAATTAATTTCAGTAGTTAATTTGTACCAAATTATTTTAAATATTTTAGAATAATAGTTCAAATATACCATCCTTTGGTATTTCTAGTAATTATTGATTGAATATCATTTGATTTCAGTAGTTTATTTGTATCACATTATACTAATGATTTTTAGAAAAGAAGTTGAAATGTATCATCTTATTATTTCTGGAAATAAATTAAATATCAGTTGATTTCAGTAGTTAATTTGTACCACAATATTCTAACGATTTGTAGACGAGTAGTTCAAATGTATTTCAGTATTTCTGATAAATAACTGGATAGTTGATTTCAGTAGTTCATTAGTTAGTTTCACAATTGTTATAAGAGTAGTTCATATGTATCATATTTTAGTGTTTCTGGTAACTAAATATCAATTGATTTTAGAAGATTAGTTCATATGTATCATCTTTTAATAATTGTGTTAATTAACTAAATATCAGTTGATATCAATAGTTCATTTGTATCACGTTATTCTCACGATTTTAGAAGATTAGTTCATGTGTATCATCTTTTAATAATTCTGTTAATTAACTAAATATCAGTTGATTTCAGTAGTTCATTTGTATTACGTTATTCTCACGATTCTATAGTTCATAAGTATTATGTTTTAGTATTTTTGATAAATATTAACTAAATATCAGTTGATTTTAGTAGTTCATTTTGTAATTTTATTATCGAATACAAAAATAGTGTTTTGGAAAATAAATTTATGTAAATTGTAGTTTTTTTAAATTCGTCTTTTACAAAATATTTAAAAAACAATATTTTATAGTTTGATGAAAAAACTACTTGACACATCATTGGTGAAGTATATTGGTTAATATCACATGTATCCTTTCAGGAATTAAAGTGATTGTATTATATTTATTTTGAAGGGAATTAAATTTAAATGGTATTCGACTTTGTTTACTTATTTTAAAGTTACTTGTGTAACAATACATAAAAAAAATACAATGAACAATGATGTAATGTAATGATGCTCTTGGCTACACAACGCCCTGCTCCTGATACAAATCTTGCAAAAGGTTTTGCCAAGCAATATAAAAATACAGGGTTTACGAAATTTTTATAAACTTCAAATGAGGTTGTTACGTCAAACGGCGCCCATTACCTACCTATTTCTTTTGTTTATCTGAGATCAGAGAATTTCATTCATGTCACCCTAAAATTTCCTTAAATCTATGGAAAATTCAACAACACATTATAAAATAATTGTAAATAACTTACTTGTGCGTACAATTTCAGCATATCGGTCGTCTCCCCCTCTCCGAGCAGCGTGAACCAATCCTCGACTGGTTCGTTACCGATTTTCGTTTTGGCCGTCTTCCCCACCCTCAATATCCCGTCTCTAAGTACTTTAGTAATTGGACTGTGCCTGCCCAACTTGCACATCTCGTAAGCCGTCGACAATTCCCTGAAAAACGTTCTCACTCTTGGTAAAATAGCATCGTTATCGGGAGCCACCACGATGTAAGCGACATCCCGTGCGTACGAATAAGGTTCCAGCAATAGAGTTTCCCAATGCTGCAACGCGTACGGCGACAGCGACAACCAATCCTTATCGTGCCCGACGATGATAGACGGTATGGGTTGCGGTTCGCATCTGTCGTCTGTACCTCTACCGGCCAATCGGTGGAACTGCCGCCACGTCAGCGGTCCTTTGACTGCAGACGGGGCTTCCCACAACCTCGTTTGACATTTCTTCTGGATGGCTTCTTGTAGCAACGGTTGTAAGTTCCTCATCACTCTGACGATGTCTTGGTTGCATTGCGGACCGGTCGCTCTGAGGAACGGCCATCGATGGACGGCTATCGTTTGTGAGCTTTTAGAATGCTTTATCTCTTCCAGCTGGAAAAAATCGTGAGATTGAAGCGTTAATACAAACATAAAACCGTTTACAGGCATCCAAACTAAAATTTTACATCACTCGAGGTTTTATTAAAAGGTAACTAATATTTAAGGGATTTATAAGGAACTTTTAAGTTTTATTGCAGTTTTTCTAGTCTTATAACAAAACCATGGGTGTCACAAGTTTTGTAAGGCACCCAACAAATAGCAAAATACTTTAAATATTGTAATATTGCATCTAAAATGTTTCGGTAACTTCATCTATAAATCCGTTAGGATTGATTACTTAAATTTTTATAAGAAGGTTTTATAGCATTCTTAGAAACCTCCGTATAAAACTTTTACTCTACGGATTTTACAGCTTAAAAATTCTTATAAATGTTGAAGCACCCAATAACTATTCCGTAGCTCATTTAAAACTTAAGGAATATTATAAAATCAGATATTTTGAAGTAATATTAACATATATAA
The DNA here is from genome assembly GCA_927349885.1 of Psylliodes chrysocephalus. NCBI lineage: Eukaryota > Metazoa > Arthropoda > Insecta > Coleoptera > Chrysomelidae > Psylliodes > Psylliodes chrysocephalus. Next base: position 4,186,657 of record OV651813.1, read on the forward strand.
AAAGTCACAGTGTCCTCAGATAAGACCCTTGGAGTATACAAGTATTTTAAGTTGATTAGAGAGATGAGGAATGTTATAATGAAGTATGACCATTTGAGAAGACACCAGTGTCCTCAGGTAAGACCCTTGGGGTATACAAGTATTTTTAAATTAACTGGAGAGATACAGAATAATGTTAAAATGAGGCATGCACGATTTAGAAGATGCTAAAACCCTTTTATGTTGTTCTAAAAGGAAAATCAGTTAATATTAACATACATAAAAGTCAGAGTGCTCTCTGATAAAAACCCTTGAGGTATACAAGTATTTTAAATTGACTGGGGAGTTACGAAATAATGTTATAACGAGGCGTGAACAATTTGGGAGATGCCAAAACTATTATGCTGATTTAAAAGGAAAATCAAATGTTTAGAAGCAATATTAAGACACATAAAAAGTCACAGTACCCTCAGATAAGACCCTTGAGTTATACAAGTATTTGAAATTGTTTATCTTACCTTGCACATGCCGAGATTGTCCAGGAAGCTCTTGCTCTGTTCCAGAGCTATGCAGGTGACGTCGTGGCTGTCGGAGTATTCTAATACGTGTATGTTGTGGTTGCGCACGTTGACTTTGGTTCTCATGTAGCCGCCCACTCTGCACAAGGAATTGGTGGTGTTTGGTACGAAGACGAGTTGTTCTCTGACCAGGTCGATAAGGCTGTGCGGTAGAATGTCGATTTGGTCTCTGTCAATGTTCGGATCCAGTTTTATGGAATTGCTGGCGACGAGGAAGGAGAGCAACGACGGTTTTTTCTTTTCTCCGGGGTCTTCCGCTATACCTAAGTGAGAGAAGAAATAGAAAAATTAGGAATTAGAAAGATTGTCCACGTAAAATACAGAAAGAAAAAAAAGAAAACTTTTGTAATTTTATAATGTAATTCAATTATAATTAATGATCTATTTAGGTTAAGTAATGTAAACCTGATAGGTTAGGCGTTAAAGAGTAGCTTAAAGCTAATCTTCACCTAAAAGGTGGCAACGTTGTACAGTAGAACCAGAAATACTGTAAGGTCATAAAACACCAATCACTTGAATTATCAGCATGCAGTCGCCTCTTCGCAGAGACGTACCTACTCTATCTATTAAGTTCTGTTCCATATGTATAATAATTAGGTCAAAATATGTAATTATTAAAAAAATTGCTTGAATATAATTTAGAGTTACTTATTTAGATATAGTATATGATATACAGTGACACACATAAAGTCTGCATCATATTGGATTTTGTTCCTAATTGCTGTAGAGAAATTTTGACTGCCATCATTTTGAGCATCGAAAATGATAACAAATGATATATAAATGATTATATGACTTTGAAAATGTCTCGTTTCCTTAAAATTGGAAAAAATTGTATTAATTTTCAAAATCATTTTTTAGTTATTCTGGTCATTAACTGAATATCAGTTAATTTTAGTAGTTCATTTGTTTCACTTTCTTTTCACGATTATTAGAAGAGTTTAAAATGTTTTACATCACATTTTGACGATTTTTAGAAGAGTAGTTCAAATGTCTTTATAATATTTTTGGAAATTAATAGAATATCAATTGATTTCAGTAGTTCATTTGTACCATATTATTCTCAGGATTTATAGAGTAGTTTGTATTAACTTTTAGTATTCTTTTAGTATTTCAGTAGTTCATTTGTTTCACTTTATTTTCACGATTATTAAAAGAATTTAAATGTTTTACATCACATTTCGACGATTTTTAGAAGAGTAGTTCAAATGTATCTTTTTAGTATTTTTGAAAATTAACAGAATATTAATTGATTTCAGTAGTTCATTTGTACCATATTATTCTCACGATTTATAGAGTAGTTTGTATCAACTTTTAGTATTTCTGATCAATTCACTGAATGTCAGTTCAATTCAGTACTTTATTTGTATTATGTTAATTTCACAATTTTAAGAAGAGTAGTTCAAATGTATCTTTATTAGTATTTTTGGAAACTAATAAAATGTTAATTGATTTCAGTAGTTCATTTGTACCATTTTATTATCACGATTTATAGAGTAGTTGTATCAACTTTTAGCATTTCAGTAGTTCATTTGTTTCACTTTATATTCACGATTATTAATAGTTTAAATATTTTGCATCACAATTGGACGATTTTTAGAAGAGTAGTTCAAATGTACTTTTTTTTTAGTATTTTTGGAAATAAATAGAATATTAATTGATTTCAGTAGTTCATTTGTACTATATTATTCTCACGATTTATAGAGTAGTTTGTATCAACTTTTAGTATTTCTGATCAATTCACTGATTGTCAGTTCAATTCAGTACTTTATTTGTATCATGTTAATTTCACACTTTTTAGAAGAATAGTTTAAATGTATCATTTAGTATTTCTGGCAATTAACTAAATACCCATTTATATTTATATATTTTACTCATATAGTCCAGCTATAGTAGTGCTTTTATTTATTTTGTTTTATTTTATATTTTTATCTCATTGCGGTTGTTTTTGTTAGGTTAGATACACTGTACTATTTAGAAATTATTTTAAATAAATAAATAAATTTTTAGTATTTCTGGTAATTAAAATTGAATAGTTCAATTATACCACATTCTAGCCTTTTTAAATACAAGTATTTTTAATTATTTGTACAGTTTCTTTTTTAGCGACGGTATTGAAGATAAAAACATAAATTTTTAAGATTCTAACCTGTGATTTCGACCTCGTCTTCATAGAAAAGGCCGCTGCCGTGCGCCAGTCGTCTGTTCACCACCGCCGAGAAACCGCAGCTGCATCTGATGGAATCTTCGTCGTTGGAGTGGTGATCGTCGTTCATCATGTTACCGTAAGGCGGCGGTTGACCCATGTTACTACCAGGATAAGGACTGGTGGGTTGTGCGCTTGCGTGTTGCTTGTCGTTCGGCGTGTTCAGTAGATAAATGCCCGCGTCTGCGCCCCTGATATTTCCCACCACCTAAAAGTATAATTGCAATAGTTATCGCCTCCGAAGATACAGACATCGTTATCGAATCGAGCGCCTCTTACCTTGCCGGCGGCGTTACAAACGCACAGCGTGCAACTGTCGAAATTGTGATCTCTGAATATGTTGAAGGCAGTATCGGTGAGCAAGATGTTGAGCACGAGACTGGACGCCTCGGGTGTTCTTTGCGCTATGCCGGGCGTCGGCGTCGGCGCCGCCTCCACCGAATTGAGATTCTTGTTAAGGTACGAGCTGGCCGTCGACGTCGCCGGACTGGCCATCTCGTAGGGCGGCGGCGGCGGTCTGAAACCGCCTCCCGGTCCGGCGCCGCCGCCGTGCAACGGACTAGGAGGAAACAGGTTCGTGTTCTGAAACGAAAATAACGGAGATTTTGTCGATTAAAAACACAAAGAAATTTAAGAGATTTAAATAAATACGATAAATAACTATTAAAAAAGGTTTTAAACTATTAGGAAAGGCTATTAACTATTAAGAAAGGCTATAAACTATTTAAAAAGGCAGTAAACTATTTAAAAAGGCAGTAAACTATTTAAAAAGGCAGTAAACTATTAAGAAAAAGCGATCAACTATTAAGAAAGGCGATCAACTATTAAGAAAGGCGATCAACTATTAAGAAAGGTGATCAACTATTAAGAAAAGCTGCAAATTAAAATATTAGGAAATGTTATAAACGATTTGGGAAGGCGGTAAACTATCAGGAAAAGCTGTAAACTAGTAGGGGAGATGATAAACTATTAAGAAAGGCTCTAAATTATTAGGAAAGAGAGTAAACTATTAAAAAAGGCAGAAAACTAATAAAAAGGCAGTAAACTATTTAAAACGGCAGTCAACTTTAAAAAGGCAGTAAATTATAAAAAACGCAGTAAACATTATAAAAGGCAATTAACTAACACGAAAGGCTGGCTGTAAATTAAACTATTAGAGGATGAAAACGATTAGTATAGGTCGTAAACTATTAGGAAAGACGATAAACTATTAAGAAAGGCCATAAACTATTAAGAAAGGCCCTAAACTATTAAGAAAGGCTCTAAACTATTAAGAAAGGTAGTAAACTATTTAAAAAGGCAGTATACTATTTAAAAAGCAGCAAACTATTAAAAACACAGTAAACATTATAAAAGGCGATCAACTATTAAAAAAGGCTGTAAATTAAACTATTAGAGGTTGTAAAGGATTAGCTATGGACTATTAGGAAAGTTATTAAACTATTAAGAAAAATTCTAAACTATTAAGAAAAGATGTAAACTATTAAGAAAAATTCTAAACTATTAAGAAAAGATGTAAACTATTAAGAAAGTCTTAAAATTAGAGTGTATCTTGTTTTATTGATGGAAAAATTATTGTATAAGTTTTTCTAAACATAAAACAAAAAATTATTTTGGACATTTTCTTTTGATTTTTTTGAATGGGCAATCAAAAAACAAAATGGGAATGTCCTTATTGAACAGCAAATATACTAGGAAAGGTTGTAAATGTAATAGTAGCATTTTTAAAGTATTCCATAAAAAAAATCTTACCTGCTGAAGACTATTGGACACGGCGCTACTGGCCGCGCTCTGGCTGTTGCTGGAAGCATTGTTAATATGACTACTATTATTACTACTGCTGCTATTGTTGGTTTGTTGTTGCTGTAATGCGGGTTGTTGTTTTTCGACGTGCTGCATCCACGACGGTTTGTAGGTGAAATTGGATGGTAAAACGACGGTAGGCAGATTTTGACTGGGCAGGTTCGTCAACGGGGCGTACTTGCTACTGCCGACCATTTTGCAGATCGGCGGCGGTTTAAACACGTAACTCCAATCTTCTGAAAAACGCAAAAATCCCGATTAGTAAGAAACTTTCAAATAAATTCACAGAACGGGCGATAATAGGTGAATTTTTAACTATAATTTTTTTGTCAATTTTAAAAATGCTTCAGGAAGTAGTTCATTTGTACCGTATCGTTTTGGCGTTATTCTAGATAAGAAGTGTCAATTTTACAATTAGTTCATTCGCATCAATTCATTTTGGTCGATTTTCAAGTGAAGTAAGAATTTATAAAAAATAGTTCATTTGTTACACATTATTTCCATCGATTTAATTGTGTAACGATGGAAATTAAAAAAAAAAATGGACTATTTTGATCACTTTTAAAGTCTGTTTCAGGAAGTAGTTCATTTGTACAGTATCGTTTTGACGTTATTCTAGAAAAAAATTATTTTGCAAATAGTTCATTTATACCAAATCATTTTGGGCGATTATCAAATGAATTATGTATTTGTAAAAAGTAGTCCATTTGTTACACGTTATAGCTTTTGTCTTTTTCTAGGTAAAAACGGTCAATTTTGAAATTAGTTCATTTGCACCAAATTAATTTTGATCAATTTTCAAGTGAATTATGTATTTGTAAAAAGTAGTTAATTTGTTACACCATATTTTCATCTTTTAAAGTAAAACAAGTAGTTCATTTGCACCATATCGTTTTTGTCTTTTTCTAGGCAAAAACGGTCAATTTTGAAAGTAGTTCATTTGCACCAAATTAATTTTGATCAATTTTCAAGTGAATTATGAACCTATTTGTAAAAAATAGTTCATTTGTTACACCTTATTTTCGTCTTTTAAAGTACTTAATACAAATAGTTCATTTGCACCATATCATTTTTGTCTTTTTCTAGGTAAAAACGGTAAATTTTGAAATTAGTTCATTCACACCAAATTAATTTTGATAAATTTTCAAGTGAAGTAAGCATTTATAAATAGTAGTTCATTTGTTACACCTTAAATTGAAACTGCATTTTTCAAGCAAAATACCAACGATTTGTATTTTTTTTGCAACGGCATCCAATTTTATTATTAACAAAACAAATTTACTACTCACCGATATTTTCCTCCTGTGGACTGCCCATGTTGGGGTAGATCTCCTGCTTCACCCTCACAATACCGAAATCAGAGGTGAATTCCGGAGGCGGTAGGTCCATTTGCCCGCACGGCGATGCTATCGGGTTGTGCTCTAAGCTGGGCGGCGTCGGAAACATTTTGCTCAGCTCTGCTTGACCCAGGATGCCCATATTGGGACACCCATGACCCGAAAACCTCTTCGAGTCTTCGTGATGGTTGACGGCCGTGGAACCAGGCGGGGTTTGCACTTGTAGCTAAAATAAAACATATGTTGATTAGGAAATTGGAGTAGTAGTAGTTCAATTGAACATAAATTTGTACTTTTAGTAAGTAGTTCATTCGTATCGGAAAGAAAAAACTCCTTACCCCTTCGTCGTCATCGGAATTATCGAATATCTGATCGAGATCCTTATAAGAGGGTTGTAATCCCTCGCTGGTGAACAAATTGTCGGTGGTGATCTTTTTCACCTCCTTGTTTTCCTCCTTTACGCAGGCCTGGCCTCTTTTGAAGCCGTCCAGGTTGCAATTCGCCCCGCCGCCGTCTTCCTCGAACTCGTATGGATCACCGGGCCTCTTCACCCCGTGCGGGTGGGAGTTGGTAGTCGGAGGGTCGGTTTCCATCTGTAAAATCGATTTCAAAAAATCAAAAACACAAATACTGCTAGACTCCTAAACTGAACGTGTAAAGCAAGAAAGGATTACTAAACATTTGACTCGCCTAAAATTGATTTATATTTGAGTTCTATAGTTAATTTATAGTATAAAGACTAGCGGAATGGAAGATGCATAAAGTAGTTCATTTGTACCACAAAATTTTTGTATGATTATATAAAAGAAAAAACTTTATATATAACAAAGTGAGTCAAGTCATTTGAACTTGTTCTGTTTACTTACATTTTGTCCAGGTTCCTGTTTTATCTCCTGTTTTATCATCATCTGTTGATTCTTATTATTATTATTCACAACCTCGCTTGTCTGGTTAACGTTATAATTTTTGTCATATAATGCATAAATGTCCGTTTTTCCTATCCTATTTAATCTCTGGTTTTCTTTGCCGTCGGGTTTAAATTTCTTCACTGGATGGTTCAGCCACGCGTCCATCGTCGAATAATCGTAGAGCATCTCTAACGGTTGTTCCTCTTCGCCGAGAGCCACCTTGAAACGATTTACATCTTAAAAACCTCGTATCATAATAAATAAATAAATAAATAAATATATATATTACGGAATAATCCATTAGTATCAATAAATTACATAAAATAAAATAGCTTAAGTACATTAAAAAAAAAAAAAAAAAAAAAAAAAAAGGTAGGCACAATAAATCAAAATTTCATATATGAAATGTAATAAACTAAACTAAAGATATTAAAAACAAATTCTCTTTACATCATTCACAAATTGACTAATAGAACACCCAGTGATGTCTAAATTGTATTGATTAGCCAGTCGCATTAGTCTAGGTAGAGGTGCATGATAAGCATAATTGGTAAGGTGAAGTTGAATGGCAAATAAACTATTATTTCTTGTAGTTCTTGTGGGAACTCTAAATTCAATCATAGCTAATAACTCATCAGAAGTAATAATCCCGGCTATGATCTTATGGAGGAATGATAGATCCATCAATATTCTTCTATTAACAAGGGTTGGGAGGTTTATTAAATCCAGAATTGTGGAATAATTATATGTACCTGCTGCTAGACCAACTTTAAAGGCACAATATCGTAGATATTTATTTTGGACATTTTCAATCCTTTTTACAGAGTTTATGTAAAATGGACACCATATGGTAGAGCTGTACTCCAAAATGGACCGCACATATGCAATATAAACCATTCTACAGGCATCTAAAGATAACGATCTAGAGTTTCTTATCAGCATGCCTAACATTTTCATTGCTCTATTAACTATAAGATTGATATGATTATTAAACGAAAGATCTGAGCAAAACACGATTCCCAGGTCTTTAATTTCGGTAACACGTTTAATTAATGTATTGTTATTCAGAGAGTAGTTATGTGTTATTTGATTATGATTTTTTGTATATAATGATCGTTACTATTTACAGATAATTGTGGTCCTAAAACTGAGCCCTGAGGTCCAGTAACAAATATTTTCTAGTTAATCTGTTACGTTTTTAGAAGGCCTGTGGACAATATTTAGAAAAACTGTAGAAATTTTAATATGACATGAGGACAATCTTTAAAAGCTGTGGATAAATATTTAGAAGACATGTAATTTAAAAAACTGCAGAAGAATACAAACTTAAAAGCTTTTCAGCAATTGTGGATTTTTTAGAAAGACTATGGACAATTTTTAGAAGGATTGTTGACAATTTTTAGAAAAACTAGAAGTTTAAATATAGGTGTAACGTTTACCCAAAACTGAAGAATTTTTAGAAGTGCAGACAATTTGTAGAAACACTGTAGAAGTTTTAATATAAATGTACAGTTTGTGGAATTTTTAGAATTCATATGAACAATTTTTATGAAAACTGTAGAAATATTAAAATACACATAACATGTTCCAACTGTTTTATTATAAATGTAACGTTTTTCGACAAGTGTAAAATTTTTAGAGAACTGTGGACAATTTTGAGAAAGCCTGTTAAAAAAACTGTAGAAATTTAAATAAAAATGTAACATGTAACTGTAGAATTTTTCGAAGGTCTGTGTATAATTAAAAAAACTGTAGAAGTTTTAGTATAAATGCTACATTTTCTAACAACTGTAAAAATTTTAGGAGGAATGTGGATAATTATTAGAAACTGTAGAAGTTTTAATGTAAATGAAATGTTTTCCAACTGTAGAATTTTTAGAAGATCTGTGGACTATTTTAAAAAAACTGTAGAAGTTTTAATATAAACCTAACGTTTTCTAAAAACTAAGAGAAAAGCTGTAATCGTTTTTAGACAAACTGTAAATGTTTTTGAAATGTACGCAATTTAGAAGTTCCTGTGAACGATTTTAGATATGGGGGGAAATGTTTAAAGTTAGTATTAACGGTTTAAAAGAGCCATAGCACTTTTAGAAAAGCCGTAGCATGTTTAGAAAAGACATAGACGTTTTTAGAAATAGGCATTTTTAAAGTTACTGTTAATGGTTTAAAAGAAATGTAGCAGGTTTATAAAAGCCGTAGAAGTCTTAAGAAATATTTGTAGACATTTTTAAGATCATTGTGAACGATTTTAAAAGAGCTGTAACCTTTTTCAGAAACTGTAGAAAATATTAACGTTTTAATCAATCTGTTAATAGATAAACTGTAATCGTTTTTAGACCCATTGTAAAACAAGCTGTAACGTTTTTGAAAATGTACACTTTTTAAAAGTTCCTATGAATGATGTAAAAGAGTAGTTTTAGAAAAGCTGTAACGTTTTTTGAAATGGCGTAGAATTTTTAAGGTGTGAACGATTTAAAAGAGCCATAGCACTATTAGAAAAGAAGGCACATTTAAAAAAGCTGTAAACGTTTTTAGAAATATCGACATTTTAAAAGTTATTGTGAACGATTTAAAAAGAAATGTAGCAGATTTGTAAAAGACAAAAACATTGGTAGATATTTTTAAGATTACTGTTAACGATTTTAAAAGAGCTGTAAAGTTTTCCAAAAACTGTAAAATTTTATCAATCTGCTAAGAGATAAACTGTCATTGTTTTTTAGATTCACTGCATAACTTTTAAAACTGCTGTAACGTTTTTGGAAATGTAACACAGCTTTTAAAGGTTCCTGTAAACGATTTAAGAGCTGTAGGACTCTTAAAAAAGCTGTAACGTTTTTAGAAATGGTGTAGACATTTTTAACGTTACTGTAAACGATTTAGAAGAGTTGTAGCACCTTTAGAAAAGTTGTAACGTTTATGAAAATATTGTAGATGTTTTATAAGTTACTGTAAACGATTTTAAAGAGTTGTAGCACTTTTAGAAAAGCCGTAGACATTTTTAAAAATGTTGGTAGACATTTTCAAGGTTACTATGAATGATTTTTAAATAGCTGTAGAACTTGTAGAAAAGCTGTAACGTTTTTGAAATGGTGTAGACATTTTTAAGGTTACTGTAAACGATTTAAAAGAGTTTTGTAGCACCTTTAGAAAAGTTGTAACGTTTCTGAAACTGGTGTAATGATTTTCAAGTTACTGTAAATAATTTTAAACAGTTGTAGCACTTTTAGAAAATCCGTAGACATTTTTAGAAACGTTTATAAGGTCACTGTTAACGATTTTAAAAAATTAAAAGACTTAAGGAAACTAAAATGAGCTGTAAAACTTTTAGAAAAGCGGTAAACTATTTGGATTTTTTTTTTTAGAAATACAGAAATTTTAAGGTTACTGTGAACGATTTAATAGAGTGGTAGCACTTTTAGAAAAGCCGTAGACATTTTTAGAAATGTTGGTAGAAATTTTTAAAATTGCTGTGAATGATTTTAAAAAGCTGTAGAACTTGTAGAAAAGATGTAGACGTTTTTAAGGGAGATAAAAAACTGAATAACTTTTAGAAAGGCCGTAACGTTTTTGAAAATCATGTACATTTTTAATATTACTGTAAACGATTTAAAAGAGCTGTAGTAGGTTTATAAAAGCCGTATAAGTGTTACGATTTAAAAGAGCTGTAGCATTTTTAAAAAAGGTAATATCACTTTTGGAAAATACGTAGATGTTTTTAGAAATACAAACAATTTTAAAGGTACTGTAAACGATTTAGAAGAGCTGCAGCAGGTTTATAAAAGTCGTAGAAGTCTTTAAACATTTTTGTAGACATTTTTAAGGTTACTGTGAACGATTTAAAAGAGCTGTAGCATTTTTAAAAAAGCAATATCACTTTTGGAAAATACGTAGATGTTTTTAGAAATACAAACAATTTTAATGGTACTGTAAACGATTTAGAAGAGCTGCAGCAGGTTTATAAAAGTCGTAGAAGTCTTTAAAAATGTTTGTAGGCATTTTTAAGGTTACTGTGAACGATTTAAAAGAGCTGTAGCATTTTTAAAAAAGAAATATCACTTTTGGAAAATACGTAGATGTTTTTAGAAATACAAACAATTTTAAAGGTACTGTAGCGATTTAAAAGAACTGGAGCAGATTTATAAAAGTCGTAGAAGTCTTTAAAAATTTTTGTAGACATTTTTAAGGTTACTGTGAACGATTTAAAAGAGCTGTAGCATTTTTAAAAAAAATCAATATCACTTTTGGAAAATACGTAGATGTTTTTAGAAATACAAACAATTTTAAAGGTACTGTGAGCGATTTAAAAGAACTGGAGCAGATTTATAAAAGTCGTAGAAGTCTTTAAAAATTTTTGTAGACATTTTTAAGGTTACTGTGAACGATTTAAAAGAGCTGCAGCAGGTTTATAAAATCTGTAGAAGTCTTTAAAAATGTTGGTAGACATTTTTAAGGTCACTGTGAACGATTTTAAAAGATCTGCAGTATTGTTTAAGAAAACTAAACCGTTTATTAAACAGTAATTGACCTACCTCATATTCTTTGCTAGTCAGAACCGGCTTCCTGAGCACCGGCAAGTTAGACATACTGGTCGGCGTTTCGCTCTTGATTTCACCGGCCATCCCCGGCGCGTTGGGACTGTTCCCCGCGCTCTCCATGCTCTTGGGGGGCTGATCCGGCGTGTGGGTCTTATCGGCCGGCGATGGTTCGTCGTTGGGGGGGTGCGGTGAGAGCGTCGGCATCGTTTGGTCGCCCGGGGGGACCGAAGCGGGCTGCGAATGAGGATTGGGTAACGGCGATGGTGCTACGGAAGGCGGCGTGCCCACAGATGGTATCGCCGTAGATTCTTGAGTGCGCGGGTAAGACGGCGGTCCACCTTGGGGAGTGTACGAGCCGCTGGCGCATCTGAAACGTCAAAATAAACGTGCGAATTAGATTAATTTACTGATGACGTTTTCGTGACGATTAATGAGAAGCTTCTGAAATGGCCGTGTCGATGTTGACGATCTTCCTGGTCGCGTGGCTTTATGGATGAAACGATTTTTGTGACAATTATTACCAGTACCAAAGCTGTGGATTATTTCTTTTAAATGGACGTAATTTTTCTATCTATAATCTGCAGATTTTTTTTTTTTTAATAATTACTAAATTAATATATCTATTTAATTCCATTTAGCGGAAATAACCCATTATGCAATAGAGATAATAGAATAAAATGAATGTAAAAAATAAAACATGCTTGTAAGATACCAATTTTTTTTATTATTTTGGGCATAAAAAACCATAACCTCATGATATGTCAGTAAGAAATGCCTCGTTATGCGTTTTATTAGTAATACCGTTGTTTTGTTAATATTCGCAAAAAAATTAAAATTACCAATCACCGTGACACCTGTTTCAAATATTTCTGATAATAGTGATTCACGAAAAATTCTGTTCGTGCATTTATGTTTGGTGAAAATGCGAAAATTTCTGATTGTACCCAAAATAAGAGCAAAAATAAAACAAACATATTACAGCACAAAATCTATGACAAATGGTTGTGGATATTTGAAACAAAAACAACCACAACTTTCTTAGTCAATTATAAATTTGCCAATGACAGGTTGACAGGTGTAACATTGAGGAATTTTATTTTTTCGTAAATGGTGCAGAATTCATGATAATGAAGTCAAGAGCCCGTCACCCCTCTTTTTTATATTTTGGACAATTTTTAAGTAAACTAGTTTATAAAAATATTGTCGATTCTTTTGCAACAGTTGTAGATATTTTTCAAATACTGTACACACTTTTAAAATAACTATATACATTTAGACAGTAGTCATTAGTTTAAAAAAGCTGGAAACATTTTATTAATAAACCTGTAGATATCTTTGACAATTGTATTTCAATTTAGAAAAGCTGCAAACATTTTTAGAAAAATCGTGGATAACTTTAGAAGTTACAAATCGTTTTTAGAACAACCGTAGATACTTTTAGAATAACTATAGATATTTGTATAACTTTAAACAGGTACTTCACAGATATTTTAAAAATACTTATTTCCGCAAAATACATCGTTATTTCTTCAGTAGCATATTTAGAAAAGCTGTAGAATTTTGTTGATGCCAGCTATATTTGTTTTTAGAATAACTGTAGAAATTTTTAAAACAAATTTAAATAGGTACGTCACAAATATTTTAAAAATACTTATTTTCTCAAAATACATCGTTATTTTTTCAGTAGTATATTTAGAAAAGCTGTAGAATTTTGTAGATGGCAGCTGTATCTGTTTTTAGAAAAGCTGTAGTCATTCTTAGAAAGTCCGTGGATAATTTTAAAGTCACAAAATAATTTAAGAACAACCCCAAATACCTTTAGAAAAGCCACAGATATTTTTAGACCAATATTTTTAGAAAAACTGTTAATATTTAACAACTTACAGAAACGATATAGATATTTTTAAAATATCATATTTTTTCTCATAATACATCGTTATTTCTTCAGTAGCATATTTAGAAAAACTGTAGATCTTTGTTAAGGAAAGGTGTATTTAGTTTTAGAAAAGCTGTAGACGTATTTATAAAGTCCGTGGATAATTTTAGAAGTCACATTTAGAACAATTGTAGAAACTTTTAGAAAATCCATAGATGTTTTTAGAACTTACATAAATATTTTTAGAATTACTGTAGATATTTTTATAACAACTTTAAACTGAAACGTTGAAGATATTTTAAAAAGCCATATTTTTTCTCAAAATAAATCGTTATTTCTTCAGTAGCATATTTAAAAAAACGGTAGACCTTTATTGAAGAAAGATGTATTTGGTTTTAGAAAAACTGTAGACGACTTCAGAACAACCCTCTAGAGACCTTTAGAAAAGTCATATATATTTTTAGAACAGACAGATCTCTTAGAAAAACTGTTGACAGCTGTAAATGCTTTTAGAAAAGCTGTAGACGTACTTATAAACCCCGTGTAAGGGTTTAGAGGTAAAAAGACTACTTTAGGAGCGACATAGATTTTTTAAGAAACACTAGATAGTTTAATAGCAGTTTTAACAAAAACATTGTCGATATTTTCAAAATCGCCTTTTTACAAATATATATTCGTTTTGTAAGTAAATTTATAAAATCTGTTGGCAGTTGTTTACAGCTGTATAAATGCTGAGGTATTTATAAAGACCTTAGGTAGTTTTAGAAGTAACAAAACGATATTAGAAAAACTGTATAAATTTATAGAAAAACGGTAGATATATTTAGTAAAGTAAAGATGTAGATCTTTTTAGAAAGACTGTAGATTTTTTTAGAAAAGTTGCAGATATTTTTAGAACATTGCCCACATTTTTTAGATAAGCTGTACATCATTTTAGAAAAGCAGTGGATGATTTTAGAAAAGCTGTAGATGTACTAAAACAGCCTTGGATATTTTTTAGAAACATTAATTTTTCTAAATGCAGTAAGCAATTTTTCGTTTTTTTTTCTTTTTCCTTAAAAGTTGTCCAAATTATAAAGTACGAAGCGAGTGACCAACCTTTCGGATGCGAGTAGTGGTAAGAGGGGCGAGCGCCTGTGAAACGGCACTCGCGCTCTGCCCGCCTTCCCGCTGGACCGGGGAGATGTCCCACTGCCAGTCGTCCATTTATTTGAACCACTAGGAGGTCCTACGGACTTTCTACACCTGCAAGTTTTCGTAATTTTTTATACCAAATCGATTATTTCCGTAGCACAAATACATTTTGCAGCGATTTTAGAAAAACTGTAGATATTTTTGAAAGGATCTGTAGATTTAAAAAAAAAATGTACATACAGTTTTACAAATAATACAGACGTTTTAAAACTATTTTTTGATAAAATGCCTTTGTGTTACGTGAGAAATTACTGTTTTCGGTATTTTTTATCTACTGTCTACAATAAATAAGTTGTTCATTTAATTTTTAAACTAAATTTGGCAGAAGCTCTGCAAAAATTAAAAAAATAAGCAAAAATCAACAGTACACAATAGATCTGAAAAGGTCGAGGTGGGGGAGGCCACATGGCCCATAGTCCTAATTAAATCTAACAGTACACTATATTAATAAAAGAAAAATAGAATATTCACAAAAATTAAAATATTTTTTTTTAATGTGACTTACTTTGAACAGGTACAATTGGTTTTCCGCGTCGGTTCTACAAAATCCCAGTTTCCACTGAATTCCTTGTCTTGTTGCTGTTGTTGCTGACCACTATTCTGACTATTATTACCTAAAATGCACTCTTGCCACGATCGTTCTGGCAACACTGTACCGGCCGTTAATTCTCTGGACATCGAACTAAAATGTTCCACAGAAACCTAAAATAAACAAAAAAATCACGTGACATTTTTAAAAGTGTAAACGTTTTTAGAAAGATACAACGCTTTTAGAAAATCTGTATATACTTTTAGAAATGCTGCAAGACTTTTGGAATAAAACATTTTTAGAAATGTTGCAACACATTCAGAATAACTAAATACTTTTTAGGAGGCAGTATATAAGGGTATAACGTTATTAGAAGATCTGTAGATTACAATACTTTTAGAATGTTTAGAAATGTTGCAACACATTCAGAGTAACTGAACGCTTTTTAAGATGATGCAGCGCTTTCAAAAGATCTGTCGAAACTTTTAGAAATACTGCAAAGCTTTTTTAGAAAGGCTAAATACTTTTATATGTCTAGAAATTAAGAAGAAAAAAATGCTGGAACGATTTTAGAAGCACTGTATAAGGGTATAACGTTATTAGAAGATCTGTAGACTACAAGACTTTTGGAATTTTTAGAAATGTTGCAACACATTCAGAGTACCTGAACGCTTTTTAAGAGGATGCAGCGTTTTCAAAAGATCTGTCGAAACTTTTAGAAATACTGCAAAGCTTTTTTAGAAAGGCAAAATACTTTTATACATCTAGAAATTAAGAAAAAAAAAATGCTGGAACGATTTTAGAAGCACTGTATTATAAGGGTATAACGTTATTAGAAGATCTGTAGATTACAAGACTTTTGGAATTTTTAGAAATGTTGCAACACATTCAGAATAACTGAATGCTTTTTAAGAGGATGCAGCGCTTTCAAAAGATCTGTCGAAACTTTTAGAAATACTGCAAAGCTTTTTTAGAAAGGCTAAATACTTTTATACGTCTAGAAATTAAGAAGAAAAAAATGCTGGAACGATTTTAGAAGCACTGTATAAGGGTATAACGTTATTAGAAGATCTGTAGATTACAAGACTTTTGGAATTTTTAGAAATGTTGCAACACATTCAGAATAACTGAATGCTTTTTAAGAGGATGCAGCGCTTTCAAAAGATCTGTCGAAACTTTTAGAAATACTGCAAAGCTTTTTTAGAAAGGCTAAATACTTTTATACGTCTAGAAATTAAGAAGAAAAAAATGCTGGAACGATTTTAGAAGTACTGTATATGGGTATAACGTTATTAGAAGATCTGTAGATTACAAGACTTTTGGAATTTTTAGAAATGTTGCAACACATTCAGAATAACTGAATGCTTTTTAAGAGGATGCAGCGCTTTCAAAAGATCTGTCGAAACTTTTAGAAATACTGCAAAGCTTTTTTAGAAAGGCTAAATACTTTTATACGTCTAGAAATTAAGAAGAAAAAAAATGCTGGAACGATTTTAGAAGCACTGTATATGGGTATAACGTTATTAGAAGATCTGTAGATTTTACGAGTTTTTTTTTTTTTGAAAAATTAATCGTTTTAGCACATTTTAGAATAGGATCCCTCTAATAAATTCTATACATATTTTTAATATCAGCTGCAGATAATTTAAGACAACTGTAGACGTTTTAGAACAGACGTGACTTACCGTATAAGGTCCAGGTTGGGGCACCCGACTGCTGATCTTAACCGGACTCGGGGGCGGCGTCTGTACCATCGCTACCGGACTGCCTGCCCTCTTTTCCTGCCGGTCCTCGGTGGGGCTGACCGGCGGCAGTCCGTTGAGGACCGCCGAGTTGGTACCTTCGTCCATGTCGGTGACAAGTACGTAGCAAGAGGGATACGGCATTTTTACGCCGCGTACGATCACCTCCACGACGCTGCTATCAGTCAAGGTGTTGCTTTTGTCCAAAGGGTAGAACTGACTCCAATCGTCGAGCAGGCGAGTCGTGGCTTCGGGTGATTTGAAGCTGTGGCCCGTTAGAGTTCCGGAAAGACCGAAAGGGGCTAGGATTACTGGAAACGAAGAATATGTTAGCTTCAATTATCGAAATCTTGGGATCTTAATAATACTGCATCGTTTAAAAAGCTGTAGATAATAAAGATACAATTCTGGATATATATTTTATGTTTTAGAACAGAGTTCTTTTTTTATTGGCAGATTGTAAAAAAAAAGTTCCCAACAGCAAAAATCTGTCCAATTTGACTAGCAAATAAAAATATGACAAAATATCCGTTTACAACTAACCTTTGAGTCCCGCAGAGCTAGCCTGCGCCTGCTGCACGTGCCACCTGGACAGCTTCCTCACGGGCGGATGTTGCCTGACGTCCACCGATGCGCACACGCTGCTCTCGCCGTGCACGAAAAAAGCGAACGAAAAACTGAGATGCGCGTTGCCGAACGAACCTTCGCTGGCGTGACCGCCGCCTAACAGACCGGCCGAACGTTTGACCGGAGCGCCGCACGGCTGCACGAACCACTTGCCGAGTCTGATGAAGTCGCGCGACAGCAGGCAGCGCTCGATGAGATTGTGCAGCGCTTTGAATAGCAGCGAACGACATTCGTACGATAAGCCGGATTCCCAGGAGCCTTGTTCACAGTCTGTAACAAAGAAAAATCAATTAATTTAATGAATAAATTTATAATAATAATACTTTTATTCCATTGAGACCATTTACATGATATTGGAAAAGTCAAGAAGAACATTAAAAAAGATATGTGTGTGTACAACAATTTTAAAGCAAAATACGAAGATAAATAAAAAGTACTAAAAGTTACAATCCAAAAATTCAGCTGTATTATAAAATGCGCATTGTGATAAGAGATCTGTGAGAGATTTTTTAAATGCATTAAAATTTTGATTTTCTTTTAAGGAAATTGGTAGTTTATTATATAGCTGTATACCAGTATAAGATGGACTCTTTTCAAAAAAACGCTGTCCGGTGAGGGGGTATATGTAGCAGATTACCATGTCTAGTTTGATAGTTATGATTATCAGCACTTTTAATGAAGTCGATCAGTTTCTTTCTAACGAATAGAATATTTTTATAGATGTAAATACAGAGAAGAGTTAATATTTTGTATTGTTTAAAGTAATCTCTATGAGAGGTGCGCTTATGAATCCCGAGAACAAGACGTATTATTTTTTTTTTTTGTAAAATAAACAATTTTGTAGAAAATCTAGTATTTCCCCATATTATAACATTATAAGACAAATGTGAGTATGTCACTGCATAGTAAATATTTATTAGCAGTCAGCAATTCAAAAATTTGGTTAGAAAACAATGTGTATTTAAATAAAAAAAACTAATATGTAATTGTTTGCCCTTAATAATAGGATGGACCCTACTGGTTTAACATTATTGTTGTACAAAGTGTGGTAGGTAAAAATATCCAATTTTTATTTTTCAATGTTGTTATTAATCGAAATAATCGACTAATTGAAAATAATCATTTAATCGAAAATAATGGATTATATCAATTAATAAAATAACCAATGATGGATTAAAAAAAAAATAATTGGCTATAAGATTATCGATTTAAAAAAAATAATCGAAATTAATCTATTTATCGATTAATAATCGATTATTTTGCTTATCCCTAGTTGTTATCACGTCATTTCAATATTATTATTATACAGAGGACGTCAAAGGTACGTTCCTTGAATAATTTTTCAATTTTTTTTGATTTAAAACAATATAACTCTCTCTTACATCAAAATAATAGACTTTTGGATGTAGTATTTTCAAATCTGTAATATGAGGTTGTTTCAGCGCCAGATATATTGTTAAATGAAGACAAATAGCATCACCCAGCACTGCTCTTAAAACCGACTATTGCGTACTTGATTCAATGTTATAAAGGATTCGATTCAAGAACAAGAATTAAACACCTATGTACTTCACAAAAGATTAGCGAGTACAAATTCACTGCACGGTGTTGCCAGCTGAAATTTATTTTAAAATGCAACCACTGCACTGATACGGTAGATATGAGGTAAGCGCCAATAATTCCCGGCCTGACAATGAAGAAGGCAAAGTACAACAACAAATTTTTATTATTTTTCAATGTAATCTCCCTTAACCTCAATGCACTTCTTACAACGTTTAATTAATAATTCAATCCCTTTAAAAAAATATTTTTTCGGTTTATCCTCAAAATGGGCCAAAACAGCTTCTTGTAACTCAAAATCGTCCCGAAAACGTCGCCCGCGAAAGTCCTTTTTCAAATAACTAAACAAATAATAATCGCTGGGAGCCATATCTGGACTATAAAGAGGGTGATCTATATTTTGAAACCCGCAATATAGGATGGCAGCTTGTGTAACGCCAGCAGTAAGAACGGGCGCATTGTCGTGCAACAACCGCACGCCTCTGGTTAATTTTCCTCGATGTTTTTCCCGAATACATTCCCGAAACTTATGAAGTAATGCGGCATAATATGTGCCATTAACGGTGGTATTTGTCTCTTTAAAATCAATCAGAAGGATTCCTTTACAATCCCAAAAGATCGTAGCCATCACCTTTTTCGTTGATTGGCAGACTCTAAATTTTCGTTGGGGGCTTCACCCTTACGGCGCCACTCCATTGATTCCCTTTTCGACAGAGGATCATAATAAAGAACCATAGTTTCATCTCTAGTGACTATTGTTTCCAACACGGGGTTCGGATCATCTCCACACAGTTCCAAAAACGATCGAGCACACTCGACACGACATTGCTTCTGAATCGCTGAAAGGTGTTTGGGCACCCATCTTGCACTAACCTTATGCATACCCAAATGATCATGGAGGATTCGGCGAACAGTGGTATCAGAAAGCTTGGTCATTTCTGCCATTTCCTTGACCTTCAAACGTCGGTCACTTAGCACCAGGTTTTCCACAAGGGCTACTTTGTCCTCCGTTATCACCTCCACTGGCCGTCCAGGTATTTCGTCTTCTTCAAGGGATTCCTGACCCATGCGAAAACGTTTTGCCCATTCCTTCACTACCGAATAGGAAGGGGAACTTTGGCCATATACGCCGTCGAGTCTTTCTTTAATAATTTTAGGTGTAAGCCCTTCTTTTGTTAAAAATTTAATAACCGCTCTGTACTCAATTTTCGTCACCTGAGACATTTTCGGAGATACTTTAGTTCAAAATGCTGACAATTAAAAACTATTTGACGTGAGTCGCTTATTTTGTTACCACAGCCTACTAAGGTTTGTAGTTATAAAATGTTAAACTTTTATCCTGATAAAATATCTGCCACTATGTCAGGCCGGGAATTATTGGCGCTTATCTTAGTAGGACAAACTTTTATGTTCCATTTAGGTTTTGAAGTTATAAAATTATTTATTTTTTTTAATTATAGGTGGGACACCTCAGAGGACAGATGAATTTAGTATATTAACTAAAAACAATTTTGAAAAATGTTTTTCGGTGGATAGGTACCAGTGAGAACCCTATTAAAAAGCAAGAACAGCCTGATCTTATTTCAAGATTATTAATTTCTTCAATGAAACTAGCCTATAATTCGACCAAAATCAATATATTTATGTCAAAGATCATATTATTAATGTAACAAATTTAGTTGTACTGGATTTAAGAACAAGGTATTATTGAATATAAATAAAGCATATTTTTCTACGTTCATGCAAAAAACAAAACTTTATTGAACTATATTTAGTGAAAAAAATTGGTTCTTTATTGCACTAGTGCAATAAAATTTTTATTTTATTGCACTCATCTGTCATTTTACTACAGCGTTTTATGATCATGACAAACATAAATATTCAAATAAATGCCAAATATTTAGTCCATTTTCATTTTCTGTGTTACGTTTTAAAAACAATTACATATTTTATATTATTTTCAATCATTTAATAAATAAATTAATGAAAAATGTATTTTATTAAAAATGTCATTACAAATTAGGAACACAAACGTAAATAAATGCCTCAAACAAAGGTACACGATCACGGCTACTGTGATTTGGAGAATACAACTGCAGTTCTATAAAACATTCTTTGGTTTTTGCATGAACGTAGAAAAAATATTGTATGCAACTCGTGCAAAAAGTGTTTATTGCACTTGTTGCATAAATAACTATTAAAACAATTGTAAGACTATTTTCATTTAAGATGTACATAATACTTCAATTGAGCAATATATACTCTTCATTTAATTAGAGGTATTTTTTTTAGGGCAAGTTGATTCTAATCTTGAAGCAAGGCTTATTAGCTATTGTTGAACAAGTATTACTAGAATTTCAAATCGAGACGAGTTTTACTTGCGGATATGCAAACACAACAAAGCATTGAAATAAGACCATTAATCTCTAATATAGTACACCTTTTTTAGTTGTCTAAATTTATACAAAATCATATGCAGTTTTTTTTATCACAAAATTTAAATTTGAATCTATATATACCCCTAAGTATTTCATCTCAGTTACAGATTGGATTTTTATCACGTCTTCCTGTAACTGAATTTTCAGGATTTCAAAAGGCGAAGAGCCAGTAATGTTGCAACTAAACGGTAAGAAATTTGTTTACTGTCAATAACTTTTGATCGAACTAGTTCTTTATAAGACGAAAATCAAACTGAACTTTGGTTTTCAGCTCAATCCAAATTTCCGCGTCATAAAAAATTGCAGTATCATCGGCATATTCAATAATGTCTCCAGCACTGTTGAGATTAAATAAATCAATAACATATAAATTAAATAAGACAGGGCCCAAAACAGTGCCTTGAGACACACCATATTTTATATACTGACGATCACTGAGATCGTTGCCCACTTTTACTAATTGTTTTCTTTTTTTTAAGGTAATTTTCAAAAATGTTTAAACAATTTCCTCTTATTTCGTTTCTATCTAAAGTTCTTAATAGTAGATAATGATCAACAGTGTCAAACGCTTTGCTAACTAAGGTCAATAAAAAGGCAAAGAATATATTAAATTTGGTAAATAATCATCGTGAATAAAATTCCTTCCTATCTGCGTAGTTCTCGATAATTTTTACCCGAACAAAATCGATTGATAACACGCTCGAGAGCGTGTGGGTGTCACTTCTATTGACGTTCCAAAATACCGATACCAACACCGCGCGCCCACCTCTCTCCGCCCGAGCGGATACCGATAGCGGCGAATCAGAGGCGCAAGAAGGCCAACCTACTTGTCTCAACTCTTCAAATACCCGACCGGCACGGGCGATGCGACGTTGCCGGCTGCTCGTCGACAGCTCGATCGACTGCCGTACCGCGTAACTGATAGCTCTTATCGTGTGCCGCTTCGCCGTGCGGGCGGTACGAACTTATTTTGCCATCGATTTGCGTGTATCTTTCTCTCCCGTAACGACCGCGTGTAGCTGCAAGATACCGAAGTTTGTGTCCCACGTGTGGCGCGCCGGGCACCGTTGCCAGGTGTAGGTTTGACGCATGGGATGGTTATGTATCCGCCCTTTTTGGAGGTTATTTGTATGAAAAAGAGGTTTATTGTACGAATTTACTTATTGCCTAGCGTCATTTCACTCCATCACGCGTCATATTTCGAATGGGCTGTGTTTAATGAAATACAGATAATTTTTTTGTTACGTATTGTTTTTTAAACGACAAAGTACATCCAAGGCCCGGTGAATGACATTGTTTTCACTCTTTTTAAAATATGACACCAAAAACTGCATAGTATATAAAATATCCACCAGATGTCGGTAGAAAGTGAAGTACCTCAAATGAAAACAAATAATGACGTTTGTATCCAATTTTTTTTTAAATAATGGTAATTTATTAATGTCTACTAATCATACTCTATGTAACAAACTAAATGGAAAGTGAAAACGAGAAGAAAAATACTATACCACATACTTAATACATAATAACCACCTATGTAGTGAGAAAATTACTATTTTTCATCATTTTTAGTGTACAAGACAACAATAATTAAATAAGGAAAATAGTGTGTATTTTTTCCTACAAAATTGTAAATATTGTTGAAATGGATTTTGAAAAAATAATTACCTATATGAATAAATGTTGTAATAAACTTTTTATTATATATAAACACAGATGATTGTTTTCATTAACTTATACTACTTTAATTATTTACAAAATAAATCAAAGGTTTGTAGGTGTAACTACACACAGATTGGTAAAGAAAAACGAAGGAAAGGTAGGTCTTTTCAAGTGTGAACATTTTATTAGTATTTGCCACATCCCCAACTAGCCATTCATAAAAGTGTATTTGTTGTGAAGTTCTCATCATCATCTATTGTATAGTCCAGGAGACAGTGACGATTTTCGGTATTTATTTTCCCAGTCAGCAAGCACGAATAGAGAATTGTAGGATTAGCAATTCTAAGCAAAATTCATATATATGTAGAGGGGGCATCCGATGGGCTGAGGCCGAAAATGCGTCAAAACATAAGAGAACACGGCCCTTTTTTTCCATTGATAAAAATAGTTTTAGTAGTAAGAGATGTACTGAAGTTAAGTAAAAAAATAGTTTGATTAATCTCTATGGATAATATATTTGGCAAGTGCATAAAATACACTTTCAAACGAGTTATGTACACAATTATTTCTACGACCACAATTATTTAAAGAATGTTCCAGGTGTTTTGTATATTAAAGTGTACGCATAGGACACATAAATAAAATCTTATATCACAATGTTTCACGTAACCAGTTGGTTTATTTATAGAAATTAAACATAATAATTGAAGATATTACAGAAGAAAATAGGGAAATAAATTACATTTCCTTTTACACTTTTATATAATAATTGTTTTATTTAGAATTCACGAATCACTTATTACTCTAAATTAATTATAATTATTGTTAGTTTCGTTATGTCAAATCATTTATACTAGAGGTGTGAGGAAAATACAGTGAACTGTGAAACGCCAATATCGTTGGATGCGCGTGGTAGAAATGGTCCTATAATACTGCTAAAAACAGCTAAATTTTCATGGAAACACTGTACTTTTGACATTTGCGATACTCCGACGCATATGCATTATTGATGTAATCTCATGATTTTACAGTAATAGTTTTTGCAATTTTAGTGTGATTTTTAGGTTATTATGGTTATTCATTTTATTTGGTTCTGATCTTTTGCGCTTTTAGAGTATTTGTCTTTTATATAGTTTTTAATTTGAATTTTAATATTGTGATCTATTTATATTTGATTGCTGCTTTTCGACTAGTACTTTGTTCTTTTTGTGTTAAAATAAGCTTTATAACCATTATAAGTACATGCTTCTACTTGATATCTACCTAATCGTCATCGGGTGCTTGCAACAATGGGAAAAAGTGTATGGTTTTTTTGGTGCAAAGTTAGACGCCTTCATTTTTCAGGTAAGTTATTTGTAGTTATTTTTTACTTAAAAGGATAGCAATACGTCCTGGTTCGGGGTGTGACTTTTGGGTTTTAGCTATCTGAGCCAAATTGTCGGCTAAGTGTCCTCTTTTAGGGCACCCAGAACCGAAAACTATATAGGTATATAATGTAAAAAAAGAGCAAATTATTATCAATCATTCCATTCTTGTTTACATTTACAATGTACCGATAATGTCTTAATAGCCGAACTGCTAATTCTAATAAAATTTATTTAAAAAATTGAAAATACTTTATTCGTTTCTTTTCTATATCTATCGTCTTTATTATTTTATTTATCTATCGTCCACTTCTACTTTTGATATCTATCACGTAGGTACTTCATACATATCTAAGATCAACAATAACTAGACTAGACAATAACAAACAAAGATGAAAGAAGCATTACTTTAAACTAACAACAATAAGTAATATTGCAAAATTATTAGAGTTATAAATAAAATACAATTATATTTGTTCGTAAATATATGTCATGCTCCGTGAACGTTAGTATAATAACCTGTCAAATGATTGACCAATCATCTGATGGCCAAATCTTGAAGTTGGATACATGTGGATGTTAAAATATACTTTATCTAGCTCTTAAGGTACCATATCGGTAGGCGCGTCAGGAGACCACCGAGGCGACCCTAAGGACGACAAATTTGGGAAGCTTGGAAACGGGTCGCGAGCCACAGGATAACCATTCGAGGGAACGATCAGCGTTACCAGACTTACTGTTTTTACGTAGATCCACTGTTTTTGTCTCTAGCAAATTTTGTTCCTAATTTATTGAGTTTGCCTCATTCTTCAGCAAATGGTTAAAGAATATTTTCTCTAGTAAATTTTCTGCAGTAAAAGCAGCGTAATAAGGCATCCACTACTGTAGGTTGGCTCCATAAAAAAAAACATCAAGATAATCAGTTTTATTTAAAATAAAATAAAGAATTAATAGGACATCATAAAAAGAACATGCATAAGCCAAACACTACGATTTTGAATTACCTGATTTAGACTGATCTAAAAGAAGTAGGTACCTATTATTTTTCATTGGTTTTTTTTTTTGTTTCCGTACGTTAAGTATATATTAAAAATGTTATTATTTGTTTTTATTCTTTCTTTACTTTCTAATTTGGGTAGAAAAAAAGTTTATTTTTCGTTTCTTATATATTTGTTTTTTATTTACTACACTGCAAATTATAATTATTTCCCCCTTTATTAAAATCTACTGTTCAGATCTACGGTTTTTTTTATCACCCATACTGTTCCAAAATCTGGCAACACTGCCTAGATCGAAAGAAATTTCCAACCTATAATTACCTCCAAATAGAAGCGATGTCTGAATACAGTAAACTCGAGTGCGACACGTAGCAAACGCTTTGCCCCGAGAGAGATTCAGAAGTGTCGTCTTGTATGTATGTATTTTAGATGTAAAGAGACACTTCTCGGTCGCGTCGGCGGTCGTCTGTCGCGCCTACCGAAATGGTACCTTTATAATGCTTAAAGAGGTACCTCACCTTCTAACGACCTCTTATATAGATTTTTTGGAACTACGTTCTGTTTGGTGCCATATCGTCTTTTGTTTTTTACATGGGATTTTAGGAAAGTTGAAACACCTGTACTAATTGTCGTTCATCATGATCCAAGGTAACATTTGGGAAGGCGAGACAGGTTAATGCGACAGGCAGCAAGCAGCAAAATACTGCCGTGTTAAAAGTACTGTCGCCTCTTTTTAATCGGTCGCGCTGTCCCAAATGTGTTCAGATGTGAAGAAACCGTTTTCGGTCACTTTACGCGTTACCAAATGGTATCTTAAATAATGCAGAAATATTGTTCCAACCGGTCATTCATTCCACACTGGTGCATTCAATAAATGATTCACTTTTTAAAATAATATATGAATATTACGTCATTAAAAGTTAATTCTCTGTAAATAAAATTTTTAGTTTTGAAATCAAAATACAGTTAGAACAGGAATATTAGGATAAATAAGTTAGTAACCATTTTGTGTGCAACATTTATTCGATAATATCATACGTTGGTTCTTCTTCATCACGTCCCACACTGCCCTTAGCCATTTTGCCCGCGACTTTCATCTTTTTTGGTCGGTTTACCATTCTTTGTTTCTGAAATAAATCCGTGAATATGCGAGCTTTATTGCTGTATAAACAGCTTACCATATACTACAGACTCTCAACTATCTTATCGTATATTTGATTCATTTTTAGAAAAAAGTTTAATCGTTTTTGCTCTGTGTTTTTCATTTAAAAAGCCTACGTAGCTCCCTAAAATAAGCCATTAAAATATTTTCAGAAAAGGAGTTCACCTTATATTGTTGGCACTTGTCCATAAATCTTGAATAACTTAAATTGTATTTTTTTAATAATGGAGTATTATTATTATCACTACTATTACTATCACTGTCCATTTTATTATATTTGTGATATTCAAAAATATCTAAATAAATTTTTTCTACTCCTATTCTTTAATTTATTTATTAGACATTTATTACCTGTATTTTAATGGCATCCATTAACATACATATTTTCATTAAGATACAGTTTACAGTCAATAGAAATGAAATATCACATCAAAATTTGCTAAAACTCATATATGCCATGAACATCTGCCAGATCCAAAATTTATCACTGACACCTTATTGTCAGATGTTATTAAAAATCCTGAAAATTATAAAATCGGCAAAAATGTTTAGTGACAATAATGAACTAGATAATCTTACTCCACCAGAAATTGTGGATCATGCCACAAGCGCCACAAATAATTTATTACAATCTAAATCCACAAAAGTATATGAAACATTTTATAGTCAATTCATGGATTGGAAGAACAAGAAAAATGCAAACAAATTTTCAGAAAACGTAATAATTGTTTATTTTGATTATTTATTAAGAAAATTAAAACCGACAAGTTTATGGACACATTATTCAATTTTGAAATCGACTTTATGTAATCATCAAGTGGATATATCCAAATATTCAAAATTACATGCCTTGTTGAAAAGAAAAAAATTAAAAACATTTAATACAAATGAAATAAAGCAATCTATTGCAGGAGCCCCAGATGTTAAATATCTGTTTTAGTTTTTCCTCTATAAGTTTAATAAATTACTTATTTTTCTTTATTATAATTCAATGGTCGTAGAAAAAATAGTGTATGCAACTTACATTTAATGGCTATTAAGACACTCACCAAGGCTCGTGTCGTAATTCTCATACTCGTGTCTTAATAGCTATCATTAAATGCTTGTTGCATAATGTACTAAAACGTCAAGATTTGAAATGTGAATATTTTAAATCGGGTAACTTGATTTGAATTTTTTCTGTATTCTCTTTTAAGTATAGGCAACCAACATTACAGAAGTTATAAATCATTTTACGTTTTTTTCTAAATTAACTAAAAATTTTAGTATTTGGATGAATTATTAAGTTAAATAGGTATGTAATTAAAATATATTAGTTTTTTTCATTCGTACTAAAGGTTATACAATTTATTCGATGCACTAAACAGTGTTGAATATTTCCACATTAATTATGTACCTATTACATTGATAAATTTTTAAAAATGCAATATTAACTAAGCGGGGGATCTAAAAACCGAAAAACATGGCAAGTGGTCTACGACCTCTGCTCTATAGATTCCTTAATACCTATAGAGAAATAATAATTATGTAGAAATTAAAATTTAGAAAAAAAAACAATTTATTTTTCAGTCCATCTCTATCCTTGTAAAAGCTACGCCACTGTCTTGGGGAACAAACGTAATCTCAAAACTAACACGTACAAAAATATGTCTAAATCAAAATTCAGGTATTTGGACCGCCTCCTTTACAGAATTATCATATAAAAAGAACAAAATCCATGTTGTACACGATTCAGGTAGGTATGCCATACCATTTTATAATAACTTTTTAAAATACTGGCTTAGAATTAGAAAGAGACACAACACCGGGTTATCTGTCGTTTGACGACTAGGTAATAGAGTATAAAGGTGATCGCTAACGTCTTGAACGGTTATAAAATAACTTTCAATTTAGTAGGTCATACGTTAGTTACTGGCAAATATCTAAAGTACAGTGCAAGTCAGTGACAGTTCAATTGTTATGTTAAATAAAAAATCTTTCATCATATTGTGACGTTTGTTTAATTTATTTGTTTATTTATTTAAAACACACTATTTACAATTTATTTATGACGGCTTAGGCATTCCCAAGACAATATTATTTACATGTCAGAGTTAAAATTTTTGAGCGATTTTCAAAATATGGTAGTAAAAAAAATGTCAGCTACTTTTACACAACTAGGGACAATTCTAGGAGTGCTAAATGCAAGATACAATTTTCTGGTATATTCAATGAAAATTCCGGATATTTATATACAAATCCGGACAAAATAATAAAATAAAAGAGTTTTCCTAATTTTTTAAAGGAATTCTAAATAAAGCAAAGTTTGAGCTTTACTATGAACAATTATCATAACAAAGCTAAATATGTGGTTAAATATTTATCGCAAGATTCAAAGTTATATCGAATTTAATTTTAACAACCAAAAGAACTTTTTATACGGGATTTTAAGTATACATTGATATTTTTAATGATTTTCCGGAAAATTCCGAACAAATTATAATTCTCGGGGCATTCCGGACAAATAATCAGACAAGTCCGAACTTTTCCTAACGTCTGGTAACCCTAGATATCCCTTAGTTCGAATGAGGTATTTATTAAGCAGGTGTGTACAGTCTGTTCGCTATACTTACGCGGGGTTTCGGATTAAAATTTTTATGAGTATTTCAAGGTAAGTACCCGAAAGTTTGACCTGTTCTTTGGGGAAATATCAACTGGTTAAATGAAATGAAAAATAATGTACTACTTTTTAATTAAATAATAATGGAGAATCTTTTGTATAATTGAGAGCAGAATTAAACTTCTTCATTAATGGAGTCTAATGTGGCTATTATAAACCTAATAATAATTTTATATTAAAACACAGAAAATATGGTCTATGTATAATAAGAGGATTATTTAGTTCAAATAAAATATTTTCTAACAAAAATTTGTTCCATGTAGAGAATTTCAAATGAAAAATAAAAAAATTGAACTTGCCAACAAAAAATCAGTCATTATCATCCAAAATATTATAATCGTCATCATCATCACCATTAATTGTTATTATGATTGGACTTATTTCGTTTATTTTATTTTCACGAGTCCACCAATCTTCTATAAGTTTCTCGCACTTGGATATACGGTTCCGCAACACTTCTGGAGTTGCAAATGAAAGTGCTTTTCGCCAAGTTTCCCGAACTACGTCGTCACTATAACCATTAGGCCCAATATGGTTGTCATAATATTGTTTTGCTATTCCCCATATATATTCGATGGGATTAAACTGGCAATGATACGGTGGCAAACGTAAAACTTGATGACCGTAACTTTCAATAATCTGATCCACAACAAAGGTTTTTGGTTTTGCGTGTATATTTGCCAAGCGAAATAATTCTGATTTTAATATATATTGAGGAAATGGTATATGTTCCTTTGTCAACCATTCTTTAATTTTATCAAGAGTCCAAGAATTCGTTGGACTTTTGTTTAATACTTCAGAATTGTAAGGTGTATTGTCTAAAATAATTACGCTGGGCTCACTTAAACCTGGGAGAAGTTTTTCATGCAACTATTTCACAAAACATTTCTGTGTTCATATTATCGTGATAGTCACTGGATTTTGATTTAGATGAAAATATTAAATCAGCACCTTCTATAAAACCCGATTTCCCTCCTGCATGTAAAATTATGTGTCGCTTCCCTTCTCCACCGGTATGTTTGATAGACTTTACGTTATCATCTTGCCATATTCTCTTGGTTGCAAACCTAGAAAATATCCATGTTTCGTCTAAATATATAAAATTCGCCCCTTCTTCTTTAAATTTAGAATATTTTCTTAGAAAGTTAATTCTCTTGTGCACGACATAACTTCTTTCACAAAGGGCCTTTCTGTTATCCTTCTTTTGAAATTTGAAACCCAAGTTATGTATCACTTGCCATAGACTTGTTCTACCAATGTAGTCAAATTCTCTATCTATTAATTCCGAGAGAATTGTATTTAAGGTCACATGTTCCTTGTTGACCCTCATTCGATAAATGGTATCACGAATTTCAAATTTCTTTCCATCTGGAATATCTTTCGTTTTCAATGATGGGCGAGTTTTGAGGTGATCTTCTTTCGGCAGTTCACTATTGTGATTTTGTAATACTCCTCTTAATTTGGTTTCACTAATTCCTAGAGCATTGCATACGCGTTGTTGTACAAACATTACCGATTTTAAAGGACCGCCATTTTCTTT
The DNA here is from genome assembly GCA_927349885.1 of Psylliodes chrysocephalus. Classification (NCBI taxonomy): domain Eukaryota; kingdom Metazoa; phylum Arthropoda; class Insecta; order Coleoptera; family Chrysomelidae; genus Psylliodes; species Psylliodes chrysocephalus. The sequence goes on from OV651813.1 coordinate 4,217,354, forward strand.
TTCATCCGTAAATACTTATGTACACTACAAATTAGACTATCTACATCTAACACACGTCTATGCATTTTTAAAATTTCCACTAAATTTACAATATACATACAATGTCAACATTTGTAAAGAATCAATTGAACTGCAATATTTGTAACAAATTTAGTACCTACCCTAATGTTATTTTAATCTAAATCTGACCATTAGGGCAATTTTACCTAATTTCTTGGGAAGAGGCTTATTGGAACTGGTTGTCAATGGCTAATTTGCATAATTTTGTTAATCCGAAACCAGCGTAAGTATAGCGAACAGACTGTAAGTATTATGAACAAACCTTTGTCATAATAAAACATACACTACACATCTGTTTAATACCTCATTCAAACTAAGGTGTTTAAAAATGTAATAGAGCAAGTAGCAACATTTGCTCCGCAAAGTTTCGGTATTTTTTGACCTCTTTCTGTTTATATTATTGTGATTTCGCGTGATGCGACCCAATTTTTTACCGTCATTAATCTCGCATTCCATCTCCTAGATCAACAGGTTTCTCATAAAACATAAAAATAGATTCATTTCGACGATCTTAACGAAAATAATAAAACTCTCCCGACTCCGGGCTTTGTATAGGCGTGTTCTTTTATTCAGCGCTGTATCCAGCGCTTGCAGCAAACCGTTCGTAAATTAAGCGATGGAAAGACGATTGTATGAGTCAATGTCAATGGTTCTTTTTTCAGCGATGACTTCGCCCAGTGTAGTAGATGTAATACATTCTCTAAGAATCTGGTACTCTAGTACACTCAAAACAAAATGCTTCCGGTTGACGTGTAAAATATATTAGGAATTACAACGACCTGTCAAAATGGTAACACAACTCGGAGAACACAACCACATATTTGATTAGTCAAAGTATGTGACAAAAATGGTCGATGTTTGGCAAAAACAACAAAGTTTATTGACCTGACTTTTTCATTACTGTTATTGTAAATCATACAATTAGTATTCATATAACCTTAATAGATATTAAGTAAATTATGCCATTTTTCAATTAAAATATACAATGAAAAAACTCGAAAACACGCCAAAAAAAATACAGACAGACTAAAAACCTCACTAGAAGTGTTTTTGTCAAGGAAAGCACGTACTATTGTTGTTTTTGCCAAGGGTCCACTATTTAAAGTCACGTTATTTGGATTGCCTAATTGTTGGGATCTTCCTTGTTTGTTGTGTTCGTTTTCTCTTTTTTTTTCTGTTCTTTAATGACCACAATTCACAATTCAAAAAATCAGGTACATTTTATAGAATCTAATACATTTTTTAGACAAATCTGGTACATAACAAAAAATATATTCTAGCAACGCTGTAGGCCGTAGGGGATAGTTAACAAATTTGTTCGAACGTGCTAACTCGATTGTTTAGATAAAAGTTAACCTACAATATAAGAGTTTAAAAATAAAACGGCTGTAGAAGAGATAAATTACTGTTAATTTAAATTAAAACAGTTTTAATTTTTAAAGCGATGTCAAACGTCAAATTTTTCATTTCCCTCTTATTTTCACCAGAAATTAATCAGTAACGTCATGACATCAATCTCCAGAAGAAACAATTGTTGAATAAAAAAAACGCACCTTATTTGTCTTCAGATTGTATCTTTTAACACGTACACTCGGACGTTATCAATGTATTAATTAGGGTGAAATAGAAAAGACTATAGAACTTATTTAGTGACCTTGTAATTTCATTCATACTTAATAGGCACGTAATGATGTTTATTAAGAAAAATAATTCTGTCAGAACTAGCAGCGAAATAAGATAGCCAGTTGGTTCTCTAACACTAGATATATTATGGAAAATAAAGAAATTCTCAGCATGTTGGAATGTGGGTCAAGCATTTCTCCGTTATGCGTTGCACTCTGCCATTGTTTACCGACGTCGTATTGTTTTTGCTGTTGCGTTACTACCAACGAGAATCTCAACTTTTTCAGTGTAATAAAATGCGTTTTAAATCTACTACATACACACAATCAAACTTATAAAATCATCCTGTATTTTACAGAAACATTATTTCATTTAAAAATTCACTTGCAAGTAAAATAATGTTTTTTACTGACAAAAATTTGTAGTGATATAGATTTTATGATTTTAGAAATAACATGACAAAAGCTTTTATAATTAAAAGATTGATCAATCCTTTATACATTTCTTAATTACACTGTTTCACTGTTTTTTACATCGACATCATCACATTCGACTGCCTTATTTACATCCAAGCTTTGTATCACATTCAGTACCTTCTTCAATGAACATTCTTGTTGAGGATCCAGAACCGATGGTGAAATTTTTGTAGCTAAAGACGAGGCTACATTGATGAAAAAGCATAGAGATAGGATAGTGAAGAAGATGTGTATTCTAAAAGTGGCATCAGTGGGCAGGGCTACGTTGACGTAAGTGTATCATCAATATGGCTGCCGTCCCAAGTATATACATACTTTGTAATGATTTTTTTTTTAAATTGTGGAGACAACTGATATATAAACAATCAGGGTTCGGAGGATATACAGGGTGGCTCACGCTCAACGGGACGGAGCTTTATGGGAAAACGACCAAAGATATAAAAAATTCGTTTGGGAGGAATACGTAGGTTACAGACGCCTACAATTTAAATTTTTTTAGATGTATACAGGATGTCCCACATAAGAGAAAATATACAAAGTTATATTATTTTTAATGGAACACCCTCTGTCTTTTATTTTAGAATTAAAAACTACATCAAAAATAATGTATGTTAACTAAAGGTTCCCTATTACTATTATTATTAGTTTTCGAATTTTATTTGAATTTTTAAGGAAAAAAAGTCTCCCAGAAATTAATTGTTTACTCATGTTTGAATAATTTTTAATGAACTAATTTTTTTTTCTTATGTGAAACATCCTGTATACATCTAACAAATTTTAAATTGTAGCCGTGTGTAACCTACGTATTCCTCCCAAACGAATTTTTTATATCTTTGGTCGTTTTCCCATAAAGCTCCGTCCCGTTGAGCGTGAGCCACCCTGTATATCAAGTGTTATATATCACGATATATATCATGATATTTATACCTTGATATATATCCGATATATTCGATAATTTTATTTATTAAATTAAAAATGTTTTCCACTATTCTGAACATCCGAAAATGTCTCAATACGCCCCTGTATAAAAGTATAATAACTAACAATATATATGTGTTTGTGTTAAAATATGAATGTTAATAAAATAATGTTAAAATCTGTTTATTTTATTAATTATTTTTGTTTTTTTTTTAATTTGAGTTAGAATAAACGGTTTTGTTGTTTAAAATATAGGTTTTTGTTAATATGTTTGTGTTAAAATTTAAAATATAGTTTGTGCAAGAAACAATACTATTTTTTAATTAAATAATTAAATTTTAAAAATGATATATATCGGATATATATCGGATATATATCAAATATATATCATGTGATATATTTATATAAATATCATGATATTTTCGAACCCTGTAAACAATTAGTAAAATATAATTTTAATTTTTAATTAGCAATATTACGAGATAATTTTGTTTTCAAGGCCCCGGCAAATGGGGAAAAACAAGAAAATAAATTGTTTTTTAAGGTTATTTAAAAACGGTAGGTGCTATAAAAAAAGATTCTTAATAAAAATTGCAAAGCACAAAGTTTTACATAAAAATTATATTTAGCATTTTTTGCTATTATTAAAACTAACAGAATTAGGGTGGTTAGATTAGATTAGATTTAATTAGGACTATGGGCCATGTGGCCTCCCCCACCTCGACCTTTTCAGATCTATTGTGGATATCCTTTAATCATTGTTTAGAGTACCTTGTATAATGCGGTCTTTTGTAGTAGACTCCATAGACTGGGAAGTAGTTCTCCGGTATAGCTAGTTGCTCTTGGTTTTTCTTCTCCAAGTGTAAGGAATCTCAGTCTTACTAGACCTTCGCAGTAGCACAATACGTGTTCTGCCGTTTCCTCTTCTTCTTGACAGAATCGGCACAAGGCCTCTTCTGTCAGACCGATATTGAACATATGTTTGTTAAGCCTGCAATGCCCTGTTAATAGACCTACTAGTATTCTAGTATTTTTCCTATTAAGGCTTAGTATTAGGGTGGTTAGAAGTTAAGAGAAGATAAATATGACTTTAGAAAATCATAGCGAGCTGAAAATTCAATGATTTTCTATTTATTATTTACTATATAAACTTTCTTTTAAGGAAAATTATTTTTTTTTATTTATTTTTATATATTTTTATTTATTTTTTTTATTTATTCTTTTTTAATATAAATTAAATAAATAAATAAAGCCCCATATGTTACAAAATAAAATAGGTGCGACCGTTTCCCTTCTGAAAACAACTCATCCCTTACCTAATATCTCAACAGGTATTGAATTACATCCAAAAGAAGACAGCAGAGATAGAAATTAAATTTCAACACTCTACCTTTGATTTTACTCACTGAGAACGTCATTTTTGGAACGGTTTCGTCCTATTGGCCGAGGGAGTAGTTGTTTTCCTATTTAATTTTGTGACATATGGGGCGGGGCTTCGTGATTTATTTATTTGATTTATTTTTCTTTTTTTATTAATTTTTATTTATTTTTACAAATTTTTAATTAATTTTATTGATATTTATATATTTACTTATGTTTATTTACTTGTATTTTTTTATTTTTATTTATTTTTTCTTACATTTTTTATTAATTTTATTTATTTTTATTTACTTTAATTTATTTTTTTATTTTTAATTTTTATTTATTTTTGTTTAATTTTATTTATATATTTATTTTAATCATTTTTATTTAGTTTATTTTTTTTTATTGATTTAATGGAACTTCACGTGAGAACTAAACTGTCACAATGTCGTTTTTATTAGTTTACTCATATTGTTCACGTCAGGCATGCCATAATAGGTTCTCTTCAAAATTTATTTTACCAAATAAAGTCGTATAATAAATATATTGAAAATGTATAAATTAAAATTGTTATAACTTAAAAAAAAAACAATTATTCTAAAATGAAAGTTTATATTTTTCTGAGTAAAAAATAAAAATAAACTAAAAAAATCATTGAATTTTCAGCTCACGATGATTTTTTGAAGTCATATATCTTCTCTTAACTTCTAACCACCCTAACTGTTAGTTTTAATAACATCAAAAAATACTAAATATAATTTATATGTAAAACTTTATGCTTTACAATTTTTATTAAGAACTTTTTTTTACCGTTTCTACCGTTTTTAAGTAACCTTAAAAAACACGTTATTTTCTTATTTTTCGCAACTTGTCGAGGCCTGAAAGACAAATTTATTATGAAAGAGAAAAACCGTATTATTCGTATTGTACAGGTCCAGCTCGTCCATAGCTAATTAAATTGTACGCTCACAAACTTTATTATTGTATTTATTTGTGTTTGACTCGTTTATTGTTAATAAATTTAGGAGTTAAATAAAATTACTGATTAAGTATACGAAAATACTAATTTGCAGATGATTCCTACTACTTCACCCCAGTGCCCTCCCTCACAAGCCGCCACTGAACCAAGAACTTATGTTTACAAAATGTATTCATTTTTACTTCGTTCTAGATCACGTGGAAATTTACAATGCAAAAAATTGTATTTATTTTTAAACAAATGTGTGCTAATTTGGCATATAATTTCTAATGAATGTACTTTTGACCAAAAATCATTATTTTTTGACAAAAATCGTATATGACTCATAAAATTTGATATATAATGGTTGTATTTTCGGTTTTAGTCCATGCACAATTTTTTATAATAAATTATTAAATCCTTAAATATTTCATTTCGACCACCCACTTAATGCCAAAAATTTTTCCATTAATTTCAATAATAATTTGTTGAAAGTCTGTTATTCCGTCGGCGTTACAACTAAAAGGTAAACATTTCGAACCATTTTTTTATTGCCTTAATGTCAGTTTCTACTTTTCCTTTCAGTTGTTGCCAAGAATCCGTTTCATAAAAAATGGGAGTATCATCTGTGTATCTAAGTGAAACAACTCACTGACATATATATTAAACAAAATAGGCTCTAAAACTGTGCCCTGTGGTATTCAATAAATGCTTGTACATTAAAACTCTCAAGTTCATGTTTTACTTAGAATGTGCTGTTTTAATAAAATTAAGAGTTTTTATTTTTATTATCTATAGGTAGACATTTTATTTTATTTTCTTAAATTTTTGCAATAAAATAAGTTGAAATAAACTGTATTTTGATATTCAACGATATTTTTATCATAAATACCATTTTTTTTGTAAAATATTAGGTGTACCACCTATTATACCGAGTGTTCCAGAATACGTGAGCAATCTCCCGGATTCAGATAAAACACAAAAATAACATAAGTTCCTTTACATTTTTTTCCACGGTTCCCATTTTCGGATATATGGTCCCATAATGAAAATCTTTTTTTTTTTTTTTTTAAATAATTTTCTTAGTCCTTGGTATAATTTAATAATATATAAATACGATGGATAACAGATAAGTTTCCGTAAAATTGATAATTTCAATTTGCCAGGCACGGACGACTAGCTTTAATACAATAATGCTAATATTTTTTACATCCTGTATGATAATGTCACAACAATAATATTTTTAGACAGCTTATATCTTAAACTAAAAAAATATATTCCTGATCAAATTCGATAAAATTACTTGTTTTCGTTAAAATGGTTTTTTGCATTGGTCGTCACTGATAAAAAATCTTTTACTATATAGTCCAGTCATTTAAGCTTAAATTAGGTAAGAATCTCGGAACTGGAGATACCCAGCTGTAAGTCTGTAAATACTTGTATATTGACACGCTAAAAGTTATTTCAAAACCTACATATGGTAGGGTGTACGCAACTATTAAATTTCAAGGTCAAATGTCACAAAAATCGGTTTTTTGCGCTTTTTTGTAAATATCTCATTTTTTATGGGCTTTTTGCTATTTGTATTTATTATCAATATTGTAGAATACAAAATTCTCTACAAATTTTGTTTAAAAAAATTCAGATTACAGTAAGAACGTAAAAGCTATGGAGCAGCAGAGAAGATGAAACAATAGTTGTACCAGTTACTCAAGAAAAATTCTTATCAAATCGAAATAACAAAGATATGCTCATTAATATGTTAATTGAAAAATTACAAGCTGCAAATATTACTACTAAACAAGCCAGAGATAATGCTGATGTTCTTATTGTTGAAACTGCAATTGAAGAATCAAATTCTGAAAAAACTGCAGTTATAATAGGACAAGATATTGATTTACTTGTCATTTTAATTGGGCGTACACTGTCTTACGAACAAGACATTTTCTTTAAAAAAGTTGGGAAAGGAAATGTAAAAACGGGGATATACTTGACTAAAAGTTTTGATAATTATCCTCATTCCAAAACACATATTTTATTTCTGCACGCATTAAGTGGCTGTGACACAACTTCTGCGCTTTTTAAAAAGGGAAAAAATAATTTTTTAAAGTTTTTGAGAAACTGACAAATTTGAATGAACTAGCTGCAGCATTTGAGAAAGAAAATTGTTCGGCCCAGAGATTATTAGAGAGTGGAACTCAAATCTTATTGGCAGTCTATAATGCTCCGAAATCTGTGAAAAGTCTCGATCATCTTCGTTATATGCATTACGTCAAGTCTACAAAACTTAATTAACCTGTGCAGCTTTCAAATATTCCACCAACAAAAGCAGCTGCTCATCAACCTTTCAAACGTGTATATTATTAAATTCAAACTTGGTTAAGGCATGATTTGGAACCCCAGGTATGGAGTTGGGCAATGCGAAACGATTTTCTGGAGCCTATCATGACAATTTTACCACCTGCTCCAGAAGATTTGCTAAATACATTTTTCTGCAACTGCAAGAGTGGTTGTGGTTCGCGATGCTGATGCAGGAAAGCGGGCTTGCAATGCTCTTTAGCTTGTAGCCAATGTAATGGGCAAGCTTGTCTCAATGCTCTACCATATCAGAGCGACATTAACGAAGATGGAACCTTTGACTCTGAAATCATGGAAGAACTTGAGAGAAATGTCGTTGAAGACGATAATGAAGACCAGTTTGAAATTTACCAGCAGCCGGAAGACGACGATGAAGAGGAAGAAGATTATTAAAATTATAAATTGTAGTTTTTGTACCTTTTATTCCATTTTTTTACTTTTAATAAAAATAAATGTATTGAATGAAATTTTTTAATAAAAAGATTAATTCATAATTTATTTGTTTTTTTTTCATCATGTAAGAATTTATTAATATTAATTAGGTTAAAATTCAAATATAATTCCTATATTTTCATTAACAATTTTGCAATTACATGGGCAGGTAAGTGTTGTTAAATAAATTAATACTAAATAAAAAGTGGATAGGTTAGGAAAAAAAATGATAAAATATAATATAATAGTTAATAAAAATTGACAAATATTCATAATCATTGATTTATCGATATTTCATCAACTATATATGGCGCGTTTTCGACCGGAGGCACCGGTTGACCTGAAGTGATGCTGTGACCGCGCGCTCTCCGTCATCTATCTCGAAAACGGTTCACCGTATGAAAAATTTTTTTAAACAAAATTTTTAGAGAATTTTGTATTCTACAATATTGATAATAAATACAAATAGCAAAAAACCCATAGGAAATGAGATATTTACAAAAAAAAAGCGCAAAAAAACCGATTTTTTTGACCTTTGACCTTGAAATTTAATAGATGCGTACACCCTACTATATGTAGGTTTTGAGACAACTTTTAGGGTGTCAATATACAAGTATTTACAGACTTACAGCTGGGTATCTCGAATTCCGAGGTGAACTTACTATAATGATTGGACTAATAGTTTTTGACGGTTTTTATTGAATAATTTTGTATGTTGATTCAATATGAGCAATCGTATGCATTCCCTAGCTTTAAGAATTGAAGATTGTTGGACCCACCCTCCACAATATCCCAATATTATTTCATGACAATGAAAGTAAATCATTTCTATTTTTTTTTTCTCTATTGTCAGGTGAATTAGCATATACTAATTTTTTGAAGTATCTCCACAAGAAGAAATCTAAGGGATTTAGGTTAGGTAATCGAGGAGAAAAAGGCACTGGTCCTCCTCCACCAGAAATATGAAAAAAAAAAAAAAAAAATTCACCAAAGTTTCCGCCTTAAAAAGTTTATAACTTTACCCCGTATTTGAACTATTTCTAAACGCAGGCTTCGTAGGTATAAACGTAATTTTAACCATTTCGTACAATGCCAAAACCGTGGGATTTAAATTGAATAAAGCACAAATAAGCATTTGAAAAAACCATTACATTAGCAATGATTTTTTTTAATAACGTCATTATCATTTTGCATTCTACCGTGCAATTACTGTTATAAAAATAGAAATAGATTTATTTAAACAAAGATAATTACAATCTTTTAATATTTAAAAATCATTAACGTTAGTAGCACTTTTTACATTATCCAAACTCTATCTATGCAAATAAATACATTTTTAATTTGTTTTTGTTTGTCAACTAGAAAACATAAACAGAATCAGAAACGTTTTAGTTGAAATCAAAACAAATCCGAATATTACGTTAGGATGAACCTTGAAAACAGTGGCGTATACAAAGGGGGTAATGGGGGTAACTGCCCCTCTGGGTTTGGGTTAGGTTCAAGTTCACATTATAAATAAAAAACCGTAACAATTTAGGTGTGTTAAAAGAGGCTTGTTTTGGTTATTTCACGAACTAGGTAATTCAGAATCGGTGAATTACACTCGTTCAGCTCAATAGTTTCATTATCATCGCGACGTATTCTTGAAAAATTAATTCGTCAACTGTATTTAACAACTGGAATTGGCGGCTCTGTTTGAACCAAAACAAACCCAAGATAAAATTTCATCGTATCAAATAAATAAAATAGGATTTTATAAAAATCCCTAATAATAGGACAGATAAAGTTAAATTGTTTGCGATCTGACAACGTCGGCTAATATATAGGTTGTTTAGTAAACAGTTGACGCGTGTCTCTTTCAACAATCTAACGTTGCCACCTCTTCATCAGCCTTCTCCACATCTGGCGAATTAAAATCTCTTAATTTTAAGTGGAAGTCGTACGGTGCACGGCGACGTTGCCAGCTCAACAAATATTCCGTTGTAGCGTAATTGGGCATATTGGGATCTAAAATTAAGATCGCAGCGCCGTCTGTACTTAACATTTAAACTAAATGATGTGGCTTATTGTTCACATTTCTGAGTTTGTAAACAGCCCATAAAAAGTATTTAGTTTATATTGTGCTATTTTAAAGAAAATAATTTTTAGTTATTATACACTTTTATTTCAATAGTTTTTAGGTCAAAGTAAAATACACACAACGCCAAAATTCTTGGACCCCCTCGTAAATATTAAAACAAAATATTTATCATGGCTGTTATTTTGTAAATTTAATCTTTATTTATTTCACCGTTGATACGCATCTAAAAATGTTTACAAAAACAATTTCCCACAATTTTAGGTACCTACCAATGTTTAAAAAGTGGTTCATATCGATTTTGCGTGTTTAAGCGATTGTTGAGTTTTTCTTCGCCTGGAAATAGAATTTCAGTATTCAATAGAGCAAGAGTAGTGGCTTTGCATGATGAGGGTCTGTCGAATCATCGAATCGCAGATAGACTAGGGATTCCCCGCGCTTCAGTTATCCGAATAGTGCCTTTGTACCAGGAAACTAACAGCGTTGACTGGAGACGTGGGACTGGGCGTCCTAGGGTAACTAATCCAAGAGAAGATCAGTATGTAGCAGGTTATGTACGTCGGAATCGAACCGTAACAGTCTCAGCTATCCAAACTCATTTTAGAAGAACGTATGGTCGATTCATTTCCAGTAACACAATACGGCAGAGTCTTGCTGGAGCCAATTTACGATCTAGGAGACCATTAAGAGTACCCCGGTTACTTCCCAGACATATAGCTGCTCGTCTACAGTGATAGTCGGCGACACAGAGTTTGGAGAGGTCCAGGGCGACCAGAAAGACTATCTTTTGTCAGAGAAGTCGTTCCATACCATGGAGGAACAGTAATGTTTTGGGGAGGCATAATGCATGGTCGTCGTACGCAGCTTATTCCCATTCCAGACACTATGACAGCTGATAAATATGTTCGAAACATTATTGAACCCATTATTTATCCTCTCCGAAATTGGAGCCAATTTTATTTTCATGAATAGAAATTCAGAATATTCAAAGATTACTGTGGCCAGCAAATTCGCCAGATATGAATCCCATTGAGCACATGTGGGATTTCGTTGGACGAGCAATCTCAAACAGAATTAATCCTCCTATCACCCTCTAGGAACTCACAGTCGCGGCCCAAGAAGAATGGAACAACATCCTAATCCTAATGGATTACATTAATACCCTTATTGTTTCCATGCACAAGCGAGTTAATACCTTACTACAGAACAGATGAGGATTCACTGAATATTAATGAATTTTAGATTTCGCTCTAAAGTGGTTTTCTCCTGGAATTTAAATTCTAGTAATCATTTTATTATGCACTATTTTTTGTTTGTATTTTTTTCATGTTCAATTAAAATTTAATTTAGCCAATTTGTATTGGATACATAACCACATTAAATGTACTATGTAAGACACTTCTTGACTTTTAATAATAGTGTCTCATTTTGACAAACATCAGGGGGTCCAAGAATTTTGGCGATGTGTGTATATATTTTTATTTGGTAAGTACAGTTCATCACATTTCTAGAGGCTTTCGACGGCTAGACAGAGAAAGCACTACTGACAGGCATCCCGACGGATTTACGCAATGAAAGTACACTCTGCGCATCAAGTATTTCACTATTTCATTCAGACGTAAATGTCAGATGTAAATTTCGCTAAAACATTTCTTTTATTTTCGTTTGTGTTTTTTGCTCATTACAGTTTAATAGAACCTAAGTATGGAGTTTAATAGCAAATTAAGAGGCCGCGTGATTAACAGTCAATCTCGCGAAATAATAGCCAATGTTATAGAGTTTATGAGAAGAGAAGGAAACTTTAATTCACCTTCAATACCATTTAAAAATGTAAATGATCGTGTTGCTGCAGCCACAGGAGTATCTAAAAACACTGTCGTCCGCATTTCTGGAGAGAGAAAAAGAATCGATAACCGTGAGATATCGGAATTTTCATCACCAAGAAAAACCATTAAAAAACCATTTATTTTTTTATTATTAGATAGCTATTTTTGTTTCTGAGTTGTGTTCATTTACAGGCTCAATTTTTTTCCGTTTCTCCTTTTTGATTTTATATGGGGTTTCAAGTTGTTTTTGACTTATTTCGACGTAAATCACAACAACACACTTTTTTAATAAAGCAAACAAGTGTTAAGAGGTATATGTACGTGTAAACTACAATTACAAAAAATTGATATGAAACCCATGAAACCACCAACAAAAATGTACTAGAACATGGTGTCATTCGTCGAGATAATTTATCGTTTTGTTTAATAGATCAAGAAATGTAAATATTCCCCTGTTATTTTTTATACAATTATAAGAGAAATAAATTTTTTTCTAAATAGTATAGTTTATTATTTTGTAGAAAAACAAAATTTCGAAAATTTTAGTAATGTTTCAGAAACAACCGTTATTAATAATAGGTACCATTTTCCTTAATAAGGTAGAAATAAAATATAAACTATTTCCACGATTTACAAAGGCCTACAAAAAAATTATAGGTATTTTCCGCTATCCTATAAAATTTATATTTTCTGACTCAATTTCAAAAGGTTGAAGGAATTCCAAAACACCTTTTATGGCATAATAATTGTTTTCAATTCTACATACTATCTTTAACTGCTTTTAAAAACGTTCTAAGAAAGTCCAATCAGACCAATTTAATCCCTAAACTATTCCACACTTTTAAAATTTAATTACCTAAAAATATTAAAAACTATTTAAAATAACTTGTTTAGCAGACTGTACAATAGCTATCTTAGTCACACATAGCGCGTTCTCTGTCTGGGCGTCGAACACCTCTAGAAATTTGATGAACTGTATATTCGATAATATACACTTGGTATCTGTAACCCCCTATTAATTTTGTTTTTGAGTTACTTTCATTCATTTATGTTACTTTAAGATATTGGTGTTTAATAAAATATTAATATATTTATTCTATTTTTAGTAAGATGTCTGAAATAAGGCTAAGTTTAATAGAACTTATGAAGTATATTGGTGGAGGTGAAAATTCTAGGACTGTTATTGAAGAAGAGGCTATTTTAAATGCAGGACATATAGTTTTTATGTGGAAAGAATGAATTTAATTACAAATATATCTGTTATACAGTCGTTCTCCAAACTAGTGCATTAAATTCAGATCCCCATATTGTTGTGGGCCAGTTTTTATTCACAAGATGTAGAAATTGGTAAATGGCAATGTTCGTTATAAGCTGGTAACAGTGGACAGTACAAACGTATTTCAGAAGTCTTAATAAAGTGTTCTAGGTATATACTGTTTCAAATAATAAAAGAACTATCAAGCTAATTCGATTGAATACCTTATGATTTTTTTGCTACACCCACATGTATATAATTTATTCTAGGCACAGACTACAGAACGAAAAAGTAGGCCATTGAACGAATATATTTTATCCATTCTATAAAAAATACTGTATAGATATAAAATCCACCCATCACAGTTCATATTTGGTCATCAGGAACAATTATTTTTTAAAATTTGAAATGAGTGACAATTCTGTCAAACTAATTTTCTGTATATTTTTTAGTTATTAAGATTAAATATAACTACAAATGAGTGATTATTGTGAAGAATAGATAAATAATGACACTACACAAAATATTCTTTTATATTTTCAAATAAATCTAATATCAGTTTGTGATTATTAAAAAAAACATGTGTCCTTGGTATGGAAGCAGAATATTTATGGCTTCACTTTTATGTTTGCATAAACTATTTGATAATCTTATTGTCTGTCTAAAATGTATTTTAATGTTCCATAATTTCATTTAACAAGATGTTTTAAAACAGATACAGAATAATTGTCCTTTTAAAATCATCTATCAACAAAACGTACAAGTAGGTACTATTTTTTTTGTTTATTAGTTTTGATATAAAATTTACTTAGCGATACTTTTAATTTGTAATTTACACTAGGTTTTAGTCTTAATACTTTTATGATATTATTATTATTATTATATTATTTAATTCATGTTACTTATTCTCTTACAAACAAGTGTTGTATGACACTTCGCAAGTGTTTATTCGCACCTTTTTTAACGCACTAATGTTGCCACCTTTTTGAAAAGTGAAAAAAGGACTAGGTACGATGTTGACAGTGGGTTTGGTACACAAAAAGTCTTCTTAAAAAAAAAGGTCCCTTCCAAAAATATGTGCTGTAAAAAAAGGCATTTGCCGTAAAAAGGACATTTAAAGCTTTAAAAAGTCACAAGGACATTTTGCTTCAAAAAAGGACTGTCCTGTTCTGCTTCAAAAAAGGACTATCCTGTTCAAAAAAGGACAGGTAGCAACCCCTATGTTTGGATATCGTGTGAATAAATTATTATTAATATATTAATAACATAACTAATTCATGTGATCTCTTCTTTAATACATTAAATGAAAATGTACAGCTTGAAATTTATGATTAATTTTATATTTGAGGGAATACTCTTTTTAATAATTATTTTTATTATTCTTAAGTTTACTAGTCATTGTGTACAGTTACATTTTGTAATGAGTGATTGTACATTGATAATGTATTTTTATATATTTTTTATATAATTATGTAATGGGATAGTTGCATATGTTGGTAGAAAAGGCTATTATTATAAGCAATAATCATAAAAATAATTTTTTTCCTGTTAACAAAATTTGCCAATGTTTACATAGTAATAAACGTTCTTTATTGAGTTACAATACCCAATAGGTCATCTTCCGAAGTACTTCAGCTGATTTCACTATATTTTCTAGTACAGTATGTTAAAGTTGTTAATGCCAGTGAATGAACACAACTCTCTTTGACAGATTTTAAAATATTTGAAATTGTTTTAATTTTTGAGGTATGCACTTGAAAAAGAGTATTTGTAACCTCTATGTCTTGTTTGGTGTGAGTAGCTAGACTATCTTGAAACAAATCACTCTCAACTATGACTTGTTTATTCTCACTATCACATTTAACACTTTTTTTAGTTTGGATCTTCTTTTTGTTCTCTCAATATTTGATTTTAAAGTTTATCGAACAGAATCGTCAAACATTTACTTAAAAACTGGCAGGAAGGCACAGCGATTTTTTTTTTTAATATTTATTTTCACTTGGGATGAGGCATCTACAACACAAAAAAGAGGTAGATTCAATCGAAAAATAAATCTATATTATCTTTAGACAAATAAACATCTTTAAAATGCTTTCAAATACTTTGATACTGGCTTTTCAATTTTCAACTTTTGTAACCATGCATTTCTTGAATCCATAAGTTCAGAATTTCCACTTGCATTTTATAAAAATTACCCTACATTTACCAACTTTAGGACTGTAAGAGAAGAGACCATTTTTTTTTTCAGGGCTACATTGGGGCACACAACAAGTGTGTTTTTCACTTATATTCCAAATAATATACTATTTTAATATATATGATTAAAAATCTTCAAGACCCTAGAAACATTTTTGGCATCGGCAACGCCGCTATGCGGACCGATACGCCACCAGTGGCGTCTTCGCGCGAACTCGCTACCGTTCGACCGTTCTCGTCATAAGAAGGATCTAGTCTCTAGTCGACCTACAGGCGGCAAAAGCGAGGTTGCGCGATTTTTATTTTCCTCTTGCGTTTGAACCAATTAAAAACTGGAGCACTTTCTCTTCTTCGATTGCTTTGGTGATAATGAAACTGAAACGACGTCGACTACGATGTTTTTTTTAAAGTGTTTGATCGTTTTATTAGTTGGGCAAATATTGAAAGGAAATTAGCGAATTCCGATCGATTTTCGAGGTGTTAATTAGCCAAAATTCGATATTTTTATTTTTAATTATAGGCATAAACATGAATAAAGAATTTATGAAGTGTACATAAACGGCACTTGGGAGGGTAATGGGGTATAGGTATGTTCTAAATCAACAATTATAGTAAACTGAGTTTAAAATTTTAATACCTATTCCCGTTTGAATAACGGTTTTTATAAATACCCAAATTTTGTAAGGTTTAAATTACTTATATCCCTTTTTCCCATTACTTATATCCAATATTTTAATATCATGTTCTATCAATAATTTAAGGGGAGGTTATCTTATAAAATTTTGCAATTTGGTTCCTCTCTGTCGATATATTTATAATATTTTTAGGGCTCTATTATTATTAGGTGTAGGTATTATTAGGTATAACATAATGTACCTAAACAACAAAAAAATTGATAAAGTTATGTAGGTTGATTATTTTTACTTTCCTATCTGTATACAGATAAGGAAAGTATAGGAATCATGATTTTTTTCGACCTCCAGTTTTCGACGGATTTTTAAGAAAATAAATACATCGTATAAATATGTTAAATTAAATAAATAAAATTGACTAAAAATTTATACAAGACGTTATTGCTGAAGACTCCTTTAATGAGATCATTCAGTTCTTGTTAATCTTAAAAATTAGTGCTGCTACGAAAACAAAAAGGCAGGTATTTTTTGTAGGTATATTTGAGTACCGAAAAAATGGGAATGTACCTTGCTTTATTAATAAAAAAAACCATTGAACTAGCTTTTCTAAATATAAGGCAAGACATTATTTTGGACATTTTCTTTTGATTTTTTGAATGGATAATCAAAAAACAAAATGGGAACGTCCGTATTGGAATAAATAAATATGAAACAATTATTATGTCTTTGTAGATAAGCAAGAAAGAGCAATGACCAGCAATAAAAAAGTTGTCAAAGTGTAATCTAGAAAGGTGACTATTGTATAGGGTTTTCAATTAGTAACTTTTTATCGAAAATGAAAGAAATAGGTAGCTCTATATTGTGCGATAATTTCGCATAATGTTTTGGGTATAGGGATATCTTTCACCATTTTGAATAATTTTGTTTATTAGTTTACTTATATTGTTTTTTTAAGAAGTTGGTACCACTGAAATGTCAGTTGAGAAGGAGAGAAGAGAGTGAAGATTGGAAGCGTCAGGAGTCGAGCTGGAGTCCATAAAAACTAAAAATGTTTAACGTTATTGTTATATTTCTTTGTTTTAATACTTTTCTAGTTTGTTTTTGAAGTGCCGTGTCTTCTAATTATCACCCTTACTGGCCTTACCCTAAAGCATCTGGACGAGAACCTAATTTCAGCTAATGCCCCCAAGAAGAAAAAAAAAGCCAACATTTTATTGTTTATTTTCGTAAAATTTTCAACTTTTTCCTAACACTATGAAAATTTATATAGATTACTAGTAGATTCTTAGTTTTATTAAGCAAATTTTGATCAGTTTTAGAGACGAGTAGGTAGTCTTAAGTGGATCCAGTATACACCTAGAACGACGATGCTTCTACTTCTACATCGTGTAGGAATCATTGACCTTTAATTTTTCTTCATTTCCAGCTATCTTGTCGAGCGACCTGTTGTGCTTGTACACCGCAATCTCTTGTAATTCTCTTTTCTTTCGGATTCGTTTGTTTTTCTGTCGATACAAAAAATTAAATTGTTATAGATTTTGGCGGGACGGTGTTTACCTGCTTATCAAGGTTATTCAAGCTTTTTTAAGACAATGTTTAAATCTGGTTTTGTTTGCAGTATGTGCCCAATATTCGTTTTTTTATACAGGGTGGTAATGTAAAAACAATAACTATATCTGCTCGTATTCTACAAAAATCAAGGTGTATTACTATATTAGGGTTTCGAAACAATAGATAGTGGAAAACGTTCAGGAATGTGTAACAGAGTTGCCATATATATCGAAAGAAGAATTTCTTGCACTATAAAAATTGTGTCAAAAAATGTTTAAAATACATAATTATTACTTAACACTATAGGGTCGTTTCATATCAAATTAAACAGATATTTTGATAAAATTTAGTACACTATTCTCTATATGGGTGGCATAAAATTTTTTTTTCTGATCACTAGTTTTTTTATTAATCTTCAAAAATTGACCAACACAGGTAACGACCATAGTCAGACAAGAGAAGAAGACATATTTTGAGGACAAAATAGATAAATCTAAAATGATGGAAAAGAAATGTGGAGAACTATAAAACAATTGCTAGGTCAAAATAAAAAAAAGTTAGATGTTGAAAAAATTATTTTTAGTGAACATAATAGTACTGTGGAAGAGAAGTTTAATAATTTTTACAAAAACAGTATCCAGGAAATCTCAAACAGCATTGAAGATAAGAGGATTTCACTCATGGAGGATGTCAATATCAACAGTGAGTTTGGTGCTTTTAAAAAAATAAGTTTTAATCAATTAACAAAAATAGTGAACAATCTGAAAAATAAAAGTTCAGGTGACGCATGTTTAAGTATTGCACTATTGAAGGGGTTATTTTGTGTTATCGGGTACCCTCTTCTTAATCTGGTAAATACGGTCCTTGTAAAGGGTACGTTTCCCAGTGATTTAAAAGTTAGTGTAATTGTGCCAATAGCCAAAATATCATGTCCAACAAGACCAGAAGATTGTAGGCCTATAAATTTATTACCATCTGCAGATAAGATCATTGAAATTGTAGTAAGAGATCAGCTCAAGTCTTATTTTGAAGACAATAATATTTTGTATGAGGGACAGTCAGGGTTTAGAGACCAACATTCTTGTGAAACAGCTCTCCAATTTGTTTGTGCGAAATGGAGAAATGATATGAATGAAAATAATATTATTGTTAGTGTTTTTATTGACCTTAAAAGGGCTTTTGAAACAATAAATAGAAATTTTTTATTAAAAAAGTTGCAAAATTACGGTGTAAATTCGGTAGCATTAAATTTAATTAGGGAGTATTTGTCTAATAGGTATCATAAGACTAAAATAGGAAATAATATATCTAGTGAAACAGAAATCCACTACGGGATACCGCAAGGAAGTGTGTTGGTTCCACTTTTATTTATTATTTATGTAAATGACATTCATAAACGATTAAAAAGATCATTTATTAGCCTTTTCGCGGACGACACGCTCATTTCAGTATCTGGTAGAGATTTTCAAGAAATAATTCAAATATTAAATGAAGAATTGTCTATTTTGTATAACTGGCTGTGTGTAAATAAGCTTAAATTAAATACTGCAAAAACAAAATATATGATCCTAGGATCGAAAGCACAATACAGACAACTTAATGCGCATGATCAAGTAGTAGAAATAGGTGGTGAACCAATTGAACAAGTACTGGAAATAAAATATTTAGGAGTCATTATTGACCAACAATTAACTTTTAATAATCATGCCAATTACTTATGTAAAAAATTAGGTAAAAAAATTGTTTTTTTTAGAAGGATTTCATGTAACTTGTCGCAATGGTCAAAATCTCTGATTTATAATACAATAATACGCCCACATTTTAATTATTGTAATGAATTACTATTATCAGCTACTAAAGAAAACATCAACAGATTGCAACTGTTACAAAATAAATGTTTAAGGATAATATTAAATTGTAATATTTACACTTCGGTCAGGGAAATGCATGAACAGCTGAATGTCTATACAGTTGAGCAAAGCATTAAAATGTCGAATTTAATACTAATATATAAGATGATACATCACAAAACTCCGAAATACCTTAGTACACTACTTGTAAAAAGATCTGAACTTCATTTACGTTCACTCAGATCAATGGACAATTTTAATATTGATTTCACAAAAAAATCTTTTTTGATGGGCTCATTATTGCAGGAAGGGATTCGTCTTTTTAATGCGTTGCCTAAAAATATAAAAGATGCCCCAACTCTAGGTAGTTTTAAAAATATGATTAGTAATTATCTAGGTTTAGGTAACCTATAGTTTTAAGTTTAAATTGTAAATATTTGTTTATAACTAGCTGAAAGCTAAATAAAGAATGTACTTACTTACTTAGCTTCACAAAAATTAGAATATCTTGAGGACCACAGATCGATGAGATATAGCTCATTGTAAAGGTAATTCAAATACCTTTCGATGTTTCACGTGACCTATTTTATTCTTTTTTTTTTTTTTTAATTTTAAAAATTAGTCGCTAAAAATTAGTCGCTAAGTTCACACCCGTGTGAATGAAGCAGCAAAATGTTGCGGGAAATTAACGAAAGTTTCAAACAGTACGGTTTACTGAGCACTAAAAAGCCCGGGTAGAAAATTAAAAAGCAAGATCAAAAATAAAGAAAAAAAGGGGATGTAAACAAGTAATAATTTTATGTACCTTTTTTGGTTTTTTTTTAATTTTTCCTATCCCAAAACATTACCCTACGCCCTATGTAATCGCCGATAATAAATCAAAGAGTAAAAAAAAAACAGATTTTAGGGCGAATAAAGAAATTTCTCGAACGAGATATTTTTATTTTCGATACGAAACTATCGCGATTGAGCGTTCCTTAAAAGTAATTTTAAACCGTTAAAAAAAATCTGATGTGTCCAACACATGACTTTCCTATCTAGTTATTACAGGCTTTTTCCGTTTATTGTGTACAACCTATTGCAGCATCTCTATAAATGTTTAGAGGATAAACTAAATATATACATTGTCCACATGCATCTACCGCGAAACATTTTTCTATAGATATTCATTGAAAATGAAAATACTGAAAAATTTAAATTTAGCACTTTTCCTACAATTTTTCCATTACGATCCATTTAAAAAAAATCATGTATGAACAAAATATAGAGATCGATATCGCAAACAACTTTTATTTCAACAATTTTTATAAAAATCAGAATTTTGCACATTTTGTCAAATTTCTCGAATACGGACCATTTCAGGAAATTTTTACATAAAGCAAAAATTAAAGATAATAATATTAGAAGTAACTTTTATTTGAACAATTTTCTTCTCCAAACATAAATAACAGATATATTCTATAAAATATAAAAACGGCCTCCCATAAAGTACCCCCCAGATGTTCCGACTTTGTCCAAAATCTAATCTTTTCACGTCAGGCCGAAATAAAACTTAAGTTTAAAATTTATTGATTTTTTCTTTATCCGTTTTTAAGTTTTCTTCAAATTTCGAAATTTACACATTTTCTCAAATATCTCGAATACGGTCCATTTTAGAGAAATTATCTATGGGACAAAAATTAAAGAGAATTATATTACAAACAACTTTTGTTTGAACAATTTTTATAAAAAAATAATTTTTTTTACATTTTGTCAAATTTCTCGAATACGGACCATTTTAGGAAAATTTTGTATAGAACAAAAATTATAGATAATTATATTAGAAGTAACTTTTATTTGAAGAATTTTCTTCTCCAAACGTAAATAACAGATATATTCCATAAAATATAAAAAAGACCACCTATAAAGTACCCCCCCAGATGTTCCGACTCTGCCCAAAATCTAATCAGCTCATTAGACGCTGGAATAAAGCTTAAGTTTGAAATTTGGTGTTTTTCCGTGTATCGGTTCATGAGTTATGCGTTATACAGACACACACACACACACACACACACACACACACACACACACACACACACACACACACACACACACACACACACACACACACACACACACACACACACACACACACACACACACACACACACACACACACACACACACACACACACACACACACACACACACACACACACACACACACACACACACACACACACACACACACACACACACACACACACACACACACACACACACACACACACACACACACACACACACACACACACACACACACACACACACACACACACACACACACACACACACACACACACACACACACACACACACACACACACACACACACACACACACACACACACACACACACACACACACACACACACACACACACACACACACACACACACACACACACACACACACACACACACACACACACACACACACACACACACACACACACACACACACACACACACACACACACACACACACACACACACACACACACACACACACACACACACACACACACACACACACACACACACACACACACACACACACACACACACACACACACACACACACACACACACACACACACACACACACACACACACACACACACACACACACACACACACACACACACACACACACACACACACACACACACACACACACACACACACACACACACACACACACACACACACACACACACACACACACACACACACACACACACACACACACACACACACACACACACACACACACACACACACACACACACACACACACACACACACACACACACACACACACACACACACACACACACACACACACACACACACACACACACACACACACACACACACACACACACACACACACACACACACACACACACACACACACACACACACACACACACACACACACACACACACACACAGACATCATCGCGAAAATAGTCAAAACGGATTCAGGGGACCTCAAAACGTAAAAATCCGTCGAAAACTCGAGGTCGAAAAAAATCATGATTCCTATACTTTCCTTATATCTGTATACAGATAGGAAAGTAAAAAATCGTTTAATTGCTCGTTAATATCCTCACTCGGATAACCTTGAATATTATCATTTATTTATAGTTGACTGTGAAAACTATGAATACGTATCTACTCCTCGATAGAAAAACGTATGTATACCTTACTCGCTGAATTAACTATTTATAGAGCAACTTCGCTGGATTAAAAATGGAACGTTGTCAAGCAACACTCGCTCTTTTAGACGAAAAAAATAAAGGAAAATTGTTGACGCGAGATTGAAATACAATAGAGCGTCGATAATCCAAATTAATTGTGACCATTACAGTGAGCGAATTTTCGAAAAGAACCAAAAAAGGTCGTTTGAATTTATTTACAAAAGACAACTTGCTAAAATCGTTAATAATTGACTTTGATGGATAAATAATTGAGCAGATAAAAACCATTAATTAATATGAACTTATAATGTATCTTAATGAAAGAATAAATATACCTGTAATGTATAATAATTATGTATTTACAGAATACCTACAGTTTATAAATTTTTTGTAGCAGTTAAGATGAGCCCGCCCAGCTTATCGCAACAACGCTTTTGTTTGACTAATATGTATTGTCACATTTGTTTATTTTAAACCACAGTTTATTTGTTAATAATTTATTTGAACACCTATTTATTTTAAAACAATTTATATAGTTTGAATGTCTTTAAATCGTTCACTATTTATCTTCACAACTATTTGTATACGACTGACTGTGTTCTTCCACCAATATTTATATACACATTTAAAATTCTGGTGAAGGTCCTAGAATGTTCTCGCCAAAACTAGTAACATTATCCCGTTCGTTCTGAAATAGTAATCGAAAGTACCTTCGCCACATATGTTTGGTCTTAAGGGGATTAATTATGTATGATAATCGGACAAGTTGAGCCTAAAAGACCAAATAAGACAGAGAGGGACTTGGAGGATTAGGGCATGACTAAATAACGAAATGTAGGTAAGTATACACTTACAACTTTTTTTTTACCGGAATTGATTCCGGATTATCGACGTTTCGGATTTTTGACGTCCGGATTATCGACGCTCTACTGTAGTTGTATATTTAAAAAAACACGAGACTAATTTTGTTAGATGCGACTTCTGAGGATTTTGAATAAATTTAAAAAAATCCTAAAATACGTTAACTGAATTTTAAGATATATATTATTATGCTTAGGATAGGAGGTAGGAAAACCTTAAGTATTCAATATTGATACGATCTTTACTTTTTCAAATATAATTGTGTTGTTTTATAATAGTTCATTATCGAAATTCTTACAAAAAAAATCTTAAATATCTATACTTTTATTTATCTTATTCGGTTTTTCGTGTTATTCGTCTTGTTTGTTTCAATAAATGTCTACGAATTTCTAAGAATTAGAAATTTTTTAAAGAATTTCAAAGAATTTCAAAGAATTTTAAAGAATTTCAAAGAATTTCAAAGAATTTCAAAGAATTTTAAACAATTTTAAAATTTCAAAAAATATCAAAAAATTCCAAAGAATTTCAAACAAATTCAAAGAATTTTTATGAATATCTATCAATTTCTATGAATTTCTATGAATTTCTATGAGTTTCTATGAATTTCTATGAATTTCTATGAATTTCTATGAATTTCTATAAATTTCTATAAATTTCTATGAATTTCTATAAATTTCTATAAATTTCTATGAATTTCTATGAATTTCTATGAATTTCTATGAATTTCTATGAATTTCTATGAATTTCTATGAATTTCTATGAATTTCTATGAATTTCTATGAATTTCTATGAATTTCTATGAATTTCTATCAATGTCTATGAATGTCTATGAATTTCTATGAATTTCTATAAATTTCTATAAATTTCTATAAATTTCTATGAATTTCTATGAATTTCTATCAATTTCTATCAATTTCTATCAATTTCTATCAATTTCTATCAATTTCTATCAATTTCTATCAATTTCTATCAATTTCTATCAATTTCTATCAATTTCTATCAATTTCTATCAATTTCTATCAATTTCTATCAATTTCTATGAATTTCCATCAATTTCTATCAATTTCTGTCAATTTCTATCAATTTCTTTCAATTTCTATCAATTTCTATCAATTTCTGTCAATTTCTATCAATTTCTATCAATTTCTATGAATTTTTATGAAATGAAATAATATACAGTGTCGACCATTGAACGTTTTTCAATACGCTTTGCACAAGTCCATGTGAAAACTACAGAGAGTTAATATTAGTTCGAAAAGCAAACGAATAATATCAGCGTTGCCAGTTTACAAGGCCCGATTGCGCTGTAATATTGTACACCTGATATTTTTTGTATTTTGTAGTGTCTTGAAAATTTTCAATTAAAATTGGTAGTACCTAGTATTATTTTTAGTTTGGCTACATATTTAACTATCACCCTGTATATTAAAACAAAATATTTTTTTTTTAATATTGAAAATATGTTGAAAAAAACTTTAGTTTGTGAATAGTCAAGACTAAGACGTAAATGTGCTATTTAACTGGTGGTACCTAGTTGGTACTTTGTTAACCAGTACCCACATTCATGATTACGGGTCGTTTCATAACCGTAACTTCTTAAGCGCAGGTTCAATAACACTTTCTACTGCTTACATGGGCGGAACGGTATTTTTTCAACGGGAACACGATTTAATCTCCACTTTGATTTCGCACGTATAAAAAATGTAGCATGTTTAGTAAATGTTTCTTAAGATTGCCACAAATACATTCGCTCTTTTGATGTTAGTGCAGAAGCAGATCCAGGACCTTTTCAAGAGAAACAATGGGGTTTGTAGTGTGGACTGTTTTATTTTTGTTATGGGTGTCAACTACTAAAGGTTAGTTGGCTCAAGGAGCAGCGATTACCCTATTGATAGTCCTTTGGATCCGCAGGTGATTTGATAAGTGCGCTGGATTCCTCGTTTCATCAGCTTTGCAATGAAGGATCACAAGCCACAGGGTTTCATTAAAAAAAAAAAAAAACATGTTGAGGGTGGTTTCAGCTACCCCCGAAGGGCTATATTTTTCCAATTTCAATATGTAGGTAAATATATTAAAACGTTGACGTTTCTTGGGAAATTTTAGAAAAATTATTCACCTTTCCGCTAGCGAATTTATTTCAGTCAAGGTATCCACCCTGTATATTCTGCGCTAGCATGCGAATCAATACTTCCATGTATAAACCTTCCTGTTCAGTGAAATCACGATGGTATTATTAGTAAGGACAGAACAGTATTTTGACTCCCATTTAGGTAAATTTGACTACGAAAACCGATAACTTTGAAATAAAATACCTCTACAACCGTTTGAGAAACTAAATTCCAAAATTGCTCGCTTCCGATTCGCGATTTCTGATTGCGCAAAATTCGGCAATACTAATTTTCCCGTACCGGTCATTCGAAACGGGAGAAAAACACTTTTTCCGATATTATTGGAATCTAATAATAGACGGCCGGTTCCATACTCTCCGTACACATTCCCTAGTCATTCCAAAGATATTTGATACGGAGACCATTGAGCAAAAATAAACTCGCGCTCTCATACGCACAGGTGGTTTTCCACTAAAAGATCATTCACCTCTCTCGCAGGAGAACGATTCATCGACGACATCTGCTCGAGATTACATTTTTTTCAAACAGTCAAAATAATATTTTTGCACTCTGCGTAGCAAATAGACATTGTTGTATGAGAGAGAGAGAGAGAACCTTTTGTATGAATTTTTGAACATTTAAACACCGATGAAAGCAGAAATTTGGCAGCAACCATTATAAAAATTATTTTCCCTACGAGCACTTAGGAAAGTGATACATATCCGCTATTTAGACTCATGACTTATGACACGCGTGTGTGTGTTACTCTATTTTCCGCATCAGCTGTCAAATATGTCAGATCTATGTAATGTCCATATAGTAACATCGATTGTTAACATTAACTTTTATATTTAGATCCTAAATATTTATTTTAAAATAACTACATTATTTTTTTTTCTGGTTAATAGATATACATTGAAATGGAAACCTTTCGGCTTTTTAATCAATATGATATTTATCTAAAATATGATACTAATTCAACAAGTCCGACCTATTCTTTGTTGACCTATACCGCTGTCTTTTCGTCTGACACTGGCGATGGAGAATCAACTAGAATGTTTATTTGTACGCAGCCCGACGCGTGGAGGAATGTTTTCACGAATGCATCGAGATTCTTCTAGTTAGGATCGGTTTTTTCTAGACTGTTATATTTTTGAATGTAAGTGAATTATTTTGGCGTACTAAGTTTTGAAATAAATGTTGTCAAGTTAAATAAATTATAAATATGAAATAGTGCTCAAGTATAAATAAAGTACTTAGTGTAAATAAATTATAAATAAACTGTTAGACAACAAGGAAAAAAGCAGAGCTGGCAGCTTTAAAGCAGCAATAGAAAGTGAAGGTTTGGATCCGGAAATGTAACTATTTTCGGATGATGCGTCGTCTATAATTTCTTCCGATATATCTTCTGTGAAAAACGAAATTTCCTTTTTAGAAACTAAATTTTCTTCGGATTTGGAAAACAAAATCTCTTCTATAAAAGTTGAAATTTCTTCCGACGGTAAAATCACTTCCGTTGAGGAGAAAATAAAAGAGAAGGAAAAGAAGATAGAAGAATGCAATGTACATAACAGGCCAAGGACGGTGAAATAAAGTCCATAAGGTGGAGTCAAAGTTAAAATTAGAAGGAGTTGTAAATTCTGCCCGTGTCAAAGTTCCAACTTTCGACGGGAAGATGTCATGGACCAACTACCTTAAACAGTGCAAAACAGCTGCTAGAGCAAACGAATGGTCTGAAAGAGAAAAAGCAGTAAATGTGTCCAACGCCTTTCGAGGAGAAGCTTTAGATGTTCTTCAAACTGTATCTGTAGAAGAGACAGATGATTGTAAACAACTTAAAAAAGACTAAACATGCAATATGGCCACGAGCACTAGGATCAGTAAAAGACGAAAAACAGAACCGAGAAGAGACCCTTCAAGAATATGAAGTAGATATTGCCAAGTTGGTGCGATTTGTCTACCTATCAGCTCCGAAAAGTATGATGGAATGCAGAAAACACTCCGTCTAGCCAGTTACAAGATACTAGCTCTTGTCTTGAGTATGAAGCAGCTACGCAGGCTTCTGCTGGATATAGTAAAATAAAGACTGTAAAAGAAGAAGTGGAAGATAAACTCAACCAACTGGTTAACATAATGAAGAGCTTTACTGAAAAGAAGATAAAGACAAAAGTCATCAGGTGCTCGAATTGCGGTGAACTGGGACATGTACGCAGTTCGTGCAAACACCCTAGGATCACAATAAATCAAGAAAACACGCCACAGGAAAACTAGAGCGGCCGTTCTAGAGGGGGGGGGGGGGCAACTTCGACCCAAAAGCATTCCAAAGACCTTCTCATATTGATAGCCTCTTTAAAATATCGCAATGATAGTGTATACGTAGAAGGTAAAGTAAATGGTAAAATGAGTCCACTGTAAGTGGATACTGGAGCAACCAGGACCATAAATAATCGTTAGAGACTTTTACCATCAGGATTGCGACTGTGGTCTGCCACAGGAAAAAATGACAAAATCCAGCTTCAATTAGAAATTGGTATAGAAAAGTTTACTCACACTGTTATTGTCGCTGATATAGAAAAAGATGTTATACTAGGAATGAATGTTGTTCCGTAAAAACTCAACCCCTGAAAAATAGGAACTATCGGCAACGGGGCTTTCTAAACAAATCGATCAACCCGATCGATAGGAAAGAGACGGGTCAGGAATGATGATTCATTCATGGCGTACCATGCATCTTAGACCCTTGTTTTGTTCTCACTGAACTATCTATTGTACCTAAATTTGCACAAGTCATAATAATTTAAATAATTCTACAATAAAGTGCATTTTGTACTGACTGATAGTCCGAGCTGATCAGCGAAAAGAACGTGCAAATCCATTCTCCATTCTCGAACGAAAAAAAGACAGTTTTGTAAAAAGGCAGCAAGCCGACAAATGTAATGAACTTAAGAGCAGTGCCAGAGAGGCATTCCTACATACATACGGGGATAGTACCGTGCCAGTATCTGTACAGGAAGATACGGTGGTATTTGGTAGAAGTGAAAGCACGGCTTGGAACTATGAAAGAAACACCTGTCATGATGGAACCTTGGAACCACGATGAAGAGGTTGGACGAGGAATTCTGGGCAGACACGAATTGAGAACCAAAATGAAAATATTAAGAAGGGTTTATTTTTGTACCTGAAAATATGACACGAATTGAGGACCAGGCTTCTGAGAAATAATTATAATAAGTGCACCTTCATTGTATTTATTTGTAAATGTTTTGAACAATTTTCAAACAGATACTTATATTCGTATTAACAGCCTTAAGGAGTCTGTTAAATGTAACAACAAAATTGTTAGACGAAGATTAAATATGTTAACTTCAAAAATGTTAGAATATAAAAATGGTTCTATAAAACGAATAGATTTTGTAAAATTCGCATCAAATTATCATAAAGTGTATTAAATGTAAATAATATGTATATGTTTAAAAAATAAAATAAATATCTATTTTTATCTGAATTCGTACTTTTCTTCAAATTTTGCAAATCCATCAGAAGACAAATAATAATATTATAAATGGGTATAGTGATAAGATACTTCAATTATTGAGAAGTTTGTTCCTCAATTCGTGTCATATTTCCAGGTACAAAAATCTCTCTCAGTAATCTAGTTAACGCAATGAACCCTCATTACCACCTTAATCCCTAATCCTTAGTACGGTCCGCAATTCGGTGCACCTATTTGGTCTGTGCAGGTAGTGGTCCTCAATTCGAGAACACCGGGAATTCTGATCGGAAAGAAGTTGGTCGCGAGTGCTAAAGAAATTTCAGTAAGTCTCATAAACGTTAATGAGTATCCAATTACCATCAAGAAAGAGACCAGAATAGGAACCTGTGTAAGAGTAACTTCCATAACAACTTCTGTTCATTCTAATGACAAATTCGAAAAATGATTGCAGTTGCTGGTCAATTTCTAGAGAAAAGGAAATTAAAAGAAATTCTTCGACGATATCGTGATATGTTGTAAAACATAAAATTGACACTGATGATGCCAGGCCAATTCGTTAATCAGATCAAAGATTACCAAAAGCCAAGAGAGAGGAAATTGAAAAGATTATTCGGGAAATGGAGGAAGTCAGGTTGATAGAACCTTCTACTAACTCATGGGTCTCTCCGTTAGTCCTGGTCCAAAAAAAAATTATGGAACTACGAGGTTCTGTGTGGACTACCGTCATTTGAACAATTTTAGCAAGTAAGACAGGTTATCCTCTAGCTCGAATTGACGATAACTTGAACACTTTGGCCGGAAATAAACTATTTCTAAATACATAAAAGTCACACAAATTTAATTACAAAAAAAAATATAATGAATTATCTTTTGTCTTCTTCCTGTCTCTGCCTCACTCTGCCTTCTCTGCTGTATGTGCCGTCTCTGCAGACTCTTGTCTTTTCGGTATATTTTTTGTTTAATTCAAATTATTATTTATCTATTTTTTTTTTTTAATTTCCTTATTTAAATTCAATCTTGTAAATTCAACTCGCCCAACAATTCCTTACAATAATTACAATATAATCCTTTTCAATACATGTGTCTTTTGCTATTTTTCAATACGTGTGTGATATATATTTCAGTACGCGTGTGATATAAGCTACTTTCTTAAGAACAAATAAGAGTGCAAACTATCATTTTCGTATGTGGTCGTAGGAAAAGGTATTTATCGGTATATTTTAAATAATCACCAAATTCGTGGTGCCATATTTTTTGGTTACACTGTATATAAATTGTAAATATTTGAGAGATGGTTTTTGATGCGTCTGCTCACTTAAAATGGATATAAAACTAGTTTGGAACAGACTAACAGGAAACAGCTGACCGTTGAATCGGTAGACTTATGTAGACTTACAGAGTGGTAACCTACGCACACCAGACTTCTAAATTATTGGAATGGCATAAAAAAACCGTTTATTATTTAGAAGGAAGCCCGCATTTTTATCAACAACCGTTGCTTTTGCTTTATAAAATATTCAGTAAGTGAAAAAATATATTTTTTAATAGTTCAAATGTATCTAATAAAGAAATTCATTAAAACTATTTGTATATTTAACCATTCATTACTTAAATATATTGAAACCCCCCCCCCCCAATTTCGATATATTTAAATAACAAATCAATAGACACATATTGTAACTCCCAAAATTTAACCATTCATATGAAAGCACTCGAAGAAAAAACAAAGAAATTTAAATTGTTTAAATGCGATCAGATGTACCATGCGATAATTCAGAAATCACCACTGATTAGGTCAATAGTTCAAATGTACCTTATAATTACTCATATTATTTATTATATTCAATATTTTGTTTTTAGTATTGCAAATGACTTTCTTGATTTTCCAGACCAACCTGCTACATATGCCTTTCGGTCTTTTTAATAGTGATTTTACTTTTTTAATCATTAGTTCAAATGTACCGGATAATAAATTTTATTAAAACTACATACAAAACAAAATAGTTTAAATGCAGTAATTCAAATGTATTTGCCATGCATAGAAATCCAAAAATAAAAGTAAAGTAATAGTTTTAATAAAACTTCTGAACAAAAAAAAAGATAAAAGAATAAGTTTTAATAGTTTAAAATGCAGCAGTTCAAACAAAATACACATAAAACAACCGTAATTAGGTAATAGGTACATTTTTTTTAGAATAAATATTGTATAATTTATTTAGGTATTGCAAACAATTTATATTAGTTTATTTATACTAGAACGCTAGTTTGTTTTATAAAAAAAATAGCTTAGTACTGCCTAGCTCTGCAAATGCACCAAAAATTGAATGTCACCAACTCTATTGTAATTATCCAAAAATGCAATATGTAATTCAAATGTATCGCACCTATCAAATTATAAACCAATTTCGACCTATATAATTAAACCGAACAATTATATTAAATATTTATTCAAAATACTCATCGCCGTCACCGTACTATTTACAATGCGACAGCTCACAAATCGTTCACGTGCGATAGATATCCACGCGACAAATAAAACAATAGAAATTCCACCAAACGACCGACTGCAATTTCCCCCCCAAACTACCGATACGCCGACCGATCGGGCAACGCCGCATTCGGCGACATTAGTCTTTCTCTCGTCGTTTGTCGTCGCTAGGCCAATCAAGGGAAGGCGGAGCCATCGAACTTCGCTGACGATACTGTTACGTCGCCGTGACGTCACGCCCGTCGCTTTTCGCAGGGATTGCTGTTACGATGATCGTCAGCCGATTAAAACTTTGATGGTGTTTAATTTTAATAATTTGTTAATGTTTATGTTAACAAAAGGTTTGTTTTTTCGAATATAAAGGGTTTGGAAGCGCGTGCGGTAGAGAGAGAAGATAGATTCGTTTCTATGATTGAGTCTAGAGGAGCCGTAATTTAGGGGGAATTTGGGTCAAAGCTATCGTAGTAAACCCTGAATCGGTGATTTAAGGTCGTAGGAATTCGTGCGATGTCAAGGTTAGGTGGGTTTAATTGTTTTTATCTACATTAGTCTCGTTTTGTAGCTACATTATTTTAGCCGTTTAAAAAGTAAGCATACCTCTCCTATATTCGTATGAATTAGAAATAAAGTACCTGAATAAGCAGTGGTGTAGCTAGAAATTTTTCATGGGGAGGGTTTCTGAGATCTATGGGGGGTTAATAAACAGTTAATAGCGATCAGCGCCAATAAGATAGGGGAACGATTACGCGAAGGCCCTCCATGGAGGTTTTGATCCGCAAAACCCCCCGTGGCAACGCCACTATGGGTAAGCCATGATAGTAGTGGTTCAAAATCTATTTTTCGCAAAAATATTGAACAAGCAGAATTTTTCCAGTATAAATGTTTACTTTCCTGTTTTCGACTGATTTTTACGTTTTAGGGTTCCGTGAATCCGTTTTGATTATTTTCTGAGCATCTCAGGGGATTTTTTAGATGGCTGTTTTTCTACTTTAAAGAATATAATATGTTATTTACCCTTGGAGAAGAAAATTCTTTAAATAAAAATTGCTTATAATGTTATTTTCTATAATTTTTGTCCTATACATAATTTTCCTAAAATGGCCCGTATTAGAGAAATTTGACAAAAGATACAAAATTCGAATTTTAAGAAAATTGTTCAAATAAAAGCTGTTTGCGATATTATTCTCTATAATTTTTGTTTCGTACATTATTTCCCTAAAATTTGAGGAAATGTGTAAAATTTTACTTTTTCAGTATTTACATTGGCAATGAATACAGTAGACTCTCAATTATCCAATCGCTGGATTATCCGAGTTGAGTAATACCGTCATTGAAATCCGTATTAATCGAGCGATGTCGTGTTATTCGAGCATCAGGCCTAACAAATCGGGTAATTACGGGGAATCCCAGAATAGGTACAGGGGAATCCCTTCTTATTATATTTCTATCTGCAGAACAGTGTTTGTAGGTACAAAGTTACATAGGTAAATACATATATAATTACAATGAATCAGTCGTAAGATGAAAAAAAAAAGGTTGTTACAACAATCGAGAAAAAGTTAAAAGCCAGAGAGAGATTGGAAAAGAAACCGGAAGGCTATTGAACAATGGTGCAACAAGCAAGTGTCTACCCCTTTTAAGAGAAAATCAATGAAGCGAGCAGAATATGAAAAAATAAACAAAGTGTTGTTTATTACGTGGTTTACGCAGCAAAGAGCAAAAGGTGTTCCCATTTCCGGACCAATTTTACCAGGGCCGACTAGAGGGGGGGGGGGCAGCCGGGACTAATTCCTGGGGCCCGGGCTCAAATGGGGACCCGGCAGCGGTGGTATTTGTTACTTTCAGAAGTTAGATAGAAGAGGGGGGAAGTTCTTAGTTAAGAGATTCCAGTAGAAGAGGAAAAATTTTTGCTTGAAGACCTTCTGTTATTTAATTTTTTTATAAAATTGTCGCGGGGCCCGATCTGGAGAATTGTCCTGGGGCACGGGCTGGATCTCGGGACCCTGAATTTTACAAAAAGAAAACACTAATAATAAGCAGAGAATTTCCCGAATTTGACCATTTTACGGCCAGTGATGGTTGGCTTACACAGTTGGCCTTATGTGGAGAAAAACTTTCTGCAGATACAAATTCTGCTACACATTTTAAGCAAACTTTTAAAGTGCTAATCGAAAGTCAGGGTTACACATTGGATCAAGTTTATAATTGTGACAAAACTGGCATAAACTACAAATTGCTTCCGTCCAAGTCATTAGGATCGAGAGAGGAAAAGGCAGCTCCAGGTTATAAACGTAGTAAAGAGAGGTTTACTGTGGCATGTGCGAATACATCAGGTACATATAAGATGTCACTTATGGTTATAGGACCATAAAAACATTTCTCCAAATAACATTCCAGTTTATTACACAAACCAAAAAAGTGCCTGGATGGATACAAAGTTATTTAGTGCACGGTTTAAAGAGCAGTTTGTTCCATTAGTGACGAATTTTTTGGAAAAAACAAACTCCCCAGAAAGGCCATTTTACTTATGGATAATGCTCCGTCACATCCTGAAGAAGATCTTCGGGTAGGGAATATTACCGTTAAGTTTTTACCGCCCAACGTCACCAGCATTTTTCAACCCAAGGTGTCCTAGAAAATTAAAAAAAAAATTACAGACGTTTGTTTCTAGAACATATGTTACAGATGACAGACAATAATGAACTTAGCGCGATTCTGTGGCAGATTACCTTAAAAGATGTTATCTACTGGGTGAGTCAAGCTTGGAACTATGTACAAGCATCCACAACACAAAAATCCTGGAACAATATCTTAATCCAGGATAATGACATAGAAGACTCTAAATCAGGTAGCTGTAAGATTAAGGAATGCGCAAAATAACAGCGATTGTGAGGATGAGATGACCTTGTTTGATTTAATGAAACGAATAAAGGGATGTAAAGATGTTAACAAGATGTTGATCAATGGATTTCTTCTGATGATCATGAGCAAAAGCTTTTTATAGAAGAAATAGCTGCATCTGAACAGACTCAAGGGGAAGACCTGCTTGAAAACGAAGATGAAGAGCAAGAGTTTGTTGATGAACGCATTTCTAATCAAGACGGTTTTGTTGCTTTAGAAAGAGCCTTGCAGTATGTGGAGCAGTAACCCGAGTCCACGCCATCAGATGTTCTGCTTTTAAAAAGGTTGAGAGATATTGAAGTAAGGAAGAGAAACTCTTATTAATAAATGTTTTAATGTAGTGAAAAAATAATTTTTTCGTCCGAAGGGATTTTCACTTCATGGGGTAAATATTTATTTTTAATTATAAGTGTCACCCTGTTTGACGGACCCGAAGGGATTTTTTTTACTGTTTATGTTAGTATATTTTTTATTTTATGAATGTAAGATTAAGTTGAAATTTGATACCCATCCTAGGTTAAGTATTTATTTTTAATTTTAAGAGTTAATTTCACCTTGTTAGACCAGTCCGAAGGGATTTTTGCTTTCATCCTTTATTGTTAAGTTCATTTATTATTTTTTAATGTAAAAGTAAGTTAAAAATGTATCGCATTCATAGGGTAATTATTTTTCAAAATTTTAATGGTTTATTTTACCCCGTCTGAAGAGTCTGAAGGGATTTTTGCTTAAACTGTATGTTAGTAAGTCTACTATTCATTTTTTAAATATTAAATACTTCACAGGATAATTAATTTATGATTTTTATGGGGTAATTTTACCCTATTTAATGGACAAGAAGAAAAATTATTTACCTATAGCGTATGTTAGTGTATTTATAATTTTTTAAATGTAAAATTAAATTGGGATCTAATTTCCTTTATAGAATAAATATTTTTATCAATTTTAATTGTTATTTTCAACCGTATATTAATAATTTGTCGATATTAATGTGTAAAATACATATTGACAAGATTATTGAAATAATTGTATGCCGGGCGCCACTGTATTCCCCCCGATCGGGTGTTTTCGGTTATTTTTACTGCTAAAAGTTACTGCAAACTTCACACCGGTTCGGATATCTATAACAACTTACAAGTCACATAATATATATTTCTAATTTTCATAAACAATAAACGGAAACAAGAAAAATAAAATTAATTACAACTGAATATAAAAAAAAAATTTGTCAATTTGCAAGCACAAAAATGATACAGGTATTATCTATATTGGTCGATAACTGTCATTTACTCCAAATTTAATAATGTTAATTTTGTTTTTTGTCGATATTGAGAACCAGTGTGTTAATGCAGTAAAAGCTGCATTTATCACTTAAAGTTTTCTCTAACTTATTTGACAGAACAAGAGATGTGTCATCAGCATAGATGGTAAAAGATGCAGTTCGTGAATTTTATCAAAGTCGTTGATAAATAGAATAAAAAGTATAAGCCTCAAAATGGAGCCCTGTGGAACACTAACAGAAAGTTAGTATTAGTAGTAGTGTTAATATTATAAGAATGTAGGAATACTATTTTTAACCCAAACAACTCACATATTCTTTATTTCTTGATAGTTATAGATGATAGGTATATATTGGAAATTCGAAATAATAGTTGTGACGTAGCGGTGTTCTTCTAATTGTAATCGGGCTTTACCTATTTGATTTTTTTACTACAGATATTCATCGTACAAATCTCGTATTGCAGTAAAAAAAAAAATACAAAATGAAATCATAAAACTAATTAAAATACAAATTTATTCATCAAATCAATATACGAACAATAAAAATAACGGTAAACCGTATTTCGCCGCCCATCTCTACACCGTTCTCCAGACCTCTGCGATCTATTCATTACGATCTAGCAGTCTGGGTATCGTCAA
This sequence comes from Psylliodes chrysocephalus, assembly GCA_927349885.1. Classification (NCBI taxonomy): domain Eukaryota; kingdom Metazoa; phylum Arthropoda; class Insecta; order Coleoptera; family Chrysomelidae; genus Psylliodes; species Psylliodes chrysocephalus. The sequence goes on from OV651813.1 coordinate 4,253,940, forward strand.
ATACCAATAACGACTCTAGCGAACTAAAAAAAAAAAATAAACGAGACGACCAAAACGAGAAAAAAAAAAGAGCAACGCGCGCCAGATCCCTCACAACAAGCCGAAGCAGCAGCTAAAGCTGAACCGATAACAAACGCTCTGTGGAATTTGACAGTTCTCCGATGTTGATTGCGCGCCCGTTGCCATGGAGACAACCCAAATAGCCGTTTTGATTTGTACCGCGGCGTTGCCAAGCGTACCATACAAGATGATTCTTTCATTATTTACCAGAAAAATGATAATATGAATTTAGATGTGTGGACAATATGGAAGACTGGTACAATTAAACTATATTTTCAAAATATACAGAGTGGTCTTCTTTAATAATAGTCGTATTCCACGAGCTGGTAAGACAAGAAATTGAATGGCCTTCTTTTAATAATTTTTGTAGGTAATAACCAAATTGTCAAATATGTTATTAGCATTATTTTGGACACGTGGGATACGGATATCCCACTATGTTTTAATGGGCTTTAACCACAGATTTTCCCGTTTCTAAAATTTGATAAAGCCATATCTGTTTTTAAGAAGAAAGATCCTCTATTATTAGACAATTTGTAAACCAATTACTATCACCCCTTGCTTTTCAAAAAGCGTTTGCGTATTGTTTTTTTGCAGTAAGTTACCTACAACATTTTTTCGAAAGATCCTCATAGTTTCCTACTAGGAAGTATGACAAATACAGTAATTTTACAAACAATCAATTTTATTGAACCAGGAGAATGCCCTGCTAGGATATTTTGTGATCCCAGCGAGACATTAGATTTTATGCAACATCCCCCAGCTTTCATCTAAATTACAACTGTATGGAATCCGTGATGGTCCAATAAATTGGTTAGAATCGTTTTTGAGAAACAAAAATATTACGTCTACAAAAAATAACCTATCAAAACCGAATCAATGGGTGTCCCACAAGGAACCGTCTTGGGACCTATACTTTTTTTTTCTTTTATACAAACGACTTGAATAATATTAACGATAACGCCAACTTTATAAGATATGCCGATGACACAAATGTTCTTATTTCTGATAGATAACTATGGTTGACTTAGTTTCATGGTGCAATAATAATTATTTTAGAAATAAAAACAAAGTAAAAAACTCAAAGTCCATATTACAGAAACTTGGTTTCACGTAAGGAGCGCTAGTTGCTTAGAAGAAGGTTCCTTTTATATGAAACATTTATTTTATAATAATGTGTGATAATGAACAACAAATTGATATTACACTAGACCTTGATTGATATAACATCGGATTTTTTGTTTTTCTTTATTACAACGCGGTAGCCGATTACCAGTGGCGACTCGTGTTATCAGCAAGCAAATTTGATATACTCGCGGTCTTGAATAATGTAACTATCAGTCAATAAAGGGACTGAACACATTCTGAAAATGGCTTTTTTGGTGGCCCCCTTTGCAGCCTTAACAATGGTAATTGGAAAGATTCTCTCAGTTCCAAATTTTACCTCCATAACACGATCAAGACACCATTGTAATAGAGGAATGTTGTCTTCTTTTATTACTACAAACTGTCCCTCTTGCAAGGCTTGACCATTCTTGGAAGATTGATAAATTGACTGATCGTTGCTCTATATATCCCAAAAATGTTGTTGCACTTTCTTTACAAGCTGGGGCCTGTTTCATAATGAATTAGAAGCTAATACTATTAGTATTGTAACTTGTATCTTATAATTTTTTGTTTCATAATAAAAAAATACAAATGTACAAATTACTACTTGTAAAATAATAAATACAAGTAAATATTACCAGGTTCTGTTTCATAATACGTGACAATAATATGTACTTTTGTAAAATATTAGTATTTAATGTAATACAAGTTACAAAAGATTATTTACTCATATTTTTCAAAGTAGTAGTCGGGTTGATTGGTTTTTGACGTATTTTTGGTAAAAGAAGTGTTATGCTATTATGGAAAATTTACTTTTTGACTCATCTAGTAATGAAGAAGAGCCCTTAGATATTCAGCAACGCAGAAAAATTAGAGAGTTTGTAGCAAAAAATAGGACCTTTAGTCAGAAATCAGTCAAAGCACCAAACAGTATATTTTTCTTCTTTCATTTTACTTAATACACAAAGTTTTAATTTTTGCTTATCAGCTCTTTTTCCCATTGTTAATTATGATCTACTTTTAACAAGGAAGGTTGAAAAATAATCGGTTATAAGTTTATAACCTCACTTTTAGAATGTCAGTTTATTCGAGATTTGTAAAATTTCACTTGTACAGTTTGTTCGCTATACTTACGCGGGTTTCGGATTAAAATTTTTATGAATATTTCCGGGTAAGTACCCGAAAGTTTGACCTGTTCTTTGGGGAAATGTAAACTGGTTAAATGAAATGAAAAATAATGTACAACTTTTTAATTAAATAATAATGGAGAATCTTTTGTATAATTGAGAGCAGAATTGAACTTCTTCATTAATGGAGTCTAATGTGGCTATTATAAACCTAATAATAATTTTATATTACACTTCACACAGAAAATATGAAAAATAAAAAAATTGAACTTGCCAACAAAAATGAAAATCAGTCATTATCATCCAAAATATCATAATCGTCATCATCATCACTGTCATAACCATTAATTGTTATTATGATTGGACTTATTTCGTTTATTTTATTTTCACGAGTCCACCAATCTTCTATTAATTTCTCGCACTTGGATATACAGTTCCGCCACATATTTGCCAAGCGTAATAATTCTGATTTTAATATATACTTAGGAAATGGTATATGTTCCTTTGTCAACCATTCTTTAATTTTATCAACAGTCTAAGAATTCGTTGGACTTTTGTTTAATACTTCAGAATGGTAAGGTGTATTGTCTAAAATAATTACGCTGGGCTCACTTAAACCAGGGAGAAGTTTTTCATGCAACCATTTTACAAACATTTCTGTGTTAATATTATCGTGATAGTCACTGGATTTTGATTTAGATGAAAATATTAAATCAATACCTTCTATAAAACCCGATTTCCCTACTGCATGTAAAATTGTGTCGCTTCCCTTCTCCATCGGTATTTTTGATGGACTTTACGTTATCATCTTGCCATATTCTCTTGGTTGCACCCCTAGAAAATGTCCATGTTTCGTCTAAATATATAAAATTCGCCCCCTTCTTCTTTAAATTTAGAATATTTTCTTAGAAAGTTAATTCTTTTGTGCACGACAGAACTTCTTTCACAAAGGGCCTTTCTGTTATACTCCTTTTGAAATTTGAAACCCAAGTTATGTATCACTTGCCATAGACTTGTTCTGCCAATGTCGACAAATTTTCTATCTATTAATTCCGAGAGAATTGTATTTAAGGTCACATGTTCCTTGTTGGCCCTCATTCGATAAATGGTATCACGAATTTCAAATTACTTTCCATCTGGAATATCTTTCGTTTTCAATGATGGGCGAGTTTTGCGGTGATCTTCTTTCGGCAGTTCACTATTGTGATTTTGTAATACTCCTCTTAATTTGGTTTCACTAGTTCCTAGAGCTTCGCATACGCGTTGTTGTACAGACATTACCTATTTTAAAGGACCGCCATAGTAGATGAGATTAGCCAGTTCTGGACGGGAGATAATGAGAGGTAATTAGTAATTATCCTAAGTACCCACCCCCCACCCTTCGCGCAATTAGCAAGTACCTTCCAATTACTATCATGTACTGTAATGAGTGTAATTGCATAGTGTAATTGCTAATGGAGCGAAGGGTGGGGGGTGGGTACTTAGGATAATTACTAATTACCTCTCATTACCTCCCGTCCAGAATTGGCTAATCTCATCTACTCGCCATTTTTTTTTTTCATCCGAAAATACTTATGTACACTACAAATTAGACTATCTACATATAACACAGGTCTAGGCATTTTTAAAATTTCCACTAAATTTACAATATACATACAATGTCAACACTTGCAAAAAATCAATTCAACTGCAATATTTGTAACAAATTTAGTACCTACTCTAATGTTATTTTAATTTAAATCTGACCATTAGGGCAATTTTACCTAATTTCTTGGGAAGAGGCTTATCGGAACTTGTTGTCAATGACTAATTTGCATAATTTTGTTAATCCGAAACCCGGGCAAGTATAGCGAACAGACTGTAGTAACTTACTAATAATATTAGTTAAAGCCATTTGCATTATGAAACAGAAATTACTAGAGCTTGTAATTAGTAACTTGTAATTTGTACTTTTTTACTAATACCACAATTAGATACGGTTACCGCTTATATAGGTTAAGTTGAAAAACAGTAAAAACTGAACTTTGCCTTTTCATCATTTTTAAATATGTTTTTCCTCGCATAAATTATTGTTATATTTTCCTTTTTAAGTGATGAATAAAGTACTGTTATTATATTATTATTATTTCTTATCCATCTCTCATAATTTCCACACCACCCAATACATCAGTAAACCCTTAGACATCGGCGACGACTCGGCATCGCCGTACGCATCCGAACGGACATCGTCGGCGTTCGGCCGGTTCGCCGGAGAGCAACAAGCGTCGGCGTCACAACGGAGGCTTCGAGTTGGCGTCGCTCACACCTGACCTTTGCGAAAAGGTCAGGTGAACACACATACAACGAACGGTTCGAAAGGGAAGCGGGGAAAGGGGAGAGATGTATAATAGACAACGATATATGAGCGGAAAAAATTGGAATGAGCGGGGAAAAGGCGGTGATGGTCGATTTTTCCGGAAAATTCCATCTAAAAATCAGTGGAAACCGTCAATATAATATATATTTCGAGCTATAAGTATATGATTCAATTTGTCGGTTTTCACTGTCATCAAAAATGTATATTCCTTTAATAAATAAAGAAGATGGAAGTTCCTGTCAAAATAACGGCAAAACTTCTGGTTAATACCTTTACAAAAGTTTTCTCCAATGAACCATCCTAGATCAATTACCAGGGGGCTATTTTCTAAGTATGGGAGCACTAATTCCTCTGAAGATTCTCATCAGAAATGTCATATGTCAATGTGGAAACGCTGTTTTTAAAGGCCTCGAGGATTAAAATTCTTAGGAGAATTTTAATTATCTCTAAATAAACCGAGAGAAAAAGTCAGTGAGTTCACACTGGCCATAAGAGCCCTAAAAATACTATTTTACGTTGACGTATGACATTTCTTTTGAGAGAAATGAATTTTCTCGAGTTTTAAAATAGCCCCCCAGATATCATTTTCCTTAAAACGAACCAATATTATTCCTGAAACTGTCAAACGTCACTTTTAGAGATTAAAAAACAACTCCTCTCCTAGTCTAGATCAACTATTTCATTCTTTTTTTTTAAATTGCTCTAATGCTATAGCAATTCCTTTATCTAAAATAACGTCTTTGACTTTTAATACACCCATATTACCTCCTATCTGGAAAATGGCTTCTGTAACATCAAATTTCAATAAATTAAACGAACCGGACTCACATAACTTGTGTGATACACATCTTAAAAAATACGCCATAGTTATTTTTCTATTATCTAAGTTGCTTCTTAATATATTTACAAAATGTTACTTTTTAATAACAATGAATAAAGTATCAAATGCTTTGCTATAATCAAGGAGAACCAAACATGTGACCTTGCCCAGGTCTGTTGACTTAAAAAGGTCATACATGATAGATAAGAGGGCAGTGGTCGTACTATGGTACATTCTAAAGCCAGATTGAGCTGGGGTTATTATATTTTGTTGGTATATATATTTGCTAATTTGATCTCTTCAAGTATACATTCAAACGATTTAGAAAGGGTTGGTAGAATACTAATAGGACGCAAGTTAGATAGGCTAGTAGGTTGAATATATTTAGCAAGCGGAATAATAAAATCCTTTTTCCATGAAAGAGGATAATGAGAAGAAGAAATGATTTTATTAAAAATAAATGTTAAATGATTGATTAAATAATTTTCTAACTATATCATGCGCAGTGATATGTTATCTAAACCAACGGCATGACTTTTTATACGATTTAGAGATTTTCGAACTGAATAAGAAGAGACAGATTTAAATTCGAATTTATTTTCATATATATATTTTCATAGTATCGATCAAGTAAGGCTAATTGGTCATGTGACTTCAGAGTAGTAGGAGAAGAATTAAAATATTAGGTGGTATAATAGGACTGGCTTTTTTTCTAAGAATTTCTAAGGATCTTAGAGTGTTCCAGGTGGTCTTGGAATTATTTTCTATAAGAACAAAGTTTAAATAAACCTTTTTTGCTCTTCGAATAGCTAGTCCAATTTACTGCAGTCTTATCTTTTTATATTTTTTTAAAGCCTTGATACTTCTGTAACTAGTCATCGCCAAACTTTTATAGAGGGATTATCTACAGGTTTGAAAGCACCAACCAGGTAAAGGACAGCGCCTAATAGTTACCCATATCGGAAGTGACAGTGGATTTTTGGAAAATAGCGTTCTTGTGTTTATATCGAAAAAACAGACTACCACAAGGATATGAATGCGGAATGCTTTGAAAAATGGTTTACTGAAGCATTACAGCGTGTAGAACGAAATTCAGTTATTGTACTAGATAACGCTTGTTATCACAGTCGACGAGTTGGAACGCATTCCGATAATGTCCAGTAGGAAAGCGGATATGCAAATTTACATATTTTTATAATAAACAAAATACAATTATAAACAGATGAATTATAATAACAAAAATTGATAACCAACCTACTTTCATCTAGTAATATCCATTTAATTTGCCAATATAGTATTTCTGCGACACTGGAAGAGTGCATTTTGATATGATAACGATACCTTTTGCAGTTTTAAGGCGCACCGCACCTTCTTCAATATTTTGTTCTAGTATAATACCCCATTTAATTTTCCAATAGTGTTTCTACGCCACTGGCATAATATTTACATATTTTAACAATAAACAAAACCAAATTATAAACAAATGATTATTACTACAAAAATAGATAACTAACCTACTTTCATATAATATTATTTACTATTACCGTATCTAATTTGCCAATAGTTTTTATACGCCACTGGCGTAATTTATTTTGGCAATAAACATGCATTTATGACTAGTTGGCACGTGATTCCGATAACTTCTGCAGTTTTAAGCGCGTGATTCCATTCATTTTGCTCTGGTATAGTATTATTATTGTACGTGAACAGGGAGGAATCACCTTCTTTAATATTTTGTCCGAGTATAGGCGTCATAAAATCTATACAAATATCCCCGGAGACAATGAAAAAGTCAAAAGATGGTAACAGGTTGGCGACGCTTCATCCCTTCAGGATTAGTAGTGAAGAGTTTACAAAAAAAATCAATTATGTTGTTGATCAATTAGTGGCTAATAGTGGACATTCTGTTCTTAGACAGGCCTTATTTTTAAATATTGGACTCAATCGAATTAATTTGGATGCGTTTGAAAACTAATAAGAAGAAACAATACAAACTCGAAATTTTCTTCAGCAGGTTGGGGAAAAGTAATAGACCATGGTTAAGTAACTATAACCCCATCTTCTGTAAAGTTATGGAATCCATAATAAACTGAGTGTGCGTCCCAATGAGTTTCTCTCAGTGAAAAAAATAATTCCCAACCAGTAATATGGATTTGTAAAAGGGCTAGGCATCCTTAGTATGGCTATGAAAGTGACAAAAGACAACCTAGTTCATAAGATCCTTAGGTTTTTTTTTTAATTTAGAGTTGAATATACGGATGTGATTTCAATCCTATTACGATAAAAAATTATTTAATGTATAACTAATTATACTAGATTATAACCACCAAACTTAAATATCGACGTTAACTAAAATTGACAAATCAAATCATAATACAATTTCAAATAACTCCTACCTCTTAAATACCTAACTCGAAATTAGAAAATTTAACAAACCGCCATTCAATAACCTCGACCTTTGCTAATAACCTACAAAATTTAATAAAACCTACTCGAAAACCACCCGAAATGGCCGTAAAGCCGGCGCCCTCTCATAACGGGCAATTAACGATCCTCAAATCGTGACAGACGAAACGCGTTTTCACATATTCAACAGGTTATCGACATTCACGAAAAGGCGGCAACTAAAATCCTCGCGTCTAAGTAATTAACGCACAATCCGGCATCGCTGCATTATTAAATCGATCATTAGAAAGGATTCAAGAATCAGTCTCTTTTAGGTTTCTCGAATGTTTGGAATTTTCGCCCAATCCGGCAACAACGCGTTCTAGATTGATCGTTGAAACTATATCGCAACACGCGCTAAAAAAAGCGTCACGATACAAAAAATCACATTTTTGAGAAAATTTCGTAAAGAAGCGTTATTTTTTTTGTTACTAATACTTCATTAACAGTTTTTTCTCGAAACTATATTTTTTTAGATGTGGCGCTTTTTTAGCGGTTGTGAGCTTTTATTTCTATACAATAAATAATAAATCTCGGACATGGGGAATTATCGTACGAACCGGCAACGCGGTACTTATTCTAGATTACTCAATTACCCCTGGTCGATTTCCCTAATTTCGATATTTGTACAGATCCGACAACGCGGAAAACGTTCATGGGACGTTTCAGCAATTTCAGATCCAGATTCCTCTAGATATGCGGCTAAATTCGAGATGTGGCAACGCGCGGGGGCTCCTGTCAGTTTATCCATCGTCGGGTTCGCGCCACCGAAACCGGTCTCGTACACGTGAGTTGGTCTGGTATACGCGGTGACGTCATCGCCAAACACGACTCGAAGGGTGGCCGGCTGCCGGCAGGTTTCGAGGGGTACTGGAGGTGCGGCGTTGCCGGACATATAAAAACTTCCGAAAGTATTGGAAATTAGCAACATTAAAAATCGTAAAATTAGTTGGTAAGGGAAAAAAGGGTACAATTACCATATTATGGCATTTTATTTAATAGCGCATGAAGGTAATGTAACACTTAAACTACTTATACCTATCCTGTCAGAAAATGACATCTAGATGGGTGGTATAAATGTATAAATTTCCGATCCACAATCCTGATCTAATTAATGACAAACTAAAATTAATATTGCATCATAGATGGACAACTAAAATAAATCTTTTTTTTTATTTTCATTTTTGATACAACGCTAAAGCTAGAAATGGATTTAAATTCACCTCGGGATTGAGAGAAGACACGTGTGGGTGGGCGGCTGGATTGAGGGTGGTGCTCGTCGACATGCAGCGAAACAACGACCGCAAGCGCGCACTCGCTCGATGATAAACAATGCGCAACGTTGCCGTACGTACTAAAAAATCATAATATTCAAAGATTCAAAAAAGTGTATTGGGACCTGGCCTGTATCTAACTACTACACAGGGTGAGTCGGGAGGAGCGCACCAAACTCTAGGAGTATATTATACACGTGAAAATAATGTAAAAAACTTTAACAAAGTATGCCATATGTTCAAGGCTCAAAGGCATTTGATAAATCTGACGTTTTGATGAACTGTCAGTGTATAGTGAACAGTAACTGAACGTTTAATTTCGAATTTATGTGATTGTTATTGTTGCAAAATGCCAGATACCTACTTATTCTAATTTGGAATATGCAAATATGGTGTTTGTTTATGGTTTCTGTAATGGAAATGCTACAGCTGCTGCTGAAGAATATCGTCAACGTTTTCCACACCGAAGACATCCTGATAAAAACGTATTTATTAGAGTTTTCAACAAATTGTGCGAGACTGGTAAGCTTCCCAGTGCTTTTATAACATCTGAACGCGCTACTCGACAAGGTTTTGTAGAAGTAGAAAATATTCTGCATCTAGTAGAAGAAGATGCAGCTACTAGCTCACGGAGAATTGCCACTCAATTGGGAATTCCACAAAAAAGAGTGATAAACACACTCCACGAGCAAGGCTTATATTCTTATCACGTACAGAGAGTACAGCACCTACAAACACAGGATTACGCTAACTAAAATAATAATCATTGTGTTGTATCGAGTATACTCTTTACGGATGAAGCTACATTTACCCGTGATGGCATTAATAATACTCGCAACTTTCATGTATGGTCAGACGAAAATCCCCACGCAACAGTCGAAAGCAATTTTCAACATCGGTTTTCTGTAAACGTGTGGTGTGGTATGGTTGACAGTTATTTAATTGGCCCTTTCATTTTGGAGAATCGTCTCACAGGAGACATGTACCTCAATTTTTTACAAAATGAATTACAAGGCCTGCTAGAGGATGTTCCTGTAAATATTAGAATGCAGATGTACTATCAGCACGATGGAGATCCTGCACATGTCGCTCGTCAGGTCAAGCAACATTTGGACGAACGTTTTCCAGGGCGTTGGATTGGTCGTGGAGGTCCTATTAATTGGCCTTCCAAGATCTCCAGACCTCACAATGAAGTCTACAAAATAAAAGTGGACACACGGGATGCACTAATTAGACGAATTGAGAATACTGCAGCCCATATTAAAGAAGAAAGAAATGCAACAAACGCTCTTCGTAGACGAAGCAGAAAATGTTTAGAAGTCAATGGCGGTATGTTTGAATATTTATTGAAAGAACGCTATGATTAAGAGAAGTTTTATGTGTTAATTTGTTTATTTGTTAATATGCTATAACTTGAAAACAAATGAAAATCGGATAAGAACATATGAGTTTTTTTTACATTATTTTCACGTGTATATTATACTCCTAGAGTTTGGTGCGCTCCTCCCGACTCACCCTGTATATATATACCAGTGATTTTTCGAAACTAGAAAATAATACATATGTAGATGCCACTGATATCTTGGCAATAGGAGAAGATCATGTTTCTTAGCTACACGCAATATTAAAATTAATAGTTCAGAAGTGAAGAATGTTGTGTCAGATTTATCTACTCATTGATTAGTTTATACTGATGTTCCATTAAATGTTTTTAATTTCTAGTTATTCCAAAAACTGTGTCAGTTTGACAAAAGTTTGTTATTGCTTATTTAAAATATTAATGTATGTATATCAAAATAAAAGCATTTGTTCTTTATATAGGTACAGCAGATATATTTCTTACGAAAATAATCATTTATATTTCTGAATACCACTCTTTAAATTATGACTAGTCTTGTATCCTCTCCATCGTTCAATTCTTTAATAAAAAGTGGGGAATTTAATAGATTAAATCGGGATTAGACAAGAAAATATGACTTAAAAAGATATTATTTTATTCGTTTTTAAATACAATAATAGTAGTTTATGTTATAAGGACGAAAATACACTTTTCGTTCGTGTTTCATATATTATTTTTTATTCAAATTCGCTTATGGATAGATATTAAAAAAATATAGAAAATTAAATCCAAAATTATATTATTTTCAATTTTTCTTACAGTTGAGAAGGCTGTGATCGATAAGAATGATTAAGTACCTATATAGGTATGTTCTTGATAACAATTACTGTCATGTTAGTATATTTATGTCAAATTTATTTAATTATACTCGTATTTAGTTTGTCTCTTCATACAATTAAAAATTTTTCTATTCAAATTTGATGTACATATGAATTAAGGACTACTATTTTACAATAACAAAAAAATATCGATAGCAGTATTAAAAGGTAAATAAAAAATAAAACAGAATGTTAGATTGTAACGGTTTTAATCGAGCGTTAAACCTATAGTATAGGTTTTGTTCATCCATAAAGTATTTTTTTACGTACACTTGCTAAAAAGTTTTCATGCATTCAGCTTCTACCCTGTATCACCGTACATATTAACACAACACACATTTATATTATCCAGTTCTCAGTAGTTTGAAATTACAGGATTTTATACTTAATGTTTACAAGATTTAAAATATGTCCAACACAAATAGGCATAAGTAAACTCGTTTTATGATCCCTTCTTGTGCAAATTGTAATATTTATGCTAAAATTTACCTTTAATGTCCCTCCTTGTTGTGGTAAATGTTCACAATAATCTTTACAATACGACACATTTCGTTAACTGGGACATGATGTAATTGTCGTGAGCATTCTAAATAATTTTCACAAATACTAGACATCAATCCTTGTGGTAAATAATCACCATGCTTTTTACAAACAGCATATTTCGTTAACTGGGACTGTTTTACTTTTGCGGCCTAGGCCTTAAGGTACTTTTTAGCAGTTCATTTGTAGTACATTTGAAAGTTCTCCTTTTTTGGCTTTTATCTCTGCTTTTATGAAATTAAAAAAATCTATAGACATTAACCACCTTTAAGAAATTTTAGCATTTATTAACATGTATAAAATTCCTCAGCTGAATTTTCGATTATGTATATATACAGAAGGTTGATCTGATCAAGCATTAAAAAATTAGTACTACCATTGGCACTATCGACAAAAAATGGTGACATGGTCTTAGTATTTTTAAAACAATATTAGACAATAACTTCCCGCCTATTGATATTTTGTTGAGAGCATATCGTACATCGTCTGTACCTTTCACTCCCCTTTCAATCCAAATACAGCATCCCTGTGACAAACTCCCAATTTCGTCTGCAACTTTCCCGCCCATATCCAGACAAATTCCCGAAAATACTTCCGATCCGCTAATTGCAGTCGAAGCGCATAGGAAGATTCCTTCCACTCTCCCTCCGTGTCTACGTCGTTAAGCGGTCTGCACCCTGCATCACCCCAAAGACGAGGGGCGCACAAGCAAGAGTGAAACGACCGAGAACCGAGAAAAGTCCGAAAAGTAACAAGCCCGAAGCACAACAAGCCAATTAAATAGTAAATTGTCACACGCTCGATGCTCAATTTGATTTTATCTTGTCCCCCTTCCACTCAACGTGGTGACAGGAACGGTGTTCGGGGTCTTGGCCACAACGCCTGAGGTGACAATCTCAATTTGGAATGTTCATTACCGGAGTTTTTTTGATTTCAATTTACAGGGTCTTCTACAACACCACCCGTATGCCCCAAGTATTATTGAAGATTCTGTTCTATTTAATGAACTTTTTATAACAACAAACTATATTTGTACAAATTAGCAGCCTTGGCTTTATAATAATAATAATTATTATTATTCTATTAAGGAACTGTAAAAAGGGCTATGTCTAATGTACTAAACATGTAGACCATTAATTATAGTTCAGCCAGATTCTACTATTTTAAAAAAATAGTTTGCCTATAAATAACAAAAAATTAATTAAATTGTTCGTTATTTCAGTGTATAATTCTAAAAAAAATTGCTTATGTTTGCTTCTAACATACTAAAATTTTAAATAGGCACCTTTTTGACGCTTATAAGAATATATTAGAATGTAAGTGGTACTAAAAGCTTAATAGAATACGAAAAAGCTACAACTCCGCTCTGAAGTTAGGATAGGATAAAGTTCAAGTCCAAAATCCAACTTGTAGCCTTGCCATAAATTTCGTAAAATAATCGTGATGATTCTTATTGGGAATTTGTTCGAAACATTATACATAAACCCTATAACTTATAACATCAGCTGTGTGAGAAAGAAATAAAACAAAATTTCAACCTTTGGGCAGATAAGATTAAGAAACAGCTGTTGCTGTTTGGTTTCGATTCGAAATCATATTAAAAACATTTAAGAGCGCATGAACTTGACCTATTTATTTAATAAAAGACGTCAAAATCCGGTAAACATTGCAAAATGTATCTAATGGTCTATTTTTTATGTGTCTCAATAGGAAAAAAATTCGAATTTTTATTTCAAAATTTGTATTTGCCCTTTACGTTAGTTTATACCAGTGGTCGCCAACCTGTCGATCGCGAGCTACTGGTAGCTCGCGGAGGCAATTCTGGTAGCTCTCACAACGATTTTAATTTAAAAAATACAAACGACAAAAATCAGAGAAGCTTCCGAAAATTCCACAAAAAAATCTAATTGTCATAATATTAAACATAAACAGCGGCAACGTTGCGGTGAGCGATCTGCCGCTGACGCCATCAAGCTAGAATCGGCTAGAACCGACCAGCCGGACCAGCGCGTTAGTGTTCGAGAACGATTAGGATTGCTTTGAACGGGATAAATACGCACGGCGCGGCGACATTGCGCTTAGTTTAAAACTGAACGCGTAACCAACGTCCAGCGGTTGGGTTAGTAGAGAACAACAAAAAATAATATTATGGCAAGCAGTTGTAAGAAGGTAAAGACATACCACTTTCATTCGGAATGGGAAGAACAATACTTTTTTACAGAAAAAGATAAAAATGTGTGTTTGTTATGTAATACTTCGGTATCTGTTGCTAAAAAAGGAAATATTGAGATACATCATAAAACTGTACATTCTAATTTTGAAAAATCATTCCCACTACATTCTGCCGCCAGAAAGGAGAAACTGAACAGTTAAAAAAGCAGTTAATTGGACAACAATCAATATTTTTAAGAACAGTCGACAAAAATAAGGCTGCAACTGAAGCATCGTACCGTGTGTCCCAGATAATTGCACAAAAAAAGAAACCTTATGAAGACGGGGAAATGATAAAACAGGCGTTTTTAGAAGCTACTGATTCGTTATTTGCCAACTTTAGAAATAAAGACGAGATAGTTTCAGCTATAAAATCTATGTAACTTTCTGCTAATACAGTGATGAGACGTGTAGAAGTAATGAGCAATATTTTTTTTACAGTTAAGAACTGACTTAGATAACTGTGTTTATTTTTCACTTCAACTGGATGAATCAACAGATGTCGTTGACACTGCCCAGATGGCCGTGTTCGTCAGGATGGTTTTTAGTGAGTTTACGATTAAAGAAGATCTTCTGAAGTTTATTTCACTGAAAGAACACACTACTGGACAGGAGTTGTTTTCTAATTTAAAAAATATTATTTCTTCCGAGATAAATTCAATATCGAAAATGGTAGGCTTGACAACCGGATGGCGCTCCAGCTATGGTGGGTTGTGATAAGGGTCTGGTGACGTTATGTCGTAAAGATGAAACTTTTCCGCAATTTATCTGTTACCACTGCATTATCCATCAGCAAGCATTATGTGGAAATTTCCTGAAACTAAACAACGTTATGAAACTGGTGGTAAAAATTGTAAACAAGATTAGGGCTCAAGCGTTACAAAGAAGATTATTCAAAACCTTGGCCGATGAAGTTGAATGTCAATACGGGGACCTACTCCTTCACTCTGAAGTCCGATGGTTAAGTAGAGGACGGGTGCTGAAACGTTTTAATGATGTCCTATCTGGCATAGTTCAATTTTTCAAACAACGCGATGAACCGACTCCGGAACTAGAAAATTCAATCTGGCTTAGAGATTTTGGTTTTCTCGTGAACATTACAGAAAAATTAAACGAACTTGCAGCTTCAGGGGAGAGACAAAGAACTAGCGGAAATGATTTCTGATATAAAAGCATTTATCAAAAAGCTGGAGTTTTGGGATTAAAACCTAAATAACAGCGATACCAAGCATTTTCCTATTCTTTCAGAAAAAATATCTCAAAATCCATTAGAACCCTATGACAGCAAATATCATGTAGAAATAGTTTCTACCCTGAAGAATAACTTCAAAAATCGTTTTAAGGGTTTCAACGAAATGGCTTTAGTAGCGCAGTTTGTTGTTTCGTCCTTTATGGAAATTGATATCCAACAGTTTGCAACTTGTGTTATGCAGAACTTTGGCGAAGACATCGCTGCAACAGAAATGGAAGTAATTGAGTTTCAAAATGATTTAGCCTTAAAATCGTTAGTCTCAAGTACCAAATGTATCTGGCCTATTGTAAGTAAAGACAAATATTCAGTTCTATGCCGTGTTGCCTTGAAAGTGAAAGCATTATTCAGTTCAACCTATTTGTGTGAATCTTCTTTTTCCAATATGAAGTTTATTAAGAACAAATATCGCAATCGACTTACAGATGAACATTTGGATAATTGTATTCGAATGGCTGTATCAAATTATACTGCAAACATTAAAAAAAATTATCGATGAGTCTGAGTGTCAGCCTTCTCATTGAACGTGCTTTTTTATTTTTCAATGTTTATGTTCATGATAGTGCGTAACTTTTTTGTTGTTATTATTAACTATTTTTAAATCTTACGTGACATGCCGTTGTGGCTGGATAAAAGTTTGTGTTTATTTTTCAAACACCTTCGTTTGGTAGGTAGGAATGTAGCTATGAACAAGTACGTACTAGTAATATTAGTCATTTTGTTATTAGTTTATTATTAGTACCTATGTATTATGTATTACCAGTTAAATAGTAAAATAAATACATATAATGATAAATTAACTGTGGATTATTACATTTACGTTGCGTTATGTGGCTTCCGTGTGGGTAGCTCGCTGTTTATTCCAAAATTAACAAAGTAGCTCAACACATTGAGAGGTTGGCGACCACTGGTTTATACAATTGTTTTATAAAATTTGTGTAAAAAATAAATATTGGTACTTATATCATTTTCATACTTTCTTAATTTATTAACACCCAGTACATGTGATTTAAAATTTTCCCATTTTCCCAACAATCAGAACTTTTTATAAAGAATAACTTTTCAAACATAATTGCCGTTACTGGGATAACAGTAACCTACATTTATTCCGTGAGTATCAAACCCAACACCATGAAATAATAAATGTCTGGCGTGGCATATTAGATAACCATATTGTAGGACCACTTTTCATTCCTGGAAATTTAAGGGGAAGTGTACCTAAACATGCTTGAAGATGAAATTGACCTCTCTTATAACAGAAATATTAGAAAATGACCCAGCAAGATGGAGCACCTCCGCACTATGTTGATGCTGTAAGAGAATTTTTAAATAACCGGTACCCTGGACAGTGGATTGGAAGGAGAGGCCCAATTGAATGGTCACTGCAAGGTCACCGGATTTATCGCCTCTGAACTATTTTCTTTGGGGACACTTGAAAAATAAATGTTCTGCTACGAAGCCTAATTCCATAGAAGATCTTCGCCAACAGATAATAGCTAAGTGCAGGAAAATAACACCTGAAATTCTACAAAATGTTTGCAATAGATTTTAACAAAATTTGCATTATTGTATGGAAGCAAATGAGTCACATTTTCAACACCTCTTAAATTAACGTTTTAATAAATCTTTAAAATATCAATTTTACAGTTATTTTTTTTTAGAAAATAGGTAAACCTAAAAAACTAACAAAATTGAAATGTAATTTCCCATAAAATGTGCCACTCTTAGTACTTTCCTTATCTAAATTTTAAGGGTTGTTCGCCCCATACTCGAGGGTCGAAACGTCGATGCAGAAATTAGAAAAAAATGTGTCCTGTTCCAAACAAAAATGTCCAAGCATTTATACTTCTAGGAGCGTAATTTTCACCCTCAAGAGGGCGCAAATATCGGAATTTGACGCAACAATATTGGCATTACTGAATTTCTTATAAAATTACCTTTTCAAAAATGTGCCACACTTAGTACTTTCCCTATCTAAATTTTAGGGGTTGTTCACCCTACTGTCCGAGGGTTGAAGTGTCAATGATGCAATTAGGAAAAAAATGTGTCCCCTTCCAAACAGAAATCGAGCATTTCTTTTTAAACCTGATCAAACCAAAAAAAGAGGGTGGATACTTTTCATTGGACCACATTGTACATCTATTATCGCGTCTGGCAATCGGTACTACATTTTTATCGATTCTCGATTCAACAAAACCCCTTCGGCCGTGCCATTGCCACACCGCCACATTTCCAACGCCGTTTCGCCCGCCACGTTGATCGATAAATGGCCGCAAAACCTCCCTTTTCGGCCTCTTTCCGTTACGCCAGCAGAAATCCGCTCGTCATTCCGCATTCATAGTCCCAGAACTCTTTTCGATGATACGCAAACAATACTGAAACACCGTTACTCAATGGGACTATTATTTATTTGCCGTTGAGATGACTGTTATCGTAGTAGTATATCTCGTGTTGTTATTGATATTAAGTCAAGGATACTTTAATTTACACGTGAGGTTTTAAAAAATTTGATTAAATTCGTTTCAGTGCAGTCAACAAAAACAATGCTTTCATATTCTATGGTTAAAAATTAAATGAATGTCAATAGACGACAACATACAGAATAATATTAAGAGTAAAAGTGGCGAAAGTGTATGGTATACAGGGTGTTTTCATTAAAGCTGGCTACCGGCCATATCTCGGAAACAACAGAGCAAAAGGCTTAGAGATGAAGCAAACATTTTGCAAAACACAACTTCCAACGCATTGGGATTACTATAAACAATTAAGAAACTACACAACTACAGTTATAAAAGCAGAAAAAAGGGCTTAATTAAATTTTAAATTTCAAACTTAATTAAGGAAAAATGGTTATATCGAGACAAAAAGAAAATTGACTTACCTCCAAACCTAAAAGATGCTAATGCCATTAACAATTTTTTTACTTCAAACATTAATAACTCTGCTATACAAATAGATTTAAACATTTTAAACTTAAAAATTTTTAAGAAAATATTACTGAAGATTTTTATTTTAATGATGTTTCTGAAGATGTTGTCAATAATATTATCTACAACATCAAAGGGATGATATTAAAAAATTAGTCAAAAACAAAATTTTTCAGAGGTATCCATGTCTCCGAAAAGGGGGGCCGTAGGAAAAATATTTATAGGAACTTGTCATGTAATTTTTAAGTGTTCTATCTAAATAGTTGGGAAATGATGATTTGATATTGATATTTTGTCTGATGATGGGTTTTGTAAAGTTATAGATGTGAAAAACACAAGAAAGTAATAGTGATGTTGACAGTGACAAAAAAAATAAAGAAAGACAAATTGAAACTAATGAGATATAGCAACAGAGGTTAAAAAAGTGACGAAAGATAAATTAAAGCTTCCTATAGTCTATTTTTAATATTTTTACAGAATAATCTAAATATTTCCTAAAATTGTAATAAATGTACCTGACCTATTACAAGTTTTGGGTCTTTTATTGGTCCTTTATAAACATAAGCTGTACAGAATAATAGAAAAAGGTTTGGACAGGCCAAAAGCCCTGTGTATTAAAGATTACATAGCCGTATCTTAAGATTATTTTCAATAAGTACCTATTTGCCAATTTTGTTTTATTTTAATTCCAAGAATTTCTTACAGTAATCGAATTATAAGTAGTTAAATACCTTCCCAACAAATTTCACCGAAAATGCGATTATAGGTTTTCCATTTAGTAAGGAGGTCCAAGTTATGTATTCTTGACGGTTTACTAAATGTCGTTTAGTTGCAACTTGAAAGGTGCAGTGTGGATTCTAGTGTGATCATGGAAAATTTGGAAGGGCCGCGTAAACGACAAAAAATCGGTCCTTTAACAGTTAATGAAAAAACATTAATATTTAATTGTTTTAAATCATTTACAGACAAACATTTATGTAAAAGTGTTGATGACACAGTGGAATTAGTTAGTAGTACGCTTGGTGTTGGTAAATCTACGATTTACAGAGTTGTTAAAGAAGAGAAATGTGGCGAGTTTCAAACAGCACGTAAAGCTCCAGGAAAACCAAAATTTCAATTAGAAAATCTTTTGAAAGAAAGACTTCGAAGGAAAGTGCATGCGTTCTTCTTTAGAAAAGAATTTCCGACAGTAGACAAAGTTCTTGCCACGGTTCGAGATGATAAGGATTACCCTGAAATGAGTCGAAGCACACTATGGAAACTTTTAAAAGAAATAGGTTTTCTATGGAAAAAGCATTCCAGAAAGTCTATTTTAATAGAAAGAAGCGATATTGTAGTATGGAGAAGAAATTACCTAAGGACTATAAAAGAAATGAGAAACCAAAGAAGAAATATATTTTATTTAGATGAAACATGGATCAACGAGGGACATAAACCAAATAAATTTTGGCAAGATGAAACTGTTACAAGTCGAAGACAGGCTTTTTTAAATAATTTATCTACTGGTTTAAATCCACCATCAGGAAAGGGGCGCAGACTAATAATAGTACACGGTAGTTCAAACGGTTTTGTTAAAGGTGGTTTATTGACTTTTGAATCTACTCGTACCGGTGACTACCATGATGACATGAATGCTGATGTCTTTAAAGAGTGGTTCGAACAAATTATAGATCTTCTTTTTCAGAACTGTATAATAGTAATGGATAATGCAAGTTATCACTCGAGACTTAAAGAGAAATTCAAAAAATATGAAATTGATGAAATTGCAAAAAAATCGTGGGATGACGGTGGTTAGATCACCACCATATCATTGCGAAGTAAACCCGATTAAACTGATATGGGCACAGATAAAGGGAGAAGTTTCAAGAAAAAATAATTCTTTTAAAATGAGTGATGTTAAACAGTTGTTTTTGGAGGCTGTAAATAATGTGAAGCCTGAAAACTGGGAAAAGGCAGTAAATCATACGATTAAAGAAGAAGAGAAAATGTGGAAGTTGGACAATATTACTGATGAAATGATCGAGCCACTTATTGTAAATATTGGTTGCGACAGTTCATCTTCTGATTTCGATTCTGATTTGGATTTGTAGGTAAGAAGTAGTTTTTATATTAAATTATTATTTATGAACGTAACGTTGTTTAAAAGTCAAAGTTTAAACCCTTATACCTACATAACCCGTTTGACACAATGTTCTTAACATACCTTGTGGAAAAATAAAACATTTTAGAAAAAATTGCACTTTTTTACCTTCAGCTGTTTAGAAGTTATAAGCAGGTTAATTAGGTGAAAATATAAGTGTATACTCGAGGAATAACTTCAACAAATATTTTAACTGTCTACTAAAAGAAGTGATACGCCTATGGATTACGAACGCTTTATTATTTTAATACTCTCTCATACATAAAAATAGACTATAAAAGACAGAAACTATTGTCAGGCTTTTTATTATCCTTAGAATTTTATTTTACTTAGTTTTTGTCATAATAAAGAATAATGTTAGGAAATATAATTTTCAAATGAAGTTAAAGAAAGTGGATCTATCCCTACACAAGGTGTGGATAACATTTTTTCTTTTGCTACATTTTAATTTTGTGAATGCAGTACACACTTTTAATAAGATTTTTTTGCTGCTTAATTTTTTCTATATATTACTGAAAGGAATAAAACAACATAATGTACCAGGTACCAGCACCTTTTAAAGGGTTAAAAAGGAGTTGTCTTCTGATTAGGGTTGCCACCTGTCCTTTTTTGAAGCAAAATGTCCTTGTGACTTTTTAAAGCTTAAAATGTCCTTTTTACATCACATATTTTTGGAAAGGACATGGTTTGGACAAAAATAACTTTTTTTTTTAGTAGAAGGATGAGGACTTTTTATGTACCAGAGCCCCTGCCAACATCGTAGTCCTTTGTCCACTTTTCAAAAAGGTGGTAACCCTACTTCTGATCCTTCTTCTGGAAGGTTGCCCGTTTATTCACAGTGAAATAGGTTTAGAATAGGATTTACAATGTATTATTATTACAATTATACGAAAAATCAAAATCCTCGACTAAGTACTTACCAGAAGTGTTCAATTCCGGCGCCACCAGTTCGTTCAGATCCGGTTCCTCGCCGTACCAGAAGATCCACAGCTCCTTGGAGGCGGCCAAACTCAAGGGTGGCGGTTGCGCGGGCGGCGGCGGTCCCAGATCGAACATGTCGGCCGCACGCGGCGTCGACACTCGCCTCCATACGCACAAGATGTCGGCGGCGAGGCAGCGCGCGTAACTCCTCAGTACCGGATCCTCGAGCGGTTCGGTACCGCCCCCGCCGCCGTGGTGGCCGACGCCGCCGCCTCCACCGCCGCCGCCGTTCCTGTCCGTCTCGCTCCATACCAGCCTACGCCATTTGATACCGGAGAGCTCAGTCTGAAATAGAAATGCAACAAAGGTTAATTATTCATTCTCGGTTAGTACTAGTAATAAAAGATCAGAAGTAGTGTAGTTGGAGCCGTTTTGGTACTTTTAGTCTAAGAGCCGACAGTAAACAAGTAATTTTAAAAACCAACTTCAAAATCGTGCAGATGCCATCACCATATCTTAACAAAATTTATGAGACCACCCCTGTAGTACCCCCTTACTATCAAAAAAGAATCATAGAAATCGGACAAGGTGGTAAATAATTATCGCTAAACATACATAAAAAATGAAGAATTTAAGGATTTTCTCGTGGAACCAATTATTAGATTTTGATCAAATTTATATAAGACCACTCCTGAGGTACCCCTTTACTAACAGAAAAAGAATCATCGAAATCGCATACCGTGTTACAGAATTATCGCTAAACATATAAAAAAAAAATACTAACGAATTGAGAACCTCCTCCTTTTTTGAAGTTTGTTCAAAATCCAAGAATATTTTATGGCGAATTGAAGAAAATGAGTAATTGCTAAAAAAAAAAAAATAGATACATACTAAAAAAAAAATGAACGTAACGACCAAAATTTACAAAGATAGCACGGAAAAAAATGTGACTAGAAAATTTTACTACAATGTTGTAGTAGTAGACTTGTAGAAAAATACTCAACAATTTGTAGAAAATTTTACTACAATTTATAGGTAAAAACTATTCATTATTGTAGCAATTGAATTGTCGAATAAAATGCTACAACAATAGGAAAGAATTCCACAATGTTTAGTATATTTTACTATTGTTTGTAAAAGTAGAAATTTATTACAATTATCGTAATTACTACTACTAACTTCTGAAAAAATTTGTACAAATATTAATAATTATCTCTACAAAAAATAGTAATTTTCTCTACAAAAAATAGTAATAATTTACATCCCTTCTTATGAAAAATATTCAATTTTGTTCAAAAATATTCTATAATATTGTAGAAATTCTAAGTCATGTGAACAAAACAGAATTCTGCTATTGGCCAACGTTTTCTGACGTCGATCATAAATGGCCAGACAGCAGTAGCCGTTCGCCATGTTCACATAACAAATCATGGACATATACGAGTACCTATAACACATTATTATATTATAAGCACCGATGCGTTTGAGAAAATTTTAATAATAAATTCTATTGGTGGTAAGTACATTTATTATTGTTTCTGAATAATTTACCTTTAGATAACTAATTTAAATAACCTTAGTAGATTATTTAAAAAAAAATAGTTGTGCCTAACGATCGAATGTTGTGCCAAGTTCAATGTTGTTTTTGTGTCTTAATTGTGACATACCTATTTTCTCATTTTTGTTAGTTATCTGACTTAGTCATTTAATATCCAAATCAGTGTAAAGGTGATAAATATCCCCGTTTTAAGGGTATGAACAGTTCAATTGTTATTAATTTTTATTTCTTATTTTTTAGGTGCAGAAAAGCCAACTGAGACTGAGGGTGCTATTATTACTGTTATTTATTACATAATGTAATTAAGACTTTGTATTTTTTATATTAAAACAATAAATTGATTATTTTATTAAGGAACATTTTTTTCTAGGTTATAATTATAATAATTATAGAATACTACTACAAGTTTTATTAAAAATTACTACAATTTGTATGAATTTTTACTATTTATTGTGTAAAATTTTCGTATTTATTTTCATAAAACGCAATACATTTTTAATATAAATTCATAAAATGAATAGCAAAAATTAGAACAATTTGTAGAACAATTCTTAAGATGCATTTGGATATTTTTACTAAATATTGTAGATAATAACTCTACAATACATTCTCTACAAATATTTGGAAATTTTTACTACAAATTGTCCCTGTCCCTATTTGTACTATTTATTGTAGAGAAAAAATCTACAATTGTAGAAATTTGTTCTACAATTTTTTTTCCGTGAGGCGAATTGACGGACAATCCGCGTCTTAGTGATTGTTAAACACCAGACTAACCATGGTTTGCTCTGGTTTTACGCAGACGTCAAAATAACAAACTTCCGTGCTACAAATTTGAAGTGAATGTAATCAAAAGCAACCTTAAATTATTAAAGAGTCTATCACCAATATGAAATCACCAATTACGTCAAAATAGAAGCTCTCTTCGTAAAACTTGAGAAAATAGGACAGGAAACGGCAAAGTCCCTAAGACCAATAAGTCTTATGTCCTTTGTACTTAAGACTTTGGAAAAACTTCTGGATAGGCATAGCCAATATACCAAGACCAATACGCCTATAGTGCAGGGAAATCAACTGAAACAGCTCTCCATCAATTAATAAAAGGGGTGGAGAACACACTGGAAAACAAGGAGATAATGCTGGAAACATTCTTGGATATCGAGGGTGCATTTGACAATACCTCCGTTGAATCGATCATTAGATCTCTCAAACACAGAAGAATCGAGGACACGTGCGTGTCCTGGATCGACTCTATATTAGGGAGAGAACTATACACACAACCCTTATGGGAGATAATAACGGCACGGGTAGCGAGAGGATGTCCGCAGGGTGGAGTGCTGTCTCCACTCCTGTGGAACCTTATAGTGGACGAGTTGCTTAGGACTCTCAAAGATAAGGGACATAGAACCCTGGGATATGCCGATGATATAGTGATCATGGCACAGGGAAAATACAACACTATAGTAAGAGATCGAATGCAAGAGGCTCTAAATATAGTAACAAAATGGACAGAGGCGGAAGGACTAAACATTAGCCCAAACAAATCTGACATAATTGCATTCACCTGCAGGAGGAAATTGGAGGGACTAGAGCCTGTAAACCTAAGAGGTGCAAGCATCCAGCTTAAGGGGTAGGAAAAATATCTCGGAGTTATGATTGACTCGAGACTTACCTGGAACCAGCATCTAGAAAAACCACAAGGAAAGCGGTAACCTCGTAAAACAGAGTAAAACTATTTTGGGTGCCAGGTCACCAAGGGATCGAAGGCAACGAAAAGGCTGACGATCTTGCAAAAAGAGGGTCAGAAGAAATACCGGAATCAGACACAAACCCAGGAGTACCAAAAAGTACAGTCCGGGGTTTCATAAACGAGAGGATTCAAGAACAACATATTAACTATTGGGGAAGCACCCCAAAACAGGCACATGGAAAAGCTTTCATAGGCAGACCATGTCACAAAAGAACTGGAGAACTACTCTTTATGAATAGGAACCAGTTGAAAGAGATAACAAGGTTCATGACCGGGCACGCCCCAGTAAAGGGACACTCGAACAAAATTGGCATGTACAATGGGAAACTCATGTGCCGACTGTCACAAGAAACCAGAAACAGCTAAACACATACTGTGCGAATGCGAAGCTCTAGATCGTAAAAGATAGGCACTTTTTGGACAACTTCAGGTTGATCCAACCACGTATAGAACCCACTCACCCAAGGATCTGTACAAACTTGTACAAGGTACAAAGGTGACAGAGTGGATGATATTAACTAACATGGAGTAAAACACAAGCCAATAGGCTTCATATACTGACATTATCTTAATATTTGTTTTGCAATTTAAATAATACGGTAACCATTTTTTTTTTCTATAAACAAAGCCGATAATACCAAGGCCGCCGACAGGGTGGGAGAAAGGCAAATAGGGTCCCTCCCGGAAATTTCTAAGTTCCCAAAAAAATTATACAATAGCAACTTCTGTCAAACAATTATTAGGGCATAAGCTTAACTGATAATAATAGATTGTATCGAGTGTTCACAGTCAATACTAGATAAGACGGCAAAAATAAAAAAAATTACTTTTATATACCGGGTGTTCAAATTAAAGTGTTACAGTTAAATGCAGCCTTTTATAAAAAACGTTTTAGATGAAAGTTTCATAGTTTTTTGGGGAAAATATTTTGGTTAAAAACTTTTTTCGCACAGAAAAAATTTCAAGTAGGTGTTACACAATAAGTAGAAGTCCTTTAAAACGTTCTTATTTTTTTATGAACTTTAAGAAAATGTAAAAAATGGGGTTCCAATTTGAAACAAAAAAGTCCACCTCGATATGGCCATATTATGGTCAGTTATAAAAAAATGAATTTAGCCAAAATGTTTCCCCCAAAATACTATAAAACTTTTGTCTAAAACTTTTTTATAAAATGCATATTTTCGGCGGTATTTAACTGTAATACTTTAATTTGAACACCCGGTAGGTATCATCAAACAGTTTTTAGTGCTCTTTCTGTTAATATACTACATTTTGTTAAATTTCGTATCTAAGTATTGTTAATTGATATATGAGGAATGATCAATTTTTTTCGAAACTCTTTATTAATTAATAGAGCGAAATTTTGATAATTTTATATCATATTGTCTTTATTTCAGTACACGTCACAATTTAGAAAAAAATAAAGCAATCCGTTTAATCGGTATAAAGCAATATGTACTCTAAACTAACGCAGGCAAACCATCAAAAGCATTTATTTCGTAATTAAAAAAACAAAAACAAAATACTTAAACGGCAATATCTTCATAACTAAAATGTTTTTCGCTCTGGATCTTCGGTATCTAATCCCTTGAAACGGTAAATTCGGCAGCATTTGATAACCACGCTTAAGCTCATTATATTCCGTATCATATCGTATTACGCGATAGCGTCTATAAATCCCTATATTTCTTTAATTTGTTTTAAAGAATTCACAATTTTGCATTCTTGCCCCTCTTGGAAAAAGTTCTGGCGGCGGTCATGGATAATACTGTGGAAATGAATTAGGTATATTTTTTATGGGGAAAATTGAAAAATCTTTGTCTGCTTTACTTATTGTTCGTCCCCCGTAACTCTGTAAACATAGTCGGTCATTAACGCCTGTTCAAACAGCGCTATCGTCAAACCTCAAACCATCCTCAAATCGACCAAACGAGAGTAAAGGATTGAGAGAAAAAAAAATAAACGATTTAAACTATTCGAAACGCCGGGCTTGCTACGACTTTATCGCCGGTTCTTTTTCTTTGTGTGTGTCTCTCCGCTATTGCCACCTCTGCGACCGCTAATACGGCAATTCGTATGCCGCTTTTCCGTTCGAAATATCTCTCCTCGGTACAACAACCAGTTGAAAGTTTTGTAATTAAAAACCCCGTCGTCGACGAACGCTAGAACGGACGAAAATTCGTATTTTAGAGAAGGAAATTTAAATGAAATTACTGTACATTTGCAACGAGCGATTTTTAAAAATGTATTCTATTCTCGAGTAAATTTTATCAATTTCTTAAAACTCGAGCAATTTTTTACAATTCATTAACTCTCCAGCAATTTTAAATAGTTGTTGACTCTCGATCAATTTTTAACAAGTCGTCAACTCTCGAGTATTTTTTGTATTTCCTTAACTCTCGAGTAATTTCTGGCAAGTGATTCTCAAATAAATTTGAGAATTCACCAACTATCGAATATTGTTTCTGTAATTAGTCAACAATCTAGCCATTTTTAACAACGTGTTGACTACTCGGTTGATTCTCGAGTAAATTTCTCAATTCTCGAACATTTTTTCACAATTGCTTAACTCTCGAGCAATCCGTATTTGAGAGAAAGAAATTAAAGAAAAACTGAAAATTACTGTTCTTCCTACTTTAACAACGAACGATTTTTAACGAATTCTTAAATTTCATGCAATTTTTAATAATTTGGTTTACTCTCAAATAAACTTCATTCATTTATTCTTAAGAAATTTTAAAAATTCAATAACTCTCGAATAAATTTTATCAATTAGTTAACTAGCTAACATTTTTCACAATTTCCTAACTCTCAAGAAATAGGTATTTGTAAGAAGAAAATAAAAAGAAATTAATTAAAATTAATGTTCTTCCTACTTTGAAATTTTAAAAAATGTGCCTACTTTCATATACATTTCAAACTCCCGAATATTTGTTGTAGATCCTTAACTCTCGAGTAAATTTAATCGATTTAACTTTCTAGAAATTTTAAATAGTGTTGACTCACGATCAATTTTTAACAAGTCGTCAACTCTCGAGTATTTTTTGTATTTCCTTAACTCTCGAGTAATTTCTGGCAAGTGATTCTCAAATAAATTTGAGAATTCACCAACTATCGAATATTGTTTCTGTAATTAGTCAACAATCTAGCCATTTTTAACAACGTGTTGACTACTCGGTTGATTCTCGAGTAAATTTCTCAATTCTCGAACATTTTTTCACAATTGCTTAACTCTCGAGCAATCCGTATTTGAGAGAAAGAAATTAAAGAAAAACTGAAAATTACTGTTCTTCCTACTTTAACAACGAACGATTTTTAACGAATTCTTAAATTTCATGCAATTTTTAATAATTTGGTTTACTCTCAAATAAACTTCATTCATTTATTCTTAAGAAATTTTAAAAATTCAATAACTCTCGAATAAATTTTATCAATTAGTTAACTAGCTAACATTTTTCACAATTTCCTAACTCTCAAGAAATAGGTATTTGTAAGAAGAAAATAAAAAGAAATTAATTAAAATTAATGTTCTTCCTACTTTGAAATTTTAAAAAATGTGCCTACTTTCATATACATTTCAAACTCCCGAATATTTGTTGTAGATCCTTAACTCTCGAGTAAATTTAATCGATTTAACTTTCTAGAAATTTTAAATAGTGTTGACTCACGATCAATTTTTAACAAGTCGTCAACTCTCGAGTATTTTTTGTATTTCCTTAACTCTCGAGTAATTTCTGGCAAGTGATTCTCAAATAAATTTGAGAATTCACCAACTATCGAATATTGTTTTTGTAATTATTCAACAATCGAGCAATTTTTAACAATGTGTTGACTCCTCGGTTGATTCTCGAGTAAATTTCTCAATTCTCGAACATTTTTTCACAATTGCTTAACTCTCGAGCAATCCGTATTTGAGAGAAAGAAATGAAAGAAAAACTGAAAATTACTGTTCTTCCTACTTTAAGAGCATACACCAAAAATGTTGATTACCTCTCATGTCGTTAATAATATATGCATGGATATAGTATTTTACTAGTAGATGTTAAAATTAATACTTGAGACTGCTACAAAGAGAAAATATAAATATTCGGCATAATATGGGTTTAAAAGATTTTTTTTTGTTCTAATATGTTTTGTCTCATTGTAGCAGTTTTCTATGCACAAATGCCTAAATAAATGTTAAACAAAGTTTTTTTAAAATTATCAACCAATTTTAAATGAGAAGGAATCCCCCCAAAATTACATATACCCCTGGAAAAAGCGCTGCGCAACGAAAGTCGATCTTCTACTCATACTCGCGGTGTAAATTGGCAACATCGGATATTGCAGAAGCTTGCGTAACTTCGGAAAGAAGGACGATCCTACAGTATCTACGTATTTTATTTATTTTACGGCAGGCTTTGTCTTTTGTTTGGATTGTAATATTGTTAGTGCCGTTGTTATGTTGAAGCAATTTATAAAATTAATAGTGTCAGACTTATAACATTTTTAGACTTTTTTCGATTTTTTACACATTTTAGTGTGAATTACATACGAATATTGAATGTTTTTATCGAAAAATTGAAAAATCGATAAATCGAAAAATTGAAAAATCGAAAAATCAAAAAATCGAACATCGAAAAATCAAAAAATTAAAAAAATATGACGACAAAAAGGAAAAACTCGAGTAAAAGGATGGAAGTGTCAAATCGATCTACTTTATGCAACCAGTTGCATGAAGTAGAACATTATGCAACTAATTACGAAAAGTTGATTATGTCACTAGTTACAAAATGAAAACAAATGCCCTTTTGGTTTTTAAATCGAAAAAAAGCAATGAATAGCAAGTGACATTTTACATTTAAAAATGTCAATGAAAATGTGGTAGAAACATTCATATAGTTGATTATCGGACTTATCAGGAAAGCATATTAGTGAGATGGTATCTGAAATTGGAAATATTTCATTTTGAATGTATTCTTCCAGAATTGTTAGATTCCAGAATACGCAAGGAACTTGAAATAAGAAAAATTTGTTTAAAAGAAGAAGAGAAGAATGTATGCAAATGAAACTGTGTTTTAATAAAATTTTAAATCGAATTTAATAAATTTTATTTCTGTCAATTGTGTCCCTAATATGTCAATAAAACTACCCAAGTACAACTTAAATAATAGCCCTTTGTTACTGAGAAAAATACGTTTTTCTACACCCACATGGATACTAGTTTATCTACGCACAGGCTACTAAACGAAAAAGTATGCTATTGCGTTCAACTGAACGAATATATTTCATATCCATTCTAGGTAGTGAGAACACTCCAAAAAATTAAATTCAGCAATCATAGTTCATATTTTGGTCAACCGACTACTAATATTTTTAAAATTTTAAATAAGTGGTAAACTAATTGTCAGTATATTTTTTAGTTATTGAGATTAAACATACATTAAAATGATATATTTTTGTGTAGAATCGAATTAATAATAATAGCATTTTTATTTCGTCTATAATTATAAATAATTTGTTAATTTAAATAAAACTATATGACGTCAATTTAATTACAAGTATTAAAGCAAAAATATTAAACGCATAGATCGTGGTGAGGTCACCGCTCTTACCTTTTATGCGTAAGGCCTACGTTCCAATATCGGATGGAGACAAATGAAATCAAATCTTTTTTCTTTTGTTTATTTTACTTTATAAATTAGTTAAAGTCAAATTATTTTTAAATTAGTTATTTTATCTTAATGACCTAAAATAATTTTTAATATTTGTAGATTTCCGTTAGTGGGTCGTGGAAAAAATCTACTGTGCAACTCGAATGGATTGTCCATAATATCCACTATTCTGCACAAACTACTATTGTAGTGTTTCGATGCTTTTAATTTGTTTTAAGGAGACTTTATTAGTATAAAAAATAATTTATAGCAAAATAATATAAATAAGGTATTAATTACAATAAGCACAAAGCTAACATTCATTCGACTGGCCTGACCAATACATTATTTAAATTTCACTTTTACCATTCTATACTTCTTGGTCTATAGAGCTTATCGGTCTCTTTTGTGTCGTCTCGTCGAGGACCCCTAAGAACACGTGACATCAAGTTACTTTTTTTTAATTATCTATCTTAATCTTAACGATAAAATTATGATTCTAACAGCACTATTATCACTAAAGATGTAGCTAGAAAAAATTAGGAACACTTTTTTTTGAATTAATACGTAATTTTTGTGATATTGGCGTGTGTAATTTAAAAATCGGTAAGACAAACTTATTTTTTCAAGCTCTAAGCGAGAAATTATACGTTGCCACATTATATCCTGTAAACTGAAACCAAAGATATGGATGCCTACAAACTAAATCATGAAGTGGTAGGAGGAGGGAAGATCCGAAATGAAACGTGATGATGTCATAGCTTACTGTATCCTCTTAACAACGAACGATTTTTAACGAATTCTTAAATTTCATGCAATTTTTAATAATTTGGTTTACTCTCAAATAAACTTCATTCATTTATTCTTAAGAAATTTTAAAAATTCAATAACTCTCGAATAAATTTTATCAATTAGTTAACTAGCTAACATTTTTCACAATTTCCTAACTCTCATGAAATCGGTATTTGTAAGAAGAAAATAAAAAGAAATGAATTAAAATTAATGTTCTTCCTACTTTGAAATTTTAAAAAATGTGCCTACTTTCATATACATTTCAAACTCCCGAATATTTGTTGTAGATCCTTAACTCTCGAGTAAATTTAATCGATTTAACTTTCTAGAAATTTTAAATAGTGTTGACTCACGATCAATTTTTAACAATGTGTTTACTCTCGAGTAAATTTAATTGATTTCTTTAACTCTTGAGAACTTTTTTCGAATGTCTTTAACTCTCAAGCAATTTTCAACAATTAGGCTCTCTAGTAAATTTCACCAGTTACTTAACTCTCTCGCATTTTTTATAATTTGTAAACTTTCGGGTATTTTTTTACATATTTAACTCTCGAGTAAATTTAATTGATTTCTAAACTCTCCAAAAATTTTAAATAGCGTTGACGCTCGATGAATATTTAACAACGTGTTTACATCTCTCTAGTAAATTTTGCAAATTTTTAAACTTTTGAGCATTTTTAAAAATTTATTAACTCTCTAGCAATTTTTAACAATGTGCTGACTCTCGCGTAAATTTAATAAATTTCTTAACCCTCGAGTATTTTTTTGGCAATTTTATGACTCTCGAATAATTTTTACAATATGTTGACTGTAGAATACACTTAATTCGCCAACATTTTTTTACAATTCCAATTTTAAATAGTGTTGACGCTCGAGCAATTTTTGACAATTTAATGACTCTCGAGTAAATTTTTTAACTCTGAAGCATTACTTTTATTATCGCTCAAACAATTTTCTAGGATTTTTTTATTTAACAATTTATTAAATCTCCGTTACTTAAATTTCGAAAAATCGTTAACACGTTTCCTGTCATGTTGGTCCTGTGGGACTAACATTTTTCAGATGCTTAAATCAGGTAATTGGACCAAATGTAGTTATTAAAGAAGAAATATTATATAGTTTTCAAAAAAATGAAACAAAACAGCAATATAATTTAAATAAAACAGCCTGGACAGTATTCAAAAAACACAACTTATTAACAAGATAATAATATAACCATACAATATTAGTTTAAGGCAAGTAAGTACAGATAAAATAATGTATTTAGAATTTTATTATGATAATTTTACCACTAGCAGTAACTTCGGGGGTAGGATTAGATTTTTATTATTATTCTATCAAATGAATGCCTTTCACTTTGTGTTATCGCTTCCTTTAAATATTTTTTAAATGTTATTTTGTTTTTAAGTAATTTTATATTTTTAGAAATAGTATTGTACATTTTAGTTCCATAGGAGTATGATTTTTGCGATATGGACTTTTTTACTAGTGGGTGGGTATGAAGTATTCGATACCTAGTATTATATTTTTTATGATCAGGGTACGATGCTTTATCATCACTAAAATAATATCTTATATAAGTATTATAATAAAATAGTTGTCGAATATCCAAAATATCTGTATTGTATAAATAATTAGAGGGGCATCTTGAGGGCTTTGACATACCAACGACACCATATTTTTAGGCTCTTAAAATATTATAAAACTATTCGAAAATTTTTGTTATTTTTAAAAAATACAGGATGCTTTGCTAGCTTCGAAGGAATCTAGCAGAGCACCTCGGTTTTTTAAAGCTTTTTCTAAAAACAACTACACCACATTTTTAGGCTCTTAAATATTATAAAACTTTACTAAAAAATTGCTATTTTTAAATAATACAGGGTGCTTTGTTGGAGCAAAGTCAGCAGATCACCTCGGTTTATTTTTTTCAGAAAACTAGTTATGCTACATTTTTAAGCTATTTTTAGGCTCTTAAAACAATATATAACTTTTCAAAAAAAATATATTTTTTTAAAGAATACAGAAGGTGCTTTGCTAGCTTCGAATTTACAGATTTATAATTTTATAGTAATTTTTACATATAAAACAAGAAATTTATTGAAAAAAAAGGCCGTTCTTACTGATTTTTATAACAACTTATACAAAAGAATTTTATTATGTCAAATAGGTCATTGTTTTAGGGTTACTACTGAAGTTATTAATGTTACTTTTAGGTGTAAATACCAATTACAAGGTAGTGTGCGTGTTAAAAATTCCATACCAGTTGATTATATTAAAATTGCAAAGTAAATATTCAAATCAAATCTAAATATCAGTCATATCATAATATCTACTCATACGCAGAGTCTTCAATAATATTTATATCTCACGTGACTAAATTTTTAAATCGCTTTACTTAGTAGTGTTCTACTTTATCGACTGAAACTGACAGGTGTAGTTCAACCGTAACGCTTAGCGCGCTAGTGTCGAGGTCAAGCAAACTTGTTACCAACTATTTACATGGAATCCGACCCCCTTGGGTAGCTTTATTTATTATTGACACGTACCCGTACTCATGTAATATATTTAAATACTCTAATTTGTGATCGTTATTGCCTAGTAGATTTATATTTGTATAGCCAATAAAAATATTGTATTTATGAGTATTTGTTTTTCTTTAAAATTGGAAGCATGCGATCGATAGCAAGCTGTTATAGATATATTTCTTAGTCCAATTTCCACTTTTAAAAAATGTATACCTTCTATTGTTATGATATGTGTAAAGGTAAGATTATTTTTTACATATATTATTGTAGGTACCATAATTCTGTACAAATCTTCACAAGCTCATGCAAACGTCTCGAGAATGATATCTTAATATAGAACGATTTAATATATCGATACACCTCTGTATCGCAAATATTCCTTATCAACAAACAAATACTATAACAATAAAAAAAAAAGAGTTCATTTTACATTCCAGGAATATACTTATCTGATTCTTGTAAATTTAGTTTATACAAACCATAAGAACGAGGCAACACCTTACATTTTTTTTTGCAAACAATCGATAAGATCACGCCTTAAAACCTCCTAATCCAACCCAACACCCAATAAAACTATATTTGTTTCATTTTCTTTAGTAGGTATAAATATTCTCCTGTTTTTCTAGATATGATGCGAATTTTATCCAAAACAACTAATTAAATCGTTAATTTCTTCATATTTTTCACATTATTTTTTTCAAAAATCACTTCTATCTAGTGTTGCCACCTATCCTTTTTTTAAAAGGTCAGTCCTTTTTCAAGCCAAGCTTAAAATGTCCTTTTTTACGGCATATGTCCTGTTTTACTCTTTGATATCTTTGAAAGGGACCTGGCTTGTACAAAAATATACAAGCAGAGGTTTTTTTTGAGACCTTTTTTTTTATCAGCATCATACTTTTCAAAAAGGTGGCAATCCTACTTCTATAAGTTTATTCAGTCTCTACCTCTACTGTTCAAGACTTTTTATGACATTTTGCTGGAAAATCTCAAAAATCCTCAGATTCTGATCCGTCTTGGACACTTGGCAACCGCACGTAGAAATCAGCTGTGTTCCGAGCTCGTGCCTACTTGATGGCAAATTGCAATATCTTCTAGTTAGTTCTAAACCGGTTTGACCGGACAAGAAACAAACGCATCGGGTCGACCAAGAGGAAAAAGAATATCATCATAAGAATAACCTACTTGAAATCGACCTCTTTTATTCTAGAATATAACCATACCTCCCATGTCTATGCGACAGCGAGGTATACACACACAGGTATGTTTCCAATTCGGTCTCTTTGATGTTCTATTCTTATTCCTGAAGGTCGCTGCAGGTCTATATCACGCTCGAACTAAGGAAGGGTCACACCCCGACGAATTGTTAAGAAAATTATACAGGGTGTTTCGCAATGTAGTATAAACAATTAAACGGTATAGGGGTAAAAAGATGAACATCGCAAAAAGTAGTTTATGAGAAAAACGATTTTATTTTCATCAAATCAACTACAAGGTCCATCAAACCGATTTGCAATATTGTAAAAGGTGGGCAAGTATTAGAAATTTAAAAAAAAAATTTCATGCATTTTAAATGGTAAAACTTTAAATTTAAATAGTACCTAAGTACTTAAACTTGGTGAGATTTTTTTTTCTATATTATTATGTAGATTTTTATTATGCGATTACACAGGCCTGCGTTTAAATAGGGTCAGTGCACTGGTTTTCGGCCTTTTAGCGTAAAAATCGACTTTATCTTCAAATAGATATAGAGGAAGTCTTTAAATTGTAATTTGCTTTTATAAAAAAATGTCCGTTGGAGTGTTTTCTAGGGGTCTAGAAATTAATTTTTGTTGTGTTTTTAACTTTATAGTAATGAAACATTAAAAACTAAAAAAAGTGCGTATTTGTTGGTTCTTAGCCAACCCTCACAGTTCTCGGCCAATTTTATATTAGTTCTCGGCCACACAAAAACCAGTTGTTAAAGCCATTATAATTAAAAAAAAATCATGTCAATCATACTTTCTCCGACTTTTCCAAAATCCAACGCACCTGTCACATTATCAATGACAGACCTAACATAGTGGAGGAGAAAATTTTCCTTTAGCATTAAACAAGAATTATAAAAATGTTTTTTTATGATTTCGAAAAACTTTTAGACCAAACACTTTGCCACTAGATTGACGGAGTGCGAAACCTGATTACTCTTCATTGGACACTCTTCTAGGATATTAGGATTACAAAACACAAAACATTCTCATTTAAATATTGTTCTAGGTCCTGAAACCATTTTCTCACAGATTATTATGTAACTGCTGTTTAAGCTTTATTTATTCCATCGGCTATGAAATTCATCTACAATGTTTTGGTATTCCGCCTTTAAATAAATTGTGATTAGAATCTGCATTTATCTTAGAAACTGTATCCAAAAGTACCTGTCTCCCCTTTAACCGCTAAATAGTGGTGTTGGGCCTGTTTTTCTCAACACATCCGGTATTCTTACTGCAAGCAGCCTGTCCTGTAAAAGCATTTTTCTAATCTTCCTCATTTTATGATAATTCACTCTTCAATACGCCAAAGAAACCTCACTCATGTTAAAGGCCGAGAACTAAAACCGCTGTAAATATTAGTTTTCGGCCCCCATATTTTTCGTAGTGGCCGAGAAACGCTAGTTCTCGGCCACTAGGTTTTTTCAGAGCCGAGAATCAAAATCCCTGTAAATATTAGTTTTCGGCCTCTTCGAAGAGTCTATAAAAAGTCTCCACTCAGCAGGATTGTATTCAACAGTACCTAGGTGAATAACCAAGTCAGATACATTTTGACAATATACAAGTGAACCAGCTGCGGTAAAGTAATTGACAAATTCAGCCTCACGCTGGAGCAAGTAATTTTTTCTCTTTAGGCCTTGATCCTAAAACCTCAGAGAGGTCTTTTGGTAGTCTCAAATCCCTGACTAAATCATTCAGTTCTACTTGAGAAAGTAGCTGCGGTTCACGGATTCCTGAGGTAGATGGGTTAAAAAATGTCAATTTCTGAATCTATTGAAAATTCTGATTCGATAGACTGTAATACTTTAGGTGGAACAGGTATCAGCGTCATGTGGAACTGGTCTTATTGCAGACGAAAGATTAGGATAGGATAGCAGTCGTCAAAGTGATTTTTAGGTTCTCTTCAGACCATTGGTATTCAAAATGGTAGGGCTTTTCTTGTTCCTTTAAACCAATGCCAATCTTGCAGATAACATGTGGCGCCCGAGGTTTATCTTGATCTCAAAGTCTGACTTTAAAATATGCAAAATATTCATTTTTTTACGAAATCAGTAATGTTTCTTTTAAACTTCTTCACTATAAAGTGTCCACAAATATAACAGTCATCAGGCCTATTTTTACAACACCTACTAGACATTTTTTAATAGAAAGTGCACAACGAAACACCGATAGAATTCGATAGACAACGCCTGTCTCAATACCACGGGGATACTAAATATATCGCCTTCTTTCCTGAATAAATCGAGTCTCGGGGAATCCTCAACAATATTCTAGTAAGTACCGGTAAATCCCTCTACAAATTTGCAAATTAAAACGAGGTTTTAACGCGTCTCAAAATTTTGAACAAAAATAAGGAATTCAAATTAATTTGTTTGTGATGTTCAGGGATAATACCCTCGATACTAGTTTACAAAAAAGTTTACGTGATAGAATAAAGAGGGGATTATTTTAGCTATATAGAAGTTGTAAATAGGTGAAAAAAAAAAAAAAAATGGCTTGATCACAAAATTTTCGCGGGCCTATTATTCCAATTGGATTGCCATTGGCGCAGGTAAATATAATTTATGAGAGCTATCGTGTTGATCAGGGCCGATGCTAGCAGGTGTGCAGCGAGTACATAATAAGGGTGGAGAATTTTTTGTTAACCTTCCAAAAGTATTTATTTTGAACATTTTTAAAAGGAATTTCAAAAAAGCGCCATTCTGTATTGAATCTATGAAAATTTGCTGCATTTTGTTTTAACAAATATGTAGCAGTTTTTAGATGGGAGGATTTCCCACCTTTCTTTCTTAATAGTGTTGCCTTATCATTGCACAAATTTAAAGCTCTCAATGTTCTCAAAACACATAATATCACGAAGAACCCTCAGTGATGCGAGGGTTAAGTGGTTAGGTTAGGTTGAAAATGAGTGGGATGATCTCATCGCCCTCCACTGCGACCCAGATTGTGGCTCATAACTAACTTATAGTTCACCGTACAAGCCACACCTTTTGATGAAGGTCATGGTTGAATTGGGTGAGACTTCTCTAAAGTCGGTAGGCTCCAGACGGGTAAATCCGCAGATCTGGAACCTGGTTCTTTCCAGAGCGGAGCAGGTACATAGAATGTGCTCTGCAGACTCGTCCTCCACGCTGCAGAATCGACAGTCCGATGTTTGTTGCAGACCTATCCTTCTCATGTGGTTGCCCAGACGGCAGTGTCCTGTCATCAGTCCAGTGAAAATGCGTAGATCTCTCAAGGTTAAGTGGTAGAACATGCTCTGTAAATGATCAAACATTTTACAAAGGATGAACTTCGCCTATTATTTCTATATTTTGTTTTGTATTTTTATAGAAATAATAAAGACATTATTATTATTATTATTATTAAATACAATTTTAGAGGTCCGGTTTGCTCTTAACGAATTTATGAATATATCTCCGTTATTCTAAACAAAACGCTCTGTATATTATCTTTAATGTATATGTGTCTATATTTAAAAAAGGGTTCAATTCGTAAATAAACAAAAATAAAAACTAGTTATATAGGGTGAATGTGCCAGTAAGCCGGACACGGCCGGTAGTCGGACAATTCGTTTTTAAACCGAAAAAACTTTAAAATATCAACTGCTATTGGCTTAAAAATTTTTAAATCCAATTCTACCAACCTTTTTACACGACTGTACGCAATTTTCATTTATGCAGTTGTCATCTTGAAAACGTTAAAAGCGCGCCAACGTAACCCTGTGTTTGTGACCTCCAGATTTTTGTTTGTTAAAGATTGGTATGAAAGATTTTTAAGGTAAGTTTAATTTTATACTCTTTTAGGTAGGGGGATGTGAAAATGTTAGATACATTTAACAAGGTCTAAATTTGCATAATAAATAGTAAAACAGCACATTTTTAAATATTTTGAGGTTAAATTTATATGGCCGGCACACTGAAATATAATTTGGTGGTAACACTAGTGGTCGGACAAGCATGGAGGAAGGATAATTAAGAGTTGCCGTTTCTTTGTATAAATATGGCAACATGTTTGCCTTCAGCGACATGTGGGATAGTTTTGTGCAACTAATACTCAGTCGGTAATATAAAAAGCTGTAATGCTATTTTAATTTGAAAATTGGCGGGCTTTTGAATTTACTTCGACAAAATATAAGAATTTTACATTTTTAATAGCATTTTTTTTACACGCATCTCAGGCGTGTTAAAAAATGCTAATAAAAATGTAAAATTTTATGTTAAATAATTTTAGAGGTAAAAAATAAATAGGTAATACAAAATTGTATTATAACTAAATATTATTTGTTGAATCTTTATTGGTTACAACAATAAACATAATATATATTTTCTGAATAAACAACTATTTTAAATAACACAAAACGAACAAAATTTTTCTTTAATCGTGCGAAATAAAACAAGAGTTCCATCCATAAATCCTGAAAAGAAAAAAAAAAACAATTGTTGAAAGCGAAAAACTTCTTAAAGCACATGATTTTGATTGTATGTGACTAATTACTTTTGCATATGCAGCGATTTAACTAATTTTTAATTTACTACTTCTAATTTCTATAACGTCTAATTAAGATTTTCTTGCTTTATGTAATGAAAATTACTTTAGATTTATAAAGATTAAAAAGTTTGGTTATAATACATACAATTAAATTGGCATATCTAGGATAATTATCAAAATGAATATCAGAATTAAAACTTTGTTAAGGATTTCAATATTTGGGGATAATACAATTACGAATACGAATAATAATCCTTTTTTCAGTTGACAATAAAATGAAAATGTTTCTTCTAAAACAGTGTAAATGGGCCAGAACAATTTACTATTATAATCAAATATATGCATTTATAGGACATAGACATGCAAAAGTATCAAAATAAGTTTACTTACAGTAAATTATTACTAAATTTATGCCTAAAACTGTATTAAATAAAAGTAAAACTTCAGAATTGTTTACATCGACAGCCATATTGTATTTTGTATCATTTGGCATTCGGGTTTCGTTTATCGAGTCGACTCGAGCTTTAACGAGATTTGGGTTTTGTTATCCAAAGCCAGGTTTACATTGTACAAATAATTGAATAAATTCATATTTTTTCAATTTTACGATCGATAAATTAAAAAAAATGTGAAACTATTACTTTTGGCAAGTTAATAACACATTCTTATTGAAATATTTTGTAATTATTCTGTTTTCTTTATATTTTATATATAATTGTGTTATTGTAAAACGGACGTACGCCAGTTTCGATGCGCAGTAACTTGTTGACAAAATGCGCATATGCTATAAACCCCCGTGCGGACAAGCGTCCGACTACTGGAAATATCAGGGCGTTCTATATTTATCTTTTTCTGGCTTAGGAACTAAAATACCGGTTATCTTTTTTTCATATAATATAAAGCGCTATTCATTTTCAGTCGTATCCAGTGGACGGACAGCAAAAACTTACTACAACAACGAATTAAGGATAATCAAATTTGTCCGACCACTAACCATTAAGACATTTTGTATGTTCCAAAACCGGACACTAACGATTTTTTCGACATGTTTGACCAGCTACTTTTATCAATTTTTTTTATTCCTTGTTACTTTCAGACATGAAACCTCAAGTAAAAAGAAAATTTCACCAATACGATGAAGATTCCTTAAAAGGGGTAGTCGAAGCCATTCGAGACGGGGGGAAATTGCGTGAAATATGCAGGCAGTATGAGGTTCCGAAATCAACAGTACAGGACCGTATTAAAGGAAAAGTTAGCGATCTTAGTAAACAGATGGGACCAGATCCAGAAATTGAAAAAAAATTGGTTACTTGGATTGAAAATCTAGCAAAGTCCGGATTTCCGTTAAAAAAGCAAGTTTTACTGGACACAGTTCAAAAAATTGTTAAAGAGGAAAAATTGAAAACACCATTCACCGAACCGAAATCGAAACAGAAAAAAATGTAGGTTGTGATTCGTGTCCTCGTTGGTATCATTTGGGATGCACAGAATTTTTTGGACTCTCGTATTCTGACGTTTCTAACTTTGATTTTACCTGTAAATTTTGTTATGACGATTGATTAGGTATTTATAGACTTTAATATTTTATGTTAATACTACTAATACTATTAGTTACCAAAGAATGTTGCCAAATAATTTGTTTTTTAAGTCATTTTCATGTTCTATTTGTTACCCTGTAACTAATTAGAATTAATTTTGTTTTATAATTTTAGATACAAACAATGTGAATTTAGTTCCTACTTTTTTAATACTTACTAATAAAAACCTTTATCTTTCTATTAAAATGTGTTTTCTGTTTCAATAATCATATCTGTTTAATTTTTACATAATATTTGATTGTTAGACAGTTCGCAAAATTTAGCATTTTTAAAGTTTCCAAATAAATAGTTACCTACCTAAATAACCTTGCATTCAGATTTTAGAAAACATTATAAAATACGGAACTGTGCGGAATTGACCAATCAAAGTGCGTCCGACTACTGGCAAGTACCTGGCCGACCACTAGAAAACAGTGTCCGACTACAGGTAAAATGGTACATTTTTAATTTAAAAAATAAATAAAAATTAGCAGTAGGCTTACAAAACAAGCTATTATGTTTAATCGGAGGCCAGATAGTCAAATAATCCATTGCATACGGTTTTACTTTTATTATCCAATTATCGAAAATATAATTAAATCTTAAAGTAAAGTTTTGTTCTAACTGTCCGACCACTGGCTCATGAACCCTACCGAAAATAATTACCTTGAGAACCGCACCCGTAGATTTTTACAACAATCAATTTAATCATTCAATCAAAACTTCTATTTAAACAAAATAACGTTTTTTTTTTAAATTACAAACTTTGTATAATGCGAACAAGTCCGATTATACTTGACACAATTGTTTAACTGAAGTGGGTCATAAAAACAATAATAAAATGTTTTATTTAGTATAAAGTATATAACCATCGGTAATGCACCGGTGTTTAAATTTTATTACGCAGTAAATTCCGATGTTGTTTGGTGTTCAACAAAAAAAAGTGTCAACTTACTGCCAAAATGTGTTTATTGCCCAATATTTTACTTTCAAGTTTTTTGTTAGCATCAAGGTAACTAACTGGATTGAAAAAATCGATTCAAAATATTAGGAAATTTTATGTTTAACATAAGTTTCTGCTGTAATGTTAGAAATTTACTGAATAATATTAAATTTTCTTTATTAATTGCCAAAATATTAAAGGATTTTGCAGTTACATTTCAAAATAACATATTTAAAAAAAAAAATAACAAAAATATTAATTCAATTTTAATAATTGTATTGTTTTCATGTGTTAATATCTATTTTTGGGTACGCCACTGTGCTCTAGCTAATCGATTTTCCGTGGCGCTCTTTTATAAGTGAGCTTGAAAGAGTGAGAAGCGTTCGTGAGCTAGAAAAAGTGAGAAGCGTTCTTGAGCTAAAAAGAGATGTCGCACGTTAAGACATCCCTGAAACTTAGTGAAACAATCATAA
This sequence comes from Psylliodes chrysocephalus, assembly GCA_927349885.1. NCBI lineage: Eukaryota > Metazoa > Arthropoda > Insecta > Coleoptera > Chrysomelidae > Psylliodes > Psylliodes chrysocephalus. Next base: position 4,296,320 of record OV651813.1, read on the forward strand.
AAATCATAAAATCACTTAAATCAGCTTAATTTGCGTAACGCACACAGTGACGTCACAAAGTAGGGCGGGGCATACGAACTTTCCAATCATTAATATAAAATACAATACAAACTATAAAAGGTATTAGAATACCTGGAGTTCTTTGAAGAACAAGATGTGTTAATATATGGACTGTAGTGTTAAATCATCCAAAAATTATAAATCTTAGTCATAAAGGTAGAGCCAATCTTAAAGTCATAGTTGTATGACTAGTTCTTGTAAAAATATAAAGGGTTTAAGGAAGGTTGAAATTAAAAAAAAAATCATAAATCAAAAATGAAATCAACATGAAATTTTTAGTAAAAATCAAGCTCTATAAGGAGATGAGCCTATTGATTGTGAAAAAAAAAATAGAATAAAAGTGGGGAGTTAAGGGAGGTTGAAATATTTAAAAAAAAAAACTTAAAATCGAACAATAATATCAACTTGAAATTTTTGGAAAAAATCAAGCTCAATAAGGGCATGAAGCCTATTGATTCTGAAAAAAAAAAAAAATCTGATTGAAAATGGGAATAAATGGGGGGGTTTGTTAAATTGTGAAGAATATAATTTAGAATGCCGCCACGCATTATATCGTCCCCGTAGTGCAACAGCTAGATAACTCAAAATTTATGCATTTTGAGTTATCCAGTTAAATCTGACCTATTTTTCATGCTCTTTTCAATGCAACAACTAGACATCTTGTACGAGCAATCAAACTTATTTAAAGGGTGACTAAAAACAGATAACCCAGTATATACATTTTATAACTAGATATCTTGAGATATCTAGTTATAGCAATGGCAATATTAAAAAAAAATACGTTCCAAATAAGATTTATTTTAAAATGAACTATTAGTGTTCTCTACAAGATATTTCATTATTTCAGATGAAAATATCATTATTAGCAAAATTGGATTCAGATATTGAACAATTTTCACCCGATCACTCAGAATGTGCTCCAAGTTCATTAAGTGAAACATCTGAAGAACAAGTAGGTACTGAAGCAGTCATTCAGCTTGAGGGTATGGAAGAAATTCCTATTACAACAAAAAAAAAACAAGAAAAAGGAATATTGATACATGGAGAAGAAAAAAGAAGACAGCATGGAGAAGCTTACGTTTCTATTAGAGGAAAATACGTCCCAGAGGATTCGATGAAGGATCCATGCAGTGCATCATGTAGGAAAAAAATGCAATGACAAATTAACAAATGATGCTAGACTCAAAATTTTTCAAACATACTATCGACTTGATTCACATGAACGCAAAAGGGATTTTATACACAGTAACACGGAAAAAATCAAAAAAAATGGACAACGGAGAATTCCAAACGCCAATATACGATTTTTTTTGTCTACCAATCATGGAAAAATACAAGTTTGTATGACTGTTTGTCTGTCTGAGTAAGAACAGGCTACGTATTGTAACAGGGATCCTTACCGGGCATTGCCGACTAAAAGGACACCTAAGTAAACTGAAAACAGTAGAGAATAGTGAGTGCAGATTCTGTGAGGAGGAGGACGAAACCTCCATTCACATCCTAACTGAATGTGTAGCACTCCAGAATCCAAGGGCACTATACCTAGGAGCACATCAAATAGAAGAGCGAGATTTACCTAACTTGAAACCACTTCAAATCCTACATTTCCTTGAGAAGATAGGATTGAGAAGGTCGTTATAGGCATTGAGACATTTCCTTGTTGCATTAGCGACAGAAGGTGGCACAATAGATCTTTTGGGTTGCAGTGTATTTACACTCCATTCCCAACATAACATAAGACTATGTTTATAAATACTTTGGGTATACGAAAACGAGTGGTGGATATTGCAATGCAGAATCGAACGAAAGAAAATGTTAGTGCAGCTGATCAAAGAGGCAAAGGTGCGAAGGAAGCCACACCTCCAGAAACTTTACAGAGTGTAAGAAGCCATATTGAAAGGTTTCCCGTCATGGCTTCGCAATACTGTCGCGGAAAAACTCAAGAAAAAAAAAATTACCGTTCGTAAATTCGTCAATGTACAGAAAGATATTTTGTGAAGAATATAACTTAAGTTTTTACAGTCCGAGAAAAGACCAGTGCATTAAAACAGAAATTATAGAAGGCACACCATGCCGGGAGGAAAAAAGTCCAACAAGAAATTAGCTGAAACCTCCAACAAAAATATTTTATATTGCAATTTTGATCTCCAACAAGCAGAGCCGTTTAAGATCATTTTAAAAACGATTTAAATCAAAGATCATAAATCGTTTGCATTTGAACAAGATCGATTTTTAAAAAAAAAAGATTTAAATCAAAAATCTTTTTTAGATTTAAATCTTTTTTACAATTTAAATCATTTTAGGAAAGATTTAAATCTTTTTGAAAGATTTAAATCATTTTGGGAAAGATTTATATCTTTTTTTACAATTTAAATCATTTTAGGAAAGATTTAAATCTTTTCGAAAGATTTAAATCATTAAAAGATTCTTTTGGTATGCCTATGATGCCACAAAACAATGGAGACGTAGTTTTTAAGAAAAGTTTTTTTTTTTTCTGAAAAATCTCTTAAATCCGTCAACTCTTCCTTGAGTTAACGTGCTTAATGTCATACATACATAAACACCCACAGATGCACATACATCAGACTCTTTAAAAATATGTTTTTTTGTACTTAGGAGACTCTCTCGGAAAAATGCATTTCATTTTCAAAATCTCCCGGCTATGAATAATGAAATTGAGTGGGTTGAATTAAAAGAGTTCTTCTCTTAACGTGAAGTTATTGCGAGTAAATAAATAGCCAAAGTAGGCGCGTTTGGGTTAATTTTTTTGATGAATGTGTGGATGAATCAGGCAAAGATATAAAAAATTTAATTAATTCGCTCTTTCTATGCCAAGCATATTTATTGAACTGGTCAATAAGTCATAATCGTCTTAATGCAACTAATGTCAAATCTGAAATAAAAGTGTGCATAAATTTAAAATACATATGTAAAGAGTTTCAGGATTATATCGATAATGAAAAAGTATTTCCAGCTGCTTGCGGTGTAAAAAATACTTTACAAAAAAAATATCGGGTCAAAAATATTGCAAAATTTCATACTTAAGAATAATCTTTAGACATTGCAATTATTTGTTACACTTTACTATTTTTTGTTTTTCTTTTCTCTCGGATTTCTGATTCAACCCTACTGACATGCTGGCTAGATTATTATTGAAAAGACAGGTTGATTTTGACGAATCAAGTGATGTAAATCGTTTTAAAAAGATTTAAATCTTTAAGAAAATTTAAATCATTTTAAAAAGATCGCATCATTTTACAGGTTTAAATCATTTCAGAAAGATTTAAATCGTTTTAAAGATTTAAATCGTTTTAAAAAGATTTAAATCGTTTTAAAAAGATTTAAATCGTTTTAAAAAGATTTAAATCGTTTTAAAAAGATTTAAATCGTTTTAAAAAGATTTAAATCTAATTTTTAAATTAAAAATCAAAGATACTTTTCAGAAAGATTTAAATCATAAATCAAAAATCATTTTTTTAAAAAAGATTTAAAATCAAAGTATTTAAATCGAAAAATGTATTTAAATCAAAAAATGATTTAAATCTCACTGATAGGTGACAGCTCTGCCAACAAGTTCTCATGGTTCCTAATGACCCGTCGAACAATGCCTTATTTTATAAACAGCGTATGAAATCGTTCAACTTTACTATTTACAATGTTGTTTCTAAACAAGGGGACTGCTACATATGGAGTAAAGTTGAAGGTAAACCTGGGAGTTGTGAAATTGTTAGTTGCCTTTATAGTTATTTCAAATCATTACCTGAAAATATCAAACACATTTGCTACAGTGATAGATGTGGAGGACAAAAACTAAACAAATATGTGGCAGCTATGTGTTTAACTGCGGTTCAGGAAATTCCACACTTGCAAACCATCGAACTAAAATTTCTTGTTGTTTTTCATAGTGAGATGGAATACGATTCGATGTATTCTTCTATATCTACGGAACTAAAAAGAGTTGGGAAAGCAAACTGGCCTGAAGATTGGAAAACTATAGCACGCTCTGTAAGAAGAAGAGGTGATAAACCCTATTTGATTTACGATGTTAGACATAATCAAACTCTTGACTGGAAAACTTATGCAGACCGAAAATATTTAGAAAAGTAAATGAAAGCCGTAACTTGGTTAGTTGGTAGAAAATATGCTGTTTATTTTTTTAAATAGACGCCATTTATTATTAATTTTAAAGAAGATTTTGATGGGGAGTTTAGACGACTAAATTGTAATCGTAAAACACGTATATCCTTTTCAAATAATAACCTAGAGCTTTTGTATCAAAGTCAACTACCACTTAAAAAAGAAAAATATGACGACGTTATATCTTTGTTCAAAATTAATCCTTCTGTCTGTTCGCTATACTCACGCGGGTTTTGAATTAACAAAATTATGCAAATTAGTCATTGACAACCAGTTCCAATAAGCCTCTTCCCAAGAAATTAGGTAAAATTGCCCTAATGGTCAGATTTAAATTAAAATAACATTAGGGTAGATTAGGTCAAATTTAGTATCTACCCTAATTTGTTACAAATAATTAATTAATTAATCCGAAACCCGCGTAAGTATAGCGAACAGACTGTAGGTAGCGAGTATAAAGCATTTTTTGAAAGGCTTTCATTCCGAGGAGACCAACGTAAACGGCCTCAAAACATGGAAGATTCCGAAATCGACATCAGTGATATTGTGTCAAGGGTAGAATCTTTTGGGTTTTATTTAAACTAATATTGTTCATTTTTTATTCCAAATAAAGTTGTATTTAGTAGGTGATTTGCGTTTAATTTCCAGTGGTTATACGAGGTCTGTAAATTAAGTAATGAGACTGGCAACGTTGCGTTTGATCTGGCAACACTGGAAACGCGGGGCTTAGTGGGGCGGCAAAGGAACATGTGATCCACCTTCAGTACGAGTTTGACCTCGCTCGAGTCATTTGGTTGTGCGTAGCGATGGTTTTTGTGAAACAGTTTTTTCTATTGTGTTCTAACAATGAATGACATCAATTTCGAGCAACGGTGTGCTATCAGGTTTTGCTTCAGACTTGGGCACAGTGCAACGGAAACTCTTCTGAAACTTCGGCAGGCCTACGGAGATAGCGTTTTGTCAAGGGCCCAGGTTTTTCGGTGGTTTAAGGCATTTTCAGAAGGAAGAGAGTCGATTGAAGATGAACCACGAAGCCTTCAAGAACCGATGAAAATGTCGACAGAATCCGTGATCTTGTGCGTTCAGATCGTCGGTTGACAGAATGATAGGGGAAGAGTTAAATTTGACTCACACCAGTTCATCAAATTTTGACCAATGAATTGGGGATGAGAAAAATCTGCGCAAAAATGGTTCCAAAAAACCTTTCGCAAGACCTGAAGAACATCAGGAAGGAAAGGTTCCTTGACATTTTGGATTCAATTGAAAATGACCCTCATTTTCTGGAACGTGTCATTACTGGTGACGAGACTTGGGTGGAGTACGACTCAGAAACCAAGCGCCAGAGCATGGAGTGGCACACTTCAACCTCTCCAAGGCCAAAAAAGGCAAGGATGGCGAAGTCAAAGATCAAATGCATGCTGATTTGTTTTTTCGATATCCACGGAATCGTTCACAAAGAGTTTGTACCCTCAAACGGTCAATCAACACTTTTACCGAGAGGTTCTTGAAAGACTTCAAAAAAGGGTCATTCGTGTGAGACCAAACATCAAAAACAAGTGGGTGTTGCATCACGATAATGCTCCTTGTCACACAGCAATTTCAATAAACGAGTTTTTGGCCAGTAAAAACATTCCTGTGGCTCCTCAGCCTCCTTATTCGCCTGACTTGAGTCCTTGTGACTTTTTTCTCTTCCCAAAGTTGAAAAGTCACCTCAAGGGAAATCATTTTGGGACAGTCGAAAAAATTCAAACGGCTGTAACCGACCAGCTGAAGGTTATTTCAGAATCGGAGTTCCAGCACTGCTATGAGGAGTGGAAGAAACGTCTCCAGCGCTGTGTGGCCTCAGAAGGAAGTTATTTTGAAGGTGACAATATTGAATTGTAATTCTTTTTGTAAAAAATTTTTTAAAAAAATCAGTCTCATTACTTAATTTACAGACCTCGCAGATAGATAACTTTACTTTTTTTTCAGTAACAACTAGATATCTCAAGTTTTTGGTTAAATTCTGCAAATATATAAAACCTAATTGTCTCCAAAATTAACAAATCATAATTAGATCTCCTTCGCTGTCGCTTCGCGTTTGAAGTAGGTCTCGGTCTCACCTTCCTAAATGGTAGCTTAAGTATCTATTATTTGTGACGAAGTCAATAAATATGTACAAGGTCGTATTTGTTGACCGTAAAATATCAAAATCTAGAAATTACAGATTTTCTCACTTCTCATCTTATTTCGAGTTTAATATTTCGTCGGCTTACTGTCAAAACAATATAAGTACATTTTTACCATATTTGTGTTAAGTGCATTTTCGTACCCAAGATGGTTATAAAAATATACTGCAAAAACCAGATAAGTGTTGGACAATGGAAAACTACCGAAAAATGTAGGCTTGTTTTAGCAATAATTCATTTTGCTCAAATCTGTACAGCTAACACAAGTTACGTGCACATTTAACGAAAAGTAAAAATTTCATATGCAAAAAGGGATTTAATTCTTCTGGAAAAACAGGTTATTTAACTTATTTTGGCTGTTGAAGTTTAGAAGATTGTTAGAGTGCCTATGCGTATACATAAAACAGATAAGTGTCAATTATCTCATTTTTGCAGTTTATTTTATTATTAGCATGCTTACGAGTGCAAAACTAAATAAGTGTCACTTATCCATTTTTTCCTGAATTCCTAATTTCAGCCAAAATCGGTACAGAAAAAAAAATTGTTTTACTAGTTACATATTTATTATTTCTGGTATTAATTATGTTTAGAGTACCACAATCTATGTTATTTTACAACTTAATAAATGTTTTCTTTCATGAAGTTGTTTTAGTGTAGGTTAAAACTTTTAAACTTCATTTACTCAAAATTAACAAAATGTAACTTATCTTGTTTTGGCAGTAAGCCGACAATTTATTGTAAAGTTTATATTTGTTTTAAATTTGCTGAAATATTAATTTAAGTACTTTCGTTCACATCAGTAAGAGTAACTAGGTATCTTAAAAATACCGACTTTTCGGTACAGACCCGTCGGTCTGGCAACGCCGCTCTCTCCGTTATCTGCTTATCGGTCGTTATAATTCTCGGCAAACCGAAACTATATCCGATACGACTAAACGGAGTCCAATCCACTCCCGTGTTCACGTTTACCATACCATTTCATTTATTTAAAAACACGATTCTCCTCGATGCTCACACAACAAAACGGTTAGGAAAATAAATTGAAATGAAGAGAGCGTTCGCTTGGGCCCGACCCCCCCAGTGTTCGAAGGGCCATAATTAGGTACACGCGCCATACCGAAATAAATACCTTCTTCGGATCTCGGAGATGACGATTACAGGGGAAGTATGTGCAACAATAAACTCACGTGAAGATGCTGTTATTAGTTGAACCATGATAGTGATAAAATTCACTAAACAATATATCAACATGGATTTGTCACTGATAAATCTACAGTAACTAATTTATAGCTTTATTTTTAAATACAATAGTTACATATCAAAGGTTTCAATTAATATACAAGGTTTATCAGAAAATGTGAAATTTGCTTAACTAAGTACAGTAGCTACCTTTAATTTTGAAAACTCTTGTAAAGATAAGTTGATTAGAATTGGAAACTATGTTTTAATATGCAATTATGGATGGTTTAGCGCACACACATGATAAATAAAATTTTGCCAAAAATAGTAGATATGGGTATAGGAAACTGTATAGAACTTTTAAAGTAAATAAAATTTTCTTCTTATTCGTACTAAAAAATACAAGGTGTGCCATTTAAATAAACATTTTACTGTAATAAAACTTCAAATTTTAAACACCCCGTACATATTTTGAATATTTTAACGATTCTGATAAAAAGTTGTAAGGAACTGCCAAAATTTCATTAATTCATTATTTTGTAATCAAGAGAAATCAATTAATTTCAAAAACAATTTTCAAAAAATGTCAAATAAATCGGCAATTATCAATGATAGGTATAGGAGTTTTTTTTATTAAACTAAAATTATTTTTAAGAGTTGAACTTAAAATTAAAAAAAAATACTCATTCAAAAAAAAACCTTTATATTGGTATTCTGGATTAAGACTAATTTAATTTTAAATTGTAGTCGCCACTGAGTTATATATTTATTGAGAGCCCATTGTTCTTTTATTTCTACTGCTAGTTTCCTATATTTGTTTATTTTTGTATTATGCTTATCCTGGAGGTTATTCGTATGGGGTATGGCTACCGTGTATTAAGAATGCCCATTTTTCTATTTTATTTATTAAAGTTATATCTGGTCTATTTACTTGAACAGTACGATCAGTAAGTAGCGTTCTGTCCCAGTATAATACAAGGATGTCATTTTCCATGATCCTATATATATCTTGGGATAATAAGAAATTTAGTGCTATTTTCTGGTGCATAATCTTTGCCACCTGGTCATGTCTGACCTTATAGTCTGCTTGTACTATTGACTAACACCCCGTTACTATATGGTAAATAGTTTCTTTTGCACTTTTTTATATTATTATTATTGACTTAAAAAATGTATCAATTTATGTAGTTCTAAATTTAGAACTAGGCTAGAACTTTGCTGGAAAATGTTGTAAAATACTATAACTCACAGAACAACAACATGTTTTTTGTGTACAAAGTAGCAGTATTTAAAATTTACCAAAAAATGCAAGACTCGAAAGACTCTTGCAGCAAGACCAAGACCTAGGTGTGCAAGACCAAGACCAACTGAAGGCTTGCAAGACCAAGACCGAGTGTGCAAGACCAAACAGGTCTTGGTCTTGTTCATCTACCTATACACTTACAAACACAAAGAAATGTTTGTAACTAATAGAAATGTACACAGGTATGAAACCAGACAGGCTGACGAACTACATATACCTTATGCACGACTTAAGGTAACATCTAATGTGCCAAATTACTTTGAGTCCAAATTGTTCAATAGACTCCCTCTTGTAATAAAGGAAAATAATTCATTTTTTTATTTTTAAAAGAAAATTGAAAGGTTTTTTACTAGAATATTGTTTTTATGATCTTTATGATTTTCTAGTTTTATGCTCTTATCATATTTTTATTTATTTTATTTATTACCTATTCTTGAATTCTGTCATCACACAAATTAACTTCATAATAAAAATACACATATTTGTTCAATTGACACGTACATTGTCTTCATTATTTAGTCACTGATTGTCTTATAAAAACCAGCTAGAGATTATTTCTCAATTTTGAGTGCAATCGTTTCTTTCACGATTTTGGTTCGCTTTTTTTTTTAATTAAGATGAAATTCTTTAGTGAGAACGAAATTCTTTGGCGTGAAAGAAAGAATGAATGGGTAGGTCGTGCTGGTAGGTAGGTAGAGAGAGGTACACATACACCGATTGCGCAAAAGTTACGGAAATCGCATCTGTAACGATGATGGTTTACTTTCGGAGATTCGAAAGATCGAAAGAAATGCCGGTCAAGCGGACCAGCTACGAATCAGGTGATCGCCATGACGACGCGGCGAGAGTGTGATTTTTACAGGGTGGTTCAAAAGCGTACTATAGCATTATTGTATAAGAAGTATATGTAAGAAAACACGATATTTTCATCAAATTAAACACAAAACATTCCGTTGAGACAGCCGAACTATATTGTCCCCTTATTTTTCTTGCCAGATTGCCCTAGGAACTTAATACATAATTCTAAGATAACAAATATGACTCTAAAGGCTAATAAATAAGACACTTTGATGCATTCGCTGTTACTCCGTTAAGAGTAGGGTTGCCAGATTTACGAAATTAAAAGGCGTGACAACCGTGACGACAGAGCATCAGGTTCATACCAAACATTTGTCCTCAGCTTATATTTTTCGTAAACGAGGGTCCTTTCACCTTATATTTTTCTATAAATCCACTTCCTTCTTTTTATTTACGGCTTTAAATATTAAAAAGCGTGACACTTGCATAAAAAGAGTGGCATTTTTTTAAAGAGCGGGACATTTTTGTACTAATAACTAATATTAGAATAATTTATGACTTTTAATAATTTTTAAAATAAACGAAAAAAAAGAAAAAAAGTTTTTCCCCATTCGAAAATTAAATTCTAGTCTTCAGTGTGGAAGGCAAGAACACTCAGCACACGACCACCTAGGCTTTTAATTTTGTTGCTTTAATACTCATAATTAAATTGACTTCATACAGTTTTATTTAAATTAACAAATTATTTATAATTATAGACGAAATAAAAACAGAAATGCTATTAAGTATTTACAGATTCTACATAAGAATAACCCATTTTAATGTATATTTAATCTCAATAACTAAAAAATATACTGACAATTAGTTTGACAGAATTGTCACTTATTTAAAATTTTAAAAATAATACTTAGCAGTAGGTTGATCAAAATATGAACGGTGATTGGTGGGTTTCATTTTTTTGTAGTATTCTCCATACCTAGAATGGATAAGAAATATATTCGTTCAGTTAAAGGCAATAGCATACTTTTTCGTTTTGTAATCTGTGCGTAGATAAGCTAACATCCATGTGGGCGTAGAAAAATTTAATTTCAACACTTAGAAATTATATTAATTGATTTGTATCCTGTATATATAAGATAATTTTGATTTAAAAACAAACCAAACCTTGCGATATTTTATATTTTTTGTTTATTTTTTTTATACATACAGGGCATTTCAGAATAAAGTACCGTAAACAGATCTTAACTAATGCTTACTTAAGAAATAAAATTTTCTAAATATTTTTTCTTACGGTAAAGGTTTTAACTTAAAAATATGTAATCTCTATTGTTAGTTAACACACTTTATTTCTATAAATTACGATAACCCATTGGCGTAGAAGCAAGGGTGAAGAGAAAAATTTTAATCCAAATTTTTAGAACACGCTAAATTTCATGAAAGTTAAGATTGATGATTATTCATCGCTGAATTTGTCACAAAAAAGGGGCTCTTGGTTGATTTCTGTGTAAAACATTCCATTTCCGAGATTTTTCAGTTTTAGTCCTACTAAACATGAAGGGCCGATATCATAATTAATATTAAAATGTCCATTACCTAATGGGATCAAGATCTTATGGACTTAATGGTCCAATTAGTTAATGTTGATTATAAAATCGGCATTTAATAAAAATTTGTATTTTTGGAATTTCATAATGTATAGCTTTCATGTGTGAATAGAGCTAAAACTGAAAAATCTCGGAAATGGAATGTTTTACAAAAATCACCTTTTTTGTGACAAATATATGGTGTTCAAAACGTTTGGATCAAAATTCTTTTCTTACGTCAAAGGATTATTGAAATAAAGTGTATTAATTAATAAAGGTGATTAACTAACAAGTACATATTTTTAAGTTAAAGTTTTTACCATATATTTAGAAAATCATATATTTATAAAATTCACTTTATCACCCTGTAGAGTGAAAAATGGTGCGTTTACAGGAACATTATATTTAGCTTGTCTTAATAATTAGTTAAGTTCCCCGAGTTTACTGTTCTTTATTCTGGAATACCCGGTATTTAATAAATAATTTCTTTTTGTTCAAATTTAAAATGAAGAGTTTTAGTCCGAGTATATATCCTTGTGGTACTCATGCTTGAACCGTTTTCACAGTTGACAAATTATTAATTTTTTCTTTGTTTATTTGATAATATACTTTGTAATTTCTTCAAAGAATATGAATTATAAAAACTTTATTTCATGATTAACAACAAATTGTACAAAGCAAACAAAATTTAAATGTGAAATAAACACTTGTTTCGACAGAAAACATATAATAATAATAATAATAATTACTTAATTAAAATTAAGACATTTTACATAATAATAACAAAAAAAGTAATAATAATGTGAGCAATTTCATTATTCAGTCATGCTCTAACCCTACAATTCCCTCTATCTTATTTGGCCTTTGAGGCTCAACTTGTCCGATTATTATACATAATTAAACCCCTTAAGACCAAAAATTTTTTTTTCTACGAACTCTTACAAAAAGACATCTTTCGCCACAGGATACTTTCAGCGAAAACTTGATTTCCGTCACTAGTGAGAAAAATCCCATAACGTTTACTTTCGTCTCTAGTGACGAAAGTAAGTTGTTACATATTTTCATATATCAGCGCCTCGTATAATATTTTGGCAGCTTATAATTATTAATAATGAAATAAAAAGATGCTCATTAAATTCTATATGCGTTTTTACCTAAACTTTAATGAATTAAAGATAAAATAAAAATGTATAAAAATAGTGCAAATTAAACCAATCTACATCTAGTTTCCTGGTTTTCATTTGTTTATTTGAAGTTTTATCACTTTTGAGAACTGTCAGTTTCAGGTCGTCCTAAATTTAACACATTTTCATGATGTCTGAGTCAGAAAGCGATTGTACTCCCCCAGAAATTATTTTTAAAGCTGAAGAAACCTCTTCAGATTTATTACCGGCCAAATCAAAAAAGAGATATGAAGAAATGTATATAAAATTTTTGGACTAGAGAGAAAAAAATAAAGTGAAATCATTTTCGGAAACTGTACTACTAGCATACTTTGGAGAAATATGTTCAAATTTTAAACCGTCGACGTTATGGTCCATTTATTCGATGCTAAGAACTACACTCTCTGTTAAAAATGATGTCGATATTAGTAAATATCCAAAGTTGCGTTCGCTTTTGAAAAGAAAATCTGATGGTTTTAAAAGCCAAAAATCCAAAAATTTTTCGCCTGAAGACATAAAGACTTTCCTAAAGAATGCACCTGACTATAAATATTTAATAACAAAGGTACAGTTCATCAAATTTCTAGAGGTGTTCGACGCCCAGACAGAGAACGCGCTACGTGTGACTAAGATAGCTATTGTACAGTCTGCTAAACAAGTTATTTTAAATAGTTTTTAATATTTTTAGGTAATTAAATTTTAAAATTGTGGAATAGTTTAGGGATTAAATTGGTCTGATTGGACTTTCTTAGAACGTTTTTAAAAGCAGCTAAAGATAGTATGTAGAATTGAAAATAAATATTATGCCATAAAAGGTGTTTTGGAATTCCTTCAACCTTTTGAAATTGAGTCAGAAAATATAAATTTTATAGGATAGCGGAAAATAAGTACCTATAATTTTTTTGTAGGCCTTTGTAAATCATGGAAATAGTTTATATTTTATTTCTACCTTATTAAGGAAAATGGTACCTATTATTAATAACGGTTGTTTCTGAAACATTACTAAAATTTTCGAAATTTTGTTTTTCTACAAAATAATAAACTATACTATTTAGAAAAAAAATTATTTCTCTTATAATTTTATAAAAAATAACAGGGGAATATTTACATTTCTTGATCTATTAAACAAAACGATAAATTATCTCGACGAATGACACCATGTTCTAGTACGGAAGCTAGCTTTACATTTTTGTTGGTGGTTTCATGGGTTTCATATCAATTTTTTGTAATTGTAGTTTACACGTACATATACCTCTTAACACTTGTTTGCTTTATTAAAAAAGTGTGTTGTGATTTACGTCGAAATAAGTCAAAAACAACTTGAAACCCCATATAAAATCAAAAAGGAGAAACGGAAAAAAATTGAGCCTGTAAATGAACACAACTCAGAAACAAAAATAGCTATCTAATAATAAAAAAATAAAAATTGATTCTTGTGCATCTTCGTTGTAAAAATAGATAATACTTTTTTGATCTTAGGTACAGATATAATTTTAATGGTCTTCCGAAAAACTTTCTTCAGTTTCCATATCAGATTCAAAATCAGTCTCACTGTCACTGTTTAAGTTAATTATAAATCTATCAGTTGCCTCATCCAAAGTAACTTCTCTGTCATAAAATTTAGATTCCCACATTTTAGCATTATTACAACGAGATTGCCACTCCTCTTTAGAAAACGTACCAAAAAAGTCTTCACACAACAGTTGTACGTCTTGCCTCTTAAATGTAGTGTTGTTACTAGCTACATATTGTTTCAATGATGCCCACACCAATTCGATCGGATTAAGATCGGGATGATACGGTGGCAAACGCAAACAACTAAAACCATGTTCAGTTATCATTTCTTCAATTGCATACCTCTTAAATCGTGACTTATGCAATAGCACTAAACTGTATAATTGCGTTTTGAGCATATCCTCTTCGTAAGCAATATTATGATTCCTTAACCAATCCTGCATGTCAGCTTTTTTAGAAGTTGACGTCGGTGCTTTATTTACCTGGACATTATGGTAAGGAGCATTATCAACAATAATGACGCTTCTTGGAGGGAGGTTCGGAAACAGCTTTTCTTTCAACCATTTAGAAAAATTAAAATTCATTTCATCGTGGTAGTCTCCACTTTTGGTTCCAGATTTGAAAATTAACCGGGCATTCGGAATAAAGCCCATTTCACCTCCTGCATGGACAATAATTAGTCTATCACCTTTATTAATTGGTTTCTTTAATTCCTCATTTGAATTATCACTACAAGCTTTCTGGTGTGTGTGGGAGGCATGAATGTATGTTTCATCTAAGTAGACAATTGGACGGCCCTCTGCTCGATAACTTTTTAAACGAATCAGATAGTCTAAACGTAGCTTTTGAATATCAAACCTTTCCATTAATATTTTTCTGTTTGTTTTTGTTTTCCGCCAATGAAATCCTAGCGACTTTATTATTTTTCTTAAACTTTCATAGCTTCCTTTGTACCCTGTAGCTTCTCTAAATTTAGTCAGAATTGTTCAATATTTTCCGAGATTAACATGAACAGAATAATTCTTTTTAAAATACCTTTGTCAGCTTCATCTATATCATTAACTGTTTTTGGTTTTTTAATGGTTTTTCTTGGTGATGAAAATTCCGATATCTCACGGTTATCGATTCTTTTTTTCTCTCCAGAAATGCGGACGACAGTGTTTTTAGATACTCCTGTGGCTGCAGCAACACGATCATTTACATTTTTAAATGGTATTGAAGGTGAATTAAAGTTTCCTTCTCTTCTCATAAACTCTATAACATTGGCTATTATTTCGCGAGATTGACTGTTAATCACGCGGCCTCTTAATTTGCTAATACTTGATGCGCAGAGTGTACTTTCATTGCGTAAATCCGTCGGCCCCGCCAACCGATGCCTCTCAGTAGTGCTTTCTCTGTCTAGCCGTCGAAAGCCTCTAGAAATTTGATGAACTTGTAACGGAATTATTATTTTTATTTTAACAAATACTTAATACATAACTACTAATATTTGTAGGTAGCATTAGTTTTTGGATTATCTGGCGCTTGTCGTTGCCACGAACTAAAAGATTTAACAATAAGCGATGTAAAGGATACTGGAAGTATTCTGTTAGTTAAAATCCGTAATACAAAAACAAAAGTTCCGCGTTCTTTTAATATTTCTGGACCCTTTTATGATATTTCTAAAAAATATATGAGCCTACGTCCCGCAAACATGGATCAAATTAATTCAAGATTCTTTATTAACTATCAGAATGGAAAGTGTAGCAGACAGGTTGTTGGAATTAATAAATTTCCTAACGAAATTGCTGTTTTTAACGCTTCCGAATCCTCAAGATTACACTGGGCACTGTTTCCGCAGAACATCCGCAACGCTATTAGTGGATGCAGGAGGTGACTTGCTTCTGTTAAAAAAGCACGGTGGTTGGAAATCTAGTAGTAGAAGGATATGTTGATGAATCCACGAACAGTAAAAACCAAATACAAACCAAAATTTTACAATCTGTACAAAATAAGGAAACTACTAGTTCATCCGATTATGGCGCATCATCATCTGAAATGACATTTAACAGTAGAACAAATATGTCGGCATCTACCTCAATAAATAAAAGGCTTGAGTGTGATACTCCCATAATTTTGAACAATTGTTCAAATATAACAATAAATCAATATTTAAATAATAAATAATATTTCTGAAATATTTAATTGTTGGTTAATTTTTTGTTATTCCCAACTCAAAATAAAGCATTTGCTAACGTTTGTTTTTTTTTTTTTTCATTTTAGTAGGTACCTACATTCGTCGAAAATCATTTTTCGTCACTCGTGAAACAATATACTATTATGTGATTTCCGAAATACAGGTATGTTTTAACCTTAGTAGTTTCCCCTCGGTTCTGGCCTTTATCTTGTTTTGGCAGAAACACTATTAGGAATCGGACTAAATATATTTAGCAAAAATAAGCTATATGCCTATTATCTGGTTTTGGTAGACACACTTAGCAATTGAACACAATGTTATGATTATGTTTTGGTATAAATGCCACTTCATTTTGTTTGTGCATATTGTTAATGTATTAATATGGCTATCTGTAGAAAGTGCATAAATTCGAAAATTCAAAAAGTGGAGCTATCTTGTTTTTGCAGTAACCCCACAAAATTCCAAAGTTTATTTAAAAAAAAAAAAAATTGCGACGAATTGAGAACCTCCTCCTTTTTTGAAGTCGGTTAAAAATTAGCACGCTATTTAGCGCAGCGACCAATAATAGTGTTTCGTGCCGTAAAAAAAGCTAGGAGGGCTACAGGTTGATTTTGACTGTTCTAGAGGATATTTCTTTTATGTATTCTAAATTTAGTATTTAATTTAGTGTCATGACAAATATTCTTAAATTCACTTATCACTCTCTATAATGAAAACTGAGGGGTTTACAGTCCTGTGTACATAAAAAAAAATATTTAGTTTTTATTATTTACTGTAAACATCTACTAACCAGTATTATCTAATAATCTACCTAGTAGATAGTTAGATAGACATTCACTCGATTAATAATTTCGGAGTGAATGTTCCAGATCACTAGATCAATATACAGCGCTGTTAGCGCGTAATCCTTGACCCCCCAGAAGTGTGTCACGGCACAATCTGTGGATAATCATCGGCACTGTGTGTATGTGTTTAGAGCAAACAACCATACGGGCGTACAGTTTGCCCCCTCGAGACTCAAACCCAATCAAAGTGAAAATGAAATCATTTCGCCAAATACCAAATCGCAATATACGGTTTTGCGCGACAGTGGCGTACAGCTGAGGCGAGTGCGTGAAATGTAATTAAAAAAAAAGTCTGTCCAGAGAAATAATATAATCTTTCTTATAAGTGAACTGATATTTCATCAGATACAGATTTTTTTTATCTTCCATTTTTTAAACAATTTCCAATAACTCATTTTCTGAGGTTAAGTCAAATTGAATTGGTCTAGAATTAGCGTTATTTTTATTTGTCAGCATATGACTAATACAAAAATTGTACCTACCTTATTTTAATATTATTCTTAAATATACGGCTTCAGTTTATATTAGCCTATTTTGATTACTTAATTTTATGTTATTAGTACTTAATTACTATTAGTATTTATGTCGTTAAATTTTTATTGTTTATCTTAATTGTATTTAAATATTCAGTTTCTTCAAAGTGGTTTTTAAGTTTATTCAAAACTGTTTTCATTATCTTTAACCATTGCTATTACTCGAATTAACATTATTAATGTCAAAATCAAATTCCAAACGTTAAGTGTACACGAGAATTTTAAAAAGCATGCCTTGCCGTAGCGACATACGTTGTAGGATCCTGGGGGTGTTCAACCCTCTCTGGAACATTTCCATTCCCTCTTTTCTATACGGTTTCTCGGCCGCAGTCACGGTAGAATGGCAAATGGCATCGCCACAGCGTTTTATTGATTCAATGAGTCGAGTCGACGTACCTACCCTCGAATATATCAAAAATTTCAGATACCGCAACGTCAGATTATCTAACGTATTTATACAAGGCCGTTTTTATTAAACAGTCAAGTTTTAAAGCGATAAAAGTTTATTTACAAGCATTTATTGCAAAATATAATAACGAACATTATCAGGTGAATTTACAAGGTGTTTTAAGAATCTGTGTGGTCTCATATCTCTTTTTTTTTTAATTTAGGATGTGGTACGTTCAAATTAAACTTATTTGACTGGTCAAATATAAATGGCGATAATAGTTGAATACATTGTTGAAAAAAAAAACATTTTTTTTTTGATTTTTTAAGTCATTTTTGATTAAAAAAAATATATATTTTTTTTTCAATGCTTTGCCAAATTATGTGCCAAATTTCTAAATGGAGAATTTATAATTATGGGTTCAGTATGCAAAAAAAAAAATAAAAAAAAAAATCAATAAGAAAACGTGAAAATCTAATTAAAAAGTGAAAATTATGAACATTTTTACAAAAAAATATCATTATGAAAAAATAATTAAAAATAGTTTTTGGTTTTAATTTTTCTTTCCAAAATGTTTGAAGATTCAATAATTTCTTCCCTAGTTAAAGTATATGTCTGGTCAGTAGCAGTACGAGGCTGAACTTTCCTTAATATAGTATCTTTCTTTATTATCAATAGATCTGCTTTAGGCTTAGAGTAGGAAAATGAACTAGTTGGCCCATTTGGATGCAAAAAACTGATTTTGAGTTCATCGAGTTTTCTCATTTTTTCCAGTAATACATGCCAACCACCATAATTTGTCGTATTCAACAGTAACAAAACCAGATTGGATATGCATAAGCTCTGAATTTGTTATTTCAGATCACTGTATTAGTTCTTGTGTTTGTTCTTCTGAGCTCAATGAGAATTAAGTTTAGTAATTGCTGTAACAACCTACGGTACGATGTAGTTTATTTCTAAAAATAAATAGTCAATAAATAATATTAATAAAATTAAATTAATTGGTACAATAAATTTTATAAAATCAAAGCAAATAGTATATGAACGTCACCAATCGGGTGAAAAGACAAATGCGTAAAAAAATGATTAGGTATAAATAAGGTTAGTATTTACAGTCTGTTCGCCATACTTACCCGGGTTTCGGATTAAAAATTTTATGAGTATTTCCAGGTAAGCACCCGAAAGTTTGACCTGTTCTTTGGAGAAATATCAACTGGTTAAATGAAATGAAAAATATTGTACAACTTTTTAATTAAACTTCTTCATTAATGGAGTCTAATGTGGCTATTATAAACCTAATAATAATTTTATATTACACTTCACACAGAAAATATGGTCTATGTATTATAAGAGGATTATTTAGCTCAAATAAAATATTTTCTAACATACAAATTTGTTCCATGTAGAAAATTTCAAAAGAAAAATAAAAAAATTGAACTTGCCAACAAAAATGAAAATCAGTCATTATCATCCAAAATATCATAATCGTCATCATTGTCATCACCATTAATTGTTATTATGATTGGACTTATTTCGTTTATTTTATTTTCATAAATTTTTCAAATAAAACTTTCTTAATGGGATCGTTGCTAATTAATGGAATACATCTTTTTAATAATCTGCCAAAAGAAATAAAAGACTCTAGCAATTTGTTTAACAAAAAATTATGTAAATATCTTAGAGAATCAAATTAAACAATTGTGTATATTATGTAAGATAACAAAAAAAAAATAATTGTATATAATAGCAATGGCTAAATAAACGATTCATTCATTCATCTTCTATTAGTTTCTCGCACTTGGATATACAGTTCCGCCACACTTCTGGAGTTGCAATTGAAAGTGCTTTTCGCCAAGTTTTCCGAACTGCGTCGTCACTATAACCATTAGGCCCAATATGGTTGTCATAATATTGTTTTGCTATTCCCCATATATATTCGATGGGATTAAACTGGCAATGATACGGTGGCAGACGTAAAACTTGATGACCGTAACTTTCAATAATCTGATCCACAACAAATGTTTTTAGTTTTGCGTGTATATTAATTTGCCAAGCGTAATAATTCTGATTTTAATATATATTGAGGAAATGGTATATGTTCCTTTGTCAACCATTCTTTAATTTTATCAATAGTCCAAGAATTCGTTGGACTTTTGTTTAATACTTCAGAATGGTAAGGTGCATTTTCTAAAATAATTACGCTGGGCTCACTCAAACCTGAGAGAAGTTTTTCATGCAACCATTTTAAAAACATTTCTGTGTTCATACTATCGTTATAGTCACTGGATTTTGATTTAGATAAAAATATTAAATCAGCACCTTCTATAAAACCCGATTTCCCTCCTGCATGTAAAATTATGTGTCGCTTCCCTTCTCCATCGGTATGTTTGATGGACTTTACGTTATCATCTTGCCATATTCTCTTGGTTGCACCCCTAGAAAATAACCATGTTTCGTCTAAATATATAAAATTCGCCCCTTCTTCTTTAAATTTAGAATATTTTCTTAGAAAGTAAATTCTCTTGTGCACGACAGAACTTCTTTCACAAAGGGCCTTTCTGTTATCCTCCTTTTGAAATTTGAAACCCAAGTTATGTATCACTTGCCATAGACATGTTCTGCCAATGTCGTCAAATTTTCTATCTATTAATTCCGAGAGAATTATATTTAAGGTCACATGTTCCTTGTTGGCCCTCATTCGATAAATGGTATAACGAATTTCAAATTTCTTTCCATCTGGAATATCTCTTCAATGATGTTCGAGTTTTGCGGTGATCTTCTTTCGGCAGTTCACTATTGTGATTTTGTAATACTCCTCTTAATTTGGTTTCACTAATTCCTAGAGCATCGCATACGCGTTGTTGTACAGACATTACCGATTTTAAAGGACCGCCATTTTCTTTTTTATCCGTAAAATACTTATGTACACTACAAATTAGACTATCTACATCTAACACACATCTAGGCATTTTTAAAATTTCCACTAAATTTACAATGTCGACACTTGCAAAGAGTCAATTCAACTGCAATATTTGTAACAAAATTAGTACCTACCCTAATGTTATTTTAATTTGAATCTGATCATTAGGGCAAATTTACCTAATTTCTTGGGAAGAAGCTTATTGGAACTGGTTGTCAATGACTAATTTGCATAATTTTGTTAATCCGAAACCAGCGTAAGTATAGCGAACAGACTGTAATTATTCTTAGCTGTTAACCATGAGTTGAGTCTTCAGTTGTTTTAAACTCAAAGAGATGGACTGGTTGGATTCCTCCACTAGCTTTAATTGGTGTCTTTAAATAATTCGGTACCTAGGAACCTCCGGGTTAGAGACTAGATATAGTAAAATATCTTCAGATTGAAATTTGAATGGAAATGAGATTGAAAATCAGCATAAGAATGAAAGTGAAAGTCTGCATATAGTGTTTATTCCTTAATAACTCACCTTGGATTATGGGTATAAAAAAAAGGTGAAAAACTCTAAATATTCGGACCTTTTATCCATTAAAGTTGTTTAGTATTAACACAAAATCTTTTAGTTCACTAAATATTATTATTATTATTATTATTATTTTCAATTATTATTATTAATATTATTATTGTTATTGTTGTTATTATTATTAGATGGTTATTAGTATTAATCTATAGTGCAATATGTTAATTAGATGAAAGTATTATAAAAACACTTGTCAGAGACACTAATTATTTATAGTTAATCCCACGCACAGACTTGCTCTTCTGTGGGACTATCATATTTATTTTTCCTAATATGGCTTATATTTTACATTGTTAACCTTACATAATATGTAATTATTTGGTAAATATGAGGTTTTCGAAGAAAATCCGCAAAATGCGAGCACGCTCCTTTCTTATAAAATGTGCTTATTGCAAAAAAGAGACACTTTTTTTGCTATAGGAATAAATTGATTTAGTTGGTTTCCTGTTTTCTTCTTTTAATTGATTTAAGAGAAATTAATGTTTTAAAAATTAATGACAAATTAGAAATTAAAAGAAGAGACAAGGGAGAAAGAATATGACAATTCTTAGACAAGATTATATTTGTTTACAATATTTGAATATTTCTAATTATTATTTTCTTTTATTTTAGAAATGAAATATGGGGGAACCAACCAGCAAAAATCATTGGATTCTTCACGAAAAATAGCATATAAAATTTATAGTTATACAAAAACAAAAACTAAAGAAGTATGTTATCAAAATGCTAAAACTATTAAGTTATCATAATATATTAAATATTAATATACTGTTGTCATTTTTTTTTTCTTCCTTTTTTTAATTGTTTTTAATTTTAGTATTAAGTTAGTATGATGTACTGATCATGAAAATATGTAATTTATTTTTCGTGCAACCTTATAATTGGGCATTTATTTGCTTGTTATGTTGCCAAATTTATAAATAAATATATTTTATTAAATAAAGTTTATTTGTTTTATTTTGTCTCTTGAACCGCATTGAGGTATGGAATTAATTAAATTTAAATATTTATATGATTGAAAATATGATAGAATCATAAAAAAAAGGTAACTAATGTAAATTTTAAATATATTGCTTAGTAAGGTACTTTTAGCCCGTAACAAACATAATTTTTTTTTTTAGAGAAAATTTCTCGAAATTCATAGAATTAATTAATGCATTAAAGTCATAATTGAAGACATAAGTGAACAAAGGTGTCATGTCACATTTTTTTCTAAAAATGATTGTTATGGCCTAATATACTTAAAATATGCTATATTTTTTGTTTGTGATAGTTCTGATTTCCAATTTTGATAAATAATGGCTATTGATCACATAGGAAGGTAGGTATCATGATGCAATTGTAAAACTTTAAACTTGTTTTACTTGAAATAATCTTTTTGGGACATGACACCTTTATCCACTTATGTCTTCAATTGTAATTATCCCTATTTCTAGTCCTCCTTTAGTTACAAATCAGCACGACCTGGTACATTTTTTCCAAATTATAACAGAAAACGTTTATTTTTTAACCACAAAATTATCCCGGTAGATTTCCTTTGTTTAAATCGTTCACTTCATTTTAACGACCGTCGTAGCGTAAAAAGTAACGACACCGTTATTTTCTAATGTTATCCACACAATTTCAAATAACGTAAACCGTCCAGATATTAAAGAGAGCCTACATAAAACGTAATAAAGCGACGATCGTCTTACAGACGGAAATCCGGCAACGTCGCCGGGTATCGGTTCGAGTCACTGGCACTTGGCTGGATACTTGTAACGTTTGGCGCGTTAATCACGGCTTAATGGTAGATAAACAAACAGTAACACAACGTAAAGGAGCCTGGCCTGGTGTATTAAAAGATCCCATCCCTTTTTATTTTCCTATCTGTATACAGATATAAGGAAAGTATAGGAATCATGATTTTTTTCGACCTCGAGTTTTCGACGGATTTTTACGTTTTGAGGTTCCCTGAATCCGTTTTGACTATTTTCGCGATGTCTGTGTGTGTGTGTCTGTATGTCGCATAACTCATGAACCAATACACAGAAAAACACCAAATTTTAAACTTAAGCTTTATTACAGCGTCTAGTGAACTGATTAGATTTTGGGCAGAGTCGGAACATCTGGGGGGGTACTTTATAGGTGGTCATTTTTATATTTTATGGAATATATCTGTTATTTACATTTGGAGAAGAAAATTCTTCAAATAAAAGTTACTTCTAATATAATTATCTATAATTTTTGTTCTATACAAAATTTTCCTAAAATGGTCCGTATTCGAGAAATTTGACAAAATGTAAAAAAATTATTTTTGTATAAAAATTGTTCAAATAAAAGTTGTTTGTAATATAATTCTCTATAAGTTTTATTCCCTACATAATTTCTCTAAAATGGACCGTATTCGAGGTATTTGAGAAAATGTGTAAATTTCGAATTTTGAAGAAAACTTAAAAACAAATAAAGGAAAAAACATTAAATTTTAAACTTAAGTTTTATTTCGGCCTGAGGTGAAATGATTAGATTTTGGACGAAGGCGGAACATTTGGGGGGGTACTTTATGGGAGGCCGTTTTTATATTTTATGGAATATATGTTATTGATGTTTGGAGAAGAAAATTGTTCAGATAAAAATTACTTACAATATTATTATCTATAATTTTGGTTCTATACAATTTTTGTTTTAAATGGTCCGTATTCGAGAAATTTGACAAAATGTAATAAAATTCAAATTTTTGGGAAAATTGTTTAAATAAAAGTTATTTGTGATATCGATCTCTATAATTTTTGTTTTTATATGATTTTTCTAAAATAGACCGTATTGAAGAAATTGAAGGAAAAGTGCTAAATTTAAATTTTTCAGTAGGTATTTTCGTTTTCAATGAATATCTATAGAAAAATGTTTCGAGATAGATGTATGAGGAAAATGTATATATTTAGTTTATCCTCTAAACATTTATAGCGGTGCTGCAATAGGATGTACAAAATAACCAGAAAAAGCCTATAATAACTAGATAGGAAAGTCATGTGTTGGACACAACAGATTTGTTGCTTGTTTTTTTTTTTTTGTTGTTTTAATTTTCTGTTTTTAAAAAATTGACCTTTGTCTAAACAGTTCAAATAATTTAATATAGCAATTTAAATCGCCTTTTGATATGAATTTACGATGATATTATCCTCCGTTCCTTTTTTTGCCAAATCATCTACAATTTCGTTATTTTTAATTCCAATGTGTGATTTTATCCAACATAACGTTACATTTTTTCCCTTTTTCCTTGCCTCACTATTTAGAGCAATAATTTCATAAATAATATAATTTATTTCGTTGTTAATAATTGTAATATCTTTTAATTTTAATCCGTAAAAATTATATAATCTATTTCTTTTTGTTATATACATATTTTGTAAGCCTTTTTAACTGCTATAAGTTCTACTGTATAAATTGTCATTATATCGGGTAATCTATTTTGAATTTTAATAGCTTAAGTCCTCCTCTCAAGAAAAGTTATTCCACCGGCAATGGATAAACAGTTCTTTAAATATGGCGACGTCCTTTCTTATTTAAAAACCCGGTACATAAATAAGTTTTATCCGAGGTTTCATTACAATCTAAGAAGTTTTTTGTTGAAAATGAAAATTACTAAGTAATTAATTAATAAAAACGCATACTGATAATTAAAATTTTAACATGTAAGTAAGTAACTACTTGTTGGGAAAGTTATTTTTTTCTTATACAATAATTTTATGTTTTTCTTCTGGCTCGATACGTTCCGGTTTATTAATATTAGAAAGTTACATAGAATAAATTTAGTATAATTAGAGTAAATATAAAATTAGGCATTGCGCTTCATTTATTATCAAAATAACAGTTTTTTAAAGTTATTAAGTTAGGTAATGCCTCAGCAATGACCGATACAAACTGATTATTCTAAATTCCTAGCCAGAGGTTCTACAGTAGTTGTCATATAACATTTATATTGGTTTTACTCATATTTTTTCTTTTTTAGAGTTGACAACAACACATTATATTACTAGTATATACTAAAGTCTAGTTTCCTGAAATTTTCTTTATAAAAATCAGTTACCGGATGCGTTAGATAATTTTCGGTATTTCCAACCTCCATTTGATTTAATTATATCAAAAATGTATATAGATCGCCTGGTAAGTTCAGGAATTTCCTGTTATTGCGTATAAATAGGTATCAATCATTGTGTACGTCTATAAAAACCTGAAAAGTCATGGGACTAGCACAACAATAAATACGTTGAAGGTCAAATCGTATTATTTCAATTTTTTATCGTTTTTTAAATCAAGATACTTTGAATTTTGTTTGGTTTATTTGGTTAATAGGTGTCTGTATTCCACATGTTCTGGTAAAACAAGAAATTTAATGAAAATGGCCGTTCTTAGAGACTTATGACAAATTAAGTATTAATTCTGTCAAATAGGTCAATGACATTGGTTTAAGGAGTCTTCATAGTTTAGGGTTACTTCTAAAATTGCTAAGGTTACTTTATAACCAACTAATGATATCAATTTAGTCACGTGGGATATGGGCACAGCTTATACAATACAGCTAAAACACTATCTTGGCGGCAACGGTTTGCGTCGATTTCGTCGCGCATCGCTTAAGCTCCGCCTTCGAAGGGAAAAGACGGTTTTGGCGTTCAGAAGTGTACTTAGGTAAGGTGTTGAGTCGTGCGTATAATTTCGTTGATTGTATAATTTCGTGGAGCCTATAATTTCGTAGATTTTGTTTGAGTTAAAGGTACTGTTATTATTTTGGCGACTCTTTAGCTGTGAGTAGAATGAATGAAAAAAAAGACATCATTCTGTTTGTGCAGTCAAAAGCTGTTTTAATAAGGGTTATACCTGCAAGAAAACATTCTTTAGTTTTCCCAAGGACCCAAACCGATAAGTACCACATTATAAGAAATTTTCATTGTTAAAAATATAATTTATACAGGGTGTCCCATTAGTGCGTTATTGTTCACTATTTTGTTGTAGACACGCAAGAAAGTTTTAAATAAAAGTTATATGGATTTGAAAAATACCTACATATTTTAAAAATATCTTTGGATATACAGGGTGTCACGTTTTTGCCTGGCAAATTAAAATGTATGTTTTTTAAATGGAACACCTTGTGTTTTATTTTATGATGAAATTATTAACACCCTAAATTATTGTAAAGACGAATTGCTACAGAAAATTTTTATCAGGTATGTGTGTGGTTACCTTTTAATAAAAGCCTTGCGGATCCACTCCTGCGATACCTGTCTTAAATATAACAAAGATCACGTTGAAATAGATGATTTTTCTTTTTATTGCTTTTTAAAGGCATATGATAACGCCAATTCAGATACATTTGGAAATCTGCAACTGTCAAATGATGAATTTGTAGAACTAATATTCAATATTGAAAAGATATTTCAAAATAATTTTGAAGAATTGGCTACAAAAAATAACATTTGTACCACACTTTTAGAATTAATTAACCCAATACCCTTTAGTCATCCATGCTAACGTTTTCCAAAAGAATAACTTATTTTATTGTATGTTTAATCTCAATAACTAAAAAATATACTGACAATTAGTTTGACAGAATTGTCATTTATTTAAAATTTTAAAAATAATAGCAGTCGGTTGATCAAAATATGAACGGTGATTGGCGAATTTATTTTTTTTGCAGTGTTCTCACTACCTAGAATGGATATGAAATATATTCGTTCAATTGAAGGCAATAGCATACTTTTTCGTTTTGTAATCTGTGCATGGATATTAGCCAATCTACGCACATACTACAAAACGAAAAAGTATGTTATTGTGTTCGAGGGGGTAGTCACTTGAGATTTTTTAGGACAGAAAATCTCCATTTGTGGAGATCTTATTGGATCTCCATGGATATCCTTGGATCTCCATGGATCTCCATGGATATCCTTGGATCTCCATGGATATCCTTGGATCTCCATGGATATCCTTAGATCTCCATAAACATTTCATTCAATTTTGTATGGAATTAGATCTTTGGAAAATATGTGATGTGTCCAACACATGACTTTCCTGTCACACCTTAACTTATGCTTTCTTATCTTTTTCGACTTTTCCTCAGTTATGGGACAAAAATTATAGAGAATGACGTCACAAACAACTTTTATTTAAACAATTTTCTTAAAAATATGAATTTTGCACTTTTTGTCAAATTTATCGAATACGGTCCAATTTAGGGAAATTATGTATAGAACAGAAATTATAGAGAATGACGTCACAAACAACTTTTATTTGAACCATTTTCTTAAAAATTGAAATTTGGCACTTTTTGTCAAATTTCTCGAATGCGGTCCATTTTAGGACAATTATGTATACAATTATGAACAACTTTTTATGACCAGGTAATATTTTGAATTTATTTGGAACTTTTTTGTATACTCCATAGTAATTTTCGTACTCATCTGGTTCAATTAGATGTGGAAGCTCTTCTTGTGAAAATTTTTCAATTTGTTCTATATCTTGATCTGAAATTTGTTTTAGTATCTCTAGACTAAAATAGCCCGAAATTTTCAAAATATTTTTTAGAGAAGGCGGTAGTGGAGGCAAGTCCTTCTCAAAGTCTAGTTGTTCGTTGTCCATTTCATTGTACCTAAAAGTATTAAAAAAACGTATATTAGTTTTTAATAAGCTAAAAAATGCTCGAAAAAATGCAGTGAAACTATTCTCAAATAAAGGAAACAAAAATTCCATTCTCAAATTTGACCAATTTAAATAAAATATTTTTCTTTTTTTCTATAATCAATCGCCTGTTGCGGCATTAGCCAAAGGAGCAGCTGTTTTTAGGAGGAACCGGTCTCTCGATATTTTTGTGACAACTAACTTTGAGTTTTTTCCATCTTTCGTTTATTCTCATATAGTTATACAAAAAAAGATAAAAAACGCTATTTTTTTCATTATTCCATTAACAAAAGTAAAAATAATAACTTTTTTTTAACGTTCATTGACTATGCCAGTTACGTTTCTTTTTTTGAAGAGCATGTACTTTTAATTAATTTCTAAGATGCACCCCACGGTTTCTGACATACTTTTGCACATTAAGCACATTAAGAAAAGTTAGTTCTTACTTTGTAGTCATTAAAAGCGTCTTTTATTAGTTTTTTAAACTATATTTAATTTTTTGCTTTTTAGTCATAATATTTACGTCGAGATTTACGTTAATATATTGAATTACTAATATTACAATTAAAAAAAATGTGAAATACAAAATGTAAAAAAAAAACAACCCTTTCGGGAATAGAGCTTATTTCTAATAAAATCGTGTTAAAAAAAATTAAATAAACTCACTTACCTTTTACATTCGCCAATAAATAACACACACACACACACTACTACCACATCTATGCTTTACGTAAGTTATGCTTGTATGTATTTATAACAGGTACATACAAGTACATTTTTGAGCTCACCTCTATTATAGCAGACGGAGCAGACCTGATTAAATAAAATACAGCCGAAAACAGACTTTCACGTGTTGCCAAAGACCTAAAGCAAATAGCGGCGTGAGCGCGTGCCGTGGCACCTGTTAAAATGATGTGCGCACGAAATTACGCTTTTCCGATTCTACACGACTACAGCCGAAGTTCCTGGATCTCCACCGGATCTCCACGTATCTCCACCGGATCTCCAGGGATATCCATGTATCTCCACGGATCTACATGGATATCCATGTATCTCCATGGATCTCCATGGATCTCCACGGATCTCCACGGATCTCCATGAGATCTCCATCCCGTAGGACAGAAGATTTCCACAGTGACTACCCCCTCGATTGTGTTCAACTACGAATATATTTCATATCCATTTTAGGTAGTAAGAACACTTTAACAAAATTAAATCTACAAATCACAGTTCATATTTTGGTCACCCAACTCCTATTATTTAAAATTTTTTAAATAAGTGACAATTCTGTTAAACTAATTGTCAATATATATTTTAGTTATTGATATTAAATATACATTAAAATTTTTGTGCAGACTCGATAAATAATAGCATTTTTGTTTCTATTGTGTCCACATTTAAAAAAAAATAAATTTTAATTAAACTACATGATACTAATTTAATTACGAGTATTAAAACTAAAGTCCTGAAAGTTTCGGTGAAGATGAAGACAGAGCATCTGCCTTCCACGCGAAAAGTCCGGGATCGAATCTAGGCCGAGGACTAATTAATTTTTCATGTTTATTTTATTTTATAAATTAGTCAACTTCGTAAATTATTTTAAAATTAGTTATTTTGTCTAAATAACCTAAAATAATTTTTTAAATTTGTAGATTTTCGTTAGTGGGTCGTAGAAAAAATATACTGACCATATCGAGTAGATTGTTCATATCACAATCAGACGATTGAGTTCTCCGCCTACGACGTCGTGCTCAAACTTCGTCTTTGTGTGATATGGCTATCATATCCACCCTTGTTGAACAAACTACAATTTATTTGTTTTCTTGGTTTAAGTTTTACATCAGAAATAGGAATTAAATTAATTTACTTTTCAAGTTTTCTTGTAAAAATCGATATTACTTTCTCCAAGTACAAATTTAGTACCTACCTAAAATAAGTACTAATTATGTTATATCTTGTAATATTGTAATTCAAATTTCACATTACTATAAAGTTTTAAAATTTCCTACTTCGGTATGGTCAGATAAAAATTGAATATATTATATTAATAAAAACTGTCAAAGTATAACTTCTACAAATCTGTATTTCAAATAATAAGAATACATCTAAATATAACCAATATTGTTAAAACAAAAGCACACATTCTTTATAATTCCAAAATACCATAGAGTTCCCAGACCTCAGTCGAAGTATTCGTTTATCTAGGTATAAACCCTTTGCGCGAAGATTAACACTTGCCAGAGACACGGGGGTACCACTTGATTTGCATCCACGAGCGTGACACAATTCTTTAACAATTGAAGCCCTTGGTGTAAAATGGATCCAAGCCACAATTTGTCGTGAAGTGACTGTTTTAGCTCAAAACATTTGTTAACGAGGATTTTACTAGCCATATATAAATTATTTTACCTCTAATCCGAAAGATGTGCTATTTTTCGTAATATTTATATTTAAATAATTTTTTTAATTATATTTGAAAGATTTAAAACAAATTAAAAATGTAATTTCCCAAAACTTACTTAATAAGGCATGTGACCAACCTTATTACGCCAAGGTTTTCAATTTTTTCAATAATAAAAAAATTGTTTATTCCGGGCCCGACTTTTCCCTCGAATCTAACAGAGATAGCACCATTCCGTCTTGCTTGGTTCTCGACCGCCAGATCAAAGACGCCGACACGGAGTCGTGGAGCTGTATTGTATAAGCTGTGATATGGGTATCATTATTGAAGATTATAAAATAATAATTGAAGACACAAGTGGATGAAGGGTCTATGTAACATTTTTTTAAAATGTTTTTCTATGAATGAACGGCGTATACACCTAAAATTCATTAAAATCAATATATCATCAAATATAGAAGTTGTCCGTGGATAAAAGACTTATGTACTAGGGAATAACTTCCAAACACTAAACTTTAACACGAAATATCTCGTAAAAATTATTTATATGCCAAGTTCACAGACCCGGAAAATTTGTAGTTAAGTATACTTTCTTTACTGGTTAAAAAAAGTAAAAATTTAAATATTATTTTAACTTTTTATTTTCCCTCGTACAATATAATAAGTACCTACCTACAACTTATGGATAATAACCGGCACGTTAATTTCTATCACTTTTTGTTTCCGTGAACGTACGAATAATGAAAAACTAATTTTAAAAAAATGTGAATGAATCGACATGCTAAATATTCCTCGCGATAAAATACCTAGTTGTTCAGACATAAAAAGTTTCTAATTCTACATTTTGACCGATAATAACCGCATGATTATCGATTAGCTATTTTGTTTTCGTTTTAATTGCTTACATTGCCGGCAAATTGAACTAATTGGGACATACAGGGGTCGCGCCGAATCGTCGATAAGTCACGTAAGGTTCTAATTATGACATGAAAACTTACAAAATTTAAAAAAAATCTTAATAAAATGATCTGATTAACAACTACTTTTGTAAAGATTGGGGAATTAATATCTATAAAATCATCTATACTGTTAGAGTCAGCGAATTAGGATATCACCGCCACTGGGGTCGACGATACCACGTCTACCCGTTGCAGTGTCCAGGACCAGGAGAGAGCGGGGACTTGACATTCTTTATTTTGTTCCTTAATTAATTACATTTCAAACATTGTTTACGAGATATTTAATAAAACGTTATAAAACCATGTTAACACGTGTTTTGTGAAGTGGCTATACAGGGTGTTATAGTATACAGAGTGATAAATAATTTAAAAACAATAATTTTGAAGTTAATTCTTTTCACTTCTAACAATACCATTTATTATCTTTATTATTAATGAAGTATTTTTTTTAGTGTACCTATACAAGACCTATGCATAATTTACAAAATAATGATTGTCAACAACATGGATTTACCCAAAACAACTAGTATTTGAATACGAATCGTACAACACCGCTAATAATACAACAGAGAACGAATTTGCAAATAACCTTGAGATTATTTACATTGGAAGTTTGTCATTTCATTGAACGGATCTCGGGTCGCCATTGACGTTGATACCAGGACCGTACCTATCTAGGAATGGGGAACTAGATATTCGTCTGTAAATTTCGCAAAAGACTGTAAAGAACGCTACCACAAATTCATTAGGATCTAACCCAATTTACCTCACTCAAAAAAGTTGACTATGTCTAAATGACTTATTGATTCTGAATTAAGGTTTGAAAAACACATCACTAAATTGATTCAGAGAGCTTATAGCTCATTAAAATTGATATACGGTAATCGTAAGTTGTTGCCTAAAAGTATTAAAATATCACTATGTGAATCACTTGTACTATCAAATTTTAATTTTGCTGATTCTGTCTATGGTCCAAATCGAGGGGCAAATCACTCTTTGTAAAAATGTACATGTATTGCCGAATTCATATGATTTCCGCAATCATATGGCGATTTCTGGATGACTGCGGCGATTTCTAGATGACTGCGGCGATTTCTGGATGACTGCGGTGATTTCCACATGACTTCCGACAGATTTCCCGTGACTGCGTTGATTTATGTATTGACTGCAACGATTTCTCTATTGATTGCGGCAATTTCCCTATTGATTGCGGCGATTTACTCGTACGTATGGATTGTCAGTATTATTGCAAAATTGCACGCATTCCGAAGGATTTCTACGATATTGTATGGCTTACCAGTTGGTTTCCAGTAAAAAAAGCATTAGCTAGGTGTTTCATCAGAAAAACTAAATTTTGTATAGCGCATGTATAGGTGCTAAATACAATGCATTGATTTAAAACTAAGTGTGTACGACAAATTTATCAATAAATCAACTTTTTGTACGTTTTTTATTCATTTAAAAGGTCAGTTTTAATTGATGTGATACCCGAAATATAAACTTCTATGTAGGTACTTACATGCCTCCATTATTAGATATCTTTGATATGCCTAAATGAACAAATAGGTACAGGTAAATAAAACAAGTTAAGTAATTAAGTAATTGGAGGTTTTTTGTTTAAAAATTTCATAAAAGTGTTTTTTTAGACGTTTACAAATTTTATTGATGTTTGTTTCTAGTTTAAATGGACCAGATCCAATTGAATTGATGGGTCCGTAAAATATTAATTTATTTTTAACAATTTGAATGTCGTCTTTTTTTGGCCATAAATATTCTTCAAGTTCAGATTTAAAAATTTTTATTTTACTAGTGGTTTCATCAATTATTTGAACAATCCGACCTATGTACCACGACTCGTAAAGAATTGCGTAATATTGTTCGTTCCTAATTAAAATGCCATTGATATTTTTCTGGAACAAAGTGTTTTCACCGGTAGTTTTTTCACTTTCTGTTACTTTTGAAAGAGTAAAACCAAATTTGGTAGATTTTCACACTTTTATTTTAAAAATAAAAATTTTTAAACAAACACTAACATGACATATGTTTCGAAGTACAACTTCTTTTTCAAATGTGTGTTTGTTTAAAAATTTTTATTTTTAAAATAAAAGTGTGAAAATCTACCAAATTTGGTTTTACTCTTTCAAAATTAAATGGATTTTCATCAAGTAAAGGCCGAAACAATAAATAACTTTCTGTTACATCTTTGTCATTGTAGTTATTTGGTATTTTAGCTGTGTTTTTTCTGGATTTGTTTTTTTTTTTTTGTTATTTAGTACTGCTGAGGATGTTCCTTTTACACGAGATAATCTGTCAGTTGACAAGCGCCCGTCTTCAGTGGAAAATAACCAACAAAGAGCTGATTTTTTTACCTTAATTTTTTTGTTGTTCACAATTATGTTTAAAAATGAGGTATCAGAATCACTTTTTGTCTAGTAATTTCGAAAATCCTTTATATTAAGATCTTCCAATCCATAAAAAATGCTCTTTTCATTATCTACATCATATATGGAAACTTAAGTTTAAAATTTAATGTTTTTTACTTTATCCGTTTTTGATTTTTCTTTAAAATTCGAAATTTACACATTTTCTTAAATATCTCGAATACGGTCCATTTTAGAGAAATTATGTATAGGGCAAAAATTATAGAGAATTATATTACAAATAACTTTTATTTGAACAATTTTTATAAAAAAATATTTTTTTTTACATTTTGTAAAATTTCTCGAATACGGACCAAATTTTGTATAGAACAAATTATAGATAATAATATTGTAAATAACTTTTATTTGAAAAAAATTCTTCTCAAAACGTAAATAACAGATATATTCCATAAAATATAAAAATGATGACTATAAAGTACCCTCCAAATGTTCCGACTCTGCCGTCGAAAAAAATCATGATTCCTATACTTTCCTTATCTGTAAACAGATAGGAAAGTAAAAATACATTTAAAATCCTAATTAAAACGTGTATCACCCCAACCCCCATAAAATACCAACAATTTTGTTATACATTAAAAAAAAAACTAGATGAAAAGGGACAATTTTCGACCACCTTGTAAAATCTTGTATACAAGTAGATTTAGTGTCTAAATTTATCCTAAAAAAACCTTCAAATTCCAAAATGTAAATTTAACTTAATAGTTCTTGCCTCAAAATGCACGGAAGGACCCTTTCGATAAATGTAAACTGCAATTTCTTTACACAAAATGGTTTAGATGGCTTAATCAAAGCACCCTACATCAACAATGGCTAATTGGTTAATGTCACCTTACTGCGCGCGATTTTTAACGATTGCTAGTGATTGCTCAGTGACTGCTAGAGAATTCGGGGGACTGCAAGGGAATTCGGAACGACTGCGAGCGAATTCGGAACGACTGCGGCGATTTCTTAGCGATTGTCACTGATTTTGATGAGACTGCGGCGATTTTTAATGGGATTGCGGACATTTTGTACACGTATTGCGGGAGTGATTTGCCCCTCGGTCCAAATTTAACAGTAACCTTCAAAAAAAAAAAAAAATACAAAACAGTTGCTTAAGACTCATATACGGTATAAGAAAATATCAAAGGATATCACATAAACTCAAAGAAATCGGTTGGCTAAATATGGAAAACCGACGAATTCATCATGCAACTACGCTATACCACAAAATTGTCTTGTATAAAATCCCCATTTATCTTTCGTTTTCATATCAAATTTTTCAATTGTATAATTCTGTTCCTATTATATTTAAAAATCTTAACCCTCTTACTTTCAAATGTAAATACAAAACTTTGTTATTTAGCAAGCAATGCACTTAAATCGTAATTGTTCTACCTGTCCCCTCTAAAATATAAAAATATAAAGATATAGTTTTTTGTTTTTATTTTGATTTTTCAATATGTTTAGATTTAGTTCATATACCTACTCGTATTTACATATGTATATAAACACCATCATTGGGTTAAGTGGAAGAACATTTTCCAAGTGTTTTTTTTAAACTTTGGAAAGTGAACTTCGCCTTTTGTTTTCTTTAATAAACTATTAGTAATATTAATTTTGTAAAATGCTGTAATGAAAACAATAAAGACCTTTATTATTATTATTATTATTAAACATCTGTCAAAGTGAGTTAGCAAATGGGTATGACAGTATGATCTTGAAATCGTGGGCATTGAGGGCTGCTCTGCTTTTAATTTTATGCACGTCTCGCTTCTATCTATTCAAATAAACATTTTCACACATTTTACAATTTTTATTTACAATGGGATAAGATTAAACAAAGCCGACCCTGTCATGACGACTCAACATTCGACCGGTGCATCAAGTCAAGACATGACACAGGCAGGCAACACTGCACGATCAAGAATGTTGTTTTCTATTTTGACCATTTTTTCCTTTTTTGATGCAATAAAAATCCTTTTGTTAGATTCTTTCGCAGAGTCTTCACTTAAGTCGACCAGTCGGTGACTACATAAGTTTAGTAATTCTAGTCGTTTTATTTTGACAGGTTGTTAAAAAAATTCCTTTGGCTATTTTACT
Organism: Psylliodes chrysocephalus; assembly: GCA_927349885.1. Classification (NCBI taxonomy): domain Eukaryota; kingdom Metazoa; phylum Arthropoda; class Insecta; order Coleoptera; family Chrysomelidae; genus Psylliodes; species Psylliodes chrysocephalus. The sequence continues at coordinate 4,332,193 of OV651813.1, forward strand.
ATGTAGACGAAAACAGACTTATTCTGATTATCGGAGTTTTGGAAGTTCGTCAAAAGAGGATGCTCGTGCAATCTAATTTGCCATTAAATTAAATACATATTGTTCAACAATACATGTACCACCGTGATCTGGTAATATCCCAAAATTCATAGTAAGAGGCCTTTTAGGGTATGGTACGTTAATGAATTGACGTTTGAGTCACCATTTTCAGGTAACCGCGTCCCTAATATAACCGATTTTTCAGGAATGTCAAGCAGAGCGGTTAGTTTAGGTTAATAACGGACCATACCCTTAATAACTTATAGGACAACTGAAAGTTCTGTCAAATATGTTACTCAAGGTTGTACCAAGCTAGGGACAGAATGCGCCCCCTTACGTCCCACAGATAGGGTTGCCAACTCAGTAGAACAGAAATCCGGGAGATAATAAAACAAATAAAAACCAAACATATAAAGGAGTAACAAAGTGCACTTTCTAAAGACAATTCATGGGTATGAAATTTGTACATTATTTTTGGTCCGGTATTTTTTTTTTATAAAGTTGTATTTTGTTACTCCGTGGGTAGCTTACAATACTTCTTCATTAGAAACGATAAAATTATAAAACTCCTTGCATGTGTATTTTAAATTTTAGATTTGATCTAAGTTTCATTAAGGCGATTAGAGCAAACGAAATAAGTTTTTTTATCTCATTGTATGATTCTTCCACACATTTTTCAAAAAAAAATTAACCCAAACCTTTCGTTGTTTTGCTTGCAATAAATCATCATACAGTTCATCCTCATTTATGGGCATGTTAAGAGAAGAGCTCTTTTAATTTAGTACACTCAATTTCTTTATTTATAGTAAAAGATCTGGGAGATTTTAGCTACGTTCCTGTAGCCAGGAGATTTTGAAAATAAATTGCCCTTTTCCGGGAAAATCCCGAAATTCCGAGAGAGTTGGTATAACATAAAGAATAAAAATACTTGTGGCACTCGGGGACTGCCGCGGTAAAGCTATTGCATAGCATTTTTTATCAACTTATGCAATTATAATTATTTATTTTATTTATGCAGTATTTTTTTTTTCTTTGATATTAATTCAAGTTACACTTTTTGAGCGTGGTGACCGATAAGAAAACAATTTTTTTTTCTTTTATTGAATAAATGAGAAGTTAATATTGTTTAAAATATTTTTATTATCTTACAATACATGTAGGTTATTCAGGAATTTTTATCATTGAAACTATAGATTATGGTAACTGAAATAAGAAACATAAGTTTGAGACTTGATATCCTCTAAATATCTGGAAAATACCGCGTCAATGGTGGTCCCATATTTTATTGTGGATTCTTGTGGACCATTATTCATTTTCAAATTCAATTTTTCCGAAATTGTGTCTAAAAGAGATAGAATCAGTTAGCAGCTAGTCTACACGCATACGTCTAGTCGCACGCACACAAACACCGTGCCGAAGTCTGCCGATTTGAAACGACGTTAGACGATGCACGGCTTTCAACGCCGCACCGCTGTGCCGGTCGGGTGTTAGGTTTATTTTCGTTACGGAATTTCTGTTTCGATTTTTGATTTTTCGGTTTTTCGATTTTCTTTTATTGAATAAATGAGAAGTTAATATTGTTTAACGCCGCACCGCTGTGCCGGCCGGAGTGGGGGGTTTTTTTCGTTACGGTCGTTACGGAATTTCTTGATTCGGTCGCCGCACTCAAAGCCCGCAATAAAAGTTATGCAATAGCTTAATATCATGAAGCTAAAATAGGGAAAATATAAAAATAAACCACTATTTACTGTACTACAAATTTTTATAGAATAGGATTATTAACAACTAATAAGAATAAAATTTTTATTCATTGGCGGGCCGTATGTTGTGCAGGCCTGGACTAGTAGATATTTTAAAGCTTATTGACTAGGTATACCTTATATCATTTATTTTAAGTAAAGATATTTATATTCAAACATTTTTTTTTTATTTGATTTATTTAATTTGCTCATTTTCGAAGTAGAGTTCAAAATGCTGATAGAACCTATCTGAATTTGCCATCTAACCACAGAAGAAAATAAAAAATTGTACGAAAAAATAACCATAAACAAAATCACATAAACAAGGTGAGGAATTTAAGTTGGCACACCCATAATTAAAGACAACAAAGCGTTATATAAAAAAAATGTTATTTGACACAGAAGGGACAACAGATCAATCTTAGTGATGTTTGTCTTAATTTTCAAGGACTTTTTAAGGTCAACTTTGTTTTTAAAATAGAAAAGGAAAGAATAGGAATAATTTTTTTCGATCTCGAATTTTCGGCGGATTTTTATGTTTCGTGGTCCCCTGAATCCGTTTCGACTATTTTCGCGATTCGCGATGATGTCTGTATCCACGAAAAATCAAAAACGGATAGAAAAAAACACTAAATTTTACGAGGGGCAAATCACTCCCGCAATACGTGTACAAAATGTCCGCAATCCCATTAAAAATCGCCGCAGTCTCATCAAAATCAGTGACAATCGCTAAGAAATCGCCGCAGTCGTTCCGAATTCGCTCGCAGTCGTTCCGAATTCCCTTGCAGTCCCCCGAATTCTCTAGCAGTCACTGAGCAATCACTAGCAATCGTTAAAAATCGCGCGCAGTAAGGTGACATTAACCAATTAGCCATTGTTGATGTAGGGTGCTTTGATTAAGCCATCTAAACCATTTTGTGTAAAGAAATTGCAGTTTACATTTATCGAAAGGGTCCTTCCGTGCATTTTGAGGCAAGAACTATTAAGTTAAATTTACATTTTGGAATTTGAAGGTTTTTTTAGGATAAATTTAGACACTAAATCTACTTGTATACAAGATTTTACAAGGTGGTCGAAAATTGTCCCTTTTCATCTAGTTTTTTTTTTAATGTATAACAAAATTGTTGGTATTTTATGGGGGTTGGGGTGATACACGTTTTAATTAGGATTTTAAATGTATTTTTACTTTCCTATCTGTTTACAGATAAGGAAAGTATAGGAATCATGATTTTTTTCGACGGCAGAGTCGGAACATTTGGAGGGTACTTTATAGTCATCATTTTTATATTTTATGGAATATATCTGTTATTTACGTTTTGAGAAGAATTTTTTTCAAATAAAAGTTATTTACAATATTATTATCTATAATTTGTTCTATACAAAATTTGGTCCGTATTCGAGAAATTTTACAAAATGTAAAAAAAAATATTTTTTTATAAAAATTGTTCAAATAAAAGTTATTTGTAATATAATTCTCTATAATTTTTGCCCTATACATAATTTCTCTAAAATGGACCGTATTCGAGATATTTAAGAAAATGTGTAAATTTCGAATTTTAAAGAAAAATCAAAAACGGATAAAGTAAAAAACATTAAATTTTAAACTTAAGTTTCCATATATGATGTAGATAATGAAAAGAGCATTTTTTATGGATTGGAAGATCTTAATATAAAGGATTTTCGAAATTACTAGACAAAAAGTGATTCTGATACCTCATTTTTAAACATAATTGTGAACAACAAAAAAATTAAGGTAAAAAAATCAGCTCTTTGTTGGTTATTTTCCACTGAAGACGGGCGCTTGTCAACTGACAGATTATCTCGTGTAAAAGGAACATCCTCAGCAGTACTAAATAACAAAAAAAAAAAAACAAATCCAGAAAAAACACAGCTAAAATACCAAATAACTACAATGACAAAGATGTAACAGAAAGTTATTTATTGTTTCGGCCTTTACTTGATGAAAATCCATTTAATTTTGAAAGAGTAAAACCAAATTTGGTAGATTTTCACACTTTTATTTTAAAAATAAAAATTTTTAAACAAACACACATTTGAAAAAGAAGTTGTACTTCGAAACATATGTCATGTTAGTGTTTGTTTAAAAATTTTTATTTTTAAAATAAAAGTGTGAAAATCTACCAAATTTGGTTTTACTCTTTCAAAAGTAACAGAAAGTGAAAAAACTACCGGTGAAAACACTTTGTTCCAGAAAAATATCAATGGCATTTTAATTAGGAACGAACAATATTACGCAATTCTTTACGAGTCGTGGTACATAGGTCGGATTGTTCAAATAATTGATGAAACCACTAGTAAAATAAAAATTTTTAAATCTGAACTTGAAGAATATTTATGGCCAAAAAAAGACGACATTCAAATTGTTAAAAATAAATTAATATTTTACGGACCCATCAATTCAATTGGATCTGGTCCATTTAAACTAGAAACAAACATCAATAAAATTTGTAAACGTCTAAAAAAACACTTTTATGAAATTTTTAAACAAAAAACCTCCAATTACTTAATTACTTAACTTGTTTTATTTACCTGTACCTATTTGTTCATTTAGGCATATCAAAGATATCTAATAATGGAGGCATGTAAGTACCTACATAGAAGTTTATATTTCGGGTATCACATCAATTAAAACTGACCTTTTAAATGAATAAAAAACGTACAAAAAGTTGATTTATTGATAAATTTGTCGTACACACTTAGTTTTAAATCAATGCATTGTATTTAGCACCTATACATGCGCTATACAAAATTTAGTTTTTCTGATGAAACACCTAGCTAATGCTTTTTTTACTGGAAACCAACTGGTAAGCCATACAATATCGTAGAAATCCTTCGGAATGCGTGCAATTTTGCAATAATACTGACAATCCATACGTACGAGTAAATCGCCGCAATCAATAGGGAAATTGCCGCAATCAATAGAGAAATCGTTGCAGTCAATACATAAATCAACGCAGTCACGGGAAATCTGTCGGAAGTCATGTGGAAATCACCGCAGTCATCCAGAAATCGCCGCAGTCATCTAGAAATCGCCGCAGTCATCCAGAAATCGCCATATGATTGCGGAAATCATATGAATTCGGCAATACATGTACATTTTTACAAAGAGTGATTTGCCCCTCGAAATTTTAAACTTAAGCTGTAATCCATCCTCTAATGAGTTGATTAGATTTTGTCGAGGGGTAAACACATCCAAAAAATGTGTACACAAGAATTCCTAACATAAAGAATACCTGAGAATTCCTGGGAATACCTGAGAATTCCCGGGAATTCCTGAGATTTCCTGGGAATTCCCAGAGACTTCCCGGGAATTCCCAGAGACTTCCTGGGAATACCCAGAGACTTCCCGGGAATACCTAGAAAATACCTGGAATACTGAGAGAATAACTGAGTATATCCAGATAATGCCCGAAAAATATATGAGAATAACCAAGTATTTCTAAAGATTTATCTAGAGTTAGTAAATAAGGTCCTTAATGAGGTCCTTAAATTATTAGGAAAATAAATAATTGTTCCGGATTTATTAACTAATGATTAGCATTTTTTCCCTCACTTTAGATCATATTTTACTTTTGATAAAATATAAGAAATAAAAAGATAAGATAGGTATTAACTGTGGGGGAAAAATCTTGGAAAGGGGTGGGCTGAGGAAATTTTGTTATAGGAAAGGCCCTTCTTAATTTCATACGAGCAATCTCCTCCTGAATTTTGTCGCATGAATTTAGAAACACCCTGTATATTAATATGTATAATTTAAGAAGATAAAAATACAATTATATAATCAATCCTTTTTACTTTCCTATCTGTATACAGATATAAGGAAAGTATATGAATCAGTATTTTTTTCGACCTCGAGTTTTCGACGGATTTTTACGTTTTGAGGTCCCCTGAATCCGTTTTGACTATTTTCGCGATGATGTCTGTGTGTGTGTCTGTAGGTCGCATAACTCATGAACCGATACACAGAAAAACACCAAATTTTAAACTTAAGCTTTATTCCAGCGTCTAATGAACTGATTAGATTTTGGGCAGAGTCGGAACATCTGGGGGGGTACTTTATGGGTGGTCATTTTTATATTTTATGGAATATATCTGTTATTTACGTTAGGAGAAGAAAATTCTTCAAATAAAAGTTACTTCTAATATAATTATCTATAATTTTTGTTCTATACAAAATTTTCCGTATTCGAGAAATTTGACAAAATGTAAAAAAAATATTTTTTTATAAAAATTGTTCAAACAAAAGTTGTTTGTAATATAATTCTCTATAATTTTTAACCTATACATAATTTCTCTAAAATGGACCGTATTCGAGATATTTGAGAAAATGTGTAAATTTCGAATTTTGAAGAAAACTCAAAAACGGATAAAGAAAAAAACATTAAATTTTAAACTTAAGGTTTATTTCGGCCTGACGTGAAATGATTAGATTTTGGACAAAGTCGGAACATCTAGGGGGGTACTTTATGGGAGGCCGTTTTTATATTTTATGGAATATATCTTTTATTTATGTTGGGAGAAGAAAATTGTTCAAATAAAAGTTACTTCTAATATTATTATCTATAATTTTTGTTTTATGTCAAAATTTCCTGAAATGGTCCGTATTCGAGAAATTTGACAAAATGTGCAAAATTCTGAATTTTATGAAAATTGTTGAACTAAAAGTTGTTTGCCATATCGATCTCTATAATTTTTGTTTATACATGATTTTACTAATGGAAAAGTGCTAAATTTAAATTTTTCAGTATTTTCGTTTTCAATGAATATCTATAGAAAAATGTTTCGAGGTAGATGTATGTGGACAATGTATATATTTAGTTTATTAAACATTTATAGAGATGCTGCAATAGGTTGTACAAAATAACCGGAAAAAGCCTATAATAACTAGATAGGAAAGTCATGTGTTGGGCACATCAGATTTTTTACTGAAGAAAATTGAAAGTGGGTCGCACTAATGACAATTTTAAAAATCAGCCGCGGGCAGCAAGCGGCCCGCGAGTCTGACACCCTTGCTCTAAACATTTACAGGGGTGATATAATAGGTTGTACAGAATAACCGGTAAAAGCCTATAACTTTAGGTAAGACAGGAAAGTCATGTGTTGGACACCTCAGATGTTTTTATATTAATGCTTAGTTGTCACAATATTTGGATGTGCCAATTTAAATGCCTCACCCATTATAAAAACGAAAATATAGACAAATTAGCAAATGACGACCTAACTAGGAGGAAAGTTAATATTGATGTTATTTTTGAAAGAAACATCCTATCATCAAAATTTTGTCGGTTTATAAGTTTTTATCTTATGTTCTACTTAATAATAATCTTAGGTATTCTATTTAAACGGCGCTACTGATCTTTCGGTAATTTTCGGAATGAAAGAATTTATTTTTTTAGTTTCAGATAGTGATTTGGTCACATGAGATAACCACAGAAATTGCTAAAGACTGTACATTATTTCGTCAGTTTACAAGCAAATCACACTAGGTTAGAATTTTTATTTTTGACTTATTTGCTTCATTTTGACTGAAATTCTTCCGCTCTATATACTGGTAAAATCCACTATGCCCTCTAAGAATTATAACCTTATTTTTAAATTATTTTCATATTCATTAACAGGTTGGCGCCGACATTGATAATGACAGACCCAGCCCAAAGCCGCCAGTGTGTAAAATTTGTGTACAATTCTAAATATTTTTTAAAGTTCTTTGTATTTTTATTGTATGCTTAGATTTATTTCTGCCTGTTGTTTTGTAATTTTTTCTTGTACATAGTACATGATGGCTACGGGAGTTATTTCCTGTTAATGTACCACTTATAATCAGTAAATGATGACGTTAAGAGGTAAAAAAAATCGTGTCCTTGGTGCAGTCCGAATCTGCTACCAACCAGCACACTTCTCTTATAACCTTTGAATTATAGAACATTCAATTCTTATTTATAAAGGTTTTATAGTTGTTTCAGTAATTCAATACTGACTCATAAATACTTATAGCAAATGATGCAATTTAGTTGTTGAAAACAAAATAGCGCTATAACATTGTTATATAAATAAAAGTTACTTCTTATATTATTATCATCTATAATTTTTGTTCTATACAAAATTTTCCTAAAATGGTCCGTATTCGAGAAATTTGACAAAATGTAAAAAAATATTTTTTTATAAAAATTGTTCAAACAAAAGTTGTTTGTAATATAATTCTCTATAATTTTTAACCTATACATAATTTCTCTAAAATGGACCGTATTCGAGATATTTGAGAAAATGTGTAAATTTCGAAATTTGAAGAAAACTCAAAAACGGATAAAGAAAAAAACATTAAATTTTAAACTTAAGTTTTATTTCGGCCTGACGTAAAATGATTAGATTTTGGACAAAGTCGGAACATCTGGGGGGTACTTTATGGGGGGCCGTTTTTATATTTTATGGAATATATCTGTTATTTATGTTTGGAGAAAAAAATTGTTCAAATAAAAGTTATTTCTAATATTATTATCTATAATTTTTGTTTTATGTAAAAATTTCCTGAAATGGTCCGTATTCGAGAAATTTGACAAAATGTGCAAAATTCTGATTTTTATGAAAATTGTTGAAATAAAAGTTGTTTGCGATATCGATCTCTATAATTTTTGTTTATACATAATTTTTCTAAAATGGACCGTAATGGAAAAATTGTAGGAAAAGTGCTAAATTTAAATTTTTCAGTATTTTCATTTTCAATGAATATCTATAGAAAAATGTTTCGAGGTAGATGTATGTGGAAAATGTATATATTTATTTTATCCTCTAAATATTTATGGAGGTGCTGCAATAGGTTGTACAAAATAACCGGAAAAAGCCTGTAATAACTAGATAGGAAAGTCATGTGTTGGACACATCAGATTTTTTTTTATGTAATGCCGTGTAATGCTTTGTTGTCTCAATATTTGGATGTGCCAACTTAAATTCCTCACCTTGTTTATGTTATTTTGTTTATGTTTATTTTTTTGTATAATTATTTTTTCTGTGGTTATATTAGGCAAATTCAACCACTCGAAAAATCGCAAAAAGCGAGGTTTTTTGATCCCTTAATTTTTTCCACTAGTGTATTATACAGGGTGTTTCATAATATATGCGCAGGACTTCAGGACGTGATAGCTCGTCCAAAAATATGAAAAAACGTTTCTATTAACTTACCCTCTAAAATGCACCATTTTCGAGATACAGGGTGTTGAAATTGAAAAAAAAAAAAAAAAAAAAAATCTACGCCACTGGAAAAAGTACGGTTTTGAGACGCCCATTTGAACCGTCAATGTTTTCTACACAAAAAAGGTACTTTTGGTCATACGCTCTAAAGTCGACCGTTTTCGAGAAAAATCAAATTTTTTTTATTTCCAAAAATTGACCATGTAGCTATTTCAACATTAAAATTTCTAGGTTATAACTTGGTGAAAAATTAATCCAATTTAAAAAAATAATGTGTCAAAAGATTGGAAAAAAAGAGACCTTTAAGAAGAACTATCACATGATACCCCTTTCTATTTAAAATTTTAGAAGTGATATTCACCACCGCTTAGGGGATGAAACTGCACGGTTACAGATACTTGTAAAATGTGTTCCCCCAGTAAATATAAATTAACGTGTTTTTTTGTTTTAAAGATATTTTCAAAGTTATTTTGGGTGGCTAGTTTTGAAATGAAATCCCTGTATATTAATGATAGTGACAATTAAAAAAACATAAAATTTATTTAATTTTCACTTTTTGTTTGTAGAATGTGATTTTTTTAACATAATATTTTTCAAGTTTTGCTTGTATTTTTTGTTTAACTTTATTAATAATACCTTTTGACATATATGAACAAAAAACCTAAAAAAACCTTAAAAAATCTCATATATTTTTAATTTCTTAGGTTTTTCCAACCCTGGTCAAGAGACTTAAGGACATAACATTTTCAAAGCAGGTATGAACTCTAGTATACCTATCTATGAATGAATTATATTTAAAATGTTTTAAGCTCTATATACAGGGTGTTTTTTAAACATGCTGCAAAAATTCAAGGGGTTGTTCCTTAGACTATTCTAAGAATATTTTGTCCTTTGATGATTTTTGAAAATCCGTTTTGTTAAGTGGAAAAAGTAGCCGTTTTAAGTAATTGGAATGTTGTTAAAAAATAATAAAAATAACGAATTTTTAAAAAAGTTGTATGTTCTCGTAGGTAGTACCTATTTTTATTTAAACTATTAATAATTTTAAAAATAATAAAAATAGTTTTCTCGAAAATGTTGTGCGCCCTGTATCTCCTAAACGGAACGGAATTTTAAAAAACATCAAAGAACAAAATATTCTTAGAATAGTCCAAGGAACAACCCCTTGAATTTTTGCCTCATGTTTGAAAAACACCCCATATACTAAATTTCTTGATTTTCTTTTAATTTGTATATCTTCATAGTACACCCTTCTTAAATATCGACATTTTAGTATAAATTGATTCATTTCTATGTACCAGTGAACCTGTTAAAATCTTCTCGTGAATTTTTAATTAAATATTCGAAACCCCTTTGATACGCCTATGTCCGCAACAACAAATCCGTTCCCAACTTGCAGTAGGTACACAAATATCACGGAAAGTGTCGCCATTTGCGATCATCGACCAATTTTCGTACACAACCATTCAATTTCCTCCGTAATAAATGACGCTATTTCACAGCTAGTTACAAACCACGATATTTTTAGAATGTGATTCTTATCTGTTTTTTTTTGAGGTTCATATCAAAATCGAAAACAATGCAGCCTTATCGTACATATTGCGGTTTTCTACAAACATACCGAATCGAAAACAGGTGGACTGAAAAATGGAAAAACTTTTGTTGAAGCAGAAAGACAACAAGGTCATTGTACAACGAAAGAGACGTACATTACGTCTAGAAGGCTTAGAAAAGAGAACGAAACGCTCGATCTAGATATCCACGGAAAAGAAACATTCAAGAATCGAGACCGTTACGTGCGAGAACCGGCAACAGCGCTCTATACCGGACTCGCGTTCGTTCACACGAGATTCTGGAACACCCGCAATGGTTTCTTCTAGATACCTACACTACATACAGCCTTTTAACGATAACTATTAAAATCACTATCAAATATCGCAGATTTGCATGCACTCGAAAAGATAATTGCGAGATAATGACGAGGATAAAACACATATAAAGCGAGAGATGTGACAGTTTGAAATTTACATTTTACTTATCAGTAGCTAGTTTATAATCAAATAAACAAATGTAATGAACAGTACGTTCGTTACATGTTTCCTTATCAAATCGAATTCGCTTCGTGATATCAGTTTGAATAAGAAAACAACCAGAAACGTAAGGATCTACCGATACGAATGTAAATATTTTAGAAAGTGCACCAAAACAGCTCGAAAACATCGTCGTTGTGGCCAAAATAAGCTAAAAAATCGATCGCTACGTTTAAAAATAATCGAGATGTTTGACACAGATTCAAAAACGATACGTCGTACGTATTTTATTGTAAGTTAACTTACCAAGGCGAAGAAATTAGTGTGGCAGTCTTCTAAACTAGCTCCGTTAGTTTGAAAATTTGGATGCGTCATATCTGATCCATTATTAAAGGGTTTTCTTCACGACACATAAAAGCACCACTGCACGTCACTTAAATCTCAAAACCACATTCGAAAACCTTACATTTACCCGAGATTTTCACCTTTCTATCGCAACTGCAAAATGGCGGAGACCACGAAACAACAAGCCGAACTAAAATCGGCTCTCTGTACAAAACTTACAGATTCTTAGTACGGGATTAGTCCGGACGTACGTCACTTACACCATCAGCACACTTTTCGTTCGCGGAGTGCTGCGTAACACACGGAGCGTACGTCCTAGCTCACTCCGCGCGCATATCCAGTCGAAAAATATGGCAGCGTTTCTACGGCATGCCGTTTTCAAAACAGGACAAGTCTCCACAAAAAACGTAAATATAACCACTGGATTAGTTTAAAAACCACTCGAGTACACTCGTCAGTTCAACACTGTTCGATAAAAAAACCACTTCATTTTGTCCTCTTTGCTTACGCCACTGTTTTTGTTACTAATGTTTGCACTTGTTCAAATTTAAAACCACACTTTTTTATTTTTAGGTCCTCCTGCGGTCGTACGCGACGAAAGCTGAAAAGAAGAAAGGAATCGACAGGAAAGTTGGCCCAAAAATAGACTCCACAGCTCAATCTTTGGCCTCTAAAGGGTGTGTACTTTCAATTTAGATCAGCATGAAGTGCGTCTGTCTCTCAACGGGAGCCATTGCTTTCGCCTAGCTTAGGCTGATGGCTCGCGAGGGGGCGACACCGCACGGAGTCAATAAATGTGATACTGCGCGTAGACCGATACTCGCTATATGGAATATTTATAAGTTCGGTTCGTTTTGAAATTGCAATTTATTTCGCTGGAGTTTCACGTTTTTTGGCCTTGCTGTCGCCTCCGATATTTTGTAATTAATTTAATCAATTTACTAATCAAACCTACATATCCATCACTAGGTATTGACTAATCACGTACCTAATAGGTATTTTAACTAGTTGTTATTTTACTTTAACGTTTTTAGAGAAACTGGAACTGACGAGACAATGAATTTAACATAGATAAAACGCATTTTTTGATAATTACTATTTAGGTACTAGGTACCGAATGCGATTCCAGATTAATACGGAATTAATTTTAACGATTTTTATTGATTTGATTTGTTTGTCTTTTATAGAGGTAGCACAATTAAGTATTTTGAAGAAGAAAAAAGTCTAAATACTAAAATTTATTTTATTGAACGGTTTTAAACGTCAAATATATAAATAGGTACATTTTTAATACTTTTAAACTAGAAATAATTTTAAAGAGTAAAACCATACCGACATCTAGCGACAAGTTGATGTTATTAATTTGACGGCTTGTCAATGTTAACTACCAATATTAAAAATTTAAATGTACCTAGTTTTAGAAATTTCAATACTTTATTCATTTTTGTTGAACAAAATGGTTTAGATGTACTTTAAAGTGACTTTTTGTCGATAATGGTTTGAAATTAACATTGGAATGGAAGCGGATATGTTTAATTATTATAAAAACGAAAAGACAGAACCGGTTCAAGGCACAGCAATAAAGGACCACGCACTTTTCTTATGCAAACGGGAGTACCGTCAAAATGTTTGATAAGTAAATTACTTGATGTCTCTCAAAATTGTACTTTGCCCAATCCTATGACTATATTTTGAGATACAGGGTGTTGAAGTAGAAATTCCTACCTAATTCTTAATGGACGCAAAAAAAAATTATATGACAAAATTGTGGCAGCCCATGTAATCCTGGTGATTTGACAAGGTCAATGAAATAGATAAATTGATCATCCATATTTTTCAAAATAAATATAATAAGCTTATAGCTTGAAGTAAAAATGTAGATAATTATTTTTTTTACTATATTCGAAGGCTGAATATAGGTTTGTTAACACATTTTTGCAAAACCGATTCTGATTAATATGCAAATACGAGGCAATATTGCCAATCGCAAACGACCCACTTTGAGCAATCTATATAACTACACATATGTACCATTGACCCTCCACAGGGTTGCCATATCTAAAATGTCTGCTTCCACTTGTCGCGCATACATTAGGTCTTTTTCTTTGCATCGAAAGTGTAGCACTGAGCTACACCACTTCTGAAAATATCGTTCCGTTTATACAAATTGTATGGATAGAACGATATTTTCAGAAGTGACGTAGCTCAGCGCTACACTTTCGATGCAAAGGAAAAGACCTTTTGATTACTATACGAGGCAAGAGAGAGGTCCGACACGCCCAACATAGGGCGCGGTCATTTTGAACCCTGTGACACAGTTTACAGCTAAAGAATCAGATCGCTCACTCTGCGTCGGCAATAAACTGTGACTTCAAAAATAATATTCACTGACACTGACAGCAGCAAGCAAAATATCAGGTGCGTTTTAATCATCCGCTTCTGCTTCCGGAATTGTCGGTTTAGTCGTTTTAACCTGTCAGATTAAAACCAGAAAACCGACAATTCCGAAGCAGAAGCGAATGATTAAAACGCACCTATTAAAAATATTGCGCCAAGATGTAGGCAACACGTAATAAGGGTTCAAAATGGCGGAGTTTTCTATCTCCTTTTAAAAGGCACTCAGAAAGCTGCGCAGTGCGACCATTCTCCGTATAGTAAAAGAAAATCAAAGTATGTGGCTTGTCGGCAGATTGACAGGTCGTTGGCATACTTATTATTAAAAATATGAGGTGTAGAGGTAAGGAGTGCACTCTCTTATGGATGGCTTAATTCTAACACCTAGTAACCCACAAAGAGTAAATTTTACAGTAGATGCAAAAAAATATTTCCTGGCACAGGTTCGGACTTGTTAGAAATCGCGGGAATTAACTAGATATAATTTTATTTGGCACAAGAGGTTTTAGCAAAGATATCGGATAGATATTAGGTGTTTTCCTTTGCATCGAAAGTGTAGCACTGAGCTACACCACTTCTGAAAACATCATTCCATTTATACAAATTGTATGGATGGAACGACATTTTCAGAAGTAACGTAACTCAGTGCTACACTGTCGATGCAATGGAAAAGACCTAATATGTCTATGGGTTTTAGTGACCGATAGTGTCCATTTTCTGTTAATGAGTAAACGTAAAAACGTGTATCAAAACAAAGGAGAAAATAACGATACTTTATATTCTAAGATAAAAATATAAATAAAAGATCAATGCTAGCGTATTTAGTGATCTGTGTATCTAGCAGTGTTGCCAATACCCAAACTTGAAATTATACAGTGGCTGGGTACAAAAGAGACGCTTTTTATACGCCTTTTTAACTGACTTCAAAAAAGGAGGAGGTTATCAATTCGTCGCGATATTTTTTTTTTGTGTATGTTCAGCGATTATTCTTTAACATGGTGTCCGATTTCAATGATTCTTTTTTTTGTTAGAAAGGGGGTACTTCAGGGGTGGTCCCATATAAATTTAGTCAAAATCTAATAATTGGGTCCATGAGAAAATCCTCAAACTCTTCATTTTTTATGTATATTTAGCGATAATGCTTTACCTCCTTGTCCGATTTATGTGATTCTTTTTTTTGTTAGTAAGGGGGTACCTCAGGGGTGGTCCCATATAAATTTGGTTAAGATGTGGCGATGGCATCTGCACGTTTTTGAAGTCGGTTTTTTTAAATTTTTAATTTCTAATACTTGTTAGATTTAGCTTTGTAGCCACATCTTTGCATTTGAGGATATCAAATTTGTGTTGCTGCCAGGTTCGGATTTAGGTTTGTGAGATGGGGCACTGCCGACAGAATAAATGTAGCAATGCCAAAAGCCAAAGGTTCCAAAGCAAAATGCATTTCAACAATATGAACAATGGGTCCTATGATTGAACGTTTACGTTATCCGTAACGTACATGTTAGGCCGAGTTTTAACAGTAACGAGGCAAGTTCGTGTGATGGAAAACTTTTTCCAACACATTACTGTTATTTTCCGCTTATTATGTTCTAATTTAACAGTTTTCCATCACACAAACTTGCCTCATTAATGTTAAAACTCGGCCTAACATGTACGTTACGGATAACGTAAACGTTCAATCATAGGACCCAATATCTGACAGTTTCTGTGTGACTTATTGATTTATTCATTTATAAAATACTATTTTTGTGAACTTTTGTGAGAAATATAAAGAATTATGGTACATGCATGTGTAGTGTTCAAAAAGTCGAATTCATTTAAGTCGAAATGTATGGTTTCATCGGTAAGTATTTTTAGGTTAAGATATGTTGTTTTCATTTGAACCAGTGGAGTAGGGCTTGTACAAGATTTGATACAATTTCTTATAGAATTTAAATTATATAGGATCACATAGTAAATTGTTTGAAAAATGATTATCCAATCTAATTTTTCAGACAATTTACTGCAGGTTTGATAATATACAATTTAAATTGTACAAGAAATTGTATCAAAAACTTGTGTAGTCTAAAACAGTCTTAAAACAGTTTTTTAAGTGATATTCCTTTTATAAATTAGTAAATTTTTCTTATACCAATAAATAAATATTGAATAGTGGCAAAGAAAATTTAACGTAAAATGTAGAATACCTTAAAAACGATTTACCTATTGAGCACCTATACATATTTTTTATTACTTTATTTAGGTTTCCGCAAGATCCTGAGAAAAGAAAACTTTGGTTTTCTCTAATAGGAATCCTTGAAAATCGGCCCCTTCGAAAAAAACCCAGAGTTGTGTTTAGAACACTCTGTTTTCCTGAAAATGTTTTGGTACGTGCAAATGGTACTAGATATATTAGAAAAGATGCAAACTCCAGACGGTGTGAGGGCTTTCTATTTTTGGATGACTTATCCAACAGGTAAAAATACAAAATATTAATTTTTTGTTTACCTCTAAACATTATTTATTACATATATGTATGTATATCTAATGTATGGGGTTTTTAGTTCTGATTCAACTGTTTTTGGAACACCACCTGCTGCAAAAAGAAACGTTGCAGTAAGTTATAACATTAATAACTAAGCATAAAAAAATTAAATGAAATTTTAGTTAATAAAATTAAAGTATTTTATATATTTAAAACATTATTTTAAAAATTTTTACAGTTTTTTTACGATATTTTTTGCCATATCATGTTTTTTGTAATTATTAATTAAAAAATTATATATTTTTAGGACAGTGTTTTATTTAGATACCCCTACCTACTTAATGTTAATTTAAAATTTTAAATAATTTTGGTTTACATCATACCAGGCAAATATATAGTAAATGCCAATAAACTATAAACCAATAAATATTAAAAATCGAAAGGTAACTTGAATTTGCTTGTATTTGAATTTACTTGTACTTGAATTTACCTACATGAAAAATCAGCAAGTATAATGCAAAACTATTGTCATATACTCTGAAGGCAATTCTCTCACCAGAAATCAAATCACGACTGGTCAAAGACTGTCTAGAAGACTTGACAGAGCTAAGTAGTTAAAATAAGGTGACCTTAGCCTGGGTTCCAGGCCATGGGGGATATCAGGGCGACGAATTAGGCCGAGGAGGCTCAGATAAGGCCATGACAGGCCCCGGACCCTTCTGTGGAGTTGCTAAGGCATTGTGCAAGGCATCCATTAAACAATGGATGCAAACAGAGTCTCAAAAATGGTGGAACAACTATCCAAGACTGAGACAGGCCAAACAGTTTATCAAGGAACCATCGGCCAAGTTCACGAAAGACCTACTGGATAAAAAGGGTCAAATCGTTAGGATAACAGTAGGCCTTCTTACTGGATACTGTCGCCTCAAAAGGCACATGAGTGTCATAAATCCAGCAGAAGAAGCAACTTTGTGCAGGTTCTGTGAAGAAGAAGAGGAAACAATATTCCACGTCCTGTGCCAATGTGAATGCCTGGCTGGAACGAGGTTTCTAACATTGGGCGAAGAAAAGCCAATTGCATGCAACTACATGCGGGAGCCACTGTCAAAGCTACTGAGACTAATAAAAAAGACCAGGTTAGACGACATACTCTAAAACAAACAAGAGTCCCACAATAGATCTGAAAAGGTCGCGGTGGACAAGTACAAATAACGTCCAACTCATAATCTAATCTAATCTACCTACATGAAAAAATGATCATAATTATATTACTAAAAAAATATACCTACATATTTACGTATTTTTTAACATACTACTCTAACAATACTGGTAAGTTTAAAACTCTACGCCACTGGCGAGCATATTATGGACACTGTTTAAAACGTTGCCAGCCGGTCATAAGAGATCTGTCTTTCTCTCTTCCACTCACTAACAATTTTAAAACAATAACAGTCCGCAATTGTATAGGATTTATGAAGGAAACATTTTGTCTATATGTTGTAATGTCTTTGGTTGATTTGTAGTTTCAAAAGTCAAATTTAAAAAGTATAAACTTCTAACTTGTCATTGACATTTTATCACGTGAACAATAAAGTCTATAGCGTTTGTTTATTACACTACATTCAGATTTAATTCTCAATCACGTGATAAAAAATTCACATTTCAGATGCATCCAATGTGGATATTCAAACGCTGCATTTATTGGTTTATGACAATGATAAGTTGGAAGTTTATATTTTTTAAATTTGACTTTTGAGACTAGAAATCAACCTAAATTTGCAATCTACAAAAATTAAACACACTAATCACTTTTATTATTTACCTAGCATAAACAAAGGATAAATCGATAAACTTGGCTTCACCTACTTTGTGGCTTGGAAAAAATTTAAAGAAGAACAAAAAATATTTCTAAATGCAAACCGTAATCATGATGTATTATCCTACAAAACAATTCAATAATCATTTAGTTTAAAAGAGTGTTATGATTTGTGTTTAAAAATAAAAGCTTGTTTGTTGCATATGGATATACATTTTCAATTTTTTTTTTAGTTTCTTACGCCCCCAGAAAGAATACATTCCACCTCAAGACGTCGATTCCAAACTCTCAAATATTTTTAAATCCGTTGTGGGAACAACGGACGATTCTGCAATAATTTCTGATCTGAATCAAAGATTTAGTTTGTTTCTACAATGCGAGAAGCAACTGAATCACAGTATACCAAACTCTTTGTTACACATCATGAAAACTTTGGGGGACGTCAAAGTTTTTTACAAGACACCTGTTGATACCAGGACCCCATTGGATAAGATGAAGAACATGGATTTACCCGAAAACATGCATGTTCAATTCGATTATCACAGATTCCGTCCAGGTAAGATATTTTTAACTTTAAAAATCGTTAATATTTACGTTTTTCTCTTTTTTTTAGATGCAGACACAATGTTTGGGGGAAAGACAGCGTTTCCTAAAAGTTCAACAATTGTAACTGGTTTGAAATATAAAGATAAATACCCTGGGCATAAGCAAGACAAACCAATTTACTAGTTTAAATAATGTATAATAAAGTGTTTTTTAATTATTTCTTTTTATTTCCGCATATTTTTACGTTTTTAAAGGTTATCTCGTTGAGCTAATTCTATTTAGATAAAATGCCAACGTAATTCGTCATTAGATAAAAAAAATTTCAAAAATTTCCTTTCTATTTTTCGTGATTAATTCAAGATCAATGAAAGCACAAAAACGTTCCACTACGAATCATCCAAAAGAAAGACATCAAAATTGTTACGAATTACGATGATCTCTGGATATCACGTGTCGTAAACTCTAGATCTGTAATCTGTGGTCTAAACGACTACCAGCAGTGTTGCCGTTCGTAGCGACTTGTCGTGTAAATAGCGACATTTTAATGGTTTGTGAAAGTAGCGGCAATTTAATCTAAATGAGCTAAAAATAGCGACTTTTGATCCTTAATACTTTAAGTTCAAGTGTAATAAAACGGTATTAGTTATATAGATGATTTCATAATGTTGTTGCAACAACCTGCTGATCGTCATCTATCGAAGAAATCCGTGGTCTACAAAAAAAACTAAATTCTGTAAGGACCGATTCCACCATCTAAGTGTTAAACGAAGTTTAAAATGACATTTTTACATTAACAATGTCATTTTAGTCTCCGTTTAACACAACGGTGGAATCGACCCTAATTAGAATTAAATTAGACATGTCAAAAAATACATTTTATAATTTTACTGACACATATTTAAACAAAATGAAGAATTATTCAAACCAGTTTATACAAAACTACTGAATCTGTTCACGAATTAGATTCAGACTCATGCTGAATTTTTGTTTGTTTTTAATTGGTGTTATTTAAATTTGTTTCTTTAAAAAAATTTATATTTTTGATTTTTTAGGCAATATGTTGTTAGTGTATATTTCATTTGTCATTATGTAGCGAGAAAATAGCGACTTTAGACGAACAGTGATAATGACAGATGCTGGTGTGGCAACACTGACTACCAGTAAAAATGTAGCGACAAAACTGCATACAACGCATATACAACTGCATTTTGCCATTGGAAGTGATGTCAGATTTTATATTAAACATTTCCAAAACAGACAATTAAATACTCTGTATATTTTCTTAAATAAACTATTTAATTTTAAACTATTTGTATTACAGAAATGTTAGATGTAAGTTCATTTTTTATCTTAGTTTTTAAATCCAACAGTACGCGATCATGATATGACGTCTTTCAGACGAACCAATAACGTGGCTGCTGCAGTGATTTTATAATCTTGCCAACAAACGCTCCTTAAGTAAACGTCATATTTTTGACAACGTCAAAAAATTCAAAACAAACGGTGTGTCAAAATGGGTTCGAGGATTTTACAATTTAATTAAATCATGTATTTCTAAGCAAATAAACTATTATTAAAACCTTGATTGGTTGTAATTAAAGATGGGTGGACTGTTGATACTTATTATTGTAATTTGTGTGGTGTTCTTTACGCTATCATGGTAAATAATTGGAATTTAAGAAGCAAGGATGTTACTAATTGTTGGCTAATTTTTAGGATTCTTCCAATGATAATTTCATGGCATTTCGAAAAGAAATACCAAGTAGCTTTGAAAATAGGAAGAATAGGGTTACCATACCTGAAACTATGTGATATAAACTTATCCAAAAATGGTTTTACAATAGTAAGTATAATTTCAAAACATTAATTTGTGTTATTTTAATTAAAACCTTTTTTAGCATATAGATGAAATCGGTGTAAAAAGTAGCTTTTTAAATTCGGATTTAACAAAACTAGTCACTTTAATGGTTAAAGATGTTCGTATTAATAAGGATTTAAGTACAAAAAAAGTGGAAGAAATATCTACTAACGATAAAATAATAGATTTTAGGGAGAAACAAGTACCTCACTTTATCAATAGTTTTGCACAAGTAAGTAAAGTTGTTAATCTTGATAAATAAATACTATATAATCATTTTAAACAGTTCATGGCTGTGCACGTTTATAACATATCAGCAATATTGCTCCGATCAGAAACACCAGGGTGTCTTGTACATGCCACAGCAACTGAACTACATCTGGACGGGAGCATTTTAAAAAACGCCAAATCTTTATTGGTAACACTAAACCTCATGGAGGCGGAAATAAAGGTTCTTAGACATGCGGAACAGCTAGTGAAAGAAGCTCGTTTAGCAGAATTTAGCTTTGGGATATCATTAGAGACAATTTTGGTTGCTCAAGGACCACTATCTGTTGAGGTAAGTTATAGAAAATTTCAGTATATTGTATTTAATGAACTTGAAATAGATAGTATATTATTTAATGTGTTTTTATGAGTATGTAATGGTTCTGCTACTTTGATTTTAGTAGATATTAGGACCTGATAAGAACAATATGTCCTCTACTGTGAACATAAGCTACTGCTCATATAAATTTGTCCAGGACATAATAAAAAATTAACTTTTTATTTTTGAACTTGTTTTGTTATTAAAAAGAGATCACCAAATACAATACAATATCTTTATTTACCTGAGAAAATCTTACATTTTATGGCTCGTCAAATTACAATTAAAACTAAATATATATATAATAAAATTACCTAAATATAAAATTGAAATTTACAAACATTTACAACATAGTTCACTGAATCACTCAGAGGCCACAGTGACAGCCTCAATCCTCCATCTGTATTGATTTAAATTCCACTAAGCTATATAGGGAATTATTGAATAACCTTTGTTTTAATGCATGTTTAAATTTATCTATAGGCTGATTTCTAAAATTAAGTGGTAGTATATTGTATAGCTCAATATAATATTTCTTTGTCCTTTTCAGTCTATACTGGATAGGGACTAAGTTATTTTTGTGCCTTGTATTATGGATATCTGAGTGGGAAAAAATGTGTTAACATTATTTCTTACGAATAGAAGGTTTTGATAGATTATTATACTGCATAGAGTGTCATAATTTTAAGTTCTGGGAATACTGGTCTACAACTTGGTTGCCAAGAAGCAGGTGTTATGGCTCTTATGGCTGATTTTTGCAAAATAAAGACTCTTGAGATATGTGTGTCAGCAGCATTGCCCCAACATATTGTCCCGTATGTCAAATGACTATGAAATAGAGCATAGTAAGCAATAATTGCTGCATCTTGACCACATATTTGGGATATTTTCCTGATAGCAAAAACTGCTTGTGATAATTTGGAACAATATGATCTGTCCATCTGAGATGTGGATCAATTTGAATGCCAAGTGTTTTAACAGAATTGTTATTAACTTGTTCACTATTTACTGTAAATAATTGGGAGATAGTTTTTGTGTCATTTAAAAACAGGTTGTTTATAGAAAACCATCTCTTTGTCTGAATCATGACATCAGAGTAAACTTGATCGTGATCTGTTCCTCTTTTAGTATTAATACAAAAGGAAGTATCATCAGCAAATATACATGTGATAAGGTTTTCAAAATGCATATGGTCAGGAAGATCATTAATGTATATCAAAAATAGTAATGGACCTAAAATTGAGCCCTAAGGGACACCTCTCCTGATATGCATCAATGCACTTTTGCAGTTTTCGATGATGACTGTTTGACATCTGTCAATTAAATAAGATTCAAAAAGCTGTAAACAAATCCCTCGTACTCCATACCTCTCCAGTTTTGATAATAGAATTGAATGATCCACACAGTCAAAAGCAGAGCTTTTTCAAAACAATTTTCTATATATTGTACTAGAGATAATACTGCATCTATTGTAGATCACCACCTTCTAAAACCATACTGGAATGGTGTGAGTATGTTGGAAGAATTTAAATATGATATTAGATTATTATACATAATTTTTTCCAAGATTTTTGAGAATATGGGAAGTACAGCAATTTTTCTGAAGTTGCCAGGCTGAGAAGGGTCTCCTTTTTTAAATAGAGGACAGACCTTAACAATTTTCATGCTATCAGGAAATATTCCTTCAGTTAGACAAAAATTTTAAATATGTTAATTTATAATCTTTATATAATTGAATATTTTGAGTACTAGGATGCTGTTTTTGCCATTCATGCTCTATTTTTTGCCTCAGTAATTGTGGGAGAAACCCAATAAGAGCCCTGCCTTTTATTCTGCATTTGAGGTTTGGATTTAAAACATATATTGTAATATGAACCGAAGATTGTAATAAAAGCATTATATTTATCTTTCGCCAAATATGCATCATAAACTTCTAGCCATTTTTCAGAATTTAAATAGTTCAATATTGTTGTATGAATAATAATTTCTAATACAAGTTAAGTTGTTTTTTATTTCAGAGGTTTCTTGTGTTTCTACTAACTGTTCCCTATGATCCGAGACACCCATTTCAATTACAGATACAGTTATAATGTCAAAATTTATAAAAAAATTGTCTAAACATTTATTGTATCTAGTATTTTGGTGAACTGCTTGATGCAGATTGTAGTATAAAAAAAGATTTTTAATATTAGAGGCATTTTGGTCATTTGGATCTAAAAAATTTACATTGAAATCTCCTGTTATAAGTAATTTACTTTTAGAAGTTATAAGCCAGCTCAAGAACATTGCGCAATATGTCCATAAAATGGCTCAAATTATGGTAAAAAGTAGACCCATAAATTGAGATTATTGTAATATGACTCTGTTGGAGAATGAGATGTAAACAGGTGTGAAATATGTGAATAGGAGTGAAAATAATCTACACTCGAGTTTGTTGGTCTTCACGGGTTTTCATAACTTGAGTCTGGAAGTCTAGAGCTGGGGCTTTAAGTTTTGGAAATGTATTGACAAATCAGGCTGGTGATTGTATTGTTGTCAATTCACTAAATAATATGAAACTATTACATACTGATACCAACATTCCTATTATATTCCATAAAACCTGAAACCTCCATTATATATAAAAAAATAATTTATTTAAAAGTTAACATTTTTGGTGTCTCTTTTTTTAAGAAACTACATGTGAAGATGTCTCAAAGTAGTGCAATCATCAACGGGGCTTTTTATAACATAGCTCATAATTCTAAGAGGACAGGAACTGACAAGGACCCGATTTGTAATAATTCATGTCCTGAAGATGATATTTTTAGAAGAATACAACCAATTATTCCAAAGGTACGTAATCATAAATATAATGTTGATTCAATATACATTGATATGATAATCAAAGTTGTAAGCATAAAAAAATTATTTCCTAATCTTTTCACGTTATTCATATCCTCGCGATTCCTTTTTTCAAAATATTCTTTTCTTGTACATTTTTTCATCATTCATTTGAATCATAAAAATAATATAGAAGACCAATATAAATGGAACATTTAAGCAGAAGTTGAAACCTATTATTCACAAAAAACGTGTCTCTGTGTACGATAACGCAGAATAGTGTGTCGATAAACATGAGCAGTATGCATGATTTGTCCCTGTGTAGCGTTGTCAGGTATATTAATCAAAGCTGCCATAAAATAATTTCAAATTATTTTCTTTTAAATTTGTAACTTGACAGACCGGACCCTGACCTAGTTTTGCAAATACTTATAACCTTGGCCTAAATTTCGTCTAGTAGATCCCCACGAAGTGATGTTAAAACCCCCAGAATTTCGTTTAGAGTTCAATGTAGCTGTAATGGAGGAAGAACAAAGTAAACACCGAGATTAATTTTGAATACTGTTTATTTAACATCTATTCTTTTGTACAGCCGAACATTTAAATTATGTGCCATTTTTAGGCTTAACATTATGTTTATGTAGGCTTTCGAATGTGTCATTTCTAACCTCAGAGCTTTTAGTTCCCATAAAAGGGTAAAATAAAAGTCGGAAGTAATTTGGTATGTTTGTTTGTCTCCTAATATACAATCACACGTTTCCACGGAACTACTGAATTACGCATTGTCTAATAAAAGAGAGTACAACGGTAGCACGAGGAGTGTTGTGAGATATAAAATATTGCGTCGAAATGAGAACCTCTTCCTTTTTGAAGTCGGTCAAATTAAATAATTCTAACATGTGTAAAAACCGGAGTGTAGATTTACCTCACCGTGCGTCACGCCTTTCCCTAATGTTCCAATGCCGTAATTTACCGACATACTCAGTCCTGTATGAACAACACTAAACGGTCGATCGGAGAACACCTGATATAAAGGGGGATGCCCGTCAGGCCCGCTTTTGGGGTATCTCAGTAGAGATCCATCCAAGCCTCTATCAGGCTTTAATTTACATAGCCGCAAGGGGAATACCATTTTTAGGCCCTTACTATTGAGGTCCCTGGCGGTCTATGGTGGCCTAAGGCGTCTTTTTCGGCACGATGCTCTTTTGCTCTGTCGATTGACAAATCAGTGTTATTAATCACAGTTCTGAGAATACGTTAGCTAGTCCACAAACACAATTTCACCTATTTATTCTAAATAAATAACAAACATACCGACTACTTCCGCGTAATGTCCCGCTAAAGATAGGTGGATATGTACAAATAAATACGACCCTCCTCAATATTCATGATTCCACCCGCCGCTGTACATATCTCCTTTTTCCCGAAAATTCGATACACAAAACTAAAATTCCGTACGGCTAAAATGACACATTTGTCTACCCAATTTTGTTTTACAAAGAACGACAGAAAACATATTTTTTAACCGCAATCTAACTGTAAAATATATACAAATCAATGCGTTTACCCTACTAATCTACATCTGTTTGCCATTTAAAAGTAAAACCGAAAGTGTTTTTATCTTTACAGACACCCGAAACTTTACAATTCAGCCCTTTGGCCGTAAATCTAAATGACTTAATTTATTGCTTGAGAGCATTGACCGACTTTAGAACTATTAATATTTATGACAACAACATCACTATCGATTCTCTAAATAACGTAATTTAGCACAATATAAAATCGTATAATTTTTTCCACAATAAACGTTTACCAATGAATACCAAAAATATGACAATAACACACAGCCGCGAATGTTCCCGCTAATGAATATAAGAGTAAATAAAGTGATACCTGTAACCTATTAATGTTTGTCTAAATTCTCCCCCGGAATATCTGAATATTAATTACTAGTTTGATTACTTTAATAGTGCGATTATCGTTTTAATTCTACGTAAAAGAAACCTTACAGAAATAAAAGTATACCGCTGACAAAAGGTCTACCGGACGTAAGTTCGTCGGTCAGCCAGAAGGGTGACACAATCCAATACGAACGACGCCTAGAGTAGCACTTTTAATCATTTAGTAACATTTTATAACGTTGAATCGGAGATACAAAATATCTGGCGTTTAACTAGACTAGCGAGGTATCGTCAGTATTAGTTACGCCAATAATTTAGTCGCTCGGTAGATACAACTTTACAAAACAGTTCTAGGAGCGAAATCTGGTTCTACTCAACGTGTATCTGCTTGGTCAAAACTGACTATATATCTCCTTTTACTTATATCTAGAATATAAGAAAAAGGTGGTCGTCCTAAGGACAACTGGATACCTATGCAGAAGCCGTCGTTTATAGAAACTAATTTCTCTACTCCGTCGATATCTTTTATTTCCGTTCTCAAAATATAACAAGAACACGGCCACCGTAAGGGTAGCATATCTCTTTTTAATTATATTTGAAGAATATAAAGAAAAAGGAGTCACCGTAGTGGGACATGGATATTTGCGTATTCTTGTTAACTTGACTCGGTGAAGAAGAAAAAGTTAAATCCTTTTGCCCACAAAGACCCGGGTATTTATACTTAAATTTCCCATATACGCCAATGTATCGGAAAGAGAACGAATATGCGTTCGAGCATAAAGACTATAAAGCCCTGTATTAATTCCTGAATGTAACCCTTAAAAAACACAGGTGTTTTTTTAGCTAGTGGCCGTGATGCACGACACAAAGGCTGTTTTTCCCAGAAGTAATAAAACGGCGCCTAAGAGACGGGACTCGCTGGGATGGTGTTTGAATTCGAAATAAAATTTGAATATAATATGTAATATATAAGAATTATTTAAATTAATTATCAACCCCCGGTTGTCGGATTTCAAATTAATGATTTAAACAATTTATATCTATGAAATATTGCAACAAAATAACTTATAAACTTTTAAATAAACAACATGATATTTATGTGTTCACCTAGATTTGACAACACTGCTCAAATCAGGAGTTCCAAGGCTAAAGCTTAATTTATAACCGCCGTAACGTAACTTAAGAACTTAACGTAAGAAGTTGAAATATTGAATTTACGTATACTTATTTATAATGTTCGTAATGTAACTTAAGAACTTAACGTACCATAGAAAGTTCGCCAACTTTTAACTTAACAACTTAACTTAAGACCTTACGGTTAGCCAATGAGATAATTCTGAGTTCAGCATATGATAACTGTCAATTATTCTCTTTATTTTTTTTATAAATAAATAGACAAATACCATTTGTAAACTATCATTCTCCTTTTTGATGGACATACATTATGATGAATGATTTGTGTTTGTTATTGGGGATAAACTATTTATGAGATATGAGTGTTGCTGCATATACCTATACCTAAACATTAAGTCTAGAACTGAAATAAGACACAAAACTAGTTTGCTAGGAAAGATTAAATTCTCATTATTGCTCAAAAGCAATCAAAATCTTCGGTAAACTATTCTGTTTTATTATATTTTTATATTATTGCTTTTAAAGTAGTTAATATATTCTTTCTATATAGCATAATCATAATTTATAAGTTTTATTTAGAGGTTAGGTACATAGTTTGCACTTGTTTATTTCATAAGGTTGTCAGTAATTTGATAATCTTTGAAATCAACACGCATGCTCAACTCTTACGTTGCGGACATTTATAAATAGACTTTATTTTTATATCTTAGGTTAAGTTTCTACGGCGTTAAGTTACGTTACGGTGGTTATAAATTATACTTAAGTGCTGCTTACATTTACAGGACCCTTTCCTTATTTACAATTTTTCAGTTTATAGAATATTTGTGATAATATGGTTGGAATTTGTGTTTTATTATTTAATTACACAGTGTTAATAGCATTTAGAATATTTTTTTATTATTAGTTTTGTGTAGCGTTAAATGAACTATACTAAGTACTGAACTGTACTAAGTACAATAAAAAAACCTAATATTGTCTAATGAAAATGTAATTAATGTATTAAGCAGCTGACCCAATCCCGCTTCACTGGAATTTTTTTTCATGCAATACCAGTACAAAAAAAATAACAAACCAGTACATCAAAATTAAGACCGTATCCGTAAACTCAAGCAAAGTCTATTTTATTTATGATTTGAGATTGAGATTTTTAAAAACAAAAGATCCAAGCGAAGGTGAACAAATATATCCCAAAATCAGATAAGTTCATACAAAGATTTCTTGAAATCGAGGGCTTTTCAAAAATTTATATCCTTTTCAATTACACGTCGTGGTTTTTTTCACAATTTTGCTTTTATTTTAAACTTTGTAGAGATTTTTTTTTAGCACTAATGGTTGCTGAAATATTAACACTAATTCAAATTTTGTCATATCTCTCTTTCAGTTTGCATTCGCCCATATAAATCTTCCATATATGGGCGGTTGCCTTTAAACGTAACTTTCGGGAAACATATACGTCCTGGCATTAATTTTAATATTGAAAACCATTCATAAAGCGTGACTTATTCTATTTCTGGTTAGATTTTCAAGATTTTGTATCCGTCTTTAAACTTTACATTGTCTCTTTGACTTTAGTCCTTGCTCGTTCTTCTTCGGATAATTTCCTATTTTTCATTATCTTTTCAAATTCCTATTTATATTTATTTTCGTTTTATTCTGCATTATATTTTTACTCTTTTGTCTGGCCCTAACTTTATTTTTTAACATTTTATATCTTTCCTTCTTCAATTTTGTTTCTTGTTTCTCTATCCTATTGCTTACATTTTTCTTAAATTCTTCATTTATTTGTCATTTATCTTCCTTCTTGTGCTCTATTACCTACCCCGTTTAATTTGTCTTCCAATTACTGATGCCCTTCCTATGGGGCCTTAGTATTGTATTCGTGCAGAAGAAAAAATGTTCTGACCCCCATTTTTTAAAACTTTTTTTTCATGTTTCTGATCATTCCGAAAATGCAAAAAAAAATTCGTCGGATCGTCTGTGTGTATGTATGCTGGCACGATAACTCTAGAACGAAAGTTCTGATTGACTTGCGGTTTTGATTTTCTTTAATAATTACTTCTAACTTAGAACCCTATTGATTTTCACATTTTTCGGTTCATCCTAACTACTTTAATATCAATTTTCTTAAAATCTGCCTATGCATTCCTTATGTGACAATTTTAGGAATTCCAATTATTTCTAACGTCAAAATTCCTAACATTATTTACATTCCATAAATTGCAAACATTCTCTAACGACCTGTCAAACAACAGCTGTTAATAGTAAAGGTGAAATTTATAAGGTGGGTTGCGACCTTCATACTTGCAACCATAGTGATTTTGGAGGCTATTTTCATTCGAAATTAGTTGCCAAGCCTTCCAATTTATGAAAAATATATAAGCAGTTTCTTAAAAAGTACTTTTTTATAGTGGGCCTATTAAGCGTACTACTATTTCGCCCCTAGCCACAAAAACACCTTCATCAAATTTACTGGTTCTCTGTCGCAACCCCATAAAATAATTAACGGGCCATTTCATTTGGTAAAAATCAGAATAATACTTGGCTGTGCCTGTCAAATATCAAGATGTCAACTGTGATATGTGAATGGTTCTTAAATGTCAAATTATTTAAAAATGTATACTTCTTTTGATATTTATTGCAAATAATTTGTAGTGTATCTCAATTCAGGCTTTCCATAAATAAAGGTACAGCAAGACAGATAATATAATGTTCTTATACAAAGCACTTTTTTATTATATAAAAGAGAGGTAGGATATAATGCCCATTTCAAATTTGGATCAATTATGTTACCGAGGTATTTTGTTGTGTTTTTTTGTTTTAATTATAAAGTTGTCATTTATTTGTATGTTGAAAGAAGGCCTTTGTAAATTACATTGCACAAAAATAGTTTTGTGGCTATAAGTTGCTATAACCTATCGTCGCAACACTATTAATAATTTAAACATAGTAAGTAGTATTAATATAACATCAAGTAATTTTTTAAAATACATTACATGATCTTAAAACAAATAATCTATAATAAATGCGGATAAAACGAGGGGTAAAATAACAATAAATTAAGGGAAATACTTAAAAAGGGCAGGTTTAAAGAGTATTATCACAAGAAAGTATATCCGTTCTGTTTATTTATCAAATATTGTTTGAGGTTACTTTTGAATACATTTATTGTTTTTTTTTTTTAATTTCTGTAGGCAGTTTATTAAATTTTTGCAAACCTTTAATAAAAATTGTATTTTGGGAACTTTTAGTGATGACTTGCCGTACATGAAAGTCAGATTGGCTTGTATTATAGTTGTGATATTGCGAATTATATTGAATTTTTGGTACTATGTCATTTTTATTTTATAAATAAATATCAGTCATGTACTGAACATAATTCTGAACTGAAAGCCAATTTATTTCTTTTAACATAGTTGCAATACTCATCCTTCGGTCCTTTATTAATAGAATATAAATAGGCGAAGTAAGGAGCCCAAATATTTTACATGAGCAGGCTTAAGAGGTAAAGGGGCAAATTGTTATTGGATAAATTGTTCGAACAAGTTTTTAAACCCTAATCAAAAAGCGATATAGAATGGTTTTAAAAATCAAGGCTTGTGAAAATCATCACATGGTTTAACCTAAGTAATGCCAATGCTTCATAAACCAAAAAATTTTACGTGCTAATACTACTATCGGCTTTCGGTATTTTGTTCCATGTTAAATCATTTCTCGTTTTTGTTACGCTACGAGTTTACCCTTGTGGGCCTCAGTCTCGATAAGGTGGGTTCCACCATTTTAGCGTCTCGAATTTATTTTATTTTCTTTCTCAACTTCTTCAATTTTCGTTTTTCCTTTATTTAAAAATACATATTTTTTCAATTAATATCTTTTTTTTTTGTAAAATCTTTCTCTTCAATTACCCGTCGTTCGTCTATTTCTTTCTTTATTTCTTCTTTCAAAGGTTCTTGTTTTTGTTCAGAAATTTCAACCGAATAATTTTGCAACTTTTTAACCTTTATACTTCTGCAAATAATTTCCACACCTACATCATTCTTATTTTCTTCTGTTTTATCATCTCTGTAAAATTTGTTATCTTATCTCTTTTACTTCTTTTACCAATACTTCCAATTTCTCCCTAATTTCCATTAATATTTGAAGTATTGTCTATTCTTATCGACTCCTGTTTTTCTCTTTCAAAAATTTTGGATTCGTCATTTCGATTTTCCATTTCAAACAGATCTTCTCTTCTAACTTCTTTTGTCTTTCCTAATTCTTCTATCTGTTCCCCTTCTTCTATTTTTACCCCTCTCTTAGATCCATGTTTTGTTATATTCAAAATTGCTTTAATTATTATGCAGGCGATGTGATAGGTGTTATTATAATTTATTAAAAAGAATGCAAAAATAAAAAAATCAGCTTGTCTGTCAATTTGACTGCCCCACGTTGGGCGCCATTTGATATGGTAATCAGTTGTAAGCACCTATATGTATATATATTTCCAAATTTCATATATATTCTTTATATTTTCTAGAATTGTTCTTTATACATCGACGATACTTGCTTGACTGGTGTCAAAGATAACGGACAAATCGAATATAATTCATCCCTTAAAAATTTAGCTCTGAATTATCGATCGATGTTTCCAGAAAACGGTATAAACGACAGTTCTTCCGTGCTTTTTAACTTTTACATGGCAGATTTGCTACTGTTGAACAGTAGAGAGAAACTTTTGGAAATGAAACATCTCAATGTTGACGCAAAGGTGAGTTTAGTATTTTGATGCAAGGTTTGAGGTTTTAATGGGTATTACATCGATTTTTAGCTGAGAGAATACATCCTGAACGTCTACTTACAGCAAAACAGCCTTTTGCTAACGTACGACCACAATACGATCCACAAATGGGTATGCACGAATTTCCCGCAAAGCAAACCTAGAAACCAATCGATGAATCTACGTCATTCGGAAAAAGTTGAAAAAGACGATACCAGATTGATCATAAAGCAAAGTACGGTTTTTGAAAAAATTATAGAAAAACTGTGCATCAATTTTTGCGCCGAATTTACCCAAATGTTGGCTATGGTCCGATTGAAGGACCAGAACTCTTCGATCGGATTTAACAAGGTTAGGTTCATGTTGGATCAATCGCAGGAGACCAGAGGTAAATGAAGTTATATTAAAAATGATAGACTTTAAATGAAATTTGCATTTCAGGAGCATTTTGCAAAACGTATCTTCCAAACCTGCTTCTCCAAAATCGACATTGGACAGTAGACTTTCTGGTGGAATCGTTATGGTGGTCGTTCAAAGAATGGTCCCAGGACACCAACATGTCCAAAGTGATGCATATTTGGGGCACACCGTTGTACCTCGGCATGGGCATAGTCAAATTTACTACCGCTCTAAATCAGGAGATCAAAATGGAATCGCTGTTGGACATTGTTCAATTGGAATGGTCGCTGGATTTGGCCGATTATGTCCTATTGGCTTTAAGGTATAAAATTAGGCGTTTTCAAAAATGGGAATGTGTAATTCATTTAAAATTCAATTAAATTCATTTAAATTCGTTTAAATTCATTTAAATTCATTTAAATTCATTTAAATTCATTTAAATTCATTTAAATTCATTTAAATTCATTTAAATTCATTTAAATTCATTTAAATTCATTTAAATTCATTTAAATTCATTTAAATTCATTTAAATTCATTTAAATTCATTTAAATTCATTTAAATTCATTTAAATTCATTTAAATTCATTTAAATTCATTTAAATTCATTTAAATTCATCTAAATTCATTTAAATTAATTTAAGATCATTTAAATTCATTTAAATTCATTTAAATTCATTTAAATTCATTTAAATTCATTTAAATTCATTTAAATTCATTTAAATTCATTTAAATTCATTTAAATTCATTTAAATTCATTTAAATTCATTTAAATTCATTTAAATTCATTTAAATTCATTTAAATTTTTTTAAATTCGTTTGAAATCTGTTTAAAATCTTGTTTTTTAGATGTTTCAAGCAGTACGGTCAAATTAAATTAAAATTGCCAGTTCCTAGGAAGGAAGTGAGCGAGCAAGATGTTCAAAAATTGTCTATGCATCTGGTGGTTACACATTTTAACTTTTTCTTGCAGTCGCAGAATAGAGGTGCGTACTTTTACTGAATTTTAACTGTGACCTGAACTATAGTACTTTTTTTTTAATATCCTTTTTGTAGAATATTTTGTGACCCGTTTGAACACCATCAGCCTGGACAAGAGCCCGACCTCGATCAACGTCAAATTCGAGGAATTCAAAATGTTCAGTTTGAACAACAACGGCGACTACTATACCTGCATCAGAACCGAAGACATATCCAACTACAAGGCCTTCGTGAAAACCACTTGCTTGGAAATGAGGGAAAACAAGGCAGTGACTCTGACGCTTTTGGATAACGTCGTCACCTACTGGTCGACGAATTTCCACATGAAGAGCCTGTTACTGTTCAGAGATATGAGGGACTTCGCTTGCGGAGTCGCGGAAGAACTGGGCATTGAAAGTTTGGAGAAAAAGAGCAAGGAGAAGTACGTGAGCAATTTGAACGTGTTTGGAAAGTTTGAGTTTCACATTGATATCGGTCCCGATCACAAAGCTAAAATATCTTTAGGTCAGTAAGTTGTTTAATCATACTAAAGGGAATGAGGGTTGTTATATATTTATGTAGAGGTCAAAATATCAATACATTTCGGTGTTACATTTTTAGAATAAATGTAAATAAAGGCAACCCTGGTTATTTCCAAAGGAGAGGTTGCCTGCTTTAACAATAACTAGGGTTGCCTTTGTTTAAACTTACTTCTAAAATGTAGCACCGAAATTTGTTGTTATTTTGAAGTCCGCATAAAACCAGAATAAACCATGATTGATTTGGTATTTAGCAATAATTTTTGTATACTATCTTTCTTCGATATCTTGCTGTGGGCACTTAAGAATTTTTTATACTTTTTCAGACGAACTAATACTGACTAAAAAACTGGAAGACTCCAAACACCCGTCAGACATCTACCTAAACACCTCATTGGTCATTTCCATCGACGACGCCGAGATATTCACGATCAAAGGCATCAATTTTCGCCCGATAAAATCCCACCCGATCATCGCAGCAGAACGCTCAGACGTCGACAGCTTCGTCGTGCCGTTCAACAAGACTTGGGGATTAAACATCGATCTCTTCAAGGCCGTCTTCCCTTACGAACACAACTTCGCCGAAGCCTATCAAAACCAATTCGTCTCCGTCTTTAAATGGTTGAAAATCGTGCATAACCTCAAAACGGATCGGTCCTTAGAACGACCGCTGCCCAGCGATTTGCTTATTAACGTACGTGTCGCGTAAAAAATAACGTACGCCTCTATTTTATATCGTTCTTTTTTTTTAGGTCAAGGAGTTTCTGTTCGAAATGAGCGACGATCCGTACGAGGTGAAGTTGCGTGATAATTTCGAATTACTGGAAGACGAGTATAACGAGAGCTTGAAGAGGCAAAAAATGCTTAAAGATAAGGTACTTGCAATTATATTTGACGGTGACAATTGACGTTGACAATTAACGTTGATAATTGACGTTGACAATTGACGTTGACAATTGACGTTGATAATTGACGTTGACAATTGACGTTGACAATTGACGTTGGCAATTGACGTTGACAATTGACGTTGACAATTGACGGTGATAATTGACATTGATGATTGCACATAGTTATGCAGAAATGATCCAATCCACCCAAACCATATTTTGAGAAAAATGATGTTAAAGTTAAATTATCTACGAGATGAAAATAGAATATTATATAGCGATTATTTATGATTGTCACTATTAATATCCTTCTAAATTGTTGGATCATTTCAGCAGAATATAATTTTGAACTGTAACATATCGAAAAGCTACTCAAGTCATTTCTGGTGGATTTGTGGATTGGATCATTTCTGCATTACTACGTCCAATTGACGTTGATAATTGGCCTTGATAATTGACGTTGACAATTGACGTTGACAATTGACGTTGACAATTGGCGTTGACAGTTGACAATTGTCGTTGATAATTGTCGTTGACAGTTGAGATTTGACGTTAACATTTCAATTTGCTATTAGACGTGACTTTCAGTTTAAAGGAACTTTTTGAACGAATGTAACTTGTTTATTCGATGTAGTTTTCATGTTTTTGTAGATCGCAGACTTGTTGAAAACGCATTTGCACATGCCCGCCGGCAAGGTGGAAGAGTTGTACGCCACATTGAAGAAGAAAAACGCCGAAATTTACATTCAGAGATCGAAATTGATGTACAAAGCGTCTCCGCCTCGAACGAGACTGTTCGCTTGGAGTATGACGAACGTGGAAATACTTGTAAGATCATTTCGTAAAGTTAGGTTAAGGTTTCTGTAATCTAGGATTATTATTTTTTTAGATCATGGCCGATCCGACGATACACGGTAACGAAAACGTGATCAAAACGATGAGGGAAATCGACTACGACACGCCCTGGCCGGAACCCGAAGAACAAATGGATTTTTCCACTTTGTGGTGTCGCGTGGTGTCTTTCAGATGCGCCGAATGGAAATTCATGTTGAGAGATTTTCCGCAACCGTTGATGAACATCCGAAAGTGTTATATTTGCGGACAGCTCGTAGGTGCCGAGCAAGTTGCTCCAAAAAGAGGTACGAAATTAAACATGAATATTTTTTTAATAGGAAATTGATGTTTGAATCTGACATCTGTATTTTATTGACATTTGACAACTGAAATTTGACAATTGGCGTATGTGTTACGTCAAATGTCACTCTGACTTTTTATATATGACAGCAATCGTTCTTATTTCTTTACCAAAGCGTTTTGTTTTCGGTTGAGCCAGAATTTTGTTGATTTGATTGATTTAGAACTTTCATCAAAGCAGATAAGTACATTTTTATAGTAGTTTAACATTTTTGTTATTAATACATTAAATAGTAATTTTGGTAGGCATAATTTGTCGGAAATATTACATCTTCATTCTGCAATAAACAAAATAATATTCAGTTTCCTTGTCATTGTTGTAGTATAGTTTCCATGATGTTTAGATTTGTTTATTTGATCTAATCATTCTTATTGCTTTTTCTCAACTGACATTGACATTTGTCACCTGAAATTTGACACTATTGTATATGTCACGTCAAATGTCACTCACTTTTAACATATGACATAACGATCAATATATGAATTTTCTCCTTATTTCTATACCAAAGTATTTTATTCTCGGTAGAGTAAGAAATTTGTTAATTTGATTGATTTAGAGCTTTGATTTAAGCAGGTAAATACATTTTTATAATAGTTAAATAGTTTTTCTATTAATACATTAAATAGTAATTTTGGTAGGCATAGTTTTTTTTTGTAGATTTTACATCTTAATCATACATTAAAAAATATATATTTAGTTTTCTGTCACAGTTATTGTATAGTTTCCCCAATGTTTGAATGTTATTTAATCTGATACATTCTTATTGCTTTTTTCGCAACTGACATTGACATTATTATAGTTTATTGACATTTGTCAGCTGAAATTTGACACTATTGTCGTATATGTCACTCAAATGTCACTTTGACTTTTAACATGTGACATAACGATCAATATATGAACTTGTTCGTTTTTATTTCTATACCAAAGTATTTTATTCTCGGTAGAGTCAGAAATGTGTTAATTTGATTGATTTAGAGATTTGATCTAAACAGGTAAGTACATTTTTATGAGTTAAATATTTTTTTTAATAATACATAATACAATAAATAGTAATTTTGGCAGGCATAGTTTTTTTTGTAGATTCTACATCTTCATCCTACAATAAAATATTATGATATATATTTTTTTGTCACAGTTATAGTATAGTTTCCCCAATGTTCGAATGTTATTTGTTCTAATACATTCTTATTGCTTTTTTCTCAACTGACATTGACATTTGTCACCTGAAATTTGACACTATTGTCGTATATGTCACGTCAAATGTCACTTTGACTTTTAACATATGACATAACGATCAATATATGAATTTGCTCCTTATTTCTATACCAAAGTATTTTATTCTCGGTAGAGTCAGAAATTTGTTAATTCGATTGATTTAGAGCTTTGATTTAAGCAGGTAAATACATTTTTATAATAGTTAAATACTTTTTTTATTAATACATTAAATAGTAATTTTGGCAGGCATAGTTTTTTTGTAGATTTTACATCTTCATCCTACATTAAAAAAATTATATTTAGTTTTCTGTCACAGTTATTGTATAGTTTCCCCAATGTTTGAATTTTATTTAATCTGATACATTCTTATTGCTTTTTTCGCAACTGACATTGACATTATTATAGTTTATTGACATTTGTCAGCTGAAATTTGACACTATTGTCGTATATGTCACGTCAAATGTCACTCTGACTTTTAACATGTGACATAACGATCAATATATGAACTTGTTCGTTTTTATTTCTATACCAAAGTATTTTATTCTCGGTAGAGTCAGAAATTTGTGAATTTGATTGATTTAGAGATTTTATCTAAGCAGGTAAGTACATTTTTATAAGAGTTAAATATTTTTTTTAATTATACATAATACAATAAATAGTAATTTTGGCAGGCATAGTTTTTTTGTAGATTCTACATCTTCATCCTACAATAAAATATTATGATATATATTTTTTTGTCACAGTTATAGTATAGTTTCCCCAATGTTCGAATGTTATTTGTTCTAATACATTCTTATTGCTTTTTTCTCAACTGACATTGACATTTGTCAGCTGAAATTTGACAATTGTCGTATATGTCACGTCAAATGTCATTCTGACTTTTAATATGTGACATAACGATCTATATATGAACTTGATCGTTCTCATTTCTATACCAAAGTATTTTATTCCCGGTAGACTCAGAAATTTGTTAATTTGATTGATTTAGAGCTTTGATCTAAGTAATTTTTTATAATATTTAAATACTTTTTTATTAATACATTAAATAGTTATTTTGGCAGGCATAGTTTTTTTGTAGATTTTACATCTTCATCCTAAAATAAAAAATTATGACATATAGTTTTCCGTTACAGTTTTAGTATAGTTTTCCCAATGTTTGAATGTTATTTGATCTAATACATTCTTATTGCTGTTTTCTCAACTGATATAATCATTAATATAGTTTAACATTTGACAGCTGAAATTTGACATAGCAGAAACGATTGTCGTATATTACGCCAAATGTCACTCTGGCACATGACATAGCGATCATTTATGAACTCGCTTGTTCTTATTTCTAGTAGTAGTAGTATTGTAATCTTGAAAAAGTCCCCCTCCGAGATTATTTCGGATCTTCACGTTTCGGGGTCCCTATGATTCCCCCATTCCGTCGGTCTGTCTGTCTGTCGTCTTCTGTCTGTTGGCGCAATAACTCAAAAACGGCTTTGGAAAAAAGCTTCAAATTTTGTATGTAGGTAAGGCTCCTTTCTGGCTCAAAATCACTTTTACTTTATATACAGGGTGAGCAGTTAAAAAAAATGTATTTTTAAAAGTTGGCAGATTTCGACTAAAATTAGCATCTGGGTACTTTAGAAGTAAAACAGATCTTAAATAAATTTAAAAAATTCTAAATGGGGTTGAATAGAATCGTATTGAATTAAAAACGGTCCACCTTGAATAAAAATAACTAAAAATGGTGCTTTTGGTTTGCGTAACCAGACCATTTTAAAATCGGCCTATCATTATCGTTCAATAACGGTGAACGTGGCGAAGAACACCGGACGGACGCGAAGTATGTATTCGAGTGAGATCAAGAGAAATATTGATGGATAGAGAATGGTGAAAAAGGGTTTTTGGTTTGGTCAAAATAACAACAAATATCGGTGTTACATTTTTAGAGTGAGGCAACCCTGGTTATTTCCAAAGGAGAGATTAACAGTTTTAACAATAACTAGGGTTGCCTTTATTTAGACTTACTCCAAAAATATAGCACCAAAGTTTGTTGTTATTTTGAAGTCTGCATAAAACCAGAACAAACCATGGTTAGCAATAATATATAATTTTTGTCAACTTTCTACAATATATTGTACTAATTACTTCAAAATAACCGTTGAAGCAACTTAGTTATTTTATTTCAACAGAATTTGTTAATATATTTTCCATTTATAAATGATAATAAATAATTTTAAAATACCCCTTATTGGAGTTCCCTGTTTTTACAATTTCTATAGGGAAGTTCTGGGTAAAAACGTTTCATCGATTTTGTTAATAATACATTAGCTAGGACTTAAACCATTTTATTTTCCAAAAGGAAATGAATCTAGTATGTCTTTAAAGGTATTTAAAATCGAATTTAAGGCTTTGTTTACGTCCAATTTGATGTTGATATTAGGAACTATACCATATGTGCTGGGTCCAGAGGCAGTTGTATAAGGCAGGCATAGTTTTTTTGTAGATTTTACATCTTCATTCTACAATCAAAAAAAAAATGATATTCAGTTTCCTTGTAATAGTTACAGAATAAAGTTGTCACAATCATTTTATAGTATTTTTGTATGAGTGTGTGTAATATGGAATTGTGGCAACTATGCTGCAAGGGCGGCTCCAGGGGGGCTATGGGGGCCATGCCCCCCGAGATGAAAATTCTTACGATTTATGAGCCTTTTTAAAAAAAAATTGCTAAAAAGGGAATGTCTAAAGGCAATGCCGCCCTTGCTATGCTGATATAGGTTAATTTACAAATAAAAGTCTAGATAGAAATTTATTAGTTTTTTTATATAAAACGGAATATTTTTGAAGTAGAGAAGAACAGTAGGATTGTTTTTAAATAAACAGTAACTATTTGTACGATTAGCAATCATTTTTTATTTTATTCTCGGTTTGATTCTACTATATCCTTAAATCCTATAATATCCAGAAGAGTCTTGTTTACGTCAAAATCCTTGTTATTTATACTAGACAAATATTAGGTGTGGTTTAGTTCTTCAACCTAAACCTAAAATGGAAAATAAACATGGATTCTTTTTCATATAAATTCAAAAGATATATCAGTGATTGTATATTTAATGTAAAACAGTATATATTATGTAGTGATAAGTAATGATTTATTTTAGTGTAATTTGCTGTTTATCCAAATAGTCCCGTAACAAAATCGGATACATCCGTAAAGAATCCTATAGCGTCCATTACGTAGTTTAAAATCGTATTCATAAGGTCATCGCCCATAGATAACTGCGTGGATTTTCTCACACCGCGACCCTAAAATAAAAAAAAGTACCTCAGAAATAACTCTAGTAAACTAAAGTAGTACAATTCCACACTATTTAATTATATATCTACAAATTCCCGTTCCGAAATCACGTAACAGTTTTTTTGCGGAAAATGCACAAAACTGCTACCTATAAAAAAAAGCCAAAAAGAATTTAATACAAATGAAAAGCGATTAAGAAAATATGTTTTAGAAGATTTTGGTTTTTAAGAATGGGCACCCAAACGTTTCTAAAGACCTTAACTACTCGAGAGTCCCAGGCTTTATGCACCTGTGTTGTATAGTATAAGCACAGCTTATACAATACAGCTAAAACACTCTCTTGGCGGCAACGGTTTGCGTCGATTTCGTCGCGCATCGCTTAAGCTCCGCCTTCGGAGGGAAAAGATGGTTTTGGCGTTCAGAAGCGTACTTAGGTAAGGTGTTGAGTCGTGCGTATAATTTCGTTGATTGTATAATTTCGTGGAGCCTATAATTTCGTTGATTTTGTTTGAGTTAAAGGTACTGTTATTATTTTGGTGACTCTTTAGCTGTGAGTAGAATGAGTGAAAAAAAAAGACATCATTCTGTTTGTGCAGTCAAAAGCTGTTTTAATAAGGGTTATACCTGCAAGAAAACATTCTTTAGTTTTCCCAAGGACCCAAACCGATAAGTAACACATTATAAGAAATTTTCATTGTTAAAAATATAATTTATACAGGGTGTCCCATTAGTGCGTTATTGTTCATTATTTTGTTGAAGACACGTAAAAAAGTTTTAAATAAAAGTTATATGGATTTGAAAAATACCTACATATTTTAAAAATATCTTTAGATATACAGGGTGTCACGTTTTTGCCTGGCAAATTAAAATGTATGTTTTTTAAATGGAACACCTTGTATTTTATTTTATGATGAAATTATTAACACCCTAAATTATTGTAAAGACGAGTTGCTACAGAAAAAATTTAACAGGTATGTGTGTGGTTACCTTTTAATAAAAGCCTTGCGGATCCACTCCTGTGATACCTGTCTTAAATATAACAAAGATCACGTTGAATTGGATGATTTTTCTTTTTATTGCTTTTTAAAAGCATATGATAACGCCAATTCAGATACATTTGGAAATCTGCAACTGTCAAATGATGAATTTGTAGAACTAATATTCAATATTGAAAAGATATTTCAAAATAATTTTGAAAAATTGGCTACAAAAAATAACATTTGTACCACACTTTTAGAATTAATTAACCCAATACCCTTTAGTCATCCATGCTAACGTTTTCCAAAAGAATAACCTATTTTAATGTATGTTTAATCTCAATAACTAAAAAATATACTGACAATTAGTTTGACAGAATTGTCATTTATTTAAAATTTTAAAAATAATAGCAGTCGGTTGATCAAAATATGAACGGTGATTGGAGAATTTTTTTTGCAGTGTTCTCACTACCTAGAATGGATATGAAATATATTTGTTCAATTGAAGGCAATAGCATACTTTTTCGTTTTGTAATCTGTGCATGGATATTAGCCAATCTATGCACATGCTACAAAACGAAAAAGTATGTTATTGCGTTCAACTACGAATATATTTCATATCCATTTTAGGTAGTGAGAACACTTTAACAAAATTAAATCTACATATCACGTTCATATTTTGGTCACCCAACTCCTATTATTTAAATTTTTTTAAATAAGTGACAATTCTGTTAAACTAATTGTCAATATATATTTTAGTTATTGATATTAAATATACAGTAAAATTTTTGTGTAGACTTGATAAATAATAGCATTTTTGTTTTTATTGTGTCCACATTTAAAAAAAAATTTTTTTAATCAAACTACATGATACTAATTTAATTACGAGTATTAAAATTAAAGTCCTGAAAGTTTCGGTGAAGATGAGGACAGAGCATCTGCCTTCTACGCGAAAAGCCCGGGATCGAATCTAGGCCGAGGACTAATTAATTTTTCATGTTTATTTTATTTTATTTTATAAATTAGTCAACTTCGTAAATTATTTTAAAATTAGTTATTTTGTCTAAATAACCTAAAATATTTTTTTAAATTTGCAGATTTTCGTTAGTGGGTCGTAGAAAAAATATACTGACCATATCGAGTGGATTGTTCATATCACAATCAGACGATTGAGTACTCCGCCTACGACGTCGTGCTCAAACTTCGTCTTTGTGTGATATGGCTATCATATCCACCCTTGTTGAACTAACTACTATTCATTTGTTTTCTTGGTTTAAGTTTTACATCAGAAATAGGAACTTAATTAATTTACTTTTCAAGTTTTCTTGTAAAAATCGATATTACTTTCTCCAAGTACAAATTTAGTACCTACCTAAAATAAGTACTAATGTTATTTCGTGTAATATTGTAATTCAAATTTCACATTACTATAAAGTTTCAAAATTCCCTACTTCGGTATGGTCAGATAAAAATTGAATATATTACGAGTATATTAATAAAAACTGTCAAAGTATTACTTCTACAAATCTGTATTTCAATTAATAAGAATACATCTAAATATAATCAATATTGTTAAAATAAAAGCACAAATTCTTTATAATTCCAAAATACCATAGAGTTCCCAGACCTTAGTCGAAGCATTCGTTTATCTAGGTATAAACCCTTTGCGCGAAGAGTAACACTTGCCAGACACACGGGTTACCACTTGATTTGCATCCACGAGCGTGACAAAATTCTTTAACAATTGAAGCCCTTGGTGTAAAAAGGATCCAAGC
The DNA here is from genome assembly GCA_927349885.1 of Psylliodes chrysocephalus. Taxonomy (NCBI): domain Eukaryota; kingdom Metazoa; phylum Arthropoda; class Insecta; order Coleoptera; family Chrysomelidae; genus Psylliodes; species Psylliodes chrysocephalus. The sequence continues at coordinate 4,375,060 of OV651813.1, forward strand.
CACAATTTGTCGTGAAGTGACTGTTTTAGCTCAAAACATTTGTTAACGCGGATTTTACTAGCCACATACAAATTATTTTACCTCTAAAAGATGTGCTATTTTTCGTAATATTTATATTTAAATAATTTTTTTAATTATATTTGACAGATTTAAAACAAATTAAAAATTGAATTTCCCAAAACTTACTTAATATGGCATGTAACCAACCTTATTACACCAAGGTTTTCAATTTTTTCAATAATAAAAAAATTGTTTAATCCGGGCCCGACTTTTCCCTCGAATCTAACAGAGATAGCACCATTCCGTCTTGCTTGATTCTCGATCGCCAGATCAAAGACGCCGACACGGAGTTGTGGAGCTGTATTGTATAAGCTGTGGTATAAGTAAGTCTATAGACCAAATTTGCTTCAAAATTAATGAAGATTTCAAAAATAATTTTGGTTCTTAGAAAAAGCAGTGGCGTAAATTTTTTTTCATAGATGTTTATTTAAAACCCCGTACAGACGTCACTGGTAAAAATTTATAGAAATACTTTACGTGAAAAAATGCTCCTTATTGATTAAAAGGTGTAGACAAAATTTCATAAAAATATCTGAAGTGATAAGAAAATTATTCTTTTTTTGTTTTAAACTAATGCTTTGTAGCTCAAAAATTAAGAGGTTTACGACATAATTTGATATATTTTTTTAAATTTGATCTACTAAGATCTTGTCAAATACACAATATTAAAACTTTCTCACGTGCTTCGAGTCCTGCACCAGACCATGTGGATTTTTAATTAAATTGCATGGTTCGTTATAGTATTTGATGTGTGCCGTATTAATAGAAATTCAATTTCTATTGATATGATATGCAGATTATAAAATCGCCATGCTTTACCGTCTCGATGATGGTGGGTGATTTTTTCCGGGTTTTCCTCACCTGTAAGTCAAATGGCATCATCTTTAAGTCGCCCCAGAGCGCCACGGCAAATAATAATAATAGCCGTCCCTTCCCCTACACAAATCGTTTAGTCAACTTCAGGGGTTAAAATTCGCTCGTAAGGGTATGAATTAGGGAGAGTATTATTATTATTATTATTATTATTCGGATTTTAGCCGCACTCCCTCTAGAGGAACATTAACTCATCCCGGATATCTTAGATATCAAAGGGAATGAGCTCTGTTGGGGCCCTTTCCAGGTTGTCGGGCACAAAGTCGCCGAGGAATTTTCGTACGATGTTGCAAGTCTTCAGTATCGTTGCCTTTTGTATATGTGTATGTATGTCTGGGAGTAGGTCAAGTTTTTGTAGGTTGTTGTTGAACGAGTGTGGTGTGACTCCTGTAGGTGAAATTATAAACGGCAGAGTAGTAACTTTATCTTGTTTCCATGTTTGTTTGATGTCTATCGCCAGTGATGTGTATTTATCTATTTTTTCGTGCTCTTTATTACGAAAGTTTGACTCATTTGGTATGGCCATGTCCAGGAAATATGTTGTTTTATTCTTTTTGTATGTTAATCTCATAAATATATTTCACTTTCGCTTTCAATTAAAAAAAATCTGTTCTTTGTTTTTTAATTTATTTCAATACTTGTAAGTTTAGTTTTATATAAATGGGTATTATTTTAAAAGGATAAATTTTTTTTTCTTGGTTTTTCTCTAAATTCATCTTAAATTCTGTAGGTTTAAATTTAATTCAAGAATTAATATTTTATAAGGATTAAATATTGCAGTACACGTGCATCTGACGTGTCTCTTTATAATAAATTCGGTTCTTTTTCGAGAAACTACTTTTTGTTGCTTGTATTTTATCAGTTTATCACAGCTGGTCACAAAAATTTTATATTTGAGTTTAAAATTATTTTATGAAGCGTTATTTAAAAATTGGTAGTTTGAATGCGAGATCACTACTTCCTTCTCTTAGAATAGTAAAAGTAGTATTATCTCGGTATTATTTTGATATTTTATTTATCTGCGAGACTTGGTTAAAAAATGAACTAGATGATATTGTACACATAGAAGGATATAAATGTTATAGATTAGATCGTGATTCCAGAGGGGGAGGTTTATGCTTATATATTAATGATAAATTGTATAGTGAGAAATTAAGTTTTAGAGCTATTTACTCTGAGCAGTTGTGGGTTAAAATTAAACATGAAAACAAAATGTATGCACTGGGTGTTGTGTATAAACCTCCCCGTGAGAATATAAATAAGTTCATTGATGAAATTGAAGATATGTTTAGCCTAATTTACTCTAGTACTGATGGAATTATATGTGGTGGAGATTTCAACGTAGATTTTTTAAATTTTGCAGACCATTATGTCGATAAACTAATATCAGTTTTAAATTATTTTGACATATGTCAAATTACAGATTCTTCAACTAGAGTTACTTCAACTACTGCTACTCTTTTAAATGGAATTATTACTAATTCTGACTGGGTGGTGGAGAGGGGTGTTATTCATACAGATGACAAAACCTCAAATATTTATATTTCAGATCATAAGCTACCTTTTTGTAAATTGAATTTAGTAATGGAGAGCAATGGGCCCAAAATGGTAACATATAGATGTTTTAAATACTTTAATGAGGATAATTTTAAAGTCGACTTGTTCAATACGCCATTTTTTTAAATTTTTAATCAAAATACTGTTGACGAAAAAGTTTCGCTGTTCGTAAACTTGTTAATTAATCTTTATGACAGGCATATGCCTATCAAAACTACTAGAACAACTAAAGCTAAAGCTCCATGGCTGACGGGTGCTATAAAAGAAATGATGGCAATTAGAGATAAAGCCCTTATTAGGTATCGAAAAAGCAAATCGAATGCTCATCTGCAATTTTATAAAGATATGCGTAACTATACCAACGGGGCAATAAAAAGAGAAAAGCGTGCTTTTTTTACTTCACAATTTAATCAAAAAGATTCGCGTGATTTCTGGAGGCTCCTAAAGTCAAACAAATTAATACCTGAAAAAAATTATAATATTCCTGAAAATCTTAAAAATCCTGAAAATGTCAACAATTTTTTCTTAAATTCAATACCTCATAATGATCCACTCCCTGAATTATTTTTCTATTACAACAATAATAAACTAGTTAATTCTAATTTTGAATTTAGAGAAATCAATGATCTATTCGTTTTTCAAACCATTGCAAAAATAAATACGAATTCAACTGGTGACGATGGAATAAATTCTTAACTTTTGCCTAATAAACCATGTATTTCCAACTATATGGAAACGAGCAGTTGTACGAGTCTTACCTAAAAAAACTAATCCTACTGACTATAAGGACATTCGACCTATTAGTATACTACCTACGTTATCGAAAGTTCTAGAAAGGGCAATTGAAATGCAGCTTAAAGAATATATTGAATCTCACTCAGTGCTACCAAGTACCCAGTCAGGTTTTCGAAAGGGTTATAGTTGTACAACTGCTCTCCTCCACATAGCTGATGATATCATAAAAGCCAAAGATGCAGGTAAATATACTATTTTGACCTTGCTCGATTTTAGTAGGGCATTCGACACGATTAATCATGACTTATTATTATCTATATTTAAATATATTGGCATGTCAAATAATACCATAGCACTTATTAAATCATACTTATATTGCCGTGAGCAACTAGTTCAAATTGATGGTGTTAAGTCAAGGTCTGCAATTCTTCGCTGTGGAGTTCCGCAGGGTTCTATTTTGGGGCCATTGCTATTTTCAATTTATACATCAAATCTAATTAAATCACTTCGATATTGTAATATTCATTTGTATGCTGATGACACCCAGCTCTACCACAGCTTTCTTCCTGATATGGTTCAAAATGCTTGCAACCAGATAAATAATGATCTTTCTAATTTTATTAAGGCTGCCTCGGATCATTGCTTAAATATTAACTGTGATAAATCAAACATTATTATATTCGGCCCTAAAAATAAAAGACAACTTATATGTAATTCTGTAGATATAAAAGTTAATAATTTACCTCTTAAAATGGTTAATGAGGCAAAGAGTTTAGGGGTCATATTAGATAGTGACTTAAGATTTGAAAAACATGTTAATCAACTTATTAAGCGAGCTTATTCAGTTCTAAAAATTATTTATGGAAACAGGAATGTTCTCCCAACAAATGTAAAAACACTGTTATGTGAGCAATTAGTGCTATCAAATTTTAACTTTGCTGATGTTTTATATGGCCCATGTCTAACCAAACAATTTCAATATAAAATACAAAAGCTACAAAATTCATGTTTACGATTAATTTTTGGAATTCATAGAAGACAACATATTTCTCATAAATTACAAGAAATTGGCTGGTTGAATATGGACAATAGGAGAACTTTTCATATGGCAACTTTGTGTCACAAAATAATTTGTACATAATATTAATGTTAGGTCTAGGGGGCTTTTAACCCATTCTAATTTTCGATTAGAACTCTTTAGGCGTAGTTTTAGTTATCAAATAGGTTATGTTTATAATGATATTCCAGATCAGTTTAAAAAACTCAATGTCTCGCAGTTTAAGATTAATTTTAAGAAATATTTTTTGGATCGGTATTCAAATATATAGATTAGGATGTTAAGTGTGATTATAGTTTCTTTATTAATACTCTTTGTTTATGTTCTCTTGTGAGTCTTATTTAAGGTTAAGTGGAAGAGCAGTTCATCGCTGATTTCGTGTCAACGAATGAATTGAACTTCGCCTTTTAATTTCAGATCTCTATGTAAATTACATTTGTATATATATGTATTTATTTTGTTAAAATTATCTGAAATTAATAAAGTCGTTTATTATTATTATTATTATTATTTATTTATTTATTTATTTATTTATTTATTTTGTTTGGAACACAAACAGGACATACCCAAAAAAGTGTTCCCAATGCTTCTTACATAATGGGTTTAAACTAAACAACTTTAACCTAATTAATAACAAAATATTATTACACTAGATACGAAATAAATGTGAAATAAGAAATAAGAGAACAGAAAAAATACTAAAGTTATTGCATTATAACAGAAATTCAAAAATTTTACATTAAAAAATATGTCGTAATTTAAGATTTTAAGGTACACTAGACAAAAAGTGTTTTTTTAAGCAATTTTTGAATGCACTTTCGGAAATAGAAAAAATATCAACTTCTAGAAAGTTCATTATTGTGTCGAGAGTTTTAATACACCTATGTAAAGGAGAATTTTTAAAGTAATTAGTATTACTTGTATCTGAGTAAAACAAATTATTGCTTCGGGTATTATAAAAAGAAACGTTATAATTAATCATGCTATTAATGGGAATTAAATTTACTAAATTGTTACAAACTTTATATGTAAAAGTAATGTCTGTAATTTTCCTTCTGTTATAAAGTGGAATTAGGTTCATTTTATGTTGCGTAAATGTTAAGTCTTCTGTATATTGTGAAAGGGTTTTTTTATGAACAAATTTTATAAATTTATATTGTATATTTTCCAAACAGTTAATGTAGACATTATATTGCGGATTCCAAATAACCGAACCATAGCTTAATACGCTATTAACGTATGCCATATAAAGTGAACGAAGAGTGTTTATATTTGTAAAATCAAAAGAAGAACGCATGATAAATCCCAGCATTTTATTTGCCTTATTTGTGACATATTCTATGTGTTGGTTGAATAACATTTTTGAGTCAAAAATTATACCTAAATCCTTAATATCAGATACAGAGTTAATATTTAAGTTATTTAAGTTATTATTATTATTATTGTTATGTCTGGTATGTTGTGTGCAACTATTCTATCGGTACGTAGTGTAGTGTCCCAGTAAAGTTTTATGTCCGCATTTTCTAGTATTGTTTGTGGGTGGTATTTGTAGTACGGTGTTCGTTCGGTGATAAGGTTGTGCTTAAGTGCAAGTTCTTGGTGGAGTATTTTAGCTGCTGTATTATGCCTCTCCGTATAGTCGGTACCGGCAAGCAGTTTACATCCGCTAGTGATGTGGTCTATTGTCTCTGCAAACTGGTTACATTTTCTACATTTATCCACTGTTATGGTTGGATCTTTAATAATGTGTTTCTTGTAGTTCCTCGTAGCTATGACCTGGTCTTGTATGGCTATTGTAAACCCTTCTGTCTCCGGTTGTAGTTTGCCTTTAGTGAGCCACGAATATGACTGTTGCTTGTTGATATGTGGTTGTTGCATTGTCTGATAATGTTTGCCGTGTAGGGTTTTTCTGACCAACGTGATAGTTTTTGTGTTTGGTTTGTTGTGTCATTGTAGTCAGCCTGTTGTTGGTTAAGGTTAAGTGGAGTTAATTGTTTATCTGAGGATATAACAGCTGAGTGAAGTGTTGAGGTTTGTTTACTGTAGAAGTACTGACGAAGTTTGTTAAGTTGTTTGTCACGCATGTCTGTTAAGTCGATAAGTCCCCGCTCTCCCAATATCCGAGGTAGTGTTGTTCTTTCAATACATGTCTTTGGATGTTGCATTCGGTATTTTGTCAGCATGGTACGGTTGAGTCTATTGATTTCCTCAGTTTCTGTGGTGGACCAGTGGATAACACCAAAGGAGTATGTAAGTAGTGGTATTGCATATGTGTTAATGGCTTTGGTGATGTTCTTCGAATTCAGTTTGGTTTTAAGTATAGCTGTGAGGCGCGTTTTGTATTTCTCTGTAATTGTTTGTTTCATGTCCTTGTGGTTAATTTTGGTGTTTTGGGGGAATCCGAGATATTTGTATGCCTCTCCTTCTTGAAGTGTCGTAATGTGTTGGTTGTTCGTAGTTGGGATGTCTTCGATGTTTTTCCTCTCTCAATTTTAAGTGTTTTGCATTTATTGATCCCGAATTCCATTTTGATGTCTGTGCTTATTCTATCTGTGGTTTTTATTAAGTTTTTGAGTTGTGTTGTAGTTGCTCCGTATAGTTTTATATCGTCCATGTACATTAAGTGGCTTATTGTGTGCAGTTTTTGTGAATCGTTTTTAAGCGTGTACCCTTGTTTTGTGTCATTTAGTGTTCTTGATAAGGGATTTAGGCATATGCAGAACCACAGGGCGCTCAGAGAGTCGCCCTGGAAAATGCCTCTCTTTATTGCTATTTCGTCAGTTTCAATTAGTTGTGTGTCACAATGTAGGAGTATTTTAGTCTTCCAGTGTTGCATAGTGTGGTTCAGAAAGTTCGTTATCGTGTTTGGTATTTTGTATATTCGGAGTACTTGTCGGAGCCAGCTATGTGGTACAGAGTCGAATGCCTTTTTGTAGTCTATATAGCATGTGTACAAATTTCTTTGGTTCTTTTCTGCTTGTTTCAGTATCGTGCTGTCAATTATAAGTTGTTCCTTACATCCCTGGCTTTTCTTTCGGCATCCCTTCTGTTCTTCTGTTAGTATGTCATGTTGTATTAGGTGGCTTTCTATTTTTTGCGTGATAATGGAGGTTATTATTTTATATATAGTAGGTAGGCAGGTTATAGGTCGGTAGTTGGCCGGGTTTTCTGTCGTTGTTTTTCGGTTTGATAAATGTTTTGCCTATGGTTAGAAATTTCGGTGTTTTATTTGGATGTTGTAGAATGTCCGTTATACATGTTGCAAGGTAGGCATGTGTTGATGTTAGTTGTTTGTACCAGTAATTTTGGAGGCCGTCTACTCCGGGTGCTTTCCAGTTATGAGTATTTTTAATTGTTTGTGTAATTTCTTCTTCTTCTTAGTATTATTATTATTCTAAGGAATTTTTAAATAAAAGTAATCTTGATGGTTGGGCCAAACGAAAAAGGTATAACATAAAAAAAACAACTACAAACTAAAACAAGTAGATATATTTTATTAAGAAAATTAATTATAAAAAATTATTACAATACTTATTACGACAATAATATTATATCGCCCATTTTTATGTTTACCTATATATCTATTTAATATTCTTAATGCCTATATGTGAACATCAGTTTTTGTTTTCTTTGAACAGTTGTTTTTTATGGCAAATTTTATTTTGGCAGTGAAAAATATCTTTGTTATTGGCTCGTTTGTGCATTAAAAAATATGTTTTTATAATAGATACATTAAAACAGGTACTACTTAAGGTAGTGTTTCTAAAACTAAATCATAACTTTGAAGCTCAGTATGTATGAATAAACAATAAATACATATAAAAAAGGTACGGATGTGGTTTGCTTGGGTATACTCCGCTGTCACCAAATGTAACAACTGGTAGATCTAAATAGTTTCTAACCAATAAAAATTCTAACTAAAAATTTCGTTCATTGGAACATAAACACTATTTATTACCAATTTACCAAAAACTCAACTTTTTGAAACACCCTGTTTGTTCTATTATTTTCTAACGTAGCGGTAATTTTGCATTCTTTTGTTGATGTCAAATATTATGTTTTACCTAGAACAATAATAATTAATTAAATAAATCATTTACTGATCTTTCTTTGGTGCAACTTGTAACAGTTGCTCCCCGTTTTTGATAATTTCCAATACACTACCAAATGAAGGTTTATTAAAATTGTTGGGATACCAGTTATTATTATTATTGTTGCCGCCACTACCACCATATGGCCGATTATTATTGTTGCCACCACTACCACCATATGGCCAATTATTATTGTTGCCACCACTATTACCATATGGCCAATTATTATTGTTGCCACCGTAAGGCCAATTATTATTATTATTGTTATTGTTGCCATTAGGCCAATAATACCACCCAGAAGGGTATCCCCAATTGCTTCCACCCCAATTATTAGAACCTGATCCAGAATTTGATCCTCCACCCCATCCGTAGCCCCAAGGATAATTACTATTGGATCCTTGACTACTCCATTGGTTCGATCCTTGGCCGTATCCGTACTGGGGTTTGTTGTAGTAATATCCTGATCCTTGATAGGATGGTTTGTTGTAATAACCTGAACCTTGATAGTTTGGTTTGTTGTTGGAATTGTACGATGAGGATCCGAAATAACCGAAAGTCTAAAACAAAAAATCTTGTTATATATTTTTTTTATATAGGTAATAAAGGATCGTTAATATGCTTAGATAAAAGAGATCAGAGATGTAACATATTACGGTGTTTAACCTGCGCGAATGTTGCCAATTTCTATAGAAAGATTAACGGAGTGGGGGAACCGGGAGGAGACCCGAACTCTGTGACAGGGACAGACTTCGTTTATCACCATCATAATAAACTATTAGATTTACTAAAAAGGCGTTTAATGGAACCTTGTATTATGAAATAAAATTAACGTGATTTTCTAATATCAAACAGATGCAACGACATTTTATGGACTACAATAAAATGTTGAAATAAAATATTGTTAATCAAGCAAAGAATGGGACTACGGGTATTATAATAGTACCATATGCGCAGCCGAATACTGCAAATCAAACCTTATTAGTTGACCATTATATTTTTTCTACAGCTATTACATAATATTAAACATCAGTCAAAATGAAAAAATAATGTTTTGGATAGTTACCTCAGAAAAAGGTATATTAAAGCTTTTTTCTTTGGGAATATTAATTAATATAGAGGATGTCACAAATCTCCAGAAATGCATATTTCTGAAACCGGCTATTTTTAAATTTAAACCTATTAAAAGTCATTCAGTCGCTAGGGGTGGGCGATTCTCGAAATAAATTATCAATCACTGAAAATAATCGATTATTTTTTTTTTCGTATTTCCTTTAAAATCGATTATTCAATTATCTTTGAAAAATCGAAAATAATCGATTAATTAATTCGTATTTTCTTTGAAATAGATTATTCGATAATCTTTGAAAAATCGAAAATAATCGATTAAACCGTTTTTCAAAAAAAAAAAAAAAAAATAATAATCAATATTATCAAATCTATTTTTTTTTTCGTATTTTTTTTAAATACGATTATTCGATTATCTTTGAAAATAAAAAATAATCGCTTAATCGAAAATTATCGATTAATTAAGAAGCCTTTTCTACGATAAATAGATTTTCCAAAAAAATTACCGAATTATCGATTATTTTCAAATAATCTTTTTTAATAATTATTTTTGGTATTTCCTTTAATATTGATTATTCTATCTTTCAAATACCGATTAATTGAAAAAGGCGATTAAATAATAAATCAATTTTTCAATAAAGCTATTTCCTTTTGTATTTTCTTTAAAATGTATTATGCAATTATCTTTGAAAAATCGAAAATAATCGATTAATTAAAAACCGATTAACCTATAAATCGGTGTTTCCAAAAAATAAACGAATTATCGAATATTTGAAATAATCTATTTTTTGTTCGTATTTTCTTTGAAATAGATTATTCGACAATTTTTAAAAAATCTAAAATAATCGATTAATAAAAAATAATCGATTAAACAAAAATAATCGATTAATCTAAAATAATCGATTAATCTAAAATAATTTATTTATTAAAAAGCAGATTAACATTTAAATCGATTTAAAAAAAAATAACCGAATTATCAAATCATCTATTTTTTTTCGTATTTCCTTTAAAATCGATTATTTGATTATCTTAGAATATCGAAAATAATCGATTATTCATAATCTATTTTTAGTATTTCCTTTAAAATTAATTATTCGAAAAATCTAAAATAATCGATAAATCGAAAATAATCAATTAACCGATAATTCTAAAGAAATAACCGAAATATCGATTATATAAAATAACCGATTATATTAGATCAATTATTTTCAAATCTATTTTTTAAATAAATAATTCAAATACCTTTGAAAAATCCAAAATAATTGATTAATTAAAAAAGGCGATTAAACGATAAATCGATTTTTCAATAAATTTATTTTCTTTTTGTATTTCCTTTAAAATCTATTATTCCATTATTTTTGAAAAAACGAAAATAATTTACTGAAAATATTCAATTATTCAAAAAATAATTGATTAATTATAACGATAATCGATTAAAAAAAATAATCGATTAATAAATATTGCAAGAATTTAGATTTTTTAGTAATTTTAATTTGTTTTAAGACTTAGGATTCAAATGTCACATCCGATTTGACCGTAAATAAAATAAACTTTGAAATTTTAAGAAGGTTAGTATAGTAATATAACTACTATACTACGATAGTAGTATAACTATCGATATTGGATGCGTAGAAAAATTTCCGTATCCCGATATAGAGATCTGATAATAAAAATACATCGATATTAGTAAACAAAAGTTAATAAAGCCACAAATTTGGACGTGGCCTTCTATAAAGAAACGCAGTTTAAAAAAATGCCATTCTGCATTTCTAAAACGACTTCTGGATGTCTATAAATGGATGAAATTAATAACAATGAACGTTAATAATCATAAGAATTGCAGTTGATTATATTATAGTGCGATTGAAAAGAAAAATAAATATTATGAAGAAATGGTATGTGCTGTTAGTGATTGTTATAAGAAGTAGTTATTTACTGTAATTAATTTATGTACTTACCTGACCATGTTTTTTTTTTAATTATTAATCATGACATGCACTTGAATTGAATAAACAAATTGTTAGTCACATTTTTGGATAGGTAGTAGTGTACGCATATTTGGTTTATACATGATTACTTTTTATTGTTTCTTTGACCAAAATTGGACTGTTTTGTTTCAAAATACAACATACATTTAATGTACAGCGTGAGCCATAACTATTATTGAAACATGGAGCGATTTGCACCGCAAATCGTTAAGAAATAACTTTACAGGCAATTTCATGAAAACTATCAAATTTAAATAATTTTTAAGGTGGGGCTTTCATGAAAAATACAAAAATAAGTAAAAAATAACATGCAGGGAACGTATATTTGCTCATACTCAACAAAAATCGCCCCCGTTTGTTTTTACTCTTCGGAAGAAATACAAGTATTAGAAATTAAAAATTTAAAAAAACCGACTTCAAAATCGTACAGATGCCATCACCACATCTTAACCAAATTTATATGGGACCACTCCTGAGGTACCCCCTTACTAACAAAAAAAAAAGAATAATTGTATTCGGACACCGTGTTAAAGAATTATCGTTGAACATACATAAAAAAATATATTACGACGAATTATTTAATATGAATATTTTTTTATATAAAATTTTGTTGTGAATGGTGTTAAAGATTGCTAGTGAGACATAAGATAGTCAAATTATATTTGTGAACACTTTTATCCATTAACTGCGCAACAGATATTTTTATTACAGATACAGATGGTATGTCGTATTTTTTACTTGCTATTAGTTGGGTACAGGTTGCCTATATTGGAAATAGCAAAACGGAACGACAGAAAATTCTTTCAAAGAGGTTTTTTATTGTTATAGACGTTTAGATTCAAATTATTTCATTGCCAGCAAAACACGAAAAACTCCATCGATAAGAAACATTATTTTGAATTTGACAGGTTACACACGACAGCTCCCACCACCGGTACATAGTACAGGTTGTTCACCCCCGTCCTCTATACCCAACTACAAATAGTAAGCAATAAACACGACATGTCACTTTTTGCGTTTAGATGAGGGACTATACAGGGTGTTTCATAATATATGCGCAGGACTTCAGGACGTGATAGCTCGTCCAAAAATATAAAAAACGTTTCTATTAACTTACCCTCTAAAATGCACCATTTTCGAGATACAGGGTGTTGAAATTAAAAAAAATTCTACGCCACTGGAAAAAGTACGGTTTTGAGACGCCCATTTGAACCGCCAATGTTTTCTACACAAAAAAGGTACTTTTAGTCATACGCTCTAAAGTCGACTGTTTTCGAGAAAAATCAAATTTTAATGTTGAAATACATGGTCAATTTTTGAAACTTGAAACAAAATTTGATTTTCTCGAAAACGGTCTACTTTAGAGCGTATGACCAAGAGCACCTTATTTGTGTAGAAAACATTGGCGGTTCAAATGGGCGTCTCAAAAGCGATACTTTTTCCAGTGGCGTAGAAAATTTGTTTTCAATTTCAACACCCTGTATCTCGAAAATGGTGCATTTTAGAGGGTAAGTTAATAGAAACGTTTTTTCATATTTTTGGACGACTTATCAATTATTAATTTTTATTAATTTTTATTAATTTTATTAATTTTTATTAATTTTTATTAATTTTTATTAATTTTTATTAATTTTTATTAATTTTTATTAATTTTTATTAATTTTTATTAATTTTTATTAATTTTTATTAATTTTTATTAATTTTTATTAATTTTTATTAATTTTTATTAATTTTTATTAATTTTTATTAATTTTTATTAATTTTTATTAATTTTTATTAATTTTTATTAATTTTTATTAATTTTTGTTAATTTTAATTAAATTTTAATTAAATTTTAATAATTTTTAATAATTTTTAATAATTTTTATTAATTTTAAATAATTTTTAATAATTTTTAATAATTTTTATTAATTTTTATTAATTTTTATTAATTTTTATTAATTTTTATTAATTTTTATTAATTTTTATTAATTTTTATTAATTTTTATTAATTTTTATTAATTTTATTAATTTTTATTAATTTTTATTAATTTTTTTTAATTTTTATTAATTTTTATTAATTTTTATTAATTTTTATTAATTTTTATTAATTTTTATTAATTTTTAATAATTTTTATTGAATTTTATTTATTTTTATTAATTTTAAATAATTTTTAATAATTTTTATTAATTTTTATTAATTTTTATTAATTTTTATTAATTTTTATTAATTTTTATTAATTTTTATTAATTTTTATTAATTTTTATTAATTTTTATTAATTTTTATTAATTTTTATTAATTTTTATTAATTTTTATTAATTTTTATTAATTTTATTAATTTTTTTTAATTTTTATTAATTTTTATTAATTTAATTTTTATTAATTTTTATTAATTTTTATTAATTTTTATTAATTTTATCTTACAAGCACTAAAACTGAAACTTTACAAAATTCAATTAAACCAAAAATTATACGAGACAAAGAAAAACGTCTATATATGTGTGAGACGTTATTGGACTTGATAAGAAACAATTCTGAGCTCCTTTTAATAATGTCTGATGAAGCAAATTTCCATGTTAATGGAGCCGTCAATAGACACAATTGTAGAATTTGGAGTGAAGAGAATCCACATAAATTTTATGAAAGCGTAAGAGACTCTCCTAAAGTGAATGATTTGGTGTTCTGTAAGTAAATACAAGTACGGGCCATTTTTTTGCCGAAAAAACAGTTACCGGTCCAATTTATACGGACATATATTTTTTTACTCGCAAATTGACCAGGATGGAGAATTACACGAAATCTATTTTCAACAAGATGGAGCACCTCCTTATTATTCATTGATTGCTCGTCAATCAGTTTCTAATAAATTCGGTAATAATTGGATTGGTAGGACGGGTTCAGTTGAATGGGGTCCAAATTCGCCAGACCTAACAGTGTCAGATTTTTTATTTGGGGATATGTTAAAACTTTAGCTTATAATCCTGCAAATCAAAATTTAGAAGAGCTAAAAGATAATATACGTCGAGCATTTGAAAGCATTACTCCCAACATGTTAGAAAAAGCATATACAAATTTATTAATAAGTTTACACAATTGGGTTAATGTAAACGGAGGACATTTAAATTATTCTTAAATTGTTTAATAAAAGTTTGTTAAAATGTTATACCAAGTTAATTAGGCTATACTAGAATATCATTAATAAGCAATAATTATTGTTGACTATTGATCTAGAATACATTTTCACAAAAATTATTGATGAGAATTATTGTTAATTATTGATTTTGCAGGCTTTTTCAGAAAATTTAATTGTTCAGTCATTTCTTCATCGATTTCAAAAAACTTTATATCCCTAGATAGCTAAAAGGACAGGCTTTCGGAGCATCAAAATATACAGGGTGTTCCATTAAAAAAACATAACAAATACGTCTTTAAAATACCGCTATTTCGTTTTCAAGTAAACCGGAAGTGCTAAATAATTTTGGATTGACCGAAATAAAACTTGAAATAATTTGATACATTTCGGTGAAAACCGCATAATTTTAAGTACTTTCGTTTAAAAGTTATAAGCTTGCTAAATGTTGGAAAATATAATGGGACACCCGGTATTTTAAAGCAAGTTTTTTCGGCGATCTATTGTTTTCGATCCTCTATTGAATTATATCGTAATATAAAAATACCGAGACAAAATGGAAAGAAGACATAAAGAAAAACGGGAAGTATTAAATATAGAAATGTATACTGGTTGATGAATAGAAAATCAAAACTCAATAAAAAATACACTTTTAATATATAAACAAGTACTAAAGCCAGTATGGACTTACGGCATAGAGCTCTGGGGGTGTGCCAGTAAAAATAACAAGCTAGGTGCAATGTAAACTAAAAAACAAGTATTAAAAATTTAAAAAAACCGACTTTAAAAACGTGCAGATGCCATCACCACATCTTAACCAAATTTATATGGGACCACCCCTGAGGTACCCCCTTACTAACAAAAAAAGAATCATATAAATCGGACAAGGTGGTAAAGCATTATCGCTAAACATACATAAAAAATTAAGAGTTTGAGGATTTTCTCATGGACCCAATTATTTTATTTTGACTAAATTTATATGGGACCACCCCTGAAGTACCCCCTTTCTAACAAAAAAATAATCATTGAAATCGGACACCGTGTTAAAAAATAATCGCTGAACATACATAAAAAAAAAAATCGCGACGAATTTATAACCTCCTCCTTTTTTGAAGTCGGTTAAAAATAGTTGGCATTTATGTAAAAAAAAAATCCTCCATTAATTTTTTCTTAATAATTGAGATATAAAAGTTAGTAAAAGAAGTAAAAGTTCAGAAAAGCTTAGGCTGCCATTTGGTATTTAAAAATGTTTTGTAATTTGTTGTTGTTCACTGTACAGTGTGTTTAAAACATTACTAAAAAAATCGATAATTATTGGACTCCTCTGTAAATGTTATACTGATAAAGCTTTTTTAATATTAATATGGTAATCAGTATTCCTAAAGTATCAATTAACAATTAAAAAAATATCGGAATCGAGAGAAAAAATGTGAACAAAAATTTTGCCAGTTTACCTAAATATGTGTATGTATAAATAAGAAAGAACAACATAATAGTACTAAAGTAAAAAAAAAGATTCTACAAAAATTTTTAGAAATTATTTTTTAATTTATTAATTAAATGTTCATAGTTAAATTAATAAATCATGTACACCTAGTTAATGTATTATTTTTTGCATGTTAAGTGGAAGAACGCTTTTCTTCTATCTGATTTTTTTCAGTTTGAAGAAAGCGTTGCCTGCTGCTCTACATGATTCATTGTATTTCTTATCTATTAAGTGATGTATTTTTAATTGTTTGTAAAGGCCTGTATCAATGAAATCGTTATTATTATAAATTTTACAAATAAATATGTATTCCAATAAATATTTTTTAAACAAATATTTTGAAAAATTTTCGTAAAATAAAAAAACACTAAATATAATGAAAAAAATCTCACCCTCTTTCCACCCTGCAGCTTCTGTTGGCATTCCACGACTATAGCGAGTTGAAGTACAAAAATTATAGCGATAATAAAAAAATTTGCGTCTTTTAAACTCATCATCTTAATATCTTCGAATTAAATCTTCTGGTTTATTGATGAAAGTAAAAAACTGGTCATCAAACTCCCTGAAAAACCGTAGTTTTCGTTACGGTTATTGGGAAATTCTGAAACAATGGTTCACCGAGCGCGTATTGGTATATTTTTCTATTGCGACCTTGTGCGTGTGGTCCAAAAATACAGAGTGGATCGTTATAGAAAAAATAAATCGCAATTAATTAATTTATTTATCTGCGTTTCCAATTATTAGTTATAAGAATGTTTAATCCGATTTACCTAATAACAATGATTAATTAAAGGTCTTTAATTTTCTAATAAAACCTTCATTTATTCGTTTCATTGGATATTTAGAAGAAAATAATATTATTGTGTATTAAAGGAGGCGATAAGGTTAATTCGTGCAAAAAAGGTACATTTTTGTGAATTTTTTTTTGATGATATAGTTAAAATCTTTTTATTTAAACTAATGGTACATTAAAGTATAACATTCAAAGAATATTGTGTCAAATTTTCATGTAGAATATTAAAAAATACGGAAATGGCAGCAATTATTCGGAAGCGTCTCGGAAAAAAGTAGAATTGCGGTGCCCCTCCTAACTCGGTGCTGGATCATCAGAAATAAAAAAAAATCAAAGTTCTCTCGTTAGATAATCGTTTTCCCCAGGTCGGCGGGTCCTTTTTGCCCACAAATGGCACAAATCTCTGTTTTCTACCTGTGTAAGTAAAGGGGTGCGTTAATCTTACTGGTATTTTGCCCACAGTAGCATTCAGGTACCTAAACCCGCAAATTACATCCGCCCACAAATAGGTACCTACCTGATTATTAATAATTCTAATAGGTACTTACTTTGGGTGTTTACTGTTTATATTTCAGTCAGTTTTTATACGTTGATGATTGTAATTCGAGTGTTTATAAACAATAATTATTTCTATAATGTCAGCTACATTGATTAAAAGCACACGCGGGAAAGATGTACTCCTTTTGGAGAATTTTACGTTTGCCAAAGATAGAGGAATGAAAAGGGGAGAAGTTTCTTGGAGATGCTCCCAAAGAAAAACAAATGCTTGTAATGCCACTGTATTTACAATTGGTCCTGAACTTTTAGTATCCAGAGGCAACCTAATTCATAGCCATGAAGCAAATGAACCGAAATTAAACAGGAAAATTATTTCTAATTCGTGTAAGCGAAAAGCAGTTGATGATATTTCGGAAAAACCTTCTAAAATTATCCGTAAAGTACTTGCTACTAATTTACCAGAGTCACTAACTACAATTGATGTGTCCTACATAAGAAAAACTATATACAACAGTCGTCGCAAAATACTACCAGGTCCATTACCTACAAATATACAAGAAGTGCATGATGCAGTTGACTTATATTCTAATACATTTAAAACCAGTAAAGGTGAACATTTTCTTTTAATAAATAGCAGAGAAAATAATATTATTGTATTTACATGTGAGACAAATATTCGTACTTTGTGTAAAATGAACGTCTTGTATATGGATGGAACATTTTCGTATTGTACAAAGTTTTTCCTACAATTATTTACCAATCATGGGCTGTGTAATGGACACTATGTGCCCCTGGTATATTGTTTATTACCAAACAAATCTACCTATATATACAAACATTTGTTTTCGTTATTGCATTATAAAATTTTGGAAACTTACAGTATTGCTTTAAATCCATCTAAAGTGTTCGTTGATTTTGAAATAGCAATTCATAAGGCGTTAATTTATATGTGGCCTAATACTGTAATCAATGGCTGCCGATTTCATCTACATCAAGCGTGGTATCGTAAAATTCAGTCTCTGGGATTAATGACTGAATATACAACTAACAGTGATACCGGAAAATGGCTTAAAACATCATTTGGGTTGACATATTTAAACGCCGATGAAGTTGGAGACTGTTTTGTGTTTGACTTAATGGCAAGTAAACCAGAAAATGCCGTTCTCGATAGGTATGCCGATTACCTATTAGAAACATATATTGAAGAAAATTCTACATTTCCTCCAAGTATATGGGCAGAAAAAACAGCTTCAATTACAAGAACTACAAATGCCTGTGAGTCGTTTTATCAAGGTTTAATTCTTCATTCTACTGTACACATCCTTATGTATATATTTTTATAGAAAAGCTTAAAGACTTTCAAATCGACACGTATGTCACAATACAAAGCTTAAGTATACCTAAGAAAATCAAAGACAAAAGTGTAAAACAAAAAATTCAGTGTTTAGAAAAATTTATACAGCGATTTGATCTGCAGCAAATCAGCAGATTAGAGTATATAAAATTTGTATCACATTTATCCCTCCCAGTTGAAAAATATGTAAATAAAATATAAATATATAAAAAATATAATATAACTTATGTATACTTACTTTTTTATAATAATAAAAATTAGTGTTTAATATAATTTTTAGTTTAATTAATAATGTGTTTTTACTTTTCGATAATATATAAAAAATAATAAATGAAAGATATATCTATTATGATTTATTCAGTTAGAAATAAATTTGGGCAAAATACCAACAGGATTAAGATGACCTTTTACTTGCTGTGGGCAAATTACCTATAGGATTAGCAGCTTAAAATATTTTGTGGGCAAATTACCTCCGCCCCCCCAGGTAACGCTGGGAGGGTTTTTTGAAATTTAAATTTTTCACTTTTTGGGAACCCTTTGAAGTAAAAAACGCGATTTTTGCGAAAAAAATAGGTTAATTTGTTATTATAAAATAAAAAAATATTAACAATTTTGAAAAAATTCTCCAGCGTTACCTCGTAAGTTATGTACATAAATAGTGTTTAAAATTTCAAAAGGATAGGTGCAGTAGTTTTGAAGTTATGAGGGGCACCGACTTTTGGAAATGTGAGTTGTGAGAAAAACGCTTTAAAGTTTTGAGCACTAAAAAATTTGGAATAATAAGCGAGTTTTATCGGCTTATCTCACACTGAATCATCGATGCCAGGTCCATAAAGGATGTTGTTGTCATTCATGATGTCTAAAGCATCTTTTTGCTCCTGTCTACGACGAATCCTCATTCATGAGCGCTTGATCCACTACTGATTCCCATGTCTTGCATGTAGGTTAGTAAAGCAAAAGAACATGCCAGGCCAATGCTACACTAAATTATAAACATTACAGGTATAAATACATTTGTACTTGTGTTAAAATTTCTATAAAGAAAGGTAGAAAGTAAGGTTAGGGATTATATAGAGAGCGAAACAGCTGCCAGGTAAGGGCGGCTCCGCCATTCTCTTTTTAGCATATTTTTTTGAATAAAAGGCTCATAAATCATAAGAATTTTCATTTCGAGGGGAGGGGGGGCATGGTCCCCATAGCCCTCCTGTAGTTGCCCTTGCTGCCAGGTAACAATAGCGCGCTCGGCCCGTACAGGTATTTTATGATGCGCTAAGTCATGTATGAGGCGCGGTTACTCAAACCACTGTATCTACGTTAGTTTGGCTCCGATTCATCTCAAATTTTCACACAATATTCTTGAAGGGTTCTTCATTCACAAAATCAAATATAAAAAAATGCAAAACAAAAGGTTAAAAATTTTACTCCCCTTTTAAAAAAAGTTCATCTAAAATACCAAATATGGTACATTCTAATGACAGAAGCTTATAAAACCCACAAGAGATGATAAAATGCTTTACTGATTTTGTTTAGACAATCTTCACTACTACCTCCGTTTCATCAAATCAAGCTTTAGGAATGACAAAGAAACACATTACTTATCTAACTTTACATAAAGTAAGGAATTAGTAACTCTTCGCAGAATTAAAAACAAAATGATGAGGTACAATATTTTCATCTATTGGGTACCTCCGGCAATACCCAATAGATGAAAATATTTTAGCTGAATAGGCCCCAAAACATCTAGCAAGTTCCAAAATATTCAAGTTATTCCTACATTCCTACATTCAGTTTCCTAGACGTGACTCGATGCAATTTCTGGTGGTCCATCCTCTATATTAAAGCATAATATCTATAAAGATCTTAATTACATGTGACGACCATTTTTGTACAAAATTGTTCATATACCGTTTTGTATATTATATATATTCTATTGTTGTATTTTGATTACAATAATTTATTTTGTTTAACATGATTATTCTACAATTAGGGACAAAATCGTTTTATTTTATACTCTTATATTATATTACGAGTATCATTTAAAAAGTACACACAAAACATTACCTTAGTGACTAAAAAAAATTGAGACAAAGAAGAAAATTAAAAAAAAAAATAAATACTTTTACTTTCACAAAATAGTGATCCGTTCTTTTTGTACCAGAACAAATTTTTAGCACCTTTAATGTTTATTTGTATACATTTTTTATGGATTTATTATAAATATATACAGGGTGTCCCATTAATGCGTAATTGTTCAATATTTAAATTTGTGTTATTGACACGCAAACGTGTTTTAAATAAAAGTTATATGAATTTAAAAAATACGTATTTTAAAAATATTTTTAGATATACAGGGTGTAGCGTGTTGGTCTGGCAAATAAAAATATATATTTTTTAAACTTTTATTTAAAACCTGTTTGCGCGACAAGATGAAATATTGAACAATTACGCACTAATATATTTAAGTTAAAATTGTTTAAATTTCATAATAAATTCTTAAATTTAAACAGCTTTTCCTGAGCCGCCCCTGTTCAAACCCACGCATTCAATATACAGTACAAGCTAAATATGTTTTCTACAAACGTGATAAATATCACGTACGTCGCAATTTCTAACCGCATTTCAATATTCTACATTTTCTCTTTCCCACTCATTATAATTTAGAGCTAATTTCTAGCAAAATTTCTCTCGATGATGTAGCCCTCGCCATTCTCAATGGGCGTGGAAAATTAAAAAAAAATCTGTATTATTTTTTGTATCAAAAACAAATACAACTTTTTAAGAACATGGCGTTTATTTCAAGTCGATAAGATTAGTATTATCGAACTTATAAGCTTTCAAAGTCTGTGCTTACTTTATACCGCCCGCGATGCCGTCCCAGTTAGGCGCTACGTCCAGGCCCGACGAGAGGTGAGCTGGCGGGACAAATTCCTGGGGCCCGGACACAAGGGGGTCCGGCAGACGTTTTATTTTTTTAGAAATGTGATATCGAAAGGGCTTAATTTTTTTTATAATATTGTCCCGGTACCCTACATGGCTACGTCATCAGCGATTCTACTGAGCCAAATTCTGAGGTTAGTTTATTAAATGTATCAAATTTAAACATAAATTTAAAAAGATGTTAAAAATACGTTAAAATCAATTAAATCTAAAATGACTGGGGCCAGATAATATTCCATCCTTTGTTTTGAAAGACTGCGCTTCAATTCTCGCCATCCCTTAAAAGTTCTCTTAAATATTTGTCTCAAATTTTGTTCTATCTATGTTTTGACGTTTGTCCGGTATTTAAAAAGGGTGATAAACCGGACATTACACGGGTGGAGGTAATTTGCCCACAAAATATTTAAAGCTGCTAATCATATAGGTACTTTGCCCACAGCAAGTAAAAGGTCATCTTAATCCTGTTGGTATTTTGCCCAAATTTATTTCTAACTGAATAAATCATAATAGATATATCTTTCATTTATTATTTTTTATATATTATCGAAAAGTAAAAACACATTATTAATTAAACTAAAAATTATATTAAACACTAATTT
Source organism: Psylliodes chrysocephalus (assembly GCA_927349885.1). Classification (NCBI taxonomy): domain Eukaryota; kingdom Metazoa; phylum Arthropoda; class Insecta; order Coleoptera; family Chrysomelidae; genus Psylliodes; species Psylliodes chrysocephalus. The sequence continues at coordinate 4,397,264 of OV651813.1, forward strand.
TTATTATTATAAAAAAGTAAGTATACATAAGTTATATTATATTTTTTATATATTTATATTTTATTTACATATTTTTCAACTGGGAGGGATAAATGTGATACAAATTTTATATACTCTAATCTGCTGATTTGCTGCAGATCAAATCGCTGTATAAATTTTTCTAAACACTGAATTTTTTGTTTTACACTTTTGTCTTTGATTTTCTTAGGTATACTTAAGCTTTGTATTGTGACATACGTGTCGATTTGAAAGTCTTTAAGCTTTTCTATAAAAATATATACAGAAGGATGTGTACAGTAGAATGAAGAATTAAACCTTGAATGAAACGACTCACAGGCATTTGTAGTTCTTGTAATTGAAGCTGTTTTTTCTGCCCATATACTTGGAGGAAATGTAGAATTTTCTTCAATATATGTTTCTAATAGGTAATCGGCATACCTATCGAGAACGGCATTTTCTGGTTTACTTGCCATTAAGTCAAACACAAAACAGTCTCCAACTTCATCGGCGTTTAAATATGTCAACCCAAATGATGTTTTAAGCCATTTTCCGGTATCACTGTTAGTTGTATATTCAGTCATTAATCCCAGAGACTGAATTTTACGATACCACGCTTGATGTAGATGAAATCGGCAGCCATTGATTACAGTATTAGGCCACATATAAATTAACGCCTTATGAATTGCTATTTCAAAATCAACGAACACTTTAGATGGATTTAAAGCAATACTGTAAGTTTCCAAAATTTTATAATGCAATAACGAAAACAAATGTTTGTATATATCGGTAGATTTGTTTGGTAATAAACAATATACCAGGGGCACATAGTGTCCATTACACAGCCCATGAATGGTAAATAATTGTAGGAAAAACTTTGTACAATACGAAAATGTTCCATCATATGGATGAACGTCTTGTATATGACAAGACGTTCATTTTACACAAAGTACGAATATTTGTCTCACATGTAAATACAATAATATTATTTTCTCTGCTATTTATTAAAAGAAAATGTTCACCTTTACTGGTTTTAAATGTATTAGAATATAAGTCAACTGCATCATGCACTTCTTGTATATTTGTAGGTAATGGACCTGGTAGTATTTTGCGACGACTGTTGTATATAGTTTTTCTTATGTAGGACACATCAATTGTAGTTAGTGACTCTGGTAAATTAGTAGCAAGTACTTTACGGATAATTTTAGAAGGTTTTTCCGAAATATCATCAACTGCTTTTCGCTTACACGAATTAGAAATAATTTTCCTGTTTAATTTCGGTTCATTTGCTTCATGGCTATGAATTAGGTTGCCTCTGGATACTAAAAGTTCAGGACCAATTGTAAATACAGTGACATTACAAGCATTTGTTTTTCTTTGGGAGCATCTCCAAGAAACTTCTCCACTTTTCATTTCTCTATCTTTGGCAAACGTAAAATTCTCCAAAAGGTGTACATCTTTCCCGCGTGTGCTTTTAATCAATGTAGCTGACATTATAGAAATAATTATTGTTTATAAACACTCGAATTACAATCATCAACGTATAAAAACTGACTGAAATATAAACAGTAAACACCCAAAGTAAGTACCTATTAGAATTATTAATAATCAGGTAGGTACCTATTTGTGGGCGGATGTAATTTGCGGGTTTAGGTACCTGAATGCTACTGTGGGCAAAATACCAGTAAGATTAACGCACCTCTTTACTTACACAGGTAGAAAACAGAGATTTGTGGGCAAAAAGGACCCGCCGCATTACACAATATCGTCAAATTTCAATTATTAATCATTTCTACGAAGTGTCAGTAATATGATATCAACAGAACAACATAGACTTACGAAAGGCCGTTTACGAATCTTCTAATACAGTACATTGCAGAAAATATCGACAAGAGGATCCAGACGGTTGTAATATACACCGACTTTTCCAAAGCGTTCGATCGGCTTGATCATGGTATGTTAAATAAACGTTCATGCTGTGGTTTTTCCCAATTACTGATAAATTTATTTAAGTCTTACTTTTCAGACAGAAATCAGTATGTTCAGATTAACGGTTTCAAGTCGACTCAATATCTGACAACTTCCGGTGTTTCGCAAGGTTCTAATATAGGTCCTTTGTTATTTAACATATTTAAAAATGTTATAAGCATTATTTTTGATACGCAAGTTATTTTTTTATTTTTAAAGTTTAATTTTAAATAATTCCCCTCTGAAAGATGTTTAGAACTTTTGGTAGGTTACATTTTCGACGCCCAGCGTGGGGCCTTTACCAAATACACTTCACACGATGGTGCCCAAACAAATTTCTTACCCTTACGCAACAGAATTGGAATTGAAGAAATCAAAGTAGAAAAATCGGGAATAAACCTGCGATATTACGAGAAAGTTCATATAACACCACGCACATAGTTTACACACTTCGGCGTAGGTAACGTTAACATAGCCTTGACCTTGTCAGGATTCCCTTCTATAACATACCCTAAATACTTTAACTGCGGACGACAAAAATAACACTTATCCCAACTGACAGTCAAATTGGCTTCCCTAATACGCCTAAAAAACTTCCTCTAAAATAACTAAATGTTCTTCAAAGGTCTGAGTAACGATTACTACATGGTCTAGATAGGTGAAAACGTTAGGTTCCAGCTCAGGTCCAAGAATTTGATCAGTAAGTCGTTGTCATGTCGCAGGGGCATTTTTGGCGCCCAACGTGGGGCCGTCGTGTTTATAATAAGGTATTTTGAGTAATTACCTTAGTTAATTTTCATGTTGATAGAATTGAGTATATGTATATGCATTTACCATTTGTTGGAACAGCCGAAACTTGTGTAACCGAAGTATACAGGATTTTATTGATAAAGTTATTTTTTTTTTATTTTCAAAGTTTAATTTTAAGTAATTCCCTTCTGGAAGTTGCTTAGAACTTTTGGTAAGTTATATTTTTAAACTTTCTTCTATACGCTATACGTTTTGTCTTGTCGAAACCGTTGAGGACTGTGAAAGGCTATCAGATAACCTGCGACGTGTTGAGGAGTGTCTCAATAGCAATCTTCTTTTTAACCCCTCCAAATTATTTGTAATGTCTTATACCTTGAATCAACTCTCTTTAACTTTTAACTATAGCGTTAACAACACGATTTTTTAAAGACCGGTTACCATCAAAGATCTTGAAATTACATTTGATCCCACTTTATCAATGAACAACCATATGGAATCAATAGTATTAGCATCGTACAAAATGTATGGATTTATCGTTCGTAACAGTCGTGATTTTAAGGAACCGAAGACACTAAAATTATTTTAATATTCATTTATCAGATCTAAACTTGAATATGCCTCAGTTCTGGGGAGCCCATTCTATCAGTTAAATATTGATAGAATTGAAGCAGTCCAAAAGAGATTATTAAAATTATTAAGTTTTAAACAAGATGAAGTTTTTGACCTAGGTTTATATAAACTTTTACTCCTATTTTAGAATGTAGATTAAGATGTTAAAATATGACCGTCTAATTTCGGGACACCCTGTATTTACATTAATTATTTATTATTTTCTTAAATGTATATTTAAAATCGTAATATATTGGTCAAAGGTAATTTATTATTTATGTTTATAATATAATTTGGTTACAGCTATTCGCACAGTGGTGGTACAATTAGGGGAGCCTTTCGAACCGTACGTCATCGAAAGGGGCATGTTGCCTTTAAAATACTACCACGATTTTAACTGCGAAATCGAGTCATTCAGCTACGCCTTTGGACCATGTTGGGAACCTGTAATCGCCCAGTGTAATCTGAGTAAGTAAAAAAATCTTTGTTATAAAACGATTTTACAAGAATTTATGTTAGAATATTGACATTTGACAGTTGTCAATAGTGTAAACCCCGAAATGTTTTTTTGGTAGATTTCAACCAAATTTCTGCCCCATCGAGAGATCCATCACCTCCTCTGTCATTCTGGGATAAAATGAGGCTGTTACTGCATGGCAGGCTTACCATGGTGGTACAGCAACTGACAGTTTTGCTACACGGGTCTTTAGATCCATATAACACCACCGAAGAAATGGCATTGACTTGGGAAAAAGTGGTAATGGATTGGACTAATGGTAAGAAGAATTTACTAACTGTACACACTATGGAACAAAAATCTTCTTTATTTTTCTAGCAAAATTTGTGTACAAAGGCGATTTGAACGTTTACGTCAGAACGGCTTCTAAATACGACGATGTCCAGCTATTAAAATTACCTAATTTAAAATTAATTTTGGGCATACAATGGGTTTGCCTCGGCAATCCGAATGATCATCACAGCGTCGTACAATGCGCACCAGATAAAGTACCCGAATATTCTAGCAATCAGGTGAGTCACAATCTGACATTTACAAGCTTGGTTCTAACATAATTTTCCTGTTCTAATCTCTGACTATGTTTTGCCATTGAAGTTAAGTTTTAGTTGAGATATATTTATGTTCAAATAAATTTTGTCAATGTAAATTAGAATATCGTTGAAAGAAATCTAAATTAGTTTTGTATTTAAGTAAATATACATTACATTGGTATCAAAAGTGAGATACTATAAATAGTCAGTAACAAATGTCTAAAAATTGAGTGATATTTAAAAATGATGAAAAGGCGTCGGGAACTAGAAGATTTTAAGAGTTAAAAGAGCGACTTAAACAAGTAATAGCAAGTGAGGGTTTGGATCCAGAAACGTTTCTATTTTCTGATGATGCGTCTTCTGATATAATTTCTTCAGTTTTTCTATGTTTTCATTAGAAAAAAAAAATGTTTTCTATTAAAAAATGAAATTTTTTTTCTGATATCCCTTCTTTGTAAAATAAAAAATCTTTTGATATTTCTTCTAAAAGAAATCATTAAAAAAAAATAGAAGGAATAGAGAAAGCAGTAGTTAAAAATACAGAAGAGGCCAAGGATGATAAAATAAAGTGCTCTACGGTGAAGTCAAAGTCGAAATTGAAAGTTCTGTTCATTATTTGATAATATTTTCTAAAAAGTATAGAACAGCATCATTTCTAGAAAGTGTTTTATCGGCTCTAGGAACGATATATATGTTGCCTATAAAAAATAAATTTTCTTTTCTAGTAAGTTAAATTTAATGTATAATTATTGTTGTTTGTAAGTCAGGATCTATGACTGTAAAATTTTATATTATAGAAATATATTATATAAAAATAAGCAATTCTGTCCTCAACATCGAGTAGTAACACCAAAGAGATGTAGGCTTCTGTAATTTACTCATTTCGTTGAAATATACCAGTAATGCTTTTTCATTTGTAATATTTAAAATTTTCTTATCTTTACACCATTTCTCATATTTCTCATAAGTTAAATGATATCTCTCACGTGATTTCTGTGGTACTAAATTTTCTATTACGCCGGTTGCTGCATTTTCAATATCTTGTGGAAGATCATCTTCACTTGAAGACATAATTGTTAATATATGTACTTGTAATGGTTATTTAAATTACATTAAGTCAGAATTTTTACGATTTTAAACGCCACTTTGACATTATTAATTCCGTTGCTATGGTTACAAAATATTGACAAGTTACTTGTATTCGCAAATAGTTAATTTTAACGATATGCCGACATAATTTTATTCAATATAATTTCGAATTTTCGGAGTTGTTGTTACATGACAGTTGTAGATAAAATATTATACAATATTCGTGCCGGTAACACATTATTAATATACTTATGTGATTTTCACATGCATATATTAATAATGTTCATACCGCACTTATATCGTAAATATATATTAAAGCGTTTTAAATACGTTTTTTTACTACTAACATGAGAAATCACCATTATTTACTCCATTCCTCTAATGAGAAGTAATATTTCTCTCGCTAGGTAAATAATGATAATAAAAAAAACCTAGGTAAATAATGAAACTAAATTTCATTAGTTTCATTTTGTTAATTTGACAACTAAACTCCCAGACTACTTGATATTTTGAAATATTTGAAAAATAAGTAGGAAATAACTAAAGCTGGGTTTATTAAAATCTAATCAAATCAAATATGATAATATATATCAGTGTTAATAGTAAAAATATATATTAACTAGGAAATTCAACACCGGCTTTAAAAATTATTAATTAATAACAATAAATCCATGTCATTAAAATATCAAAAATGCAATGGGATATTTCCTAGAATCATACCAAAATTTGACACATGCCAAATTTTTACATAAATAAAGCCAGTCTGATTAGAAACACGCTCCAGTCTGCTTGATATTTCGAAATATTTAACAAATTGTTAGGAAATTACTTATGTCAAAATTAAAATTGCTAATACATTAATGTTAGTAGTAAAAAAAATTCTATATATACCTCGGCTGAGAAAGCTATTATTTACCTCGCACATTATATCCCTCGGCGCTACGCGCCTCAGGATATAAAAGTGCTCGGTAAATAATAGCTCACTTCTCACCCTAGGTATATAATGTACTATTATACTACCGTTTCGACTTCATAAAGGTACTTAAACAGTTCACTGTTCGTCCTGCTTACCGAACCACCCCATAAACGCTTTATATAGAACGTATTTTTAGGTACACGACTCTTTCAGGGCGTTCCGATCCCAGAACGTCAACCTCAGCATAGTTTTAGAAACGCGTCCGGTACCGAACGAGCCCAACAGCTGCCCGATTTTGCTTCTGTACGGCAGCACGTTGAGGTGGATCGAAAGCTTGAAGATGATATTGTCGGGCGTTACTCGACCCACAAAAAGAGGTCGAATATTCAATAATCTTAGACCTAGGAAGACGCAGCTCAGTCGACATTACAAAAAGGTATAGGGACAATTTGCGAAAATTGAGTAATTTTGAATTTGTTTCTGTTTTTAGATTCATTTATTGATGGGTTTGCATAAATTCCAAGTATGTTATTGGATGTCGTTTGCCATGCAAAGGGGTTGTGAGTTATATGGTGGTCGATTGTCATCAAGTGCTGGTAAGTTTTTCAACAATCAACAATAACATTGTATTTAGATATCCTATTAAATCAGCCTTATGGATATTTCATTGGAGGCAATTCTGTTGCGACATCTGTTAGAACTATACAGAACTTTGCAAGATAATTTGCATTGGCATTGTTCTATTAGTTGATCTAAATACAATGATAGTACCTATTTATTGTTTCTAAAAGCAATTTTTCTACTTAGAGCACACCTTATCGCTGATAGCGATCGACGATGGGCTGAAGCATCGCCCGAAAGCGGAATGGTCGGTGGTATACATGAATTCCGAACTAAACGATTTCGAAATATGGCTGAAAAGCGCTTTGCACGACGAAATGGAAATAGAACTACCGACGCCTCGACAACCGGTCGAAAAATGTTACTGTCTATCGGTGGCCAAAGTGTCCTACGGCAGAGAGACGGTGGTGCACGGTCAAGAACGGAACAAAGACGTTCCGACGCATCGATTGGTGGTGTACGATTTGAAGGGGGCGTGGACGAACAGTAACAGGAACGTCGCTTTCGCTTTGTTCGACACTTTTATGAAAACTATGGTAAGTAGAGAGGTGGTCCTGTTGCCCAAATTTTAAGTATATTTTGACAGTCCTAAGTTTATCACTTTTACTAAGGATATGGTCCGATATTAACCGAGTACTAACCGTAACTAACCAAAATTATTTGACAGCGGTTCCTGAAAATAACTATTATTGATTACATTTGGACCACGCCGACGGCCGAGTTTTAAAGTAAGTGAATTGACGTTTGAGTTACCATTATAACTTTTCCTTTGCATCGAAAGAGTAGCAGAGCTACGCCACTTCTAAAAATATTGTTCCATTTATACAAATTGTATGGATGGAACGATATTTTCAGAAGTTGTGTAACTTAGTGATACACTTTCGATGCAAGGGAATAGACCTATAATTTAACTGCTTTTTCGAGAATGTTGAGCAGAATGGTTAGTTTTGGACCGATTATTCGATATTTCGGTTAATATCGGACCCATAGACATCATATTATCTAAGATAGACTCGCCCTTCACACTGTATACCCAATACACCTTCTGTCCGCATGTTATGCCAGACGGGGAAAGGGGAATCGTACGTCGCACATAGACGTAGTGTTTCGGGAGGTTTTAGAAATATTTTTTAGTAAAAATTATTTAATGACCAAATAAATAACCTATGGGTCTTCGGAATCAAAGGTTAATTTAAAAAAAACATATTCAATTTATACAGGGCATTCAAAAAGTCATTTTATATATTTTTTATAGATTAAAATAGTAGGTAGCTGTAGTGAAAGAACATTTTTGTTAGTATTTTATTATATATTATGTTTTTTTTTTTAAATACATGAAGAGCAAATAAAAATATAGGGCCAATTATTATTATTTTTACATGGGTATTATCAGAAATCCTTTTTTTCACTACCTTTTTTTATGAAATAAAAAACTTATTAAAAACAGTAAAACAATTTTATTTCAGACACATAAATATACAAATAGGATCTTTCCATTACATACCATTTGGGTTGCATGTCACGTCACCTATTTTTAGCATTATTTGTATAATGGTATAATAACTCATTAGGAGAGTAATCAGTAATGATTTTATAATATATGGACAAGGCTAAAACACATTAGCTTAATCTGTCACAAGAGAGACTTTATTTCTAATTTGTCCGAATAGAAAAAACTGAAGGAAGCTTCTTTTGTGATATTTCGAATGTCATTTTACTACGAATGGTTACTACTACAAACTCTTAATGAAGAACCTGCTCAATAGATTTATTTAGTGTAATAACTGATATTTTGTAAAGTATATTTTGGCATAAAAGACAAAATAGCTATTTGTGTATTAAGAACAGAAAGCAGCACACTTAAGACAAAAAGTTGCCAAGCGACGCGTTAGCGGAGCACGACAATCTGTCAAAGAGAAAAGTTTTTAGTACTTATGTGTCGGTAATTATTTATGATTAATTATTTACAGAAAATACTGTTAAATGATTTAAAATATTAGGAAGTTAATTTAATATTTTCGATTAACTTATATATTGTTTTAAAATATCGATTGGATTTAATTTATTTCATTCAAATGAAAACAGACAAGCGTGTGCCAAAGTTACTTTGGTGCACGTTTTCCGCCAATAATGTCAAATTATGACAGTTGGCGAAAAACGCCAACTTTCTAATTAGATTTGAATGTGCAAAAGCCTACTTTGGATAGTGATCGTAGAAATTTTTTTTAGGGATTAATTACTATGCCATTGTCCGAACAATAACCTGTGAATCTTTTTACTATCTCTTTTCTTTTGTTCAATGCAGTTACTATAAACTATTGTCTTCAATGATAAAATTAATATCGTCTAAAGACAATATACTGTTAGTATATGGACATAAAGAATAGGAATAAGTGCATTTTATGGAACCCGTTACTTAAAAATAGATAAAAAATTATAAAAACATAATTAAAATTAACAATTACTGATTTTGAAATAAAATGCTTTTTAGGTACACAAAAGATTTGAATATCTAAAATACTTTATATTTAATTCAGCATTGACTTAAGCAGTGATAATTTTCTTAAATAAATTATTTACATCAAAAATAATCTAATAAATTTATATAACATACACAATTACAATGTTACCTTTTAGGAAGTGATGATCCAGATACACTAGGACCTGTAGGAGTAATAGATGAACACGGATCTTCATTGTTCTTTAAAAAACTAGAAAAAAATTATATATAATTGTGTGCTTCTCTCAATATAAATTATTAAGTTACCTTACTGGTCTTTTCATCTTCTTCATTTTTCGTCTCTTCAACTACATCTCCCAAAATTATGTAAAATGTGATGATTTTTGTATAATTTTAGAGCTTACATATTATAAAAATACCCATAATAAATATTGTACTTACTTGATAGGTTTAGCAATATGTTTTAAAATGTGTCTACCACTTAAATTTTCATAAATATCTGCCATACAAAAATGGTCAGAACATACTAAGGCTTCTTTCATTTTCATAATGTCTTTCTCCACCAAGCATAGATTTTGCAGCCAAATTCTACGTTGAATAATTTCTCTAGGAAACCTGATCAGAAAATATAGAACAGTATTATTTAAATAAACAATACTAGTGCTAATTGCTTTTACACTGTTAAATAAATTAAGCCTTATTTCCTGTATATGCCTACGTCTATGCTAACATAATCTTACTTATGACATGACCGAATAAAATTCTTATTCTGCGTATTTCGACACGCTATACATTTCCTCCCTATCGTAAAAGTCCTTATTAAGAAGTTTAAGGTTTAAATTATTCTTGAAAACTACAAAAACCACAAAAAATCACAATAAAACTTGATCTGTCACTTTGACAATATCAGCAAAATGTCTAACATTGCCAAACTTAAAGGATATATACCAGAATGTTTAATATTCCCCTATGATACACATGTAAAAATAGCTAAATAAAAGTCTTAAGTGATTGCAATTAATAAAAAACTCATATTGATGCTTTTAATTCTTTATTTCCTTTTTTTTATTAGATTGTATTAAAGGGAGTAGTAACTTTTTTAATAAAAATTTAATGGTTGATATTTGATGAAAGAGATCTGACAACATAGGAAGAGCGTACCGTCAAAAAAAAGTTACGGACAAGTGTAATGTATACAAGGCGTATCTATTATCCGATATCTTTGATCGGACCATACCCTAAGAGTGAAAAGAGATAATGTGACATAACAAGTGACGTGACATATAGCTGGCCTTTTACGACAATAATTAAGCATTCCAACAACCTGTCAAACAATAGCTGCCAGTGGGAAGGGCTCGTATATATAAGGTCTTCTTTTGCATCGAAAGTGTAGCACTTCTGAAAATATCGTTCCATTTATACAAATTGTATGGACGAAACGATATTTTTAGAAGTGGCGTAGCTCAGTGCTACACTTTCCATGTAAAGGAAAAGACCTAATATGTCATAATATGGTATGCTAATCATGAACCTCATTTGGTGAGATCGTAAAATCGATAGTGACCTCGAAGGATGAGTGATACGTCAAATGAAACGGCAGAACGTAAGAATCATGTGTTTAATACTAAATTCAATAACAGTTTATGGAATTGCGATAAATCGTTAAGAAAAGACTTAAAATGTATATAAACCTAAAATAATGCTCAATTTGGAATAATGATGCTATAGGATAACCAAAGGCATACAAATGGTATATACCATCTTTTTTCTACGACCTACGATTTTAATGGAAACGTAACAGAGACACGGGCATCTGATAAGTCAAATGAAACAATAGAACGTGAGGATCACGTATTTAATGCCAAATTCGATAATAGTTCTTTGGAGCAGTGATAAATCGGTAGGAAAAGATTTAAAATACATGTAAATCTAAAAAGAATGCTTAATTCGGCATGATGATGCCGTAGGATATCCAAAGACACAAAAATTTTAAATACAATATTTTTTCTACGACCTATAATTTTATTGAGAGTCTTAACGTGGACACGGGCTTGTGATATGTCAAATGAAACTGTAAAACATGAGGATCGCTTATTTAATGCTAGATTCGGTAATAGTTTTTTGAAACTGCGAGAAATCGCCAGGAAAATGCCTAAAATACATATAAACCCAAAGAGAATACTTAGTTCGGGATCATGATACCATAGGATACCCAAATGCACAAAAATATTATATACCATATTTTTTCTACGACCTACGATTTTAATCAGAAATATAACGAGGACACGGGGTTGTGATATGTCAAATGAAACGGTAAAACATGAGGATCGTTTGTTTAATGCTAGATTTGGTAATAGTTTTTTGAAACAGCGAGAAATCGCTATTAAAACGCCTAAAATGCATATAAACTCAAAGAGAATACTTATTTCGGAATCATGATACCATAAAATACTCAAAACTACGAAAATATATGCCATCTTTTTTCTACGACCTACGTTTTTAATGAGAAACGTAACGGGGACACGGGCTTGTGATATGTCAAATGAAACGATAAAACGTGAGGATCACGTATTTAATGCCAAATTCGATAATAGTTCTTTGGAGCAGTGATAAATCGATAGGAAAAGATTTAAAATGCATATAAATCTAAAAAGAATGCTTAATTCGACATGATAATGCCGTAAAATATCCAAAGACAAAAATCTTAAATACCATATTTTTTCTACGACCTATGATTTTAATGAGAAACTTAACGGTGACATAGGCTTGTGATATGTCAAATGAAACGGCAAAACGTAAGGATCACGTATTTAATGGTAGATTTAATAATAGTTATTTAAAACTGCGATAAATCGCTAGGAAAACGCTAAAAATGGATATAAACCTAAAAATGATGGTTAATTTGGGATGATGATGATGATAACACTGTAGGATAACCAAAGGCATAAAAATGGTATATACCATCTTTTTTCTACGACCAACGTTTTTAATGAGAAACGTAACGGGGACACGGGCTTGTGATATGTCAAATGAAACGATAAAACGTGAGGATCACGTATTTAATGCCAAATTCCACAACAGTTCTTTGAAGCAGTGATAAATCACTAGGAAAAGACTTAAAATGCATATAAACCTAAAAAGAATGCTTTATTCGGCATAGTGATGCTGTAGGGTATCCAAAGGCACACAAATCTTAAACAACATATTTTTTCTACGACCTATGATTTTAATGAGAAACTTAACGGTGACATAGGCTTGTGATATGTCAAATGAAACGGTAAAACGTAAGGATCACGTATTTAAGAGTAGATTTGATAATAGTTCTTTAAAACTGCGATAAATCGCTAGGAAAACGCTAAAAATGGATATAAACCTAAAAATGATGGTTAATTTGGGATGATGATAACACTGTAGGATAACCAAAGGCATAAAAATGGTATATACCATCTTTTTTCTACGACCAACGTTTTTAATGAGAAACGTAACGGGGACACGGGCTTGTGATATGTCAAATGAAACGATAAAACGTGAGGATCACGTATTTAATGCCAAATTCCACAATAGTTCTTTGAAGCAGTGAGAAATCACTAGGAAAAGACTTAAAATGCATATAAACCTAAAAAGAATGCTTTATTCGGCATAATGATGCTGTAGGGTATCCAAAGGCACACAAATCTTAAATGCCATATTTTTTCTACGACCTATGATTTTAATAAGAAATATAACGGGGACATGGGCTTGTGATATGTAAAATGAAACGGTAAAACATGATGATCGCTTATTTAATACTAGATTTGACAATAGTTTTTTGAAACTGCTATAAATGGCTAGGAAAACGCTTAAAATGGATATAAACCGAAAAAGAATGATTAATTTGGGATCATGATGCTGTAGGCATAAAATGGTATATACCATATTTTTTCTACGACCTTCGATTTTAATGAGAAATGTAAATGGTAAACTAGCTTGTGACATCTCAAATAAATTGGTGGAACGTGAGGACCACGTATTTAACGTCTAATTCAATAAGAGTCCTTTAAAATAGTTGAAAATCGCTAAGGAAAGGATTAAAATGCATACAAAACAAAAAATAATGCTTAATTCATAATCATGCTCCCAATACTATTTGAATCTCAAAAATTAACATATTCCTATTTTTACTTAATTCTATCACATAATATATTTTGTCAAAGGGCAAAAAAGGTTGAACGAAAAACAAGTGGAAAAGGTCTTTTGAATAACACAAAAATTTAATTTTCTCTGAAAAAATTTTTTAAAGTGGTAACTGTCAATAAAAGTAAAATAATGTAACGTTTGTTTAATTTATTTATTTAAAACACACTATTTACTATTTATTGATGACATACTAATTAATTTATTACAATTTATCTTTTCTGCCCAACACTTTATTTGAATCTGCCCGTCCGTCGACAACTCGCGCTATTTATATAAAGCCAACTCTGTAGTAGAACTCTATAAGCTTTCCAGAATGATCGAAAACTGCCTTTCTACGCCGCTAAGGGATCAATCCGGTAGTTTCTCGAACCGGTGCGTTTGTCTCCATATTGCCAGCGCCGATAGACTTCATACCGCGGGCAAGTAGTAAACAAAGCACAGGGTTGGCTTTTGCGCGACACTAATCTAAAACATGAAAACATTTTCATAATATTTTTTTTAAATTATTTTACAGAGGATGAAAAAAAATCTGTCTACCGACGCCTTAAAAGGTTTCAGAAAGGATAACAGCACAACTCCTTTGAAGAGAAGGAACACAGACGCGTCCAATACCCCTCCCAATAATTCTATTCAAGTAAGCACTTAAATCAGTTTCAAATTCGTTTTTGTTTCAACGTTATATTTTTACAGACCATTCAGTCAGCTACGGCTGTCCAGGATACACCGTCGCCGATCAGCAAATTACAATCGGGTCATGCGGCTAATATGTTACAGCAACTTATAGCTGAAGCTGATAATAATTCCGTAGTTTACAGCGACGATTTATCCGCGACGTCCAGACAGCAACACTTGCAAGGACTGCAAGCCTGCCAACAAGACGATATCCTCCACAAAAATTGGCAGAGTAAGATTTAATGAATGAACGATTAATAATTGTTCATTATTGTATATTGTTTTTAGTCACTTTGGTCAACGGGCAGGTGTTACTAAAAGGTTGCGAAACCAAAGGTTATGTGATAATGAGCGCAGCTAAAGCCGAGATCGTTCAAAGGATACACAGACCAGCTTGGAAAGATCGAACGTTGGTGTCCAAAACTACTTGGGTAGGAACGTTAGAATGTATGCAGTACTACGCCACCGTGAACGCGGGCGAAAACGACACGGCCGACGGTAGGTGAAATAATAAATTGGCGCAGTCTGATAGGATTTTTAAGAAGCGAACATTTTGTTTTACAGAGAATATTATGTGGCTGACGGTTGATAACATTCAAGAAAAGGAATCTGCCGAGATTTCGGAACCGTGCGAGGTTCCGAATTTGGTAGGCAGTGGCGTTTCAGTGGGGGCTGTAGTTAGCGATACCGTAGGACCTAGTGCTTCGAGACAGGTATTAAACATTAATGCGCACATATTTTAACTTGCTTATACGTTATTTATTTAATTTAAGTTACAAAGGATCGTTTCTCGTTGCAAATGTGAATTTTTCTACGCCGATTACGGTGATATCAGCGTCGATCCCGAAGGAATTGGAGAAATTCCACCGCCGCCACAAGAAGAGGTGGGACCGTGGGAAAGCAGGCAGTCTGCTGTGGACGCTTTCACTCTTATGCACTACGACCTTGATGTTTGCACGAATTCATTGCAGGTATTTAAAACTTAAAACGTATTCAAAATGGCTAGTATTTTTCTTCTTTTTCCTTTATTTGGGCTATATCCTACAGGATAATTTACCCAAATGGCTACTATTAGTTTAGGTCTCATTTTCGTTAATATTTTAGTACGCGATGTTATTGGACGTGGTGAACAATCTTCTGCTCTATGTGGAACCTCATAGGAAGGAAGCTTTGGAAAAATTGGCACGTATGAGGTTTAAATTGCAGTTGCACAGCGTCGAAGATCAAAGAAAGCCCATACAGAATCAACAAACTTTAGTCAGAAGTACTCAAAGTAAATTGAGGAGGTTGGAAAAAGAGACGTACTTGGTTAACAAGGCGTTAGAAGAAACCCCGGACGATATCGAATTGAGGCAGGAATCCGACAGGCTCGAGAGATCGGTAATGATCGATTTTATTTGTTGCACTGGTGTCACACTCAACACTGTATTCGAACTGTCATACTTGTCAAAAGTATATGTTATACTCAAGTATGTGTCAAATATTTGAAGCTAATCAATGCGATTAATGCAAAAAACTTACACCTAGTGCAACAAATAAAATCCACTATAAGTAACTCTGACAGTTGACGGGTACATATTGAAATTTTCTCGTTTTTTTAGATGTACGAATGCAAGAATCAATTGACAGCACAAAGCGAAGAGCTAGATATGATGTTGTCGTGTTTTAAGGAAACGCAGTTACTGGCTAACGCTCGTTTAGCGACGACGCGAAGCGACAAACCGTTGACGGTCGTCAGGGCTAACGAGATTTGTTTCAAGCACGCGCAATGGCGGTTAACGGAAGCCGACGGGCAGATTGGTATAGCAGATTTGGTGCTCAGCAGCTTTTTGTAAGTAGAAATAAAGCGTTTTCTTATCGACAACTGACAGATATGACAGTTGGCAGTAAAGTCACTATTAAGGGTATGGTCCGTTATTAACCGACTATTAACCGCAAGTAACAAGGATCTTTTGACAGCGGTTCCTGAAAAAAACTATAATTTATTTGTTACATTTGAATCATGGTCGAGATTTATGTCACTTTTGTGACAGCTTGACATTCGACTTAATAGTAAAAATATAGAGGTTAATGAATTGACGTTTAAGTCACCATTTTCAGGTAACCGCGACCCTAATTTAACCGATTTTTCAGGAATGTCAAGCAGAGCGGTTAGTTTTGGACCGAGTAACCGATATTTCGGTTAATAATGGACCATTCCCTAAGAACTGACAGTTGACAATTTTGACAGATATGGCTATAAATATAGATAATCAACGAATGCTGCTTGGCATAAGATTGGTTTTTAGCCAACATATACAAATATTTAATTTTGGTTTTTCAATAGCATACCAAGTTGTTTTTATCAGAATCCAAAGGCTCTGTTTCTGGGGTTAAACTTCACTCATAAAGGAGTATTATTATTATTATCTGAGATTTATCGAAAACTGACAGATATGACAGTTGATGGTAAAGTCACTATTAAGAACTGACAATTGACAATTTTGACAGATAAATATAGACAGTCAACGAACGCTGTTTAGCATAAGATTGGTTTTTAACCAATATATACAAATGTTTGAGTTTGGTTTTTCAATAGTATATCAAGTTGTTTTTATCAGAATCCAAAGGCTCTGTTTCTGGGGTTAAACTTCACTTATAAAAGAGTATTATTATTATCTGAGATTTATCGAAAACTGACAGATATGACAGTTGACAGTAAAGTCACTATTAAGAACTGACAATTGACAATTTTGACAGATAAATATAGACAGTCAACGAACGCTGTTTAGCATAAGATTGGTTTTTAGCCAATATATACAAATGTTTGAGTATGGTTTTTCAATAGTATATCAAGTTGTTTTTATCAGAATCCAAAAGCTCTGCTTCTGGGGTTAAACTTCATTCATAAAAGAAAATATTATTGTTATCTGAGTTTTATCGACAACTGACATATATGACAGTTGTCAGTAAAGTCACTACTAAGAACTGACAATTGACAATTTTGATAGATATGCCTATAAATATAGATAGTCAACGAACGCTGCTTAGCATAAGATTTGTTTGTAGCCAATATATACAAATATTTGAGTTTGATTTTTCAATAGCGTGTCAAGTTGTTTTTCATCAGAATCCAAAGGCTCTGCTTCTAGGGTTAAACTTCACTTATAAAAGAGAATTATTATTATCTAAGATCTTATATCAAAAACAAAATAGACAATTTATATTTGACTCATTTTTGACATTTTAGGTATACAAAGAATTCTAAAAGTGACGATTCTGTTGAACATTTAATGGAACTCGCTTATTTAAGAATGACGAATCTGTTACCCAACGAAATTTACAAAGAAGTCCTTTGTCCCACGGAAATACAATTCGACATGCCCATAGAACACAAGGTTGGTATAATTTCAATAAACCGTACGTTCTTTATAATTATTTTTGTTTATCTATCATTTTTCAGAAAGTACTAAGGATATTTTGCAGAGAAAAACCTCCTGTTGGTGGAATTTCAGTCAAAGAGATATTCGAAATAAATTTAGTTCCTTTAACCATAGGTAAGATCGTTGAAACGACAAATTTTTAAAACCAAGTGACATTTTAGCAGCCATTTGACGTTTAATTTTGTTTAAATGTCAGTTGTCAAAACCAAGTGACATTTGATATTGTTTAAATGTCAGTTGTCAAAGAAAATAACATTTTATCAACCATTTCCCGTTTGATTTTGTTTAAATGTCAAAGCCTAGCAACATTTTATCAATATTTTTTTTTATTTATAAATACAATAAGGACTGAGGTCTAGCAAGACATATGAGTCCAGATACCAATTATTATAATTAAGTTAAATTAATTAAATCAATTGCTGTAAATAAATTAAAATTTAATCAAATAAATTAAAATATGTAAATCAAACTAAACCAAATTAATTGAAATAAATAAATTAAATGAATTTGAATAAATCAATTGAATTGATTAAACCAATTAAATCAACCTAAAATTAATAAAATCAATGTATTATTCAAATTAATAAAACTATCATTAAATTAAAGTTAGATTTAGTTTCAATGTCTTAAAAACTATTTGACGTTTGATTTCATTTAAATGTCAGTTATCAAGCTAAGTGACATTTTAGTAAACGTTTGACTTTGTTTAAATATCAGTTGTCAAAGACATTTTAGCCGACATTTGACGTTGAATTTTGTTTAAATGTCAGTTTTCAAATTCGACTGTCATTTTAGCAGATATTTCACTTTGTTTAAAAGTCAGTTGTCAGCGCAGATTGACATTTTAACAACCATTTGACGTTCGTCTATATTGACGCTTCGAACGTTAAACTTTTAGGCCTGACGAAGAAATTTTACATCACGATGATGAAATTCTGTTTTCCCGAGAGAGAAACGGAAAATAACGATTTCAACGATAGAGCTAGCGAAGACGGTGAATTGGAACAGAAGGGAAAGAAAACCAGAGGCAGAAGAAATCGCGATTCAAATTTTTACGTTCACATCGACGATGTTGAGAAGATGAAAGTAATTCTACTAATTAACTTAACGTAAAAGAAAATAATAGTTCAATTCGATTTTTTTTTTGTAGGAAAGGGCCGAAAAGAACAAACTGTTCGTTTATATTAAAATTCCGGAGGTGCCGGTGAAGTTGAGCTACAAAGGAACGAAGGAAAAAAATTTGGAAGATCTCAGAGATTATTCCTTGATTATTCCGACTTTAGAGTATCATAATATGACGTGGACGTGGTTAGATATGCTGATGGCGATTAGAAATGACAGCAAGCGCGTCATTCTGTCACAGGTATATAATATTTTATTAGATAAGTTAGTATTTTCTTCAATTTTACATATATTTACAAAACCCAGACATCAATATACCCAATTTTTACATACATTTCTTTAATTTACATAAATTTATAGTAAATTTTTTTTATTCATTTTCCAATTGTTGATTAACCAATAAGTTTTATCAAAATTTGATATTTTTCTTCAAAAAAGCAATATTTTACAATTTTTCGCAAAATTTACTTTATTTTTAACAGGCTATTAAGCAAAAGTTACAACTTAAAAGAAATACAGGATCTGCAGATGAAAGTTCGGTTCCTCAAGAAGAAGATAAAGCTAGAATGTTGTTTGGTACCCGACACGTAAGTAAACATTGAGAAAAGTACCTTTATTTGAATATCTGCCATTTCTTATTTATACTTTTTGACACCTTTCACTTACAACACGTCAATTTTGACACACGTCACTTCAAATATTTAGATTTTGACCTTGTCACTTGCAACACTCCAATTTTAACACTGCTGGTATGTAGATTTTGACTCCTGTCACAACACAATAATTAATTTTGACACATGTCATTTCTAGTATGTAGATTTTGACACTTGTTACTTACAACACGTCAATTTTGACACATACATATCTCTTCCAGCAAATAGCTTTTGATAGCTGTCTCACTTTGGGTTAGATTTAGATAGCAGGCGATCACTATTAACATCAATAATTTCGACTGATTTTTAGACTGTATGAGTTGGTAGATGTGATGGAGCTGTTTTTTTGTGGATTTTCAGGCGCCGGAAAATAGAAGCATGAGAAAAGGAGTTTTCCGTTTCAACAAATGACGAATAAGCAAGAGGTTATAAAATTTCTGGCAACCTTGGAACGTGTGGCGGTGACGGCGTTACTAATGTGATTAATAGAAAAGTGATACAACTGGTTGCAAGAATGTATCAGCCTGATAAACTTTGAAAGATGATTTTAGACAGGGGCGGCTCCAGGAGTGAAAATTATTACGATTTATGGGCCTTTTATTCAAAAAAATATGTTAAGAAGGGAATGGCTAGTCAATGTCCCCCCCTCCCGAAAATTCGTCTTGGAGCCGCCTTTGTTTTTAGATGAATAATTTGAAATTAATGTCTTTCAAACAGATCACATTTTCAAGTTCTGTCAAAATTTATCAGACTCGTAAATTTTAATAGGTACTTTAGCAACCGGGTGATAGTATTTTATTTATATACAGAGAGGTATATCAAACCAAAAAAATGAAAGTATTATTTATTTTTTAAAAATGTACTAGTTAATATATTAAAAACTATTGTCAGAATACTTGTTAATATTTATTTTCATGTGTTTTTATATAATTTAAATAAAAAAATATTTGTTGTGCTTTTGGAAACGTTTAGCCAATATATAATGAAATCAATATTCATGTTTTATTTATAATTGGTAATAAATAAAAAAAACTATATGATTTTCAAATTTTAATTCCCATTGTAATAACAATACCAATTTAAAAAATATTAATTAAAAATCCCCCAGAATCTCTTCTTTTGAAACCAATATAAAGTGGCAACTTTAATTCCTGTAAATAGACATAATCAGAGTTGCAAACCCTTTTTTTAAATTTTGTGGATAATTACCGGATATACTTATCGTTGATTTATGCATTGCAGTGTTGCCAGATTTACTCTACAAATTTCCCCAGATCTAGTCTTTTACTATCTACTTAAAGTTGGGAATTTATTTTAAATATTACCATTGGAAAAAGCATCGTTAGGACAATCACTGATATTAAATTTAATTTACACTAGTTATAAAATTTACTTATTATAACTAATAAAAAAAGAAGAGTTTACTAAGCTCGGGGTCGGGTTATAATGAAAATAAAATGCTAGGCTATATGGAGTATTTGGTTCCTTTTATTTTCTTCTACAATTTGCGATCGGGAAGTTGCAAACCCTGTCCAGACGTCAAATCATGTATTGGAATATATACGTCTTGTTTACATAAACAATTGTCGTATGATAATAAGGTCCACATTGCATGCACAACAAACGGTGGTACCAGCAGAGGTTGCCACATTTTCTTTTGGTTAAACGTATAAGGATAATAATCATTAGTTCCCAATGTTTCAAGGTTCAAGGTACTTAATATTCAACAGTTTATTCAGGAATCTGGAAAATATTCATAAAATTTTCTTCTGCATTGAATCGGTGTTTAAATCAGATGGTTTTAGATTTTGTTCACTACGATACATCGGTTTAACCATTAAATACTATATTTTAACTGAACATTTGGCAACCCTGTTTGTGTATAATTTTAAAAGTGTTCGGTATTTTATTTTAGTGGAATATTCTTGTTTTATTTATTTATATAAAAGAAATTGTTTACAAACGTGATTAGACATTTCAAAATAGTAAAGAGATGCATAGTTTTCCGAAAATTTTTGACCAAAACCACAGGTAGGTTATGTCAAAATAATTTTCATGAAATGTAAATAATGTAGATATCCATGGGCGTAACAACTGTGCTAGGGTTTTATTTATTTCTTGATATAAATATACCTAATTATAGAAACTGGTTATTTTGTGGTATATACATTTACAAGTTTCCGAGAGACATTGTCTAATGTCAGGAAAAATCCGCCAACGGTCAAACGCGCTATATTTTTTTTAAGACCCTTTGAAACACATTTCAAATACGTTTTTTGCCCTTCAAACGCTTTAAAATATTTTTTTCTTACCTTAAAACTTTAAAATGTGTCCTCTAATTTTGATGTTGAAAAAACATCATTTTGATTAATTTCTTGTTATAGAAACTGCTAAATAATAATATTAGACCATCCATAAACAAATAAACCATTTCAAATTTTTTCGTAACAATATTTGTTCGAAAAAATTGAAAAAAAGTGATTTTTTTGTTAAATCTAAATGTAAAATGTATTAAAAAAATATACAAAAAATAAACAAATTTTAACTAATTTACCTAACCTGTGCGGCCTGGAGTCATCGCGGGTTGCTTTGCGAAAAAATTGTACATAAAATGAGAAATTAAAAAATTGTGTGTTCGAACTAGACTTTTTCGAACAAAATTCCGTCAACCCTCACTAGCATCTGGCCAGTGAACCTCAATCCCAACTTTTAACGAATGTCTCTGTCGCGTGCATCTAATAATAAGAAAATTTTCAATAAGAAGACGAAGCAACGACGTCTTGTAGAAAAATTTTAATCCATACCTGGCTACGTCGACCGGCATATACTCCAACGACCTGGACACAGCTCAAATTAAAAAAAAGTATTTTTACAAACAGTACTAAGTTCCGACATGCCATAAGTTCACCTACCGGCCAAACGCTCTGTAATTTTTCGGCTACGCTGTATGGCCTGGAGCCATTTCCAAATGGCCAACTTTCATTGACCGAATTATTTCCTGTCGTATACGTTTTCTTACTGGGTTTGGCAACACCGTATTTATAGAAACTAGAAACGTCAATTGTCATTGAAAATAATTTACTGTCTATTTGTTCACAATAGGTGTTTTGTGTATTATTAAACAAAAACGAAAAATAAGAAAATTTCTAATATTGATATTTAGCCGTTTCTACAATAAGATTTCAGTGAAAATGGTGTATTGCACATTTGCTTTATGATGGAGACCCGATAACAAATTTTAAAGGATTTTAAGGTAAAAAAAAAATTTTTTGTGTCGGCGGACTCAAAATTGTTTTGTATAGTGTTTCAAAGTGTCTAGAAACTTTCTGTAAAATTTCAATAGTTACATCAGCCGTTCGAGTGTCGGCGTATATTACCCTTAAAAATACACTTATTTATAGTAGACAATAGCCCAATCACTAACATTAATGTTATGTCGATTAAATGAAAATAGGGTCATTTTATATTACTATAAGTACCTATTATACCTACTAGGCTGGCGCAAAATTCGTTGATTTATCATAAGACCGCCTCCAAAGGGGCAGCTCAAAAAAAAATTTTTTTAGGGGTCGCTCAGGATTTTTCAAAATTAGTCAAAATTCAATTAATTAAATTATGCTTTCATTGTTGTATTGGATTCTGATCTATTACCTTGCTACTTAAAAGCAAACATTGAAATTAATTCTTAATATTGGGATTTAAAGGTCGCTCGAAAACATGTTAGAGTATGTACGAATTCGTAATAACAAAATCTTTTAAAATTTGCAAAAATATACAGGGTGTTCCTTTTAAATTAAAGAGGTTGAGGGTATTTCCGGTGAAACCGGAAGTACAGCAGTAACAAAAAATATGGCATCAGATGCGTTATGCGTCATTGTACTTGCCTGCAAAGTTTCATAAATATCGTTTTAAAGATATTTACTTGGTTCCATACTTTATCCCAACCCTGTATATATTGTTCCTAGTGATGATAAAGCACTTTCTAGAGTTGATACTGTTCTATATTTTTTAGAAGATATTATTAAATATTATGTGACTATTTTTACTGTTAGCAAAATTAAAAGAGGAAGGCTGAAATTAAAGGATGAGGTAAAACCATATACAATCCCAAATTTCCCTTTATACTTGTATTACAACAATAAAAAATCAGTTAACTGTGTTTTATTTTGCTGTTAAAATTATATATAGGTTCAATTTAAAAAAAATGTTGCCACAAAATTTCAGCATTTAACAAACCTTTTTAAATTTGGTCATACGTACTTAATTTGTATTTTATATAGATAAAATTAAAACATGCAAGACTTATTTAGAAATAAATACAACAATAAACATTCTTATTGTAATATTTTTATTAATGCAAAAAGATATAAAATAATAATTTTAAATTAAATTATCATAAGATTTAGACATTAATTTACCTTCTAATCCTGTAAGTTCTACAAGATTAATACAGAAGTGCCTAAAAACTCATCTTTGACCTCGCTCTGCAGAAAAGTCCTCAGCCCCAAACCCGACTAAACTAATATATTCCAGTGAACTCGGTAATAGATATACAGGGTGGCTCACGCTCAACGGGACGGAGCTTTATGGGAAAACGACCAAAGATATAAAAAATTCGTTTGGGAGGAATACGTAGGTTACAGACGGCTACAATTTAAAATTTGTTAGATGTATACAGGATGTCCCACATAAGAGAAAATATACAAAGTTATATTATTTTTAATGGAACACCCTGTTTTTTTATTTTAGAATTAAAAACTACATCAAAAATAATGTCAGTTAACTAAAGGTTCCCTATTACTATTATTATTAGTTTTCGATTTATTTGAATTTTTAAGGAAAAAAGTCTCCCAGAAATTAATTGTTTACTCTTGTTTGAATAATTTTTAATGAACTAATTTTTTTTTCTTATGTGGGACATCCTGTATACATCTAACAAATTTTAAATTGTAGCCGTCTGTAACCTACGTATTCCTCCCAAACGAATTTTTTATATCTTTGGTCGTTTTCCCATAAAGCTCCGTCCCGTTGAGCGTGAGCCACCCTGTATAATTGTTACTCAACAAAAATACCAACCATTACATGCATGTGTTTATGAATATTGTCGGCTTGCTGCCTTTTTGCAAACCTCTCTTTTTTCGTTCCTGAATGGAGACTGGATTTGTACGTTTTTTACTTTCCTATCTGTATACAGATATAAGGAAAGTATAGGAATCATGATTTTTTTCGACCTCGAGTTTTCGACGGATTTTTACGTTTTGAGGTCCCCTGAATCCGTTTTGACTATTTTCGCGATGATGTCTGTCTGTGTGTGTGTCTGTATAACGCATAACTCATGAACCGATACACAAAAAAACACCAAATTTTAAACTTAAGCTTTGTTTCAGCGTCCAATGAACTGATTAGATTTTGGGCAGAATCGGAACATCTGGGGGGGTACTTTATAGGTGGTCATTTTTATATTTTATGGAATATATCTGTTATTTACGTTTGGAGAAGAAAATTCTTCAAATAAAAGTTACTTCTAATATAATTATCTATAATTTTTATTCTATACATAATTTCTCTAAAATGGACCGTATTCGAGATATTTGAGAAAATGTGTAAATTTCGAATTTTGAAGAAAACTAAAAAACGGATAAAGAAAAAAACATTAAATTTTAAACTTAAGGTTTATTTCGGCCTGACGTGAAATGATTAGATTTTGGACATAGTCGGAACATCTGGGGGAGTACTTTATGGGAGGCCACTTTTATATTTTATGGAATATATCTGTTATTAATGTTTGGAGAAAAAAATTGTTCAAATAAAAGTTACTTCTAATATTATTATCTACAATTTTTGTTTTATGTAAAAATTTCCTGAAATGGTCCGTATTCGAGAAATTTGACAAAATGTGCAAAATTCTGATTTTTATGAAAGTTTTTGAAATAAAAGTTGTTTGCGATATCGATCTCTATAATTTTTGTTTATACATGATTTTTCTAAAATGGACCGTAATGGAAAAGTCTAAATTTAAATTTTTCAGTATTTTCGTTTTCAATGAATATCTATAGAAAAATGTTTCGAGGTAGATGTATGTGGCCAATGTATATATTTAGTTTATCCTCTAAACATTTATAGAGATGCTGCAATAGGTTGTACAAAATAACCGAAAAAAGCCTATAATAACTAGATAGGAAAGTCATGTGTTGGACACATCAGATTTTTTTTTTCGCTGATCAGCTCAGTTAATAATACACTCACTACTTTACAAATGCACTTTATTGTGGTATTATTTCAATTATCTGACTTTTACAAATTTAGGTATAATATAGTTTAGTGAGAACAAAACAACAAGTGTCTATGATGCATGGTGCGCCATTAATGACATCATCATTTCTTTACCCGTCTCTCTCATATCGACCGGTTGATCGATTTGCTTAGAAAGCGTTTTTGCCGATACTTCCTATTTTTCAGGGGTTGAGTTTTTACGGAACAAATAGTGTTTTCGATCAAAACTTTTTTCACCTATGTAATTGGTTTGGTTAAACAATCTTTCAAGACCAGAGTAGTGGGAATATGCCCTGGAAATATTTCCCATCGGTTTTGGGGAAACATTCCCTCGAAATATTCCTTATCGATTTTGGGGGAATATTTCTGCACTTACATTAAAATTGTTCATATTCATACTCTTCAGCCATTTCGCCAAAAGCTCCAATTCTGTAGAAACCTTAAATAACAAGAACATTATTTAATTTAGTAATAATCGTTATAATTCACTTCAATTTTCTCATTTAATCGAAAAATATTATTTGTATTCTTGTTTAATATTGTGTAAATTAACAATTGTTTCAGTTTGTTTCGACAAAATAGATCTATTAACAAATTATTATAAATATAATAATAGTTTTATTTACCTATGAAGTGAACGGATACTCTTTTCACTTCGTTTTCCAGAATAAAAACACGTCTTCATCGTAATTTGTTGACACAATTAAATGACAAATGGAAATAGAGGTTATGTTAAATAACATCCGGTTCGCCATATTATTTGCCCAAATGGCCAATTTTTCGGACTATATCATATGCAGTAAAATAATGCAGATCAGTGATTTCAACAAAAAAAAAAAATAAAGGTATATCGAAATTTGAATAAAAACTGGCTTCGCTGTTTATGTGTTTCTAACATTTAGCGCTTTGATCTTACAAAAGGAGGTTCGTGCCTTAGATATGTAACGACTCAAAAGTTTAAATACATTTAAACTGCCACCTTAATATAAAATATTTTTATTTTCGTTATATATACAAATACAAATAAATACATTTACAGATCTTTCAGAAACACCGTTTTAATAGCCATCCTTCTTTATCTCTACAATCTATCCCACTTTTAGACACCTAAATGCTCCTCGACTCTTGACTCCCAATTTTACCAGCCACCCGTTTATCCTATATCAAAGTTTCCACATTTACATAGGACAAACCGATCGTCAAATAACATTCAGGATTAACGGACATTTTACTTCCTATATCACAAATTTGAATAATTACATACGACATACCGAACAATAAGATCCAGGATTAACGAACATCTTGCCCGTTTAAAAAATGACAGAATACAACTTTTAAGACGGCGTTTCTACATTCAGATAAATTACAAACAAAAAAAATATAAAATTAAACTACGACGACGAAAACCGTTTGTAATCGGTTCAACATTTTAATTTCGGCGTCTACGAGTTCGTCGTGTTTGGAAAGTTGATTGAGAGCGAACGAAGCCGCCGTAAGGCTGGCGGATTTTTCTGGGACCAAACGTTCGAGGACTTTTTGAGTGTGGCGGAGAAATATTTCGAAATAGAGATCGATCGTGTCCTGCAGGCGCAAGAGGTCGTCTTTTTGGAGTAACGTAGTTAGATGACCTAGCGACAAGCATATCTAAAAGAAAAAGTAATTTCGTTAATATTTTATATAAGTAGAAAAAGACCGTTTTGAGATATTTCTTGTTGACTTATTAATCATTGTAAACTTTTTCTTAATTTATTGGCCTACATAGCTAAGATGATACAGCCATTTGGTAAAAACAGGAAATAATTACAATATTTTACAGCTTAATTTTAAACATTTGTATAAATTTTGATATTTTTTTAACATTACCGAAAGACAGAAACTTAAAAAATATATCAAAAAGTGTAACAGGAACTATAAAAATTTTTGGGATATCTAAATTCTCTAAAAATGTATAAATATTATAAAAATTATTTTGACAATTAAAAAAAATATGCTGTAAATCCACACGTACACCTATCATTTTCTTTTATACCTATTTTCTTGAGATGCACCATACTCAATGACCGCTTCTTAATCTGCAAATGATACTAATATCCCTTCTATTCAAATTTTTTATTTTTCCAAACCACGGTCTCTTTTAATGGAATTTGAATCACATCTCCATATAGTCTCCCTTTAACTTGGCATATCACTTTATATTTCTCCTCCCATTATTTCCATATATTGGATTTAAAAAAAAGCAAGACTTCACTATGATGCACCCTGGCATTAATGCTTAATACTTGCAGTCGGCCTTTTTTGGCCAGTTCAGTTACTTCCTCATTTCCAGTTATTCCGCACTGACTAGGAATCCGTACTAGACAAATATCTATCCCCAAACTATTTGCGTTAAATATTCTATTTTTTGTTTTTAATGTTAAATAGTCCCTCTTAGTAGTCTTAGTTGATATGCATTTACTGGAAATTTTTTGGGGAGAGCACTTTTAGACTCGCTAATATTCTGTTATAATAAATACAACCGCTTCTTTAATTGAATATATTTCGGCCGAACAGATTGAAAAGAAATTTGTTCGGCCGAAATATATGCAATTAAAGAACTTGTATGAGTTATGTCATCAATTTGCAGCACTTTTGCAATTTTTTTGTCTATGATATAAACAAAAACACTATTTTACAAAAAAAAAACAATCATGTTCTGGACTTTCAAAAAAGTTGCAAATTTGATATATATTCCTTAAAGTTTATAGCACTTTTACAATTTTTTTAAGAAAGTTAAAATGTTTACAATAAATTAAAATTATGGTCCAAAATAAAGAGCGCTTTTCCGTTTTATTAATAAATGACGAAATATCTCAAAACAGTCCTTACTTAATTTTAGAAATTTTACATAGGTTTTTTACAAAAATAGGTACCTGTTCGACAAGATGATCTCTATGGGTATATTCGCTCGAATCTTCTATATTTTGCGAATTTTCCAACGCTTCCAATAGCGCCGTCCAAGTGGAATAGTAATAATTCCCGAAATGTTCTCTAGCGACAGGAGCCGACAGCGCCAATGCGGCATTTATTCTTACTTTGAAATTCTTGAAGCCCACCACGAGTTCTGTCAAAGCTTTAAACACCGAACCCTACAAAAAAAGATATATGTAAACTAGAGTGGTCGTTAAAAATTAATTTTTTCCGACGCCTTAAAAAACCTTCCTTTTGATGACAAAATAATGGGGATTTTTTTTTAACAAGAACACGTGTCGCAAGCCGATTGAAGTTTATTTTTTCATAAAATCGTAGTTTTTTTCAAAATATCTCTTAAAGTAGACGGATTTGAGAAAAAAATCGGAAAATCTACAGAATATACAAAATAAGGTTTTTTTTTAAGGCGCCTACTGTAAAACTATCTATACCAAAATGTTACTGACTTACTTGCCAGTTCTTACTGAGAAGCGCTGATTGCTGGTATAAAGCCGAATTTTTTAGCCCGTTTCCCACCGCATAGCAAGCATTCCATCTAACCTAAAAGAAGAAATAGAATCGAACTGGTTTCAAAGAAAAACCTTATATTTATAATTAATCAAGGTTGTAGAATTTTTACTGATTTTACTTAATTTTTACACAGATCTTTAGATTTTTACGTAGTTTTCTTGATATTGCTTAAGTGTGATAGATTGATTGGATTTAAAATAGGTTTCGAAACCTTAGATTTATAATTAATCAAGGTTTTAAAATTTTTACTGATTTTACTTAGTTTTTACATAGATTTTTTGATTTTACTTAAATTTTTACTTAGTTTTCTTGATATTGCTTAAGTGTGATAGATTGATTGGATTTAAAATAGGTTTTGAAACCTTATATTTATAATTAATAGGTTTCGAAACGATTATTCTTGAAGTGTTCTAACATTTTACATAAACTTTTCGATTTTGTTTTTATCCAGATTTATGATTTTACTTAGGTTTGGGACTTCTCTTTTATTAAATAGGTGTATTTGATTTAAAATAGGTTTAGGAAATTATTCTTGAAATGTTCCAAAACTTTACGTAGATATTTGATTTTTTGTAGACTTTTTGTAATTTCTCGATTTTACATAGGTATCTGACCTCTTTTTTATTGATTGCATAGGGTTATTTGATTTAAAATAGGTTTAGGAAATTATTCTTGATTTGTTTTACATAGGTTTCTTGATTTTTCATATGTTTTTACATAGATTTCTCGTTTATGTTTATGGCCTTTCTTAAAATAGCTTTATTTGATTTAAAACAGGTGTAGGAAATTATTTTTTTTTACATAATTTCTCAATTTCACTTAGATTTATAGCTTCTCTTTTACTACATAGATTTATTTTATTTAAAATAGTTTTTGATAATCATTTTTTGAGTTTCCCGACATTTTTTTTGATTATTCGAAGGTTTTACAAATATATTAATTAATTTTACTTTGCTTCATGGCCACTCTTTGATTACATAGGTTTATTTGATTTAAAATAGGTTTAGTAAATAATTCTTTGTCATATTTTACATAGATTTCTTGATTTTGCATAGGTTTTTATGTAGATTTCTAGTTATTACTTAGGCTTATGACTTTTTTTTATTTAAAATGTTTAGGATATTGTTTTTGGAATGTTCCAAAATTTTTGGTAATTTTTTTATTTTTCGTAGACTTTTTGTAGATTTCTCGATTTTATTTAGGTATTTGACCTTTTTTATTGATTGCATAGGTTTATTTGATTTAAAAGCAGGTGTAGGAAATTATTTTTTTTTACATAATTTCTCAATTTCACTTAAATTTATGGCTTCTACTTAGATTTATTTTATGTAAAATAGATTTTGATAATAATTTTTTGAGCTTCCCGACATTTTTTGATTATTCGAAGGTTTTACTTTGATTTAAAATTGGTTTCAACCTTTTACATAGGTTTCTTGATTTTTATGTTTTTTTAGGTATAATTCTCGATATTACTTAGGTTTATGGGCTTTCTTTTATTACATAGATTTAGATGATTACTCTGAGTGTTCCAAGATTTTACATAGGTTTCTTGATTTTGTTTTACATATATTTCTCGATTATTTTTAGGTTTATGACTCTTAAAACAGCTTTATTTGATTTAAAACAGATTTATTCTTTGATTGTTCCAACATTTTACTTAGATTTCTTGATTTTTTGTAGGTTTTTAAATAATTTCTCACTTTTACTTTTATTACATGGATTTATTTTATTTAAAAATGGTTTAGGAAATCATTCTTAAAGTACCAAACCTTTACGTAAATTTTTCGTTGATTCTTACATAATTTGTCGATTTTCTTTCAGTACATAGGTTTAGAAAATTATTTTTAGAGTGTTCTTAAACTTTAAGTGAATTTTTATTGATTTTTCGTAGATATTTACTTATAATTCCATATTTTACTTGTAGCTTTATTGGATTTAAACTAGGTTTCGATAATTATTCTGGGAAAGTTCCATTTTACAAATATTTTTTGATATTTCGTAGGTTTTTTTCATAGATTTCTCGATTTTATGTAGGTTTATGACCTTGTTACATAGGTTTATTTGACTTGAAATAGGTTTAAGAAATTATTTTTAAAATGTTTCAACATTTTAACTAGATTACTTGATTTTTCGTAGTTTTCCCGTAGATTTCTTCATATTTCGTAGGTTTTTTCATAGATTTCTCGATTTTACGTAGGTTTATGACCTTGTTACATAGGTTTACTTGATTTAAAATAGGTTTAAGAAATTTCTTGATTTTCCGTAGGTTTTAACAGATTCCTTGATTTAATTTAGGTTTATGACTTTCCTTTTATTACATAGGTTTACTTGATTTAAAATAGGTTTATTCTGTTTCAAAATTTTACGGAATTTCTTTATTTTTCGAAGTTTTTAGATATATTTCTTGATTTTTAGTAACTTTTCACAATGATTTCTCGAGTGTCCAAAATTTTAAGGAAATTTTTGATTTTTCGTTAGTTTTTACTTATATTTCTTGATGTTACTTAGATTTAGGGAATTGAACATGGAATATTCAACTTTTTTTGTGAACTTACTTAAGTTTCAATCCTTTTTACATAGGTTTAGTACTTTATTTCTATATTTAAGTTTTTGTCCTAGTTTGCGTATTTTTTTGGAATATTGATAGTTTTTAACAATTTTCTAGAGCGTTTACAATTTGAACATAGAATTATTTTAATTTTATACAGTTTTACGGATTTGATTATTAAATTTTATTAATTTTACAACGTTTTAATATCTACCTTCATATTAGATCCACTAGTGCAATTTTGAACCAAAATTTCAAAACTCTTCTCGACCATCTGACTGAATTCCTTCTTATCCATTAACCGACTGTTGATTAACTGTATCAAATTCCCCAAGGCTCTCACCGTGTTCATTTTGATCTTATCGTTATCCGAAGCTCCCTTTATACTAATTTGCATCAACTTTAGAATCAGATCGCTAGGAATTTCTTCGATACCATCTTCGGTTTTGCTACGAAAAATATTCCCAATATTACGTTCAAAAGTAAAAAATTTCTTAACTTTCAATGTTAATACCCTCCTACATCAAAGTTACTTTACATATAAGTAATATCCAGGATCTCGGAACATTTAAAAATTCATTTCTTACTTATTTAAAACTAAAGCATCGCTTAAATTTCCCAAGGACCACGAAGCTTTTATCCTGAGCATTAAATTTGGACCGTTTAGAGTCCTGTATATGGCATCTGCGGTGTCCACCACAAAACCAGGATCCTAAAATAAAATTTGAGGTTATGGAACTTCAAAATCGTTAAGTTGTTTTTAATGGTACCTCTCGTAGAGTTGAATACATGACGCATATGGCTAGAGACCTTACAGCGGCAGCTTTAACGTTATTTTCTTCATCTCTGGTACAGGAAAATAGCATTGTAACACATATGATTTGTTTATCTCTCTAAAACATTGATGTCATACTGTTCTTATAGATCAAAAAAGAGATTATTGACTTACAGGTAATTGTTCGAAAATATCAGATCCTATGCTACCAATACAATCGCAGCCGATGCTTCTCAAGACCGGTTGCTCCTCGGACTGGAGCAATTTGATCAAAGAACTGCTGAGCAATGTCTCCCAAAAGGTTAAGAAATTTTGAAAAGGTATCGAATCTTTTGTCTCTAAAACAACATTCTTTAATAAAAAACAAAATAATTCCAAATTTAAATGTGATCAAGAAGTAAAATAAGAAATTCTCGATGCCATGTATTACAAAATAGGAGGGGCCGTTTTCCCTTCGAAAACAACTAATCCTTTGGCTAATAGTGTGACAGGAATTTAATTATAAATAGCAAAGATAGTAAATTATACCTCACTCTCAAAGAGCATTCTCCTTAGTAAGCAAAATCACAGTTAGAGGGTTGAAATTAAATTTATATCTCTTTCCTTTCATTATTGAGAAGGTTTCATGATTGTTTGATTCATGAAAAGCATCTTGTAGTATTAATTAAAAAATTAACTTTGAAATCTTATTCATGGTCCTTCGAGCCCGATTCTTGAACACCATCTTGTAGCAGTAATTATAAAAGTAACCTTTAAATTCTATTCAACAGTTATAATTTTATTCCTGTTGCAGTATTAGACAAAGGAATTGTTGTTTTTCATAGAGATTATTATTATTATTATTATTATTTTATTAATCGAGTACAAAATAAAATGCGAATAAATACCTCGTGTGCTGATAAACCGGCAAATTCCTTGTCCGATAAAATCCACGGTTCGACCGGCGTGCAGTCTCAGATCGGCGTTCGGGTCGGAAAAAGATGACACGACGCCGCGCGTCACGTGCGACAAATAAGGCGCCAACAGATCATCGAAATAGTTTCTGCTTATAGCCGAGATCACTTGAAGAGATTCCAATTTTACTGGAGCCGGCACTAAGGACACCGATCCGTCTTTTTCTTTCGTTGGCTTAAAAAGATACAATATTTGTTTTCAATTAGTACAACATTCACTAATGACCCCTGGTGAGTTTTTTAGTTAAAGCCACAGTTTAATTGCGTTTAATTTTATTTCCTAATAAATTTGAAAACTATACAAGACAAAGAGCTAAGATTGGGTGGACGTTTTTGAAATAAATGAGAGCAGTTGCTGACGTCAATATAAATAATATAACTTTGATAATAATAAAAAAGTTTAAACAATTATAAAAAAAAAAATAGTAAGATATAACAAGGAGTCAAGCAAATACTCTATTAATAATCAAATACAATCAGTTCAAAACAATTATCAAATCAATGTAATAACCATAGATATATAACCAAGACAGATAGGATTATTTACAAAAATTTTGAAGAATGAACGTTGGTGTCCGCGGTAGAAACCCAATAATCTGATTGAACGTTGATGCCAAGTTTACGTGCTTTTAACTATAGATATATATAATTAAGACAGATTACACAATTTCTGAAGTCAACCCGGATGATCCTCGACGGAAATACAATATTTGGATAAAATTAAAATATTGATGCCAAGTTTGCGATGTTTTTAACTGTAGTAATGTAATTACGTTTGCTTGTAATACTGTTAAGTCTTTAAATTGCCCAAAAAAAATAACGTCTGACAACAGCGGAACTATTGTAGACCATAATTGTATTAGGGTCGTATTTTGTTTCATTCATAAAATTCCTTCGATACAGTACTAGTCCAGGAGCTAGTGAATTTTTTAAGTACTTGTTTTCCCGGTCCGTGTATATTTAAATAATCTTTTCCCAGTGAACTGTGTATTTAAAATGGAACGCCAATCTATTAACAAAAGTAAGCCAGATTGAATTCGCGCATTACGTCACATCGATACAAGTGAGATTGTGTACAAAGTGCCTTTGCAGGTCTATTTTGCCCATTTCATGTATTTGTTTTTAAATCATGTTAAATTACTATTTTTGAAACTCAACAAGAAGAAAATCAAATTAACTCTTCCGTTGTGTATACCGGGTGTCCCAGATTTTTTTGCCCAGCGGATATCTCGGTTATTTAATGATATAAAATTGTAAAAAGAAATATGAATAATATTTGTCTAGTAGCCTTTTAAATTCCACTACATAAAGTTATATTCATCAATCCACCCCATAGGAACAACCCCTAACTTTTTTTTTTCAAATGTCACCCCTATATTTTTTTTCGCTGATATAAATACTCAATTTGTCCCGAATGCAACGATATGATATTTGATATACTTTACAGAGTCATAAAGCCGGTAAAGACTAAAAACCAATGTTGTGGTTAAAGTCATTAATTTTGTATCACCTGGTATTTTCTTTTTATTTTGATTAGAATTGCTTCGTTTTTGTTTTTTTTTTTGTTACCTATAACTAACTAACGATATGCTTAGACCATTTCTGAAATTGTTCGCTAGCTATAAACAACAGACAAAATGCCCTTTACATTCACTCCAAACGAATATGTTGATATGCTTTTAATTTTTGGTGAGTGCCAAAAAAATTCTCGTGCTGCTGTACACTTGTATCAACAGAGGTTTCCTGAGCGCCGACAACCATCACGTAAAACATATTCTTATGTTGAGACTAGGATGAGAGAAGGGTCATTTCCAGGAAAAGACAAACATCGTCAACATGCTGCTGCTGTAAGAACTGAAGAAATGTGCATTAATGTATTAGCTTATGTGCAAGTACATCCCCAGATATCGACGCGAAACCTAGCTAACGAGGTTCATATTAGTAAGTCGTCAGTACAAAGAATCCTAAAATCCTATAATTTTCATCCGTTTAAAATTCATTTGCATCAGGAACTTAGAGCTGGAGATTTCGAAAGAAGGATAACATTAATAGCACATTTTGAAGATTTAATGGAACGAAATCCCAACATTTTGAACCAGATATTGTGGAGTGACGAATCAAGGTTTCACAATAATGCTACTGTAAATCGTCACAATATGCATTATTGGTCTCCTGAAAACCCTCACTGGGTTAGGGAAACTAACTTTCAGACCATCTGGGGAGTAAATGTGTGGTGTGGATTATTTCAGGGACGACTGATAGGTCCCTATTTTTTTCAAGGTACGTTAACTGGTGCTAGGTACTTACACTTTCTTGAAAATGACCTTCCAGAACTTCTTGAAGAAATTCCAATACAAGAAAGAGGTGCTATGTGGTGGCAACAAGATGGAGCTCCTCCACATAATAGTAATTTAGTTACCCAATTTTTAAACGAACGCTTTGAAAATCAGTGGATCGGAAACAGCGGCCCTTTGAGGTGGCCTGCGCGTTCACCAGATTTATCGCCTCTAGATTTTTTTTTATGGGGATATCTGAAGACCGTGGTATTTGAAACACAGCCATTGAATTTAGAAGATTTGCAAAATAAAATAGTACAAGCCTGCAATAACATTACACCAGAAATGATTACAGCGTCATGTACTCGTGAACTCATTCGACGTTTTGAAGCATGTTTGGCAAGTAATGGGGGCCATTTCGAACAATTTTTGTAAATATTCAATTATTTAAAAAACATATTAAGAGGTTTACCTATTCATTGGATTTGTTATTTTTTAATATAATAAAATGATAAAATGTAAACTAATTATTAATGACTTTAACCACAACATTGGTTTTTAGTCTTTACCGGCTTTATGACTCTGTAAAGTATATCAAAAATCATATCGTTGTATTCGGGACAAATTGAGTATTTATATCAGCGAAAAAAAATATAGGGGTGACATTTGAAAAAAAAAAGTTAGGGGTTGTTCCTATGGGGTGGATTGATGAATATAACTTTATGTAGTGGAATTTAAAAGGCTACTAGACAAATATTATTCATATTTTTTTTTACAATTTTATATCATTAAATAACCGAGATATCCGCTGGGCAAAAAAATCTGGGACACCCGGTATATATAAGATAAATTAACTGTAGTTTTATTAGTAAAGTATTAACACTAAAATTTTCCATAAAAACGACCCCATCTCAAGCAACTTATTTTCACTGATTTAAGTTATCGAGTCAGGTTTTATTTTTGTTTTAATAAATTAAAAGTATTCTTTATCGTTAATAACAATTTAATAGATGAGAAATACGTTTTTTACATTTTTAATGTAATTTACAGAAAATAGCTAGGTATGTATTTGTTTTTAAATAATTTGACAATTTATGAAAAAAGGGAGTAAAAGTGGAATTACCAGTGGCCAGTAGGTCAGTCAGTACAATGTATCATATATTTCTATTATAACATAACTAAAATACCTACATCTTTTAATCATAAGGGCACAAGTTAAAAACCATTTTAATATATGCATTAGAATGAAGTAATAATAACTTAAAGAGACGAGGTGTTAAAGTAATAGCTGGTACAGCATGTTTTTTAAACCTTTCCTAGTTCCTGCTAGAATGAAATCACTTTATATGAAATGTGCTCTAAAAACGGCATATATAGCAGTCAGTGTTTCAGTCTTAGGTTCTCTTCCTAAAGCCCTCATTCAAGCTGCATACCTATTGAAATATAATTTAAAAAAACATATTATGTAACTATATAGTTTTCGGTTCTAGGTGCCCCAAAAGAGGACACTTAGCCGATAATTTGGCTCAGATAGCTAAAAATCAACAGTCACACTTCGAACCAGGACGTATTGCTATCCTTTTAAGTAAAAAATAACTAAAAATAACTTACCTGAAAAATGAAAGCGTCTAACTTTACACCAAAAAAACCATACACTTTTTCCCATTGTTGCAAGCACCCGATGACGATTAGGTAAATTAGTTGATATTTAACTAGAAGCATGTACTTAATGGTTATAAAGCTTATTTTAACACAAAAAGAATAAAGCACTAGTCGAAAAGCAGCAATCAAATATAAATAGACCACATTAAAATTCAAATTAAAAACTATAACTATAAAAGACAAATACTCTAAAAGCGCAAAAGATCAGAACCAAATAAAATGAATAACCATAATAACCTAAAAATCACATCAAAATTGCAAAAAATATTACTGTAAAATTATGAGATTACATCAATAATGCATATGCCTTGGAGTATCACAAATGTCAAAAGTACAGTGTTTCCATGAAAATTTAGCTGTTTTTAGCAGTAATATAGGACCATTTCTACCACGCGTATCCAACGATATTGGCGTTCCACAGTTCACTGTATTTTCCTCACACCTCTAGTATAAATGATTTGACATAACGAAACTAACAATAATTATACCTAATGTAGAGTAATAAGTGTTTCGTGAATTCTAAATAAAACAATTATTATATAAAAGTGTAAAAGGAAATGTAATTTACTTTCCTATTTTCTTCTGTAATATCTTCAATTATTATGTTTAATTTCTATAAATAAACCAACTGGTTAGGTGAAACATTGTGATATATAATTTTATTTATGTGTCCTATGCGTACACTTTAATATACAAAACACCTTTAAACATTCTTTAAATAATTGTGGTCGTAGAAATAATTGTGTACATAACTCGTTTGAAAGTGTATTTTATGCACTTGCCAAATATATTATCCATACTCACAGATTAATCAGACTATTTTTTTACTTAACTTCAGTACATCTCTTATTACTAAAACTATTTTTATCAATGGAAAAAAAGGGCCGTGTTCTCGTATGTTTTGACGTATTTTCGGCCTCAGCCCATTGGATCCTCCCTCTAAATATATATGAAGTTTGCTTAGAATTGCTAATCCTACAATTCTCTATCCGTGCTTGCTGACTGGGAAAATAAATACCGAAAATCGTCGCTGTCTCCTGGACTATAGAGTAGATGATGATGAGGACTTCACAACAAATACACTTTTATGAATGGCTAGTTGGGGATGTGGTAATAACAGAGAAAATTGAGAAATAAAATACAAGTTAAAATTTCAAATAATATACGCGAAAAACCCTGTTTTATCAACATTTTACTCATCGATAGATCTAAAAACAAGCAAGTCGAATCGTTCCCAACATTTAACATATGTACTCTATTCGGAATATAGTTTTGATTGTTGTAAAGTGCAAACAAAACGAAATAAGGTGGGTTTCAAATACACAGGGAATTAAATAGTTGCAACATTGACAATTCGTTATTCGCTTGGGTTTTGCACGCTATATTTGTAAATCCACATCCACAGACCTTTCATACTGAATCGTTAGAAAATGATTTGTGTAAGGGATGGGCGATTAATTTGTCGGGCAGTTGTCTGTGTTTCGGAAAGAGAAGGTTATTCTCGAAATATTTTTTTTTGTTCATTATTTAGGTAATATAGGTAGCTAAAATAACTTGTGTATTAGTATTTTTCAGATCAGTTATGAACGTTTTATAAGAAAGTAGAAGCATACTGGATGTCTCAAAAGAAACACAAAATTCATAAAACCTTCTATAATTAAAATTCGGCAAAAAGGTAGATAAGTGTTTTGAAATGATTTCATTTTAGATTTTCTCGTTTTATTTCACGGAACTGTGACGTAATTTTGTTTAATTTTCTTAAAAACAGTTCGAGAAAAATTAGAATTAGGTATTATTAATTAGGTACTGGATTTTTATTTAAGTGAACTAAGGTTTTTAAAAATTGTGAATTTATTGTCGAGAAATCGCAAATAGAAATCCAAAAAGTCAGTATATCTGAAAAATAAGTGGCTAAAATATTTGATATTAGCGAAATAAAAACTTTCTTGCGACACGTGCCGATGTAGGATATATACCGGGTATCCTATAGGATTCTGGCCAGCTATTGTCTAAATGATTTAATAGCATCAAATCAACCTTTGCCAAAGCACCCCCTAGAAACCATCCCTAGTCGAGCGACTAGCGTGAGATTAAAGTACATCCGCGTTCTCGCAACAGCTGTGATATCTTCAGTCACGTCGTGGATGATTGTTGGCTGGGACGATTACCATGGGCCATGCCACCATGTGATTTATCCAACAAGCGTTTAACCATCGACGATGTGAAATTAATAACGGTGAATGAGTGAGTAATTGAGAAAGTAGTGGGACGTTCAAATGGTGGCACAATAAACTGCAAGCTGCAGTGCCACCACGCTACAAATGGATTAAGGTAATACTACGGAGGGTCCAAAGGGTGTAAAATAAAATAAAACCATTCCTAGCAATCATTTTTCAATTTCAAGCTGTTTTTTTGTTAATATGATCCAATTTATCAACCTCAGTTCAGTCATACGGTAAAAAAAGGTTGACAACATGGGAAATATTTTACTATATAATACAAATTTAATTTCTTATTTTTGTAGGAGATAGTTTAAATCAACCGCTTGTCAAACAACGCACCCCTTAGAAACAGGTCAAATGAGTCTGTTATTTACAATTTTGACAAATACATCGTATAATATCGTTAAGGTTGCCAGATTTCAGAAAGTGAAAAGCGTGATAACTGACGACAGAGCATTAGGTTCAAATACTAAGCATTTTTACATAATCAGG
This sequence comes from Psylliodes chrysocephalus, assembly GCA_927349885.1. Lineage (NCBI taxonomy): Eukaryota > Metazoa > Arthropoda > Insecta > Coleoptera > Chrysomelidae > Psylliodes > Psylliodes chrysocephalus. The sequence continues at coordinate 4,437,445 of OV651813.1, forward strand.
TCCATTTTTTGTGAAATTTCTTCTAAAAAAAAAAAAAAAAAAAAGATTCTCAGCTTATATTTTTCGTAAAAACAAAGGTCCTTTACGCGTAGATTTGTCTATTTTTGTATAAATCCGGTTCCTCTACGGTTTTAAATTAAAAAACGTGGCATTTGCATAAAAAGAGTGGCATTTTTTTTTCAAAGTGTAGCTTTTTCGTACTATGGCGTTGCGCGTACAAGCAAGTGAAAAAGCGTGGCAAATACGCCAAAAGCGTAACGTCTGGCAACCCTAAATATCGTTGACATGAAGAGAAAAATGTATCAATTTAAAAAAAGTATGGGTGCGTGGTTTGAAACAATAATGATAATGGTGGTTTCTAGCGGGTAGTTTTACAATAGGTTGATTTGGGTTCATCAGGTAAAACACTTTTATCCCGTTTAACAGTTATCCAGAAACATATGAGACACTTGGTATATACATTAATATACTTTAGTATACTATTGTTTAAATTTAGTTTTCTGTGTGATTTGCATTGTTCCTTTAGTGGTTTGTTTCATGACATGCCGAAAACCAAAAACATATTTTTTGTTGAAGAAAATTGTATATAGGTATACTGCCGACAACAAAAAACTTCAAAGCGGCCGCCAAAATGGGTTTGAACTATCCCGCAATCGCCGCCAAGTGTGGCTCGAATTTAGTTAGTCATATAAGAATTTTGTTAAAAAGAGATAAATAGATAAAATGATCTAGGCACATAAGTTGTATTAAACAATAAGTCAACTATGAAGGAATACCGCAAATGCAAAAAAAGGCCGGCCACTGCTTGAAGTACTCGAAAAAAATTGGTGTACAAAACGAATTGCTAGCGGGAAGTCAACTAGCTAAGAACATCAACAAATCGACCTCTTTGATTTACTGCCCATAGACGGAGATATATTTTTTTACTTAAAATGTTACTCGTATATTATTCATCATTGAGTCAAAATATTTGATTTCAATTCTTTTTTTCCGCATTGAATAATGATTTTTTATTTCACTTATTAATTAATATAATTACTCTTAGAAATTGTCATTTATTCTTAGTAAGTATTTAATAAAAATTTTCTTCTAATTTGTCTTACAAAGTAACATTTTTTGTAATCTAAAGTATCCAAATAATCCACCCAGTAAACCACAAATAAGTCGGCAGGTCAATGTTCTGTAACTTCTCCATCCCCTAGAGGAGTCTTGTGAGGGACGAACAAGACTTTGCCAGTTTCTTCATCATCGGTTGATGTCTGTTGTCTGTGTTTTGTTGTTGAATTTTCTCTTGACTCTTGTATATTCCTTGGAGTAGTAGCTGGATTGGGAATGTTCCTTGGAGAGACATCATTTCTGTGGTGGAGCAGTGGGTGTTTAGCTTACTTTGGTTTTCTGGTACTTGATATTCTTCTTATGAACTGAAGTTGTAGGTGTGTCAACTGTCACAGAGTTGTCGTTCTGGACTATTCTGGGCTTGTAGGTAATAGGTGTATGTCTGGTTTCATTTCTTTTGTCTATGTTGGCTTTTTTGTTGTCGTATATGTTCGTTAATTTCTTTGTAGATTTCTTTGGTTTTCTCTCGGTGTTGTTCTACGTAATTGGCTTAACATCGGCATGTACGAGAAGCCGAGTACTCGGATTGCCGTTGTCGGGGTTTCTTCTGAGCCGGGAGTACCGTACCATTTGACGTAGTTTAGAAGTAGAAACCGCACGTGGTTCATATTTGGCTTTGCAGACATGGGAGGCATCCTTACGAGCCGAACGCGGTGAATACTTGGCTAGCCGGGCATGAGAGGCTAATTCGAGATATTTAAGGAAAAGTGCAAATTTCGAATTTTGAAGACAACTCAAAAACGGAAAAAGAGAAAAACACCAAATTTTAAACTTAAGCTTTAATCTATCCTGCGGTGAGCTGATTAAAGTTTCGGCATAGTCGAAGCATCTGGGGAATACTTTACAGGGTGTTTTTTTTATTTTAAGAAAATAGATACTCGACCGTATTTTCTTAGGCAACCCTTTTGCGGTATATTTATAAACAAATTTTATTTAATAAAAAGAAACTTTCATCCATTAAACAGATGGGTGAAGGTCGACCTTATTTCGGATCTTAGACTATTATAAATTGCCGGTGAAAAAATACAGTGAGAGAAAAACAGAAACGGAAAAAATATCGAAAAAGAAAGAAAACTGGAAATCCAGAAAATATTTCGCAATGAAACTGGTGGATATACCAAAGGCAAATTTTGGCAACACAAATGATGGAAACACGAGCCGAAGATTTTTTGAAGACCCGAAAGTGGCTTCCGAAATAACAGGCATTAGTTATGACCTAATTTATAAATTAGAGGTCATACTAGAAACGATTTCGAGAGGACATACAATTGATCCGGAAAAGTATGACAAATACGCATTAGATGCTGCTCGCTTATATGTGCAGCTATTCCCAAGGCACCCAATGGCACCAACGAAGCACAAAATACTTATTCATGGTGCAGTTATAATAAAAACTGCATTGTTGCCTATTGGGCAGCTGTCTGAAGAAGCCGCGGAAGCATTGCCGCTCATACCGCCAAGACTTCGCGCGAAAATTCTCTAGAGAAAATTGTAACATGGATATTTTTAACCGTCTGCTTCTAAGTTCAGACCCCCTCTTAAGTAGCATGAGGAATATTAAAAGAAAAATAAAGTCTTTTTTGCCAGAAACAATTAATTTACTAATTTCTGCAAAGCCGCTTGAAGCTGGTAATTCTTCAGAAAGCGAAGATGAAAATGTATACGAATAATGTTAGATACAATTGTATATCTATATTTTTTATTAATAAATATAGCTTAATTAAACATTAAAATCTTTGTTTTATTTATTAAAAAACCTGCGTAACAATATTTTTCACTTACCTCGTCTCGATCAAACTGCACCCCCAAATTGTTCAAACATTTCTTCAACAACCACGGCACAGCGTCATTTTCTCGATCTTCATTATCGTCCGAATCGGAAAACATGGCGTAATCGATAGTGTTTAAATCTACAACGTTGTCCTCATCGGTTGTAAAATCGATTGGTTTAGAACTGTTCAGGTTCATTCTTAACATTATGTCTCGAGTTTCCGGTACCACTGGTTCCGAAGCTAAGACGCACCCTAGTACTATCAGCGCCGTTACTTGGACGGTAGCGTCTGAAATATTAATTTTAATTCACAAAACGAATAGTCAAGGCAGGAACGAAAAGGCAAAAAGTAAATGTAGCACAAATCTACTTATAAAGTGTGTAACATCAGGTGTACCCTAAGGCTTTGTCCTTATTCCCCTTTAGTTTTCAATATATATTTCAGACTTTTATAAATTATTGGAGAATGTAAATATACATTATGTTGCTGACTACACGCAATAATTATATTATTCCTTTGATCAACGTGAAGTAGATGTAGCTTTGGAAAACAAATTCAGGTCTGCATGCTGTATATACATTTTCTATGAATCATGACCCTAAACGAAACTCCAGTATATGCTATACAATATTATTTTGTGCTAAAAATGTAGACATTATATATGATTGCATATTAAGGTTTCAGGACGTAGATTTGTTGATTTTGCATAGGTTTTTATGTAAATTTCTAGATTTTACTTACGTTTATGACCTGTTTTTTATTACTTAGATTTATTTAAATTAAAATAGGTTTAGGAAATTATTCTTGGAATGTTCCGAAACTATAGGTAGATTTCTTGATTTTTCGTAGATTTCTCGATTTTATTTAGGTATCTGATCTCTTTTTTATTAATTGCATAGGTTTATTTGATTTAAAATAGTTTTAGGAAATTATTCTTGACGTGTTCCAACATTTTACATAGATTTCTTAATTTTTCATATGTTTTTTACATAGATTTCTCGATTTTACTTAGGTTTATGGCTTTTCTTTTATTACATAGATTTGAGTTAAAATAGGTTTAGAGCTATACAATATTATTTTGTCCTAAAAATTCTGAGCGTACGTTATTCATTCAAGATGAACCTCTAAAATCATATCGAACTGCTAAAAATGTAGACATCATATATGATTGCAAACTAAGGTTTCAGGACGTAAATTTCTTGATTTTGCATAGGTTTTTATGTAAACTTCTCGATTTTACTTACGTTTATGACCTGTTTTTTATTACTTAGATTTATTTGATTTAAAATAGGTTTAGGAAATTATTCTTGGAATATTCCATAACTATAGGTAGATTTCTTGATTTTTCGTAGACTTTTTGTAGATTTCTCGATTTTATTTAAGCTCTGACCTTTTTTATTGATGGCATAGATTTATTTGATTTAAAATAGTTTTAGGAAATTAATCTTGGTGTGTTCTAACATTTTACAGATATTTCTTGATTTTTCATGTTTTTTACATAGATTTCTCGATTTTACTTAGGTTTATGGCTTTTCTTTTATTACATAGGTTTAAGTTAAAATAGGTTTAGAGCTATACAATATTATTTTGTATATATATGACTGCAAACTAAGGTTTCAGGACGTAGATTTCTTGATTTTGCATAGGTTTTTATGTCAATTTCTTGATTTTTCGTAGACTTTTTGTAGATTTCTCGATTTTATTTAGGTACCTGTCCTCTTTTTTATTGATTGCATATATTTATTTGATTTAAAATAGTTTTAGGAAATTATTATTGGTGTCTTCCAACATTTTACATAGATTTCTTAATTTTTCATATTTTTTTACATAGATTTCTCGATTTTACTTAGGTTTATGGCTTTTCTTTTATTACATAGATTTGAGTTAAAATAGGTTAAGAGCTGTACAATATTATTTTGTCCTAAAAATTCTTAGCATATGTTATTCAAGATGAACCTCTAAAATCCTGTAAAAGTGCTAAAAATGTAGATATTATATATGACTGCAAACAAAGGTTTCAGAACGTAGATTTCTTGATTTTACTTAGGTTTATGACCTCTCTTTTACAAAATCGGTTTGATTTAAAATAGGTTTAGGATATTATTGTGTTCCAACATTTAACGTAGATTCCTTGATTTTTCGTAGATTTCTACATAGATTTACTTTCTCTCTTCTACATTCTTTTGCTGACTACACAACTATAGTATTCCTTTGCCCAACGTGAAGTAGGCATAGCTTCGCAACATAAATTCAGATCTAAATGCTGTATATACATTTTCTATGAATCATAACCTTAAACTAAACGCCAGTAAAAGACATACAATATTATTTTGTCCTACAAATTCAGAACACTAGTCATTTCAAGGTGATCCTTTAAAATCATGTAGAAGTGTCAAAAATGTAGACATATATGACTGCAAACTAAGGTTTCAAGATTATGTTTCACTTCTAGTCAAAAAATTATATCCAGTTTTCCGTTAATTCTACCAGAATCGAGGTAATTTGAGTTTCAAATTACGTAATATGCTCTGTGGGAGTCTGGTATTGTCCATCCTAAATTATTGACTCAAATTTGGTCCAAATAACCAAATATAGACTTCAAAAAATTCAACTCTTATCGTTTTGTATTTGGTATTAGAAAATACTGTCGTGCGACCAGTCCGGTCCTGATCTCTACTTAGTTACCGCCAACTTGTCTGATCGATGTAGTCGACCAATGTGCTACGAGAAAACTCTAGAAACAGAAATTGTCAGACACGTCATCGATCCTGGTATCGGCTAGTCTAGAAGGCCTGAAAATCATCGAAAAACAGGACTGGGCTGCCACATTTTCTTATAAATAGCGCAACTTTGTCGATATGAGATAGTTTAAGGAAGATATTCGATTTATAAAGATAAATATTGATAAATAAATTAGAATATAAGTATTTAATATAAATTAGTGTAGTGCTATGCAAAAATAAATAGTTAATAAACAAATTAGCGTATTTAGTGTTTGAATATTATAGAATATCAATTAAAATTAAAAAACTTAGCTGGTGTAATATAAAAAACTTATAATGAAGGATCAAAGAGAAAGAAGGGAGACAATGGAGGAAGAGTCAAGGGAAGGTAAGAGAAGCAGTAACAGGAAACAAGCTAATAGAGCCTAGGGAAGACCGACAAAAGGTAACTGAAGGGTACAAGCAAGTCCCTTGTTCCTGTCATTACGTACCTTTGTGATAAACGAAAGGTTTGACGTTCCTCACGATTTTCGTGATCAGGCCTTGGCCCATTTTGTGATAGGGCGTCGCTTGTACCAAGGCCGCGAGGCATTTCAACAGTTGCACCAAGACCGGTACGGATTTTTCGTTTAGAGCCAAACATATGCCCTTGTGGAGCTCCTTAATCATCAAACCGAGCACCATCGAGAACGGGGTGAAGGCGGAGTTCTTTTCGCTGGAAAAATACGAGTCTTCGTGAACGATGGTATTGGTGTATTCTAGACTCTGTATAGGATTGTGTAATGCTTCATATATCATCGAAATAATACGGGAAAATAATGTAGTTATCTGACCTGGAATGCACATTTAAAAATGACCATGATTATAAACTGTACTTTTTCATGGTCCTTCGAGCCGATAAAAAACTGCTACAATTTTTATGTTAATAAATGATGTTTTTTTTTACATAATATGATGATTGGAATTATCATCAAAAATGTGCTTATTTTAGGGATAATGAAACTGAAAATTTTACGATATTATATCGAGATACAATTCTATTTAACATTAAATCTTAAAAACTTTTCACGGTCAATAAACTTCATTTTTTTAAATGTACATATTAGATAGGATTGACCAATCCTATTAGAGTTTAGAATCATTGGTGTAGCTAGAACGAATGATGGCGACGATTACCTGTATTGCGCGTGCGCCAAATACAATTTCGACGAGTTCAAAAGGATTAAAAGTACGTTTAAGGCGGCTGTTCTGCACCTAGACGATGGATCTTTCAGAATGCTCACCACTAAATTGTGTGGTCCCGATACTGTACCTTCTGGTATGAAACTGGTCCAATATGAAAAAATTGTGGATTTTTCGCTGTTCTGAAAATGGGATTCGAAATTGTACAAAACGATTAAATTTTGATATTTTATTAAAAATTGTACATTTTAAAATAAAGCAAAATATTGCAAAAAAAATGTATTCAAATTTGGGGAAAAAATAATTACTTGGCAACGTAGCATTGATTGTCAATCAGTGTTGCCAGTCTAGTACATTCTCTGAGAATCTGATACTCTAGTACACTCAAACTACTCAAAGTAAAATCTAGTATGTTTTCTTTTTTCAGTGTATGCTTCCGTTTGACGTGTATAATATATTAAACCACATACTTTGATTACTATACGGGGCAAGAGAGGGGTCCGACACGCCCAACTTAGGGCGCGGCCATTTTGAACCCTATGACACAGTTTATAGCTAAAGAATCAAATCGCTCACTCTGCGTCGCAGTTTATACACTGCGCAACTCAGATAATACAATATATGACAACCGCCTATAACAAAACAGTAGTCTTCTGCGTATCCTGAATTTGTATCCCTGGAGTGGATGTTATTTTGGAACTTTCAACTGGTCCGAGTGAGCTAACTGATTCTTTAGCAATAAACTGTGACTCTAAAAATAATATTCACTGACACTGACAGCAGCAAGCAAAATATCAGGTGCGTTTTAATCATCCGCTTCTGCTTCCGGAATTGTCGGTTCAGTCGTTCTAACCTGTCAGATTAAAACAAGAAAACCGACAATTCCGAAGCAGAAGCGGATGATTAAAACGCACCTATTAAAAATATTGCGCCAAGATGTAGGCAACACGTAATAAGGGTTCAACATGGCGGAGTTTTCTATCTCCTTTTAAAAGGCACTCAGAAAGCTGCGCAGTGCGACCATTCTCCGTATAGTAAAAGAAAATCAAAGTATGTGTATTAAACATTCCAACGACCTGCTGTCATTGACAGGGTCAATGATGCATATATAGTTGTATAGATTGTTCAAAGCGGGTCGTTTTGCAAGCGGCCATATTGCCTCGCAAGTGTTTTAAAACCAATTTTCAGCCATTGAATATAGTAAAAAAATAATTATATACTTTTTCCTTCAAGGCATAAGTTTTTGTTTATTTTGAAAAACATAGATGATCAGTCTATATAACTATCTATATCACTGACCCTGTCAATTTATCACATCATATCATAACCTGTCAAAATCCACTGACAGCCATTTTGTTTGGAATGTTTAATTGTTGGGGGTCTTCCTTGTTTGTTGTGTTCGTGTTTTTTTTGCTCTTTAATGACCACACTACACAATTTGAAAAATCTGGTACATTTTATAGAATCTGGAACCTTTTTATGGAATCTGGTAATTTTTTAGACAAATCTGGTAAATAACAAAAATATATTCTGGCAACACTGTTGTCAATATTAATTATACAGAATTGATTGGCAACTAGGTAGTCATACTCATGTCCAAATTTAGATTCATAACCTTCTATTTAGAAAAATATCAATTGGGGAATTTAAATTTATATTAAATAAAAATTATGCCCAAGTTTAGATATATGGCCATAAAAATAAGTACAAGGTGGCAAAAAAGTTGCTGCGGGGTTTTAAATAGTCGTAACTTTTTTTTTACTACAGTAATAAAGGTCAGCATATGGAGATTTCTGTGCTTTATCATATCATATCTCGTTTCCCTCTTCACTAAGTTGTGCTCTTTTAAGAGCATTTTTCATGACATCTGTTAGCACTTCGGGTTTTATATCCCTAATTTCAGATCGAATGTTATAGTTTAGGTTCTCAATGGTTCTAGGCTCACTAAAGATATTGAATACTTAACCAAAGACAATAAGATGCACTTAAATAAATTGAGAAACCTTCACATTAACTTTAAAGATAACAATCTCCAAAGCAAGCACAATGATGTACCAATAAATGTAAAAGACGAAAAGAGGTTTCTAATTTTATCAGATGAAACTGGAAGAGGTTTGGACAGGGAATTGAGAAAACAATTTGGACAAGATAATACATCAGTCGAGATTATTCTAAAACCAGGGGCACAACTTGATAAAGTAATAGAAGACATTGCAAATCTCACAAGAACATTTACCTCGAATGAATATGTAATTATTATGGAAGGAAAAACATTCTCAAAAATAGATGTCCTAGCATTAGGAATATTAATTATAACTTAAAACAATGTACTCATACAAATATTATATTCTAATTGATACCTCTTCTTAAGACAAATTTAATATCCTAACTGAACATAAACATGGTGTTCTTCCAGACAGGTCAAAGGAGAGTGCAACTACTGTTTTCTTCAACTACATATATCGACAGCTAGATAGGGGACAGTATGTGGGTGCACTCTTCTTTGACTTGCCCAAAGCTTTTGACACAATTGACATATCCATTGTTCAAAATAAATTACAGGCACTAGGTTTCAGGGGCATAATTTTAAAATGGTTAAGTTCTTATTTAGATTCACGTCATATATGTGTAAAAGTGGGTAACTGTAAATCAGAATTAAAAAGTCTAAACCGAGGAGTACCACAAGGCTCAGTTTTGAGACCATTAATATTTTTGTTATATGTAAATGATTTTCCTCAACATGTCTGTAGAATATACCATACTCTATGCCGACGATACAACTTTAGCATCTCATGTAACTTCCCCAGATGAGCTGCAAAAGAAGCTTCACTTAGTAGCTTCAGATTTTTCAACTTGGTGCAATAAAAATTCCTTAATACTAAATTCTGATAAAACAGTTGCTCTCCAGTTTTTTTCAAGGAATACAATTTATGATAATATATGTGTACAGGTAAATTGCAATGATGTCTATTTGTCGCAGAAAACAAAATTTCAGGGGGTACTGCTAGATAGTGATATGAGCTGGGAATCAAATATTAATTACATCTGTAAAAAGGTTAATAGTGGTTGTTATGCTCTACTTTAATTAAAACAGATATTTACCCTTAAGCAACTTCTACAGGTATGTTATGTAATTATATATTCACACATATCATACAATATTACACTCTGGGGAAATTCTCCTGCTGCTACAAGAGTATTTATTGCACAAAAAAGAGCAATTAGACTTATCTTCAATCTGGAATCAAGACAAACATGCAGGGGTCGTTTTATTAAATATCACATACTCACTCAATATATATTTATAAGACAATCCTATATACAAAAAAAATGAAGCTAAATTTTTCAGGAATAATGATTGTCACAACTATCACACTCATAATGGCAATATATTACGTACAATTAGGCATGTATCTGCTCTTTATGAACATAGTCCTGAGTATGCAGGAATTCAACTATTTAATAAACTGCCAACTGATATTAAAAACATAAAATCCATTAACAGCTTTAAACAAACATTAAAAAAATTTTTAGTAAAATGTTTTTATAATATTAAGGATTATTATTAGGTAACGTAATATATATGTATATGTGTATTTATGTATATTTAAATGTAGATTTTATATTGTGTTTTGTTCACTACATATATCTTGACATATCCTACATCATTGTATAGTGATCAAAAAAGGACCAATAAAGATTAATTATTATTATTAATGTAGACCAATTAAATGCTGAAATGGAAAATGCTTTTAAAAAAATCTCCATAGACTGACCTTTATTACTGTAATAAAAAAATTAATAAAATTCATATAACACAACAGTTTTAAAACCCCTGCAGCGACTTTTGCACAACCCTGTATAATCAGTCAGTGCATTTATTTTAAAGTTATCTTGATTCCTCCTATTTAAAAACAAATGCTGAATGAACTATTGTACATCAACTAGAATAAAATAGAAAAAAAACTAAAAATGGCTTGTCAAATTACTTAAAAAGATAGACAACCTAAAATACTAAAATACCTCTGAAATCAAGTAAAAAAAAATATTTTTCAAAAAGATATACTCAACAATAAATACCTTTATCACATTGTAGAACAAACTGAAAGCAGCCTGTCTAACTTTGCTTTGTGTTTGAGACATTTTCACAGCTACATTAGCCTCATTATCAGAAAAATCTGAATCGCTGGTTTTAATTCTATTTCCAAAATAAGTTATGCTAAAATAAAAAATATCAAAATCAAATTTAATAAAAAATATTGTTTTCATTTACTTTATACTGCTATCAAGTGATATAGTAGCAGGGTTGTATCCCACATTCTTATCAAACACAAATTCCTCTGTTACATTATTTTTATCCCTTTTAGACCCAACAGAAGTTCTTTGTTTCCTATGTTTCGTCAACTAGAAGAAAAGAAAATTAACCTACACAGAACCAAACTTAGTACAATCAAATACCTTTCCTCCTTTCTTTTCTCTAACAGTATTGGTGGCTTCAGGTATACTCAGTGTGGACGGAGCCAATTTTTGTGGAGGCATATAATTCACTCCTTTTATACCGTATACCATAAAAGTCTTTATAATTCCTAAAATAAAGCCAAGCTCCTTTTTTAAATACTCACCATTTTGAATTATGATATTTTGAAGCCCGTAAAGGCAAATTTGTAACATCTAGAAAATTTAAAACTGCTTTAAAACCTCTTACCTCCAATATGATATCACTAACCTTAACATGTACAAGATCTTCTGTAATTTTTGATCTGTTTAGATGGGATATAAAGATTTTTGCACAATTTTCTAAGCAACCATCTCTATAACTCGATTTATCATCCTTTGGTATAGCAGTACAGGCCTCTAGACACTGTAAAGCTATCAAAATAACTTCGGGAGTCCATTTTTTCTCGCCCTCTTTGATTATTTTGATTATAATTTGCGAAATTTTGTCCGTCAACTAAAAGAACGTTTTAAAACTAATATAATGCAAAGTTTAGAATTCACTTACAGATAGAATTTGATCGATATTAATTCGCAATAACGCTTCCAAGGCTTGCAAAATTTCTAAAACTACATTGCTGTCCTTAGTAAACAAACTACTGTCAAGGCACCAATTTATTGCTACCACCAAACTTCTTCCCTCAACAGGTACACTCTGTCTTTTAACAAGATTCCATAATAACTGACTACACTTTTGCACCAACACATCATCGTCGGTAGAAATAAAACTGCAGCATTGATTGACCAAAAGTACTGCTTTCTGCAAATTGGATTAGTCATATATGTGAGGTTAGGAAATTGTTTAGACCTACCGTAGGGTTTGTGACCACTGTATACCTGTAATTTAAACAATTTAGATCGTCTAAAGCTTTGCTTAGAATATTACGGTCTCCTTCTGTTCGACCGTGAAGTAAATTTCCGATTTTCGACGTCAGAAGGTTGAAAATTTCGGAGCTGTCACCATTGGCAGCCATTGCTCTAAATAAAATGCAGCGTTGCCACTAACTTCAAACCAAATTCTTTTTATTAGAAGTCCAGAGGCGACGCGTCGGTGTCTATTAAAGGTTATATTGGACAAAATATTTATGTTGGTGGGTCACTAAATGAGCGAACTGACAACTAGAGAAAATAGCTGACTTAAAACGTTGGAGAGAAAAAATGGCCCAGCGAAAATGTTAGAGGAAGCGAATTTTGCGAATAACAACAAAAACTTGAAAATAAACCAAAAACCATCCATAAGAAAATAAGTCACGTACATGCTTTCTCACGCACTACTTTAAAACGCTGGAGAGAGAAAATGACCCTACGAAATTAGTGGAGGATTTAATATTTATTGTAAGTGGGCACTTTACCTGAGCGCCCCAGTCTGAATGTCGCGGTTTAATAAATTTGTTGAACACATATTATAGTACAATTTAATAATAAATTCAGCCATAAAAAAATAAGTCACAAACCTGCACGTTTTGGCTCTAACTATAAAACTATTCTCAAATTAATATAGAGGGTGTTTCATAAAATATGTGACATTGCTCGTGGGATGATTCCAGGGTTGCCACCTGTCCTTTTTTGAAAAGGACAATCCTTTTTTCAAACAAATTGTCCTTGTGACATTAGATTCTTTCGTTCGCTGTTGGTGCAGTGTCCACCAGTGTAAATTACACCAGTTATACCACCTCATTTACCCTAGTTTACTTCCTCCTTATACACATGACGAGTGTAATTTACTCCTGCTAAATAGCTGGTGGAGAAAATATCCACCAGTGGACACCATATCGCCTACAGGAAGGTATAGTAGGTTTTACACCGGGCCAAACGAAAGGTTTAGTGTCCTTTGGTGTATTTCATTCCCACGAACGAAAGAACCCTTTTTAAATCTTAAAATGTCATTTTCGGAAACTATATTTTAATATTTTTCAATATTATCTTATTCGTAAAAGCACCCACGTGGCCTACACGCTCCCAGAAAATAAACCCACTTCCAGTACTCTGTTTTCGAACGCACTTCATCATTTTACATGTGTGCAACTGTCGAAAAAGTTTGATTATGTATATTCAATTTTCCAAACAAACCAAACAAATTTTTGCGGCTAAAACTAGTGTTTATTTTGCGGTTTTAATGTTATTAGTTGAGTTGATGCAGATTTTAGACTGTTATCAAGAAATTGAGAACAAAAACAATTATTTTTTAAATTTAAGCACACCAAAAAAGTTATTTTAAACTGCTATATAAATACTAAATGTTTTTCCGGCAATTTCACTTTTATTAAGTGTACCTGCTAGTTCATTATTTTCTGAGCGAATTTTGTCTGTGATGGCTACCAAATGGCTCGACGAAAGAAATCGGTGCTCCACAGAACTAATTTTTAAGAGAATTGTCTAGAACTTTACAACAAGGCTGCCTTAGAGGCTTCAAAATCAAACAGAAAATACTATTTTAAATTCAATAATCCTAGATGTGTGGTTCCGATTGTGCGTCTGTTGCATACAGAGGATACACAAGCGGAACCATACTTTAAGGTATTTTTTTAGTTTTTAATATTTTTTTTTGTTATATTTATAAGGTTTTTTTATTCATTTGTGATGTAACTACCGAATTAAGATGTTATTGTTCAATAATAAGTTATTAAAAAGCGAAAAAAAAACTGCAAGCGATGCATTTTTAGTAGTTTATCGTGATACGCTGCGCGCATTCGTAATACCGGTATTATCTAAAGTTTTTTTGAAATATCTTTTATTCACTTTTCAAAAAACTTTAGTCCGCAGAAGCTTTGTTTCAAAGATGCAGAGTGTTTCAATTTTACAATTTTTAAAAATAAATTTAGAGGGAAATTTGGAAAATAATCAACAGTATAAAAAACTGTAACGAGTCAATAAAGATGACACTAGGATAGTAGATTTTTTAATTGTTTTATTTAGCTTGATATTTAACGGAGTTTGATAATATTGCAGCTCCTAAAGAAGCCGATATTAAAGGTTAAAGGTAAATTGTGCCATTAAAAAGTGAAAGTTACATATTTTACATATTTTTTGTTACGTACGCCTATGTTAAACCTATTTATATCTTTTTATTACTAAAATATTTGGGTACGTTAATTGTACAACCGAAATATCATTCTAATCGGTAAAGCCGTATAAAAATATATTGAAAAACCTAAAACAAATATAACACCTTATATATTTTTGAAACAGAGCATTCTGCGGATCCATGTTGATAGGAACTATTTGTCTTATCTTTGGGTAAGGAATCACACCAGGAGTGATGACACATGTTTTTTGAAACACCCTGTATGGTTAAATAAAACAAAAATATTATATTAACAACATAATGATAGGAGGATATTATCCAGGTAGATTCATCTTTAAACAAAATAAATTAATGTTTTAAAATGTAGGCTTAAGTTTTCACAATTTATTACTTGGTAAGACAAATCCATTTAAAATGGCGAAATTATAAAAACTTTTTTAGAATGAAACCGTTCTTATTTAAAATTTTAAATAAGAAAATAATTTAACTTAATTATATACAGGTATAAAGTTTCATTTTTCAAATAGACTCAAATAGTGTTTTTCCTCGAAATGTCTTGAAGAAAGGCCACTATATTTGGTCGGTTACCGATAATCTCTATGTAAAAACGGTATCCATTTAGTCAGTTTTTCCGATTTATTTAGAAATTTGTTAATAATAATTAATTAATGTTTAGATAATCATATTTTTCTTTTTAGAGTACGATTCTGTTCACCAATTTATATGTTATCCCTAATCCCTATACCTCCATCGTTAATTGTTATTCCCTATTTTTTTTTATTTCTACAAGATCTAGGCGTGTAAAATCTCGTAAGGCACAAGATACCATTGTATCCTCAAGGTTTTTTTTCTAACATTATATAAAAATGAAACGAATGTAATAAATACCGAAACATTAAAAATAAATGGTAACAATATGGCGCAGGTGATACAGCGTAGGGACTCCTCTCCCTACTCCAGTGGTGGCTCGCTAGATGACGCAGGTGACGCGCTGTTTCACCAAAATTTCAGTAGACATTAATAAAAAAATCAACTGAATGTAACAAAATGCCCTGCATTTTTGTCTCTATATAAATTACGAAACAGAAACCTCCAAAAATGTACCTAATTTCGGGGTATCTGGACCACTGCATGAAACAAACGATGCGCAAAAAATCCGACCGTCCGGGCTCGCTTGTTTTTGGAAATTTAATACAATAGAAAGATTTCCTAATCCAAGCGAACGGAGCCCTTGACGCGCTATGCATAAAACCACCGAACACGCGTCTATTCTAACGGCGCGTTTATGATGGTTGCCATGTTAACGGTATGTTTAGATCTAGCCAATTAATGCACTTGATGCGTTGATTCAGTTTGTTTCTTCCGGTCGGGACTATTTTTATACAGTGGTTGGACTAGTTGGTCAATTGCGACTATTGAGAGTTTTTTCGATTTTTCTAATAATGTTTCCAGTACATGATCCAGTATGTATGCTATTGGAGATGCCATTCTGTAGATGGTGAAATGAGGATAAAAAAGACTTTTTAAATTCGCTAAAACCTGAACCTCTACTAAATGTAAGCAAAAAAACTAAGTCAAAAGACAAAGTGTTTGTGCAAAAATTTCGGAAAGAGTGGTATTCCGAATGTAAATGGTTGTGTGGTAGTTTTTATTTAAACAAGCTTTTTTGCGTACCCTGTTTGATAGTAGGTGTAAAATCAAATGTATGGACAGTTTTAGTGATTTTGGGAACGTAACTCGCGGCCTACATAAACATGAATCATCATGTGAACATATAAGTTGTGCATGAAGATTTACAGAACTAAAAAAAAAATTAAATACTATTGAAGACGATTTAAAAGGAAACTCTAGGCTATATGTAAAACAATTTAATGAACAATTGCATCTTAATAGACGTTTTATGCAGTTGCCAATTCGAGCAATTATTTTTCTAGAAAAACAAGAATTGACATTTCGTGGTCGTAAAGAAGATACATCTTCCGAAAATCACGGTAATTTTAAGTAACTTTTAGATTCCCATATCTCATTCAGTTCTGTAGACATTCAAGAACACTATAAAAAAATTCGCTTGTATTTTCTGCAAATTCTAAAATAATTCAAAATAAATTAATAAACTATATTTTTCAATATATTGACAAATATATTGAAATGGAATTAAATGATTGCAATTTTTTCCATTCAAGTAGACAACTCAACAGATATTGCTTAAAAATCTCAATGTAACATAATAATTAGGTATGTTGACTTTCAAGAAACGTTAGTTGAAATATTTTTAGGATTCCATGATGTAAGTTCTGATCGAACAGCTCAAGCATTGTTTACCCCAGTTACAAGTTTTCTGTATATTTGGAGAGCTTTCCTACAGAAGCACTAAATAATTTAGTTCAAATGTAATCTAGTAAATTAAAATGACAACGGTTAAAAAATGAGTTACAGTTTAATAACAGTGATGAAACCTTTATAAATATTGACATCGATAAATTGTTGGAAAAACTATTTGAGAATCGTGATATTTTCAAAGATGCTTATAAAGTATATATTGCTTAATCTTAACTATTCCATCCACTAGTGTTCTAGTCTTGTTTAAAAGAATTAAAACATATCTACGAAATACAATAACAGAAGATCGACTTACCAATTTAGCAAAACTTCAATTGAAAAGACACTTAAATGAACTTGTACGATCAGAGCCATTATTTGATGATATAATAGATAATTTTGCAAGTTTAAAGGATAGGAGATTCAACCTTATGTACAAAAAATAAAAAAGCCGATTTTTTTTTTGTTTTATTTTCAACGCGTCACCTACATTCAAACCCACGAGCCGCCACTGCCCTACTCTATTACCTTTAAATATGAAATTTACTAATTTGCGGATAAATGCAGCAATAGTCCGAAATCCGACAACATTGCTTTGAAGATTCTGACAACTAGTCAGTGAACCAACATTAAAACAAGAAAGTTTCTGTAGATTGAATATGGTTTTTATCATTAAAATGAAAGGTTATCAAACGTAATTATCTGTGCAAGACAATTTCATATAATTCCTTAATTTATACATTTGAAGTGGTATATGTTCATTTAAAATGCAATTAGTTTGAAAGTAGGTTTTGGGGAAAGTTTATTTCGTTGTATTGGTAAAGGGAGTTTTCCGCACGTGTGTGGTGATAAAACAGCTGTTTACGGACTACTCGACGAAAATCGTCGAGTTTTTGCTTCGGAATACGCGAGTTCTCCACACCAAAAATCAGTCGGTGTTGAATTTTCGTGAGGTTTGTGTCGAACAAACGTCAAAAATCTTGATGATCCAGGGACGGAACTTTAAAAATTTGAATGTAGCAGACTTGGTGTCGACTTCGTATAATCTATTATGTCATTTAATAGCCGTCCTGATATTATAATGACCGGCAGACGCGTGTGATTGTGGCAGTGCAGTGTGAGGGTGAAAATATAATGTATATTTGAGCTGAAAAGTGAAGTGAAACTGTGAAACTGCAAAATGGCGGACCTGGAAGCTGTATTAGCCGATGTCAGCTATCTGATGGCTATGGAAAAAAGCAAATGCACCCCGGCGGCAAGGGCCAGCAAGAAAATCGTACTGCCAGACCCTAGGTGAGTAATAAGGGTCAATCACCCGCCCGATCACACATGGCCAAAATCCACATCAATTAATATCTCGTTAGACACCTAAATCATTTTCTTCTACGTACGTTAATAGTTAGACTGACAAAACGATTACGGTTTGTAAATAAGCAGCAAATTTATTTTCCAAATAACCTTGTTGGTTAAATTGATATTATCTGCATTTTTGTGGCAGCTTGTCGGAATTTTGAATTCTTTTAAGTCATTTGATGGAATTCCATTAAAGAAAGTTGGGTTTTTACCTACAAAAATAATGTTTTTATGGAATTAAACAATAATTGTTAATTATACATAATTGCCATTAACCTCAGTACCTAATTAGGTACGTAGGTATCAAAATTTTTCGAAAATCAAATGTCTAATAATTGTAATAAAGTTCACCCTGTAGGTAGTTATATTCAAACTAGTGACATAAATAAAAATTAAATCGTATCATGGCACAGTGTCGAGGTTATGAACTTTTGACATTACCTAAATACCTACCTGCTGTCAAAAACCATTGCATTGACACACCTGTTTTATTTTCGAAGTTTTGTATTAGGTATCGCTGTGTGGCGGCTGTTTTTGTAATATTTGATGAAAAAAAAATTAATAATAAACAATATTTTAAATCTACGTAGGTAGGTACTTAGGTACCTATCTAGTCTATATTTGTAAGTTCGTTATATTCATACCTAAGTAGGTATAATGTGAATAATTTTTATTATCATTTGCAACCTAATCAATATTAACATTCATAAATAATCGTATTCATATTTTGTAATATTTGGGTTTAAAGAACGTTTTTGGTACCTTTATATTATCTACATGGTTTATTTTTATTTTTCTTGTTTATATTTTAATAAAATCTGTTAGTCTCTCAAATAAAACTTATTTGATAAGTTGCGTTACACTTTAGCTGTTTTTCTTTTGGAGATTAGTTATTTTTAACTTGTAGGAGTTATTAATGCCTGGCTTGACTCAATAATAACACAATGTCTTTGATGAATGAATACATCACTGAATTCTGCTAAATGTCTGTTACTGCTGTTTGTATACTGATAACTGATAAGTGATTTTACACATGACTGTTTATTTTTTGTCGGTATCGCTTGTGTAAGAAGGTAGATTTTACGATGTTTCTCAGGGTTGGATTTATTTAATTTTTATAGAAAAAAAGTTTCAGGAAAGAATTTGTAATAATCATAATATTTTATATTTATAATGGGAATTATATATTAACCTACTTAGTGTGTTTACACTGTTTACCGAGGTCTTTACATTGTACTGAACAACTCTATAAAATATGGATAAAAGAACTGGCAAATAATACTGCAAAGAAGTTTTAAACACTCTTAAGCTATACCACAAAAAAACCTATGGGAGAATCGGGGAGAATATACTATTACAAATTTATTCAGTAAGAAAAAATGTATATATGGCACTGAAGCTAGCGGCCTAGACACACAGCGGCAAGCAAGAAAGCAGTGGCGTAAAATTTAATCGACTCCGTAAAAAAATCTGAACGTAAATATTTGGACTTTTTACAGTCCAGATTTTTTATAGAGGACCACGAAAAATCAAATTTGAGAGGAGAGGAGGCCAAAGATCAAGTTGAAGGACATGGAATTCTTAGTAAAATTTAATACACTCTGTAAAAAAATCTGAACGTAAATTTTTGGACATTTCACGGTCCAGATTTTTTCTAGAGGCCCTCAAGAATTTAAATAAATCAAATTCGAGAGGAGAGGAGACCAAGGGTCAAGTCGAAGGACATGGAATCCTTAGTAAAATTTAATCGACTCCGTAAAACAAACTGAACGTGAATTTTGCATTTTTCACGGACCAGATTCTTTCTGGAGGCCCTCAACCATTTAAATAAATTGAATTAGCGAGGAGAGGAGGCCAAGGATCGAGTCGAAGGACATGAATTCCTTAGTAAAATTTCATCTTCGTAAAAAAATCTGGACCGTAAAAAGAGTGCACTGAAGCTAGCGGCCTAGGCATACAGCGGCCAGCAAGAAAGCAGTGGCGTAGCAATCAACAAATTGCCCCTGACATAGAATAAACAAAAGAGTAAAAATTTTAAATAAGTCAAGCGAGTCTAGCATTATTATCATACAGAACAATACTATTTATCCTTTTATTCACATAGGGCAGTATTTTGAAGAACGAAAATCAATTCACAGGACAAAAGGGAATACAAAGAATTCAAACTGCTCAAAAAAAAAAAAAAATAGAAATACTTATTTAAAAGTTTCATCATCCAAATTTTTTAGAAAAGCCCTGCAGTAAAGGACAAAATTAAATTTATGTGGAAAAAAGGCGATGGATTAAATTGAAGGACATAAAATTCTTAGTAAAATTTTATTTTCTCCGTAAAAAAATCTGAACGCAAAAATTTGAACTTTTTACGTTCTAGATTTTTTCTAGAGGCCCTCGAGAATTAAAATAAATCAAATTTGAGAGAAGAGGCGGTCAAGGATCGAGTCGAAGGACATGGAATCCTTAGTAAAACTTAATCGACTCCGTAAAAAAAACTGAACGTGAATTTTGCATTTTTCACGGACCAGATTCTTTCTAGAGGCCCTGATATTAAAGAGCTGAGAAAACTAAAGAGATCTACTATTTAAGGGTCGATTTGTAGGGGTAGTTATGGAGATCCAGAGTTTTGTTGACTTTTTTTATGTAGGAAAGTTTAAAGTTAAAAATTATCGATCAAACAGTAACCCGATTCTAAAAAGCTGAAAAAATTGGAGAGTTCTGGATTGCGGGGTTGATTTCTTGGCCTCTTCTCCTCGCATATTTGATTTATTTAAATTCTCGAGGGCCTTTATAAAAAATCTTGACCGTGAAAAGTCCAAATATTCGCGTTCAGATTTTTTTACGGAGAAAATGAAATTTTACTAAGGATTTCATGTCCTTCGACTCGATCATTGGCTTCCTCTCCTCTCAAATTTGATTTATTTTAATTCTCGAGGGCCTCTAGAAAAAAGCTGGACTGTAAAAAGTCCAAATATTTACGTTCAGATTTTTTTATTAAGTCGATTAAATTCTATGCCACTGCTTTCTTGCTGGCCGATGTGTAATGGTCGCACTGCGCAGCTTTCTGAGTGCCTTTTAAAAGGAGAGAAAACTTCGCCATTTTGAACCCTTATTACTTGTTGCCTACATCTTGGCGCAATATTTTTAATAGGTGCGTTTTAATCATCCGCTTCTGCTTCGGAATTGTCGGTTTTCTTGTTTTAATCTGACAGGTAAAAACGACTAAACCAATAATTTCGGAAGCAGAAGCGGATGATTAAAACGCATCTGATATTTTGCTTGCTGCTGTCAGTGTCAGTGAATATTATTTTTGAAGTCACAGTTTATTGCTAAAGAATCAGTTAGCTCACTCGGATCAGTTGAAAGTTCTAAAATAAAATCCACTCCAGGGATACAAATTCAGGATACGCAGAAGACTGCTGTTTTATTATAGGCGGTTGTCATATATTGTATTATCCGAGTTGCACAGTGTATAAACTGAAACATTGAGATCCAAAGTGCCGACGCAGAGTGAGCGATCTGATTCTTTAGCTGTAAACTGTGTCACAGGGTTCAAAATGGCCGCGCCCTATGTTGGGCGTGTCGGACCTCTCTCTTGCCTCGTATAGTAATCAAAGTATGTGGGCTAGGCCGCTAGCTTCAGTGTCATCCGTAAAAAGTCCAAATATCCAAAAATTTTTTTACGAAGAAGATGAAATTTTACTAAGGATTTCATGTCCTTCGACTCGATCCTTGGATTCCTCTCCTCTCAAATTTGATTTATTTTAATCGAGATAAAAACCAATATTTAGCACGAAAATCCAGGTATAATTTTTAGTATGAATGATTCAATACATAAATATAATTCAAAAAAATAATAAATCATTACATAGCAAGACCTCCAAATACGTTTTTTGGGTCTTTAAAATGGCGCGTTTCCGCGGATAAACATAACTTTATAAAAATGACAAAAACCAAAATTTAGCACGAAAATCCAGGTAAAATTTTTAGCATGAATGATTCAATACATAATTATAATTCAAAAAAATAATAAATCATTACATAGCAAGACCTCCAAATACGTTTTTTAGGACTTTAAAATGGCGCGATTCCGCGGATAAACCTTACTTTATCAAAATTACAAAAACCAAAATTTAGCACGAAAATCCAGGTATAATTTTTAGTATGAATGATTCAATACATTGGTATAATTAAAAAAAATAAATCATTACATAGCAAGACCTGTAAATACGTGTTTTAGGTCTTTTGAAAAGCGCGGTTCCGCAAAAAAAAACCAATATTTATGAAATTTATGAAATGCTCAATACAGATTTTCAGAAAAGAAAAATAAAGCGCTATTCTATCCCTAAAATTCAGAGAACTCCTCCTAACGAATTTTCTACCACCCTGCAATATTGTTCTAGCATTGTAAATGTAAGGAATTAAAAAAAAAAAAACAAAAACAAAAAAAAAATAAAACAAAAAATCCGAAAAAACAAAAAAAAAAAAAAATAAAAAAAATAACTCTTCCTAATATGTAAGTACGCATTTTTGTATTTTGTAGATTGTTTTTGCTATTTTGATAGAGTAGTGTTAATCAGTACCACCGCGCCATTTTAAAGATCTAAAAATTTATTTGGAGGTCTTGCTATGTAATGATTTATACGGGTGTGAAGTTATCCACATCCACAAATGTACACTGAGAAAAATATAACTCTATCGTAATAGTCATATAACTTGGTTCAAATTACCTGTAGAGGCTTTTCATTTGTAGATTTCAATTGGGGAGGTTTCAATACACAGCAACCATACCCGCAATTAACTTTTGCTTTGTCTCAGGGGGTGCAATTGAGGGTGAAATTTAAAAAAAATCATAGAAGCCACAAATGGCTTTGTACACCTTTCTGCTTGGGATATGTTATGTAGTTTACTCTTTTCTTCATCCCTGATACCATGCTGGAGTTTGTCGAGCCGTCTGAGGGGGTGCAATTGGGGATGAAATTAAAAAAAAAAACATAAAAGCCACAAATAGCTTTGTACACCTTTCTGCTTGGGATATGTTATGTAATTTTCTCTTTTTTTCATCCATGCTAGCATGCTGGAGTTTGTCGAGCCGTCTGAGGGAGTGCAATTGGGGGTGAAATTAAACAAAAAATCATAGAAGCCACAACTGGCTTTGTACACCATTCTGCTTGGGATATGTTATGTAGTTTGCTCTTTTCTTCATCCCTGATAGCATGCTGGAGTTTGTCGAGCCCTCTGAGGGGGTGCAATTGGGGATGAAATTAAAAAAAAATCACAGAAGCCACAAATGGCTTTGTACACCTTTTTTACTTGAGATATGTTATGAAGATAGCTATTTTCTTTATGCCTGATACCATGCTGGAGTTTGTCGGGCCGTCTGAGGGGGTGCAATTGGGGGTAAAATTAAACAAAAAATCATAGAAGCCACAAATGGCTTTGTACACCTTTCTGCTTGGGATATGTTATGTAGTTTGCTCTTTTCTTCATCCCTGATAGCATGCTGGAGTTTGTCGAGCTCTCTAAGGGATGAATAAAAGAGCAAACTACATAACATATCCCAAGCAGAAAGGTGTACAAAGCCATTTGTCGCTTTTATGATTTTTTGTTAAATTTCAACCCCAATTGCACTCCATCAGACGGCTCGACAAACTCCAGCATGTTATCAGGGATGAAGAAAAGAGCAAACTACATAACATATCCCAAGCAGAAAGGTGTACAAAGCCAGTTGTGGCTTCTATGATTTTTTGTTTAATTTCACCCCCAATTGCACCCCCTCAGACGGCTCGACAAACTCCAGCATGGTATTAGGCATAAGGAAAATAGCTATCTTCATAACATATCTCAAGTAAAAAGGTGTACAAAGCCATTTGTGGCTTCTGTGATTTTTATTTTTATTTCATCCCCAATTGCACCCCCTCAGACGGCTCGACAAACTCCAGCATGGTATCAGGCATAAAGAAAATAGCTATCTTCATAACATATCTCAAGTAAAAAGGTGTACAAAGCCATTTGTGGCTTCTGTGATTTTTTTTAAATTTCATCCCCAATTGCACTCCCTCAGACGACTCGACAAACTCCAGCATGGTATCTTAGATGAAGAAAAGAGCAAACTACATAACATATCGCATGCAGAAAGGTGTACAAAGCCATTTGTGGCTTCTATGATTTTTTTTATTTCAACCCCAATTGCACCCCTTAGAGAGCTCGACAAACTCCAGCATGCTATCAGGGATGAAGAAAAGAGCAAAATACATAACATATCCCAAGCAGAAAGGTGTACAAAGCCATTTGTGGCTTCTATGATTTTTTGTTTAATTTGACCCCCAATTGCACCCCCTCAGACGGCTCGACAAACTCCAACACGGTATCTGGGATGAAGAAAAGAGCCAACTAGATAACATATCGCAAGCAGAAATGTGTACAAAGCTATTTGTGGCTTCTGTGATTTTTTTTTAATTTCATCCCCAATTGCACCCCCTCAGACGGCTCGACAAACTCCAGCATGCTATCAGGGATGAAGAAAAGAGCAAACTACATAACATATCCCAAGCAGAAAGGTGTACAAAGCCATTTGTGGCTTCTATGATTTTTTGTTTAATTTCACCCCCAATTGCACCCCCTCAGACGGCCCGACAAACTCCAGCATGGTATCAGGCATAAAGAAAATAGCTATCTTCATAACATATCTCAAGTAAAAAGGTGTACAAAGCCATTTGTGGCTTCTGTGATTTTTTTTTTAAATTTCATCCCCAATTGCACCCCCTCAGACGGCTCGACAAACTCCAGCATGCTATCAGGGATGAAGAAAAGAGCAAACTACATAACATATCCCAAGCAGAAAGGTGTACAAAGCCAGTTGTGGCTTCTATGATTTTTTGTTTAATTTTACCCCCAATTGCACCCCCTCAGACGGCCCGACAAACTCCAGCATGGTATCAGGCATAAAGAAAATAGCTATCTTCATAACATATCTCAAGTAAAAAGGTGTACAAAGCCATTTGTGGCTTATGTGATTTTTTTTTTAAATTTCATCCCCAATTGCACCCCCTCAGACGGCTCGACAAACTCCAGCATGCTATCAGGGATGAAGAAAAGAGCAAACTACATAACATATCCCAAGCAGAAAGGTGTACAAAGCCAGTTGTGGCTTCTATGATTTTTTGTTTAATTTCACCCCAAATTGCACCCCCTCAGACGGCTCGACAAACTCCAGCATGGTATCAGGGATGAAGAAAAGAGTAAACTACATAACATATCCCAAGCAGAAAGGTGTACAAAGCCATTTGTGGCTTCTATGATTTTTTTTTAATTTCACCCCCAATTGCACCCCCTGAGACAAAGCAAAAGTTAATTGCGGGTATGGTTGCTGTGTATTGAAACCTACCCAATTGAAATCTACAAATGAAAAGCCTCTACAGGTAATTTGAACCAAGTTATATGACTATTACGATAGAGTTATATTTTTCTCAGTGTACATTTGTGGATGTGGATAACTTCACACCCGTATGATTTATTATTTTTTTGAGTTATACCAATCTATTGAATCATTCATACTAAACACTATACCAGCAGGGTTATTCTACTAAATTTATAGCCCGGCTACAAGTTGGATTTTGGCTTGAACTTTATATGTTCCTAACTTCAAAATCCAACTTGTAGCCGGGCTATAAACTTTTAGCCGGGCTATAAATTTAGTAGAATAACCCTGCTGGATTTTCGTGCTAAATATCGGTTTTTGTCATTTTTATAAAGTTATGTTTATCCGCGGAATCGCGCTATTTTAAAGACCTAAAAAACGTATTTGGAGGTCTTGCTATGTAATGATTTATTATTTTTTTGAATTATACCAATGTATTGAAACATTCATACTAAAAATTATAGCTGGATTTTCGTGCTAAATATTGGTTTTGTTATTTTGATAAAGTAAGGTTTATCCTCGGGTTTATCCGCGGAATCGCGTCATTTTAAAGACCTAAAAAACGTATTTGTAGGTCTTCCTATGTAATGATTTATTATTTTTTTTATTGATGCTTGTTTATTGAATCTTTGGTATAAAAATTGTATTTGTAATCTCGTGCTAAATGTGTTTTTTTTGGTCTTTTTGTTCTTATAGTCGTTTAACGACAAAACACCAGACTTTAAAAGGACCAAAAAAATATATTTTAAATCATTGCTCGACCATACTTTTTTGTTTAATCAATTAACAAAAATCTAATGAATATTTGATATAAAAATTATATTTATAATCGCATTGTAAATGTGGTTGTTTCGTCCTCGTCTTTGTGTAAGATTATCTTATTTTTACTAATAATTCAAATTGAATTAATCCAATTTTTTTCAATAAATACACTAATATTTATTAATTTCTCAACTTTCATGATACTAAAGTCCACCTAAACCAAAGATTTTGCCGAAAAACAATGTCAAAATATAAAGGGACCGCCGCGCCGCCGGTTTGTCTGCTATCTTCAGCCTCATGCTGCGTTGCCAGATTTTGTACATACATACATTCAATAAAGTAGTTAACTACTTGTTATATTTATTTAATATTATATCAGGTGCAACGCAACCTATCCTTACATCAATTATTTTTCTAATTAGAAAAAAATTATACCGGAAAAAATACTAAAATGAAAGTTGGATAACTAATTTTTTGGAAAACCTTTTAGATTATTCTCATCTTAATTTAGGCTGTACTAGACTCTAATCGGTACAATATTTGTTTTCTTTTTTCCATCTCAATTATTGTACTTTTTTGATTTTCTTGATGTACCTAAAGAGAATATGGTGTTTTTCAATTTCTTAACACTTGTAGTTTTATTTTTGTGTTTCCTTCTTTTCTTGGTCTACGTTCTACTTTATTAACAAGTTCATTGTCATTTTTCAATGAAAATTACCAGTAATTGTTAGTTATTATTAATCTTGTTAACCCTAAATTGACCCTTCTTAAAAAGCAGGTAAGCTTCAAAAAAAGTAGGATAGGGCGCAAATGCCACAATTTTAGGTAGTGGCCGCAAGTACCACGGGCGCATCAACCATAGATTTGTCTTTTAGGCGCCCGGTTTTTTTATGTTTTCTTGGAGCCTTTTTGGACAGTGTTTGCCCTCTTACTCTTCTTTACTAGATATACTAGAACCTAACACCTGTTTCAATATTTTTTCTACAACTCATTAATTATTATCAATACATTAGCGAAAAATGTACTTGCGGTTTCCGTCCACGCTCCGCCACTGCTTTAACGTATACATCGCACGTCTGGCAAAGCCAACAATCGCTCTGCGAAGACCTCAGTGACGTCACCCGAAAATAAATTTGTAAATGTAAATGATAAATAATGTTTAACTGCTCTGCCGCACTATAGCCAGGCTTCCTCGTAAAGATATGCGAGTTCTATAAATAAACATTAATAGAATTATATTGATTTATCGACACCAGCAAATAGCGATATAGCAATTACGATATAGCGATGAATTTCAAAATTGGCTTCGGTTTGCTTTGCTTGCATATTAATTTTTTTGTTTCTGTATCCTACCCATTAGGTAAGGTATATTATTATGATTAAGATATTTGTTTAATGTCGTGTTGTGTATGTATGTGTATATCAAGTCGACGATATCTTTTAGTTCTGGGAACAGATGGGAATTTTTTTATCTCTAAAACATTCGGTATTACAATAATAATGTTACACGATAATTTATTTTTTATCTAAAGAATTTTTTTTAACCGCTACTATCTTTATCTCTCATATCTCTTTACTTTTACCAGTAACCCTCTTTAAAATAGCTCCACTTTTGTAAAGCAAACACCTGTAGACTTTACAGGTCTGTTAGTTAAAACTAGTAGATCAATAAAAATGTATTTTATAAATTTACTGTGACCAACACTTTATTAGAGAATAATTTTTTGTTGTATTTAGTTATACTACTTAGTTGCACCTATTTTTTTTATACACGCGATATAATTCGAGAAATATATAGATCAATCTAATGGAAAATAAAATTAATAGGTAGGTATATGCAAAATATAAAAAAAAACTTCTCTGACATTTATGTAGCTTTGGTATTATTTTTACTTAGAAGGTAGTTATAAAAGTAAGCTACTTACATATTTGTTTGGTTGGACGTTGGCCAATTGTAAATCAGATATTTGCAATACCTTTCGTTTTGGGCGAATTAATTACAGACGTGGTTGCCAAAAAAATTTAACCAGCGTGTTTTCTAGCGAATGATTCACGTTTGACGTTTGAATACCGGGATAGAGAATAAAAGTATAAATCCTAAATATTATCCATGATATCTCAAAGTTGTCCAAAATAGATTAACAAAGAAAAAAACACAAATACTGAATTTTATTTGATTAAAAAAATATATTTTAAATTAAACATATTTAAATATAGGTACCCAAAAGAGGCGGATCGTGTTATGGTCTACGAGGAGACTACGGAGGCTACTTTTGAAAGGTACGCCCTATATACTTAATTCAAATATGTATTTCTATTAAAATACAAAAAGCAGAAATATTACATTACATTCGAATATGTATATATTCAAAAGTAGCCTCCTCGTCGACTATGCCACGAGCCACGCCTGGACCCAAGATTGTGAGACTTTTGACAAGAGAAAAACACGAAAAGTTGTATTTATGCGTATTTTAGTACATTTTTAGCGAAAATAAAGCAATGCGTCTTGAAGATCGAAAACACTACACTAAAATAATTGTTCTCAATGGGATCCGTTATTTTAAAAGATGTCAGATAACCAATAAATATTAAATTTTATATTTGCAACCGTTTGAGCTAGGAAGAAGCGGTTTGCGGCGTTGAATTTCTCTCAAACAGCTCTACAAAATGGCACATATATAAATTTTACAATATCTCAAAATTTCGAAAATCGTTAAACAATTTTCAATTATTCTTTTTAGAGAAATTTGGAGGCGTTACTGTTAGATATAGATTCATACATATAGGTAGTGGCGGCTTGTGGTAAACTAATTGTATCATTTGTAAGTTCGGTTCAAAACTTTGTACAATTGTCATTTTTTTTTGAGTTTGTATTAAGTGTAGTTATTATTCGAGTTATTATCAATATCGACGAGTGTGAAGTTATCCACATTCACAAATATACACTGAGAAAAATATAGCTTTATTGTAATAGTCATATAACTTGATTCAAATGACATGCAGAGGCTTTTCATTTGCAGATTTCAATACGTAACAACCAATTAACTTTTTCTCCGTCTGAAGGGGTGCAATTGGGAGTGAAATTTGAAAAAAACATAGAAGCCACAAATGGTATTGTCACCTTTCTGCTTGGGATATGTTATGTAGTTTGCTCTTTTCTTAATTCCTGATACCATGCTGGAGTTTGTCGAGCCAGCCATCTGAAAATGTGCAATTGTAGGTCAACTTTTTGCAATTTTGCAAAAGATCAAGTGCAGATGCTAGATCATGATCTTTTGTCTGCAACAATTTGCTTATTGGATTAATACAGTTTAAAATTATACCAAAGAACTATTGAACACAACACTTTAAATTGTTTAATATAGCTTAATAAACCCGAGGCTTCGTCCCGAGGGGCAAATCACTCTTTGTAAAAATGTACATGTATTGCCGAATTCATATGTTTTCCGCAATCATATGGCGATTTCTGGATGACTGCGGCGATTTCTAGATGACTGCGGCGATTTCTGGATGACTGCGGTGATTTCCACATGACTTCCGACAGTTTTCCCGTAACTGCGGTGATTTATGTATTGACTGCAACGATTTCTCTATTGATTGCGGCAATTTCCCTATTGATTGCGGCAATTTACTCGTACGTATGGATTGTCAGTATTATTGCAAAATTGCACGCATTCCGAAGGATTTCTACGATATTGTATGGCTTACCAGTTGGTTTCCAGTAAAAAAAGCATTAGCTAGGTGTTTCATCAGAAAAACTAAATTTTGTATAGCGCATGTATAGGTGCTAAATACAATGCATTGATTTAAAACTAAGTGTGTACGACAAATTTATCAATAAATCAACTTTTTGTACGTTTTTTATTCATTCAGAAGATCAGTTTTAATTGATGTGATACCCGAAATATAAACTTCTATGTAGGTACCTACATGCCTCCATTATTAGATATCTTTGATATGCCTAAATGAACAAATAGGTACAGGTAAATAAGACAAGTTAAGTAATTGGAGGTTTTTTATTTAAAAATTTCATAAAAGTGTTTTTTTAGACGTTTACAAATTTTATTGATGTTTGTTTCTAGTTTAAATGGACCAGATCCAATTGAATTGATTGGTCCGTAAAATATTAATTTATTTTTAACAATTTGAATGTCGTCTTTTTTTGGCCATAAATATTCTTCAAGTTCAGATTTTAAAATTTTTATTTTACTAGTGGTTTCATCAATTATTTGAAAAATCCGACCTATGTACCACGACTCGTAAAGAATTGCATAATATTGTTCGTTCCTAGTTAAAATGCCATTGATATTTTTCTGGAGCAAAGTGTTTTCACCGGTAGTTTTTTCACTTTCTATTACATCTTTGTCATTGTAGTTATTTGGTATTTTAGCTGTTTTTTCTGGACTTGTTTTTTTTTTTTGTTATTTAGTACTGCTGAGGATGTTCCTTTTACACGAGATAATCTATCAGTTGACAAGCGCCCGTCTTCAGTGGAAAATAACCAACAAAGAACTGATTTTTTTACCTTCATTTTTTTGTTGTTCACAATTATGTTTAAAAATGAGGTATCAGAATCACTATTTGTGTAGTAATTTCGAAAATCCTTTATATTAAAATCTTCCAATCCATAAAAAATGCTCTTTTCATTATCTACCGCATATATGGAAACTTAAGTTTAAAATTTAATGTTTTTTACTTTATCCGTTTTTGATTTTTCTTTAAAATTCGAAATTTACACATTTTCTTAAATATCTCGAATACGGTCCATTTTAGAGAAATTATGTATAGAGCAAAAATTATAGAGAATTATATTACAAACAACTTTTATTTGAACAATTTTTATAAAAAAATATTTTTTTTTACATTTTGTCAAATTTCTCGAATACGGACCAAATTTTGTATAGAACAAATTATAGATAATAATATTGTAAGTAACTTTTATTTGAAAAAATTTCTTCTCCAAACGTAAATAACAGATATATTCCATAAAATATAAAAATGATGACTATTAAGTACCCTTCAAATGTTCCGACTCTGCCCAAAATCTAATCAGCTAATTGGACGCCGGAATAAAGCTTAAGTTTAAAATTTGGTGTTTTTCTTTGTATCCGTTCATGAGTTATCGAGGATACAGACACACACACAGACATCATCGCGAAAATAGTCAAAACAGATTCAGGATACCCCAAAACATAAAAAACCGTCAAAAATTTGAGGTCGAAAAAAATCATGATTCCTATACTTTCCTTATCTGTAAACAGATAGGAAAGTAAAAATATATTTAAAACCCTAATTAAAACGTGTATCACCCCAACCCCCATAAAATACCAACAATTTTGTTATACATTAAAAAAAAATTAGATGAAAAGGGACAATTTTTGACCACCTTGTAAAATTTTGTATACAAGTAGATTTAGTGTCTAAATTTATCCTAAAAAAACCTTCAAATTCCAAAATGTAAATTTAACTTAATAGTTCTTGCCTTAAAATTTAAACTGCAATTTCTTTACACAAAATGGTTTAGATGGCTTAATCAAAGCACCCTACATCAACAATGGCTAATTGGTTAATGTCACCTTACAGCGCGCGATTTTTAACGATTGCTAGTGATTGCTCAGTGACTGCTAGAGAATTCGGGGGACTGCAAGGGAATTCGGAACGACTGCGAGCGAATTCGGAACGACTGCGGCGATTTCTTAGCGATTGTCACTGATTTTGATGAGACTGCGGCGATTTTCAATGGGATTGCGGACATTTTGTACACGTATTGCGGGAGTGATTTGCCCCTCGCTTCGTCCTTATTAAATTATTAATTTCTTCATTCTCATAAATGCTTAGCCAAGCGTTGTATACGCTTTCGATATAAAATCTAAAGGGCTTTAAAGTCTCTATCCTACGCTCCCATCTAGTATCACTTAATGGTTTTAAAGTCAAACATGTTTTAGAGGAATTGCCTAGCGAAAAGTAGATGCTTAAAAAATACATATATTTTCTGAATCATATATAAGAAATTAGCGCCTTCCAAAGATGCTTTTACCATATCGTTAACTACTAGATTGAGAGAGTTACTACTACATGGAATGTAGAAAGCTCGCGGATTTAGGTTCTTAATCCTAGATTGCACTCCTGATTTATTGCCCCGCATATTAGACCCGTTGTAATATCCCTGCCCTCTTATATCCTGTAAATTTAAACCCAAATTATTAAGTTCTGCAATTATAATTTCAAACATTTGCTTCCCTGTGTGACTGTTGATTGTATTTATCAATGTCACGTTCAATGTAGATTGATAAATTGAAGGTTTGTTTCATTGTGTCTTTTTAATTATTTGATTTAAACATTAAATACTTGTTTAGAATTTTTGGTAAATTCTTTAGATTTTTTCAATTAATAATAATGCCAAAGAAAGTTACATAAATCTTTTAACTCATCATTGAAAATACAGGCATTAGAGTATGTGCTAATTTCATCTAGCGTTGTGACGGCGTCGATTTAGGTGTCGCAGCGTTGAACGTCGCCTTGCGTCGAGGCGCCTAGCGTCGTGGTGGAAAGGAAGGTATTTAATACGGTACTGCATCGGGGCAGATATACGGTAGAATTATTTAGGTGGTACGGGACGTGACGCAGGCTGTCGACAAGGATATTATGAAGGAAATATTTAGTGACGGCAAGCGTCGGAAATAAGGCGTGAGACATTGACAGCGTTCGGGAATAGGAGATATTGTAGGATAGACGTTGTTTAGGAAGAATCTTTTAGGAAAGGTACTGACTACTGAACTTGAAATATAACTGAATACAAATAATAAATGAATGCTTGCACATCAAATAATTAAAAATGAATGAATCTGAGCTCATTTGGATCTGGCTTCTTATACTAAATTTTAATGGCTTTTGTGACGTTTCTGTCTTAATTTAATACTTGCCTTGAAAGCTTTGTGTATCAAAATATTATCGAAATCGGTCTTAACATCGAAACTAGAAAGACAAGTGAGTTAAGTGTTTTAATAAAAGAAATATGTTTTCTTGAGCTGGTTCTCAGACACGTACACGAAATTTGGATCTTTTACGGACGTGGTTATAAATATTATTTATTAGGTGTCGTAAATAAGATTTAATTATCTGGGATATTTTTCGTTAAATGAAAGATTTTGAATGCAATATTATATTTAATAACTGGAATTAATAGATTATTTAGGTACCTGGGAGCGGTAGGTTACATAACCTACACTAAAACAACTTTATCAAAGAAAACATTTATTAAGTGGTAAAATAACATTGATTGTGGTACTATAAACATAATTATTACCAGAAATAAAAAAATATATATAATTAGCAAATGTATAACTAGTAGAACATTTTTTTTTCTGTACTTAACCTAGTTTAGCTAAAATTATAAATTCAGGAAAAAAAAAAGATAAGTTACACTTATTTGATTTTGCACTCTAAGCATGTTGATGTAAGGATAAAATAAACTGCAAAAATGAGACTTGTTTTTTTATCTAAGTTTATTTTACATATACGCATAGGCATTCTAACAATCTTCTAAACTTCACTAGCCAAAATAAGTTAAATGGCACTCAACCTGTTTTTCCAGAAGAATTAATATTCTTTCTGCATATGAAATTCTTACTTTTCGTTAAATGTACACATAACTTGTTTTAGCCGTACAGTTTTGAGCAAAATTAATTATTGCCAAAACAAGCTTACATTTTTTCCATTGTCCAACACTTATCTGTTTTTGCACTATATTTTTATAACCATCTTGGGTACAAAAATGGTAAAAATGTACTTATCTTGTTTTGGCAGTAAGCCGACAATTTGTAGTCTGCGAATCAAGTAAAATCTTGACATTACATACAAATTTAAATTCTAAAAAAACAATTAGGTAATCATAAATCGTACATACGCTCACATTGAATCAATCGGAAGTTGAAGAAACAAACAGTCAATGCTACGTTTGACGTCAAGACGCGAAAATTTATGTGAATTGTTAAAGGTAAAAATTTCGTTTACAAAACAATAATTTCGTGATTGAAAACACGAAGTGTTTATGTAACGCGAGTTTGGAATTAATGAAGCAAACGTGAAAAGCAGGTTTTATTTTGTGTGTATGTGTAAGCTTTTTTTGCGTTCGTCAATCAATTTAGTCGCATTGCGAAAGAAAGATAAAAAAATCTAATTTCGGTGTAAGTGTAGAGGGATATTAATTATAGTCCAGTCATTTAAGCTTAAATTAGGTAAGAATCTCGGAATTCGAGATACCCAGCTGTAAGTCTGTAAATACTTGTATATTGACACCCTAAAAGTTGTCTTAAAACCTACATATGGTAGGGTGTACGCAACTATTAAATTTCAAGGTCAAAGGTCACAAAAATCGGTTTTTTGCGTTTTTTTTGTAAATATCTCATTTCCTATGGGTTTTTTGCTATTTGTATTTATTATCAATATTGTGAGGAAATGGAGAAGTTCTGTAATCTCCTTGGAGTCGACCGAGCAACACGTAGATTCCAGAGACTCAAGAGTGAAAAAAGACAATACTGACGTAAATATACTATTTGATTGGTTTAAACTCCATGATCCTTTTTCAAATACTACGCAGTTAAAATCGATAGCTTCTGGAGTTGTTGGAAATGAGCAAATTAACTGCCATAGAGCTTACGAAATTGGATTAGAGTCTATGAAGAAGATCACCGGCTTATCATTTAATGAAATAAAGTTGATACGTTCCGAAAAAGTAATGCCGCTTTCCAGTGTTAACAAATCTGTAAAAATAAATGATTTTAAAGTTGCAGTTGATCCATTATTACTCTTCCAAAGAATTACTGTCAGCAAACAATTTGAAAGTTATCTTGAAGAATATCTTCAATATGAATTGAGTCCGCATCCAACAGCTCTATTTGATAATGATGGCATGAGAAAAACAACAAAATCGTCATTGTATGACAATATGAGCCCAATTGATTTTGTTCTCAATGAAAATAATGTGACGTTCATTATTGATGGCGGATTTCTTCTTCATCATGTTGTATGGAGCAGAGAAGATAATTTTTCTATTATTTTTGATAAATACATGAATTATTTACAAAGGCATTACAGTTCCAAAATAATTGTTGTATTTGACGGATATTCAGACTACAGTAAAAACGTAAAAGCTATGGAGCAGCAGAGAAGAACTGCTGCACTTTCAAAAACGTATGAAGTCTGTTTCGATAAAACAATGGTTGTACCAGTTACTCAAGAAAAACTCTTATCAAATCGAAATAACAAAGATATGCTCATTAATATGTTAATTGAAAAATTACAAGCTGCAAATATTACTACTAAACAAGCTAGAGATGATGCGGATGTTCTTATTGTTGAAACTACAATTGAAGAATCAAAGTTTGAAAAAGCTGCAGTTATAATAGGACAAGATATTGATTTACTTGTCATTTTAATTGGGCGTACACTGTCTTACGAACAAGAAATTTTCTTTAAAAAAGTTGGGAAAGGAAATGTAAAAACGGAGATATATTTGACTAAAAGTTTTGATAGTTATCCTCATTCCAAAACGCATATCTTATTTCTGCACGCATTAAGTGGCTGTGACACAACTTCTGCGCTTTTTGAAAAGGGAAAAAAATAATTTTTAAAAGTTTTTGAGAAACTGACAAATTTGGAAGAAAATTGTTCGGCCCAGAGATTATTAGAAAGTGGAACTCAAACCTTATTAGCAGTCTATAATGCTTCGAAATCTGTGAATAGTCTCGATCATCTTCGTTATATGCATTACGTCAAGTCTATAAAACTTAATAAACCTGTGCAGCTTTCAAATATTCCACCAACAAGTGCAGCTGCTCATCAACCTT
This sequence comes from Psylliodes chrysocephalus, assembly GCA_927349885.1. NCBI lineage: Eukaryota > Metazoa > Arthropoda > Insecta > Coleoptera > Chrysomelidae > Psylliodes > Psylliodes chrysocephalus. The sequence goes on from OV651813.1 coordinate 4,473,453, forward strand.
TCAAACGTGTATATTATCAAGTTCAAACTTGGTTAGGGCATGATTTGGAACCCCAGGTATGGGGTTGGGCAATGCGAAACGATTTTCTGGAGCCTATCATGACAATTTTACCACCTGCTCCAGAAGATTTGCTAAATACAATTTTCTGCAACTGCAAGAGTGGTTGTGGTTCGCGATGCGGATGCATGAAAGCGGACTTGCAATGCTCTTTAGCTTGTGGCCAATGTAATGGGCAAGCTTGTCTCAATGCCCTACCATATCAGAGCGACATTAACGAAGATGGAGCCTTTGACCCCGAAATCATGGAAGAACTTGAGACAAATGTCGTTGAAGACGATAATGAAGACCAGTTTGAAATTTACCAGCAGCCGGAAGACGACGATGAAGAGGAAGAAGATGATTAAAATTATAAATTGTAGTTTCTGTACCCTTTATTCCATTTTTTTTTACTTTTAATAAAAATAAATGTATTGAATGATATTTTTTAATAAAAAGATTAATTCATAATTTATTTGTTTTTTTTTTTCATCATGTAAGAAGTTATTAATATTAATTAGGTTAAAATTCAAATATAATTCCTATATTTTCATTAACAATTCTGCAATTACATGGGCAGGTAAGTGTTGTTAAATAAATTAATACTGAATATAAAGTGGATAGTTTAGGAAAAAAATGATAAAATATAATATAATAGCTAATAAAAATTGGCAAATATTTATAATCATTGATTTACCGATAGTTCATCAACTAACTATACAGGGTGTTTCCGAACTTGGCGTCCAAATTTGTAGGGGTGGTAGTTCGCATAATTTGAGAGTGATCGGCAGATTTAATTTTTCTAAAAAAATTATAATATACAAAATAGAGCCATTATAAAAAAAATCAAAGAGCAGGTCCTACCCTGAGCGCGTAGCTGTTTATAATTTTTAATTATTTTTATTTTAAATATTTTGGAAAAATGAAATCTGCGAATCGGTCTCAAATTATGCGAACTACCACCCCTACAAATTTGGACGCCAAGTTCGGAAACACTCTGTATATGGCGCGTTTTCGACCGGAGGCACCGGTTGACCAGAAGTGATGCTGTGACTGCGCGCTCTCCGCCCTCTATCTCGAAAACGGTTCACCGTATGAAAAATTTTTTTAAACAAAATTTGTAGAGAATTTTGTATTCTACAATATTGATAATAAATACAAATAGCAAAAACCCATAGGAAATGAGATATTTACAAAAAAAAGCGCAAAAAACCGACTTTTGTGACCTTTGACCTTGAAATTTAATAGTTGCGTACACCCTACCATATGTAGGTTTTGAGACAATTTTTAGGGTGTCAATATACAAGTATTTACAGACTTACAGCTGGGTATCTCGAATTCCGAGGTGAACTTACTATAATGACTGGACTATTATACTAAAGATTTGTTAGAAGTTTAAACCAAGTTATATAAGATATGTATCGACCCCTGAACCCGATTCTTGAAATCGTATAGGAATTTATTCTCGGGAGAAATTTACGTAATTTTCTCTTGATTTTGTAGTATGACAATTCTTCCGAGTATTCTTTAAGATGGAATTTGCACGTCATAATATTCATAACAAAGACTATTAATTAACTAAGATGGCGATTAGATGCACTTCTGCGTAATAAATCAAATGTTCAATATTCTCAGAAAACGCTTGCTTGGTTGCCAGATTTTGTAGGTAAAATTATTTTTATTTTATAGGTTCTGGGCCGTATTTAAATAATTTTATGGACAATGTTTTTATCGAAACTACTGATTTGATTTTTGTATTCGTTTTTATATTAAGTGGTAGTATAACTTTTATAATGGAGTCCTTTAATTTATTTTAAACCTGACCCAATATTAATGATGTATAACTTTGGTATGTTTCTTCCATGAGCGCCACCAACAAGAGGCAAACTCTGACAAGGTCTTCGCATTTTCCGAATGGTACTGAGTTGAAATTTAATTTCTAAATTTTTAAACAAAGACGTTCTCAGAGACAACTCCATTTTATGACTAGTTTTTGATATACAGCGTGTTAAAGTTGCACACTGTCTATTTTTAAAAAGGTTACACTTCTGATAAAAGTACCCACTTTGAAAAGACTAAAGGTATGTTCCAACAATGATCAGAAACCAGTCAGTGACAAGAGGATTCCGCGAAGTAGATTACTGCGCAGAATCCTGGTGTCAGTGACTGGTTTGTGATATTTGTTGGAACAGACCTTAAATTATACGTACTTACATCTCTTTATATAAAAATCTGATGTGTCCAACACATGACTTTCCTATCTAGTTATTATAGGCTTTTTCCGGTTATTTTGTACAACCTATTGCAGCACCTCTATAAATGTTTAAAGGATAAACTAAATATATAGATATTCATTGAAAACGAAAATACTTAAAAATTTAAATTTAGCACTTTTCCTTCAATTTTTTCAATACTGTCCATTTTAGAAAAATCATATAAAAACAAAAATGATAGAAATCACAAATAACTTTTATTTAAACAATTTTCCTAAAAATTTGAATTTTATTACATTTTGTCAAATTTCTCGAATACGAACCATTTAAAAAAAAATGTATAGAACCAAAATTATAGAAAATAATATTGTAAGTAATTTTTATCTGAACAATTTTCTTCTTTAAACATAAATAACAGATATATTCCATAAAATATAAAAACGGCCTCCCATAAAGTACCCCCCAAATATTCCCACTTCGTCCAAAATCTAATCATTTCACCTTAGGCCAAAATAAAACTTAAGTTTAAAATTTAATGTTTTTTCCTTTATCAGTTTTAGAATTTTCTTCAAAATTCTAAATTTACACATTTTCTCAAATATCTCCAATACGGTCCATTTTAGAGAAATTATGTATGGGGTAAAAATTATAGAGAATTATATTACAGACAACTTTTATTTGAACAATTTTAATAAAAAAATAATTTTTTTACATTTTTTCTCAAATTTCTCGAATACGGACCATTTTAGGAAAATTTTGTATATAACAAAAATTATAGATAATAATATTATAAGTAACTCTTATTTGAAGAATTTTCTTCTCCAAACGTAAATAACGGATATATTTCATAAAATATAAAAATGACCACCTATAAAGTACCCCCCCAAATGTTCCGACTCTGCCCAAAATCTAATCAGTTCACCCCAGGCTGAAATAAAGCTTAAGTTTAAAATTTGGTGTTTTTCCTTGTATCGGTTCATGAGTTATGGTGGATACAGACACACACACACAGACATCATCCCGAAAATAGTAAACACGGATTCAGGGGACCCCAAAACGTAAAAATCCGTCGAAAACTGGAGGTCGAAAAAAATCATGATTCCTATACTTTCCTTATCTGTATACAGATAGGAAAGTAAAAATTGTACTGTCCGAAACATAGGAAGAGCTTAAATAACAACTTGTTTATGACCGATTCAACCAAAGAATTCTTATTTATATTAAATTATTATTTAGAGTACACTGCCATTTAAATGCTTTTAAGTTCTATTAATAACGGTTTGCTTTTACCTTTGCAACTTACAATAAACACGTACTCTCTAAAAATGTAAAAAATATAAAAAAGGATTTGTTTTCTAGAATTTATGGGTCAAGGTTTTTTTCTTTGGGCTTTTCTGCATTATATAATTTAAAAGTATTGTAGATGGATAATGTATATATTTTCAATGGGGAACCACAGCAAAATACACTATACAAACTGGTTTAGGAGTACTTGTACCCAAATCCAGTATGCATTTTTAATAATTGCAATAATAGGAACCTATACCGGGTGTCTCGTAATGATTTTCCAATATTTTAATATCGTATTCTGTCAATAATTTAAGGAAAGGTTATCTTATAAAATTTTGCAATTTGGATCCTCTCTGTCGAGATATTTCTAGGGCTTTATTATTATTAGGTGTAGGTTAGGTTAGCAAAGCACCCTGTATTTTTTTTAAAATAATATTTTAAGAGCCTCAAAATGTTGTGTCATTGTTTTTGGAAAAAAATTTAAAAAACTGAGGTGCTCTGCTGACTTCGTTCGAAGCTAGCAGAGCATCTTGATTTTTCCAAAAAAAAACAGTAGCATAAAAATAGCTTTAAAATAGCCTAAAAATATGGCATAGGTTTCAACTTAAAATGGTGCTCTGCTGCCTTCTTTGACATCACAAATTAGTAATGAATGTCCAACAAATATCCTAAAATTTAACACTTGTCTTCCTTCGTCTGGTGCAGTCTAACGATTATTTTTGTTTGCAGGTATAATCAATGCACTTCGAAATGTTGGTGCTATCTAAGGCCAACCAAAAGACATTTTTATTTCATTGTTTGTTTATTTCGTTTTTTGTATTAAAATAAAATATATTTTTTGTAGATTCTAATTTATTTATGGTTCATATTTATAGAACAAAAAGTTTATTCTTTTCATCATCTTCTTGTATCAACCATTAGTATGCAAGTCATTGTCGGTAATAGACACATAGTTGACACTGTGAATGATTCGTATTCGTGATCCGAAAAAATGGATTCGAATCAAGTGATTCGATTTTATTGCAAAAAGGATTCGGACATAGAAAACACAAAAATATCAAAAGTAGTTTGTGCAACAAGAGGTGATATTGCATCGATTATGATGAGAATTTCGAAATTATGCAACCGACAAGCCAAAAAAACTGTCATATGTCTAAACACCTAAAGAAAACTTAAAACGTAAACAATTCGTTTTTCGTGATTGAACGGGTTTTAATATTTTTTTTGTGCTTTTTAGTTATTTGTGACTTTTATTAGACTCTTCTATAGTTATAAGGATATATTTAGTGATAGTTAGTACGTTTTAGTAGTTAGTGTATAAACTTTTACCTTATAAAATATGGGGCATCATACAAATGTCACGAGTAGAAAGGATTTGAGCAAAACTAATTAAATCCCTTTTTATTTGTTATATTTTTTTTACAAAAATAAATTTTTAAAAGGATGTATTATTAATGATATCTCCAATATTATTTTCTAATGAAACAATCAAAAAAACAGTATTTTTGTGCAATTGGAAAATCGGGTTTTCCCAAAAAATCGTTTTGTTCAATGAGAAAAGGTGTAACAAAAATTGAATGTTAACAAAATATAAAGGATTAATTTCCAATATTTTTGACAAATCTGTATTATATTTTAGGTTGTTTTTAATGTAACATAATATTATGTTTTTTTTTTTCTTATAAACTACTTTTTAATCGTTTTTTACTTAATTATTTTTTTATATTTCCTTTCCACCCATGTCCTCTTAATAATTATTTTATATTAATAAACAAAAATATTTAGATATTTTTGCAAGTTTTGCATTAATTTTTATTAAAATTGTTCATAAACCAAAACATTTAACATTAATAAAACTACTTTTTAGTATATATTTAATAACAATTAAAATCAAACACAAACTCAAAATTAATCTTACAGAAAAATATCCATTTGCACGCCACTTTATTGACGTCAGTGCTTAAAATTAGTCTTCATGGCACGTCTATGACATACAGTGAGTGCCATAAAGTTGGGTCCATATATGGGAATTTGTTTTAATATTAATAACGTCATAGGACATTCACCTCTACTTATTTAAAAACTTAAAATAACCGATATCAAAGTTGGCTACTTACATTAATTATCTATGAAAATCGCTAATGCCAGTAGTCAAATTTGATATGGGCTAGTTTAAGTTTAGACATATCCAGAGGTGCTTGCCCTACGACGTTTTTTTTTCTTTCAAATCGTAATATAAAAAACAAATCCCATATGGAACACACTGTATAATGCAAGTTTGAGAACATGCAAAACTATATGCTTTTGAGTGTTTTTTCTTTGACAGATCCAGATGATGCAAATATAGATTTTAACTTTCACAATGGTAATCTGATTGATATTAGTTCAGAACCTATATCTGAAAGAGAGATAACTGATGCTGCTCGTAAATTAAAAAATAAATTTACTTCTGGTCCTGATAAAGTTCCATCATTATTAATAAAATATTGTATTAGAGTTTTAATCTATCCCCTCAAGACACTTTTTGAGCTAATTTTAAAAACGTCAACTTTTCCAGATAGCTGGAAAGTAGCTAAAGTGTGTCATGTATACAAGTCTGAAAATCGTAATGTGATTAACAATTATATGCCCATATCTATACTAAATAACACAGCAAAAGTTTTAGAGTCAATCTTGTATAACCGCATATACCTCTCTGTAAAAGACACTATTTTCAATCACCAGCAATAAGCAACTTAGTGACATTTAGTCAATACTTATGTGAATCATTAGATAGAAGATAGAAGGTTGATGCGGTGTATATTGATTTCTCCAAGGCTTTCGATAAAATCAGCCATGTAATACTTCTTAAAAAGCTACAATGTTTAGGCTTTAATGATATGTACCTTTCATTATTTAAATCTTTATCTATACCAAAGAAAGCAATTTGTTAACTTAAACGGATTCTGCTCAAGTATCTATATAGCAGCTCCTCAGGGGTCTAATTTTGGTCCCTTGCTTTTTCTATTATTTATTAATGACCTGTGTGATGAAATTAATACTAACCAATTAGAATTCGCTGTTGAATTCAAATTATACGCTTTTATTTCTACTTTATATGATTGTGTGGTATTACAGAATCAGCTGATTTATTTAGAAAATTGGTTCCTCAAAAATAGATTATATTTGAATATTAATAAATGTAAAGTAATAACTTTTTCACGCAAATCCAATACTTATACACTACCCATATTCGATTAACAATGTAACATTGGAACGTACTGAAAATATCAAGGATCTTTAGTTTGGTTAGATCTAAATAATTATTTTCAGTATATGCTATTGATTGAGAAGGTTCAAAAGAGGTTTTTCAAATATTTACAATTTAACATTGATGGAGTTTATCCTATTAGAGGCATGGACTACGATATTCTATTATACTTACATAAACTTTTAAATAATATAATTTAATTTTAATTTAACTTTTATTCTTAAGTTTTTGTATTTGCTCTGTAAATGGTTTATACTGTTTTTAATTTGGTGTAATCGGCTTCGATTACTACGGCAATTAGCCTCGGGGTCTGTGTAGACTTTTCCAGCGCCACTTTAGAACCCAACAGTGAATGGTCGTGTGGGGAATCCTACTAAGGCATCAGAATTAATTTTAAATAATTAAATTAAATAAAAAAATCTCGGCCAACAGTAGGATTCGAACCTGGGACCCTTGGATCCTCAGGCAAAGACTGAGCCACTCACCCCATAATAAACGCTATTATTATTATTATTATTATTAACAAACGGAACAAAGTAAAACGACATGTATTTTTTCCCATAGTTCATTTTCTCAAAAATAAAAATTCAATGGGTTATAATCAGGATTTCTTGGTGGCAATTCAAATTGTCAAATTAAACTATGTACCAATTTTTGTGGAACTTTTTGTAATATATAAGTTAAGGTCTAAACAACCTATTTTTCACTCATAAATATCTGGTATAATTTATTACCAACCTTTTTGTTAAATTTCCTTTTCCCCCAATTCCCCGTTTTAATTTTCGTTCGGTACATTTTTCATGAAAATACAACCGTAAATATCGCTAGTAATCGATGTAAGAGTAGTTAAAGCTGCCGTTTTCATAGATTAAAAATGTTTGAGGTTATAATTAGAAAAAAAGGTCTGTGATTATTGAACTAAGTTTTAAAATAGCTTCTGCTTATATATATTCGACGCGTAAATTCAACATTTTGATTTACATTTTGTTTCTAACAGAATTTTCTTTTAATCTAGCTAGATATAACAGTTTGTTAAAAGTCAATTCGTGTTTTAAAAACGAAAAATACGTACCAAACGGTAAGGAAATAATTCTTACAATTTTAAAAAAATGTTTTTTTTTAAATATTTAAGGCGACATTAACAAATGTATTAGCATAGGAAAATTTTTCAACATGCAAGACAGGTGAATTTGCTTTCATAATATTCTAATGGTATTGAACTATTTACTGAATATTTTGAAAAAGGAAAAAATTGAGTAAATGGAAAAAATAACGAAATTGTGAAAATTTTACATGTTAAAAAGTCATAAAAAATCGACATAAAAGCTATTTTAGGTAATAATAATAGGGGTTATTTCCCAACAGTATAAACCATTTACAGAGCAAATACAAAAACTTAAGAATAAAAGTTAAATTAAATTTAAATATCAGTACAGCACTACAGATTAGTACATTAAATATTGCCTTATTCAAACTATTTAGTTAAGAATTTAAATATAGAATAAAATAAACTCTCAATTATTATTAGCAAAATAATGTTACATCTACTAAAAACCAAAAAAAGCCAAAAAAACAAAAAAAAAACTAAAGGTGTGTACGAGTTTTGTTTTTTAGTTCACATATGGTACAGTAAAAGATATCACAAAATTCAGATGTCTTGTTAGCATTACTACACATAAAATTTATTGGAGATTTTTGCATTAAATTTGTTTGAGCTCTTTTACATTGAAATTTATTTATTTATTTTATTTATTAAATACACTATTTTCTACAAGTAATACCCAATTACAGAATAGGAAAATATGACAAACATATTTAGACGAAACATACAAAAATAGAAAATATTACAGAAAGTACAATGATGGTTATCCTAAATAATGCCTTTTGATATCCTGAATACTAATGTGGAATATATCCAATTTCTGACTTATCTGATTATAATTATTACACATATTATACAACGGTGAGTTCTTTAAAATATTAGTACGAGGTGTTGGTAAGTAAAATCAGTCAGTGTATCTTGAGGTTAGACGTAAAACTTTTAAATTAAGCATATGTAATATCTAGACATTCGCAGTTTATTTGATTGCTTATTACCTTATGCAGAAAAATATTTTCGCCTTGTATCCAGACTTGAAAATCCATGTTTATTTAATAAAGCGTCGTGTGAGGTGCCAATGGGTGGATAAACTAGATCATGTCTGAAACTTAAGTATTTTGGGAATCGTCTCTGAGTGACGCGTATTCAAGCTTAGATCGGACAAAAGCATAATACAAACATTTTATGGTATCTACTTTCTTAAAATCACGACTATTTCTGATTATGAATCCATATGTACGATTAGATGAGGATGCAATACTATCGACATGGTCAGTAAAAGAAAGTGCTGAATCAATTAGGACTCCTAAATCTGGTCTTGGTCTGTTTAAGGGAGTTTCGTCAACAATATACTGGTAAAAAGTTGGATCTGACTTTAAGGAGTACGACATTACATTGCACTTGGCTGGGTTCAATTTTAAATTATTTCTATGGCACCATTCATTAACTTGCTTTAGATTTTCAGAAAGTCGCTCGCAGTCAGCAATACTATTTATGGAAGCATAAATTTTAAGGTCATCAGCATACAGTAGATAATTATCATTAATTACACTACCAATGTCATTTATAAAAATATTAAACAAGAGCGGCCCAAGATTCGACCCTTGAGGGACACCCGATGTGGCAAGGTACTTAACAGACTTGAACCCATTGAGCTGAACGTATTGTGAACGGTTACACAAATATGACTATCTGAGAGTCCAAAAGCAGACAGTTTTTTTTACTAAAATTTCATGGTCAAGTCTGTTAAATGTTTTAGTCATATCTGTATAAATAACATCAGTCTGAATACGTTTATCGATATTTTCTGCACGAAAAAAAAATTGTAGAACAAATTTCTACAATTATACAGTTTTTCTCTACAATAAAAAGTACATTTAGGGACAGGGACAATTTGTAGTAAAAATTTCCAAATATTTGTAGAGAATGTATTGTAGAGTTATTATCTACAATATTTAATAAAAATATCCAAATGCATCATAAGAATTGTTCTACAAATTGTTATAATTTTTGCTATTCATTGTGTGAATTTATATTAAAAATGTATTGCGTTTTATGAAAATAAATACGAAAATTTTACACAATAAATAGTAAAAATTCATACAAATTGTAGTAATTTTTAATAAAATTTGTAGTAGTATTTTATAATTATTATAATTATAACCTAGAAAAAATGTTCCTTAATAAAATATTCAATTTATAGTTTTAATACAAAAGATACAAAGTCTTAATTACATTATGTAATAAATAACAGTAATAATAGCGCCCTCAGTCTCAGTTGGCTTTTCTGCACCTGAAAAATATGAAATAAAAATTAATACCTATTGAACTGTTCATACCCTTAAAACGGGGATATTTATCACCTTTACACTGATTTGAGTATTACATGACTAAGTCAGATAACTAACAAAAATGAGAAAGTAGGTATGTCACAATTAAGACAAAAACACATCATTGAACTTGGCACAACATTCGATCGTTGGGCACAACATTCGATCGTTGACCACAACTATTTTTTTTTAAATAATCTACTAAGGTTATTTAAATTAGTTATCTAAAGGTAAATTATTCAGAAACAATAATAAATGTACTTACCACTAATAAAAGTTATTACTAAAATTTTCTCAAACGCATCGGTGCTCATAATATAATGTTATAGTACTCGTATATGTACCATGCTTTGTTTTGTGAACATGGCGAACGGCTACTGCTGTCTGGCCATTTATGATCGACGTCAGAAAACGTTGGCCAATAGCAGAATTCTGTTTTATTCACATGACTTAGAATTTCTACAATATTATAGAATATTTTTGAACAAAATTGAATTTTTTTCATAAGAAGGGATGTAAAGTATTATTATTTTTTGTAGAGAAAATTACTATTTTTTGTAGAGATAATTGTTAATATTTGTACAAATTTTTACAGAAGTTAGTAGTAGTAATTACGATAATTGTAATAAATTTCTACTTCTACAAACAATAGTAAAATATACTAAACATTGTGGACTTCTTTCCTATTGTTGTAGCATTTTATTCGACAATTCAATTGCTACAATAATGAATAGTTTTTAACTATAAATTGTAGTAAAATGTTCTACAAATTGTTAAGTATTTTTCTGCAAGTCTACTACTACAACATTGTAGTAAAATTTTCTAGTCACATTTTTTTCCGTGATCAATTAACTCTTTTTCAGATATAGGTTCTGAACTATTATCAATCAGATTACCATTGTAAAAGTTAAAACTTTGATTTGCATCAACTGAGTTTGCCAAAGAAAAAACACTTACAAAAAAATTTCCAAAAGCAATAGCAATATCTTGGGGATTATTGTATGATTCCTCACCACAATACATTGTTCCAGGAATTCTTGAACTATTATTTTTTTGATGTACAAAGGACTAAAAAGATTTAGATTCATTTACTAAGTAGACTTGGACATTTTCCAGGTAACGTGAATATGCTAACGTAATTTTTTGTTTAACTAAGTCTACTGAATTCCTGATAGTAAGCAATATTGTTTGTTCTTTTAAAATTCCTATGTATTTTAGCTTTATACTTTATTAGATTCATAATTTCGCCTGTATACCATATTGGATATTTATGTTTAAAATTTCTTTTAAGTGGAACATAAGCATCAATAATTTCATAGAGTTTATTATAGAAACTTTCCACTGCTAGGTTAGAGTTGTCAAAATTTGCAAGGAAGTGCCAGTCAACATGTAATAGCTATATATAAGGTTTATAACTAAAATTTTTAATCTTTTTTTATGTCTGATGATGGACCCTCGGGCCGAAATCGGTAGCCTCCATTTATTTAAAAAAGAAAAACAGTTTTGTGGTAGTACAGATTTTGAGAATTTATTTTCATTTAAGTAAATTTAATCTACTTAGAACTTTACAACTTAAAAAAAAACAGATAATTTTCCCTATCCTCTTAACCTAGAAATAAACTCTTAAACGTTCCATTGTAAAGTAAATTCTATTTCGTTTTTCTCTTCTGTTTATTTAATTTCGTGCTAAACATGAAAGCGTTACTACTAAGTAGAAAGTTTTAGTTTCGAGAGAAAATTACTTCATAAATGAGATTTATTTTTTGAGATAGAATAGGAACTTTTTTTTAGTTTGCCCAATTAAGATGATGAAAACGTAGAAGAATATTTAAAAGTTTTCAATTGGGAACTCTTAACAATAATTGGAAAAATTTGCATTTTAACTAGGTTTTTTTGCGCTGTGACTTTTAGATTTTTTATTTTTCATCATAGTTGCGTATTTAACCAGAACCAATTTTACAGTTATATTCCTGATTAATTAAAAATAAAGATTTGATTAAAGATAAATTAATTAAAGAGTTAAAAAATAAAATTTGAAAATCAATTTGTCAAGTGAAAATGAAAAATTAATAATAACGATATTATTTTATTAAACACAATTATTTTGCGCTCGTAAATTTGCAAAGTGCAAAGTAGTTTTATGAAATAGGCCCCTGGTCTCTATTGATTTTTTTTACTATAAGTAAAAACAGTAAAAAACACTTTTTTCCGTATTATCACCTTAAAATTAGTCCAAAACAATAATTTTTAATTATTACAATAGTAAATTACTGTTTGAGTACCTCTGAAACTTCACAACGTTATGTCTTTGAGCTACTGGTAAACTTAGGATGGTATAGCGTATACAGACGATATAGCACTAGGTGCAAGATCTAAGTAGAGCTCTAACGAACTATACGCGCATAGACAACATGACGCATACCCCTCGTATTCAAAACTGCTAAAATACATCATTAAGTTTGTACGACGTGTCGGCCAATATCTGCATGTTCCCCGAGCGCACGTTAATTGCGTTTTGCAAGTCCCAATTAGATCGTAGAGACGTCAACTTCGCCAAGTGGCAATGCAGCTTCAAACTTTGGACGTTTCGAACGCCACCTACAGGCGTGTAAAGATAAACGGACGTTGCAAAATTGCCGGGCTAAGTTGGTTGTGATTAAACGGAGGTCTCGAATTTCTCGGAAGGCAATTTGTTCAAATTGGATACAAATTGTCTATACGTGCTTATTATTTGTAACGTAACGTAAAACGAAAAGATAGGAGCAGAGCAAAAGTATGGATGTTACTACAGGTTTTATTGTAAGATGATTTCTTGCCATAGGGTTAAATATATTATACCATGTGACCCAAACCAACATTACTACTTTATATACACATACAATGTTTTGAGTCATCAATCGCAATTTTGCCAATCTAACTCTCTCAGCCTACTTTTGTGGGGGGAAAATGTTGAAATACTTCAACATTTTGCCCAAGCTGCTAGCGTGGCTTAAAAATCTCGAACTATGTTGTAAACCATTTGTTTTGTTTTGCTTCGAGCCGTCTTTGGCTTTTTCTCGATTGTTCTGAAACCGACAAGATGATTACGTCACCTTCAAAAACGGGGATGATGACGCGTTCAAAACAGAAGCAATTCTCAAAACTTTTTTGTAAGCCATGCGGTATTTTTATTTCCAACACAAAAATATTAGAAATTAAATGGTTATGTTATTAGCAGATGTATTCTAGTGAATAAGTTATTGGTCCATGTAATTAATGTATTTTATGCTGAAGCACTACTATTTTCATTTCGAAATAAATCTGTACAGCGTGAGTCAAAACACAAATGCATAATTTTCTCATTTTTTTTTAATTGACTACCCTGTATTTTATATTACCATTCAGAAGTACATTTATTAAAGTTTCATTTAAGTGTAGCTTCTCCTATACCTAATGTTAATAATTTCGGGATATTTTAATATTTAAATTAAAAGAGGATAATCTATAAAATATTTTAATTTTAATTGATAACTGGTTAACAGGAAATAGCTGTTTGTTCATTAATTATTAAAATTTAATCAGCTGTAATTTATTGTCGACTGAGTAAGTTTTCGACAATTTCCAATAGGACTTTAACACATTCAAGAAGGAAAACCAATAGCAGTCAATCATAGATTCACTCCATTATAATACCTACTTTATTCTAAGTTTATTGAAAGTCCTTCGTCTGAACTATGATATCTCTATTTTTGATTGACATTTTTCATTCCAGTAACTCTCTACTATCAGTCATTTGTTCTAAAATTAATTCACTTTAAATACACACCATTTAAAAAAACAATGATGACATTCCAAATGTATAATTTACTGAAAACAAAACGTCACTGTAACCGTACATCAATTCTGGCTGCGTCGCGATGCTTTCCGAAAATGCAATTTGTGTAGACTCATCGGCATACATGGCGCAGTCGGTCGTCGGTGTTGACGTTGGAAATTGTACTGTTCAAAATGACGAAGTTGGGGGGCTGGGAAGGGGACCGATGGGTGGTGATTAACTGAGTGCAATTCGTATATATGTACTGGAAACATTGAAAAGATATTTGACGTTTTGGAATTGGTCCGTTGTAAAAGAATTTATAGGCGTAAAGGACAAATATGGACCAGTTTTAGTCTATTTATTGCTGAAACTACAGCCAGGACAAAATTACGTAATAATAAAAGGTTTTTATTTAATTTAATAATAATTACAAAAATTAATTTACAAAAAATACTTAATATTACAACTGTACCTATATTCTTGCTGACAAAAAAGGAGAAGTAAATAAAAAATACACGTCATAAAATAAAAGCTATTTAAATTAGCGCAGTAATTAGAACATTTTACTTTAATAAAACTACAAATTGCAAACACCCTGTACATTTTTTGAACATTTTAATGATTCTAATTAAAAGTTAGGAACTGCAAAAAATTGGTTAATTATTTTGTAATATTTTCAAAAAATGTCAAATAAATTTATCAAATAGGAAATATTTATTAAATTAACATTATTTTTAAGAGTTGATCTTAAAATCAAAAGAAAATATAGGGTGTCCTATTTAAAAAACAAAAAAAAAAACAAAAACATTGTCGTAATCAGATATCATTTCAAATCTACTATTTAAAGAACTTAGTGTTTGATCAATTATTTTTAAAGAGAAATTTATTTTAACCGCTGTTTTTGGATCTTGAGGTGTCTCATCTCTCTGTTCATAATCGAACAGTTTTGGTTTATACTTTCGTCTAACAGTATTTAATGGAGGAAAACCTTGCTCTATCTCAAGAGCGGCTGCTAGTTCTCCAGCTTGAGCAAGTTTTTCCTAGAAAACATTATCATCTCTATAATTTTTAAAATTATCAACTAGATTCTTTAAATAGCTTTGGCACACTTTAATATCAGTCGTTACACTTTGCATCATTTTGCTTACAATGCCAATCTGGAATGAAACATCATACCAGATTATTACACTGCAAATAAATTTAAAAGATTGGATACTTAATAGCATAGAACTTGCTTTATGCCTAGCTTCCATGTTAAAAGTATTATTTTCTGCTATTTCTAGAAGGCTATCACAAATTTGAATTAAATGAAACTTTAGGCGGCCTTCTACTTGACCATCTAGTATCACTTTCTTTAAATTTTAACTAATTAACTTGTTTTCAATTGTGCGAATGGTGAAGGTGGTATAATTCCTTAATTCCACACAAGCTAACTTGCTTCTGGAGATCAGATATGATTTGTAAGGGCTTATCCCACACTCACTATTCCCAATACTGGATTTTTGTCACTTTGTTTGTATCTTTTAATTGTTAATTTGTTCAAACTACCGTATATATACGATTTTAACTCTTGACTTAAAAGTCTTAATCAGATTTATATTTTTTAAATTGTAAGTTTACATCCACAATTTTTGTAGATAAGCACTGATGATGGCTAATAAGCCGAAAGCGCTTTGCATTTATTAATTAAAAAGTTTTGCACGAAATACAAGTCTTTCCTTTTGAATCTAAACTACGTGCACACAGCTGTCAACCTTTTTTGGTTATTTCAATATTATATTTAACTTTTACTGGTCCAGTGACTGAAGAAACCAACCTGTCATTAAGTCGGTCCAGATTTCCTTTGTGGCTCAATTCTTAGGTCTTGACGGTTGCTTTCAAGAACGAAAACTTTTACCAACACTGCTGGGTCGGAAAGGGCTCAAAATGGCCCCTAAAGTCCGAAAAAATGGTTTCCCGCTAATATTTGCTAAAAATATACAAATTAGACAATTTTTGTTTAGATAAAAAATGAAGATCGTATCATTATCTACAAAAATGGTCCCTAAGACGATTAAGGTGAGCGCGTGGCGCGTGGGTACACGTGGTTAGGTTATGATGGAATATCATGGATCTCAGGCGGAGAGCGTAAAAATGGGGGAGATAATTCTAACAAACAGTTAAGAACCACGCTCACATACGGGGATCAATTGATAGAAATGGAAAGGTGAGAATATCAGCTTCACTTTGGTCTTGGTATTAATGTTCAAAAAATGAACAGCGGGGAACAAGAAGTATTTTAAAAAAAGTCCGGTTTTCCCCAGTGTGATCAATTTTCCCGATTACTGGAAAATGGAGCAACTTTATTAAAAAAAAAAAATACATTCAAAAAGTAGACACTCTAAGCTTTAAAATGGTGTGCATTGAATAACAATATATTGAAATATGAGTTTTTAATTACCGCTTGTTTCAAAGATTTCTAGAACTCCGAAAACGTATGAAAAATGCAAATAAACAAATCAATTTTGTTTTAAAATGCCAGGAAGATACTGGAAAAAAAATTCTGAGATCATTCGAGACATCTCAAGATCCCATTTAAAACAAAAATGGAATAAAAACAATTAAAAGAAAAAAAATATGAATGAATTACTATAAAGTGGTCCAAAATAGTGGGAAAACGCAACTTTGACCCCTTTTTCAATGTTCTTGACAGGAAATAACGGGCTTCAAGGCACATGGATCGATACCTATGGGTTTTCCCATTGTAATAAACTTTGAATCATCGAAAAATATCAATTTTTGACCGAGTTCTGAAACAATTTGTCCACCCGTTTACAAGCTAATCGGCATTGTTATAGAGATAAAACAGGGGCTGAACGAGGGGATTTTGATTGCGGTTATCTCGAAACCTGTCGAATTCCCGACAAAAATGATAGGAACCATTTTGTAGATAATGATAAGATCTTTCTTTTTTATCTAAACAAAAATTCTCTAATTTGCATATTGTGGAAGATATTGGCGGGAAACCAGTTTTAGGGTCCGTTTTGGGCCCTTTCCGTCACAGCAGAGTTGGAAAAAAATTTTGACCTTGGAAGCGACCGTCGAGACCTAAGAGTTGAGCCACAACGGAAATCTGGACCGACTTAATGACAGGTTGGTTCCTTCAGTCACTGGACCAGTAAAAGTTAAATATAATATTTAACTTAATGACAGCTTTGCATATTTTCAGGTCTTCAGTTACTGGACTATACGTAAACATACATATTTTTTCACTCACTTAGTAAATATTAAAAATAAACTATAGAAATATCCATGGCTATATTTCGTATTAGGTACTGAAAGACAATTGTCAAACTAGATTGTTCTCTTATTTATAAACAAAATTTATCATATTATAACAAATTAATTAAAATTCAATCGGTAGTTTTAACGTAATTAATACAAATAGGAATATTTTTTTTATATAGTATTTGCGTTAGGTCTGATTTGCATTTTTTTCATTAAACTGTCAATAATAGCCTGTGCGTGCGTCATTTCCACTTTTTAGTTACATCCACGCGTTTGCTTATCTTATGTTAATTAGTTAGTTAACCGATATGTAATATCGACGCGGATTGGCCTTGGATTAAGGCGGTACGCTAGCCAAGCTACTTGTTGCTTGATAAATGCATATATTTATTTGCTATCGTAGATTATTAACGAATTAAGATAAAACAAAAAATATATTAATCCACTGCGAAGAATAATTGTTTATAACGTTAGAAAACTATTCAGGAAATAGGTACGATAAAATTCTTGAAAACACATTTGCGATTTCAATTTTTCTCAGCTTATCTACTTCGTCTTAAAGTTAAATAAAATCGCGCCGAAATCAAAAGCGATTATTTACCAATATTTGCTCGGCCTTATCTAATCAATTGATAAGACTAATAAACGGTAGATACGTTCAGGAAGGTCGAAAATAATGAAGTTACTTACTACTACGAAACACTAGCAATCGAACAATTTTTCTATAAAAAATGATTAGAAAAACACTTAAGTATCACGATGCACTAGTTAATTATTACAAATACTTATTTGTTTAATTTAAAACGCAAATTTATTGTGATTGATTGTAAAAAAAAACAACACGTAATATTTTATTTTTTAATGTAGTTATTAAATTTAAATTTGATTACCTTTCTAAAATATATACTTTTCTTGATAATAACGATTTTGAAAAAATTACTAACCCTCTCAATAAATATAATTTTAAATTTAAAAATGTTCTCAAAAATAGTAAATCCTTGATAACAGAGTCTTTATTTAACACATTTAAACCAGATCATAAGTTAATACCACGTTTATATGGTCTTCTAAAAATACATAAATCAGATGATTTTAAAGATATGCCCATACGTCCAGTAGTATCATTCGTGAATTCACCAACTTACCTCACAGCTAAATGGCTTAATGATTCACTCAAAGGTTATTATAAAGATCATTTTACACACACAGTAAAAAATAGCCTAGTGTTAATAGATAATATCAAGGATACTCATACATATCAACGAGACCGATATGTTAATCTCATTAGATGTGTCGAACCTTTTTACTAACATCCCTATTCCAGAAGTCTTGTCTTTGATTAATTCTTTTTTGTCAAATTCTACTTTATCAGATTTAGAACTAATTGAATTCACCAATCTACTTAAAATTTGCTTAGATCAAAATTTCTTTGTGTTCAATGGAGAAATTTTTTCACAAAAAACTGGTTTAGCTATGGGTTCCCCTTTGAGTCCCATATTGGCAGACATATTTATGCATAACTTTGAAAAAGACAATATCTTAGATAACAATAATTTTTGCCAATCAATCAAATTTTACTATAGATTTGTGGATGATATTCTAATACTATGGACTGGTAGCAAAGACTCATTGAATGATTTCTTGTCTCATGTTAACTCTCTACATACCAACATTAAGTTTACTTTAGAAACCGAAGTAGATAAATCTATAAACTTTTTAGATTTAAAAATATCCCATAACAATGACTCTAAATTAAGTTTTGATATCTATAGAAAACCCACTCATACAGGAGTAGTAATAGATAATTTGTCTAATCACCCCATCTCGCATAAATTAGCTTCCTTTAATTGTTATTTAGAACGTCTATTACGAGTACCTTTATCCATTGAAAACTACAATAGAGAACACAATAAAAAACATAGCTCATCTACACAATTATGATCACAGTTTAATCGATAAAATGTTGAGTAAAAAAAAAATAGAATTATTCAAAATACAACATTTATAACTAACCCTATACCTGTAGATGCTAGCATTAGTAAGTATATGTCACTTACCTATATTGGAAATATTTCTTATAAAGTCTCCAATATCCTCAAAAATCACTTCAAAATTTCTTTTAAATCCTCCAACTCAATTAGTAACTTTTTCATCAAGAATAAAGATAAAGTGGACTTCATGGATCAACCAGGCATATATGAACTCAGTTGTAAGTCTTGCCCAGCTAAATATGTAGGTAGAACCTTTCGTAATTTTAGGACTAGACTTAAAGAACATTTAAGATGTTTGAATACTGCCACCACCGGCTTCTCACATTTTGCCACCCATCTAGTAGAGTCCAATCACAATTTTGACTCAGGGGATGGCTTTAGGGTACTCCACATTTGCCACAACAAGTTGATATTGAATAATTTGGAGAACCTAGAAATATTTAGATTAAGAAAAAGTAACAATGCATTATCACTAAACTCACAAGTTTTTTCCGAATCCACACCCACGTTCTCAGTTCTTTTTTAAAAATCTACGTTTCCCTTATATTACCCCCCCCCCCTTTTACTTTAAAATTTCCCTATGAAATTCCATTAGTTATACTTATCTTATTCCTTATTTTTATTCTGTCTCCTTTTCCATTTTCATTTTTCAGCACATTACTTCAAAAAATAATTAACCAAATCAATAGTTTTTTCTCTCTTTTCATTTTAACACCATTTCCTTTTTCCGTTGATTGTTACCAACTTCTTAATTTGAATATTACTACATCTAAAATTATTTTTCAACGCTAATGCTAGACTCTACTTTTAACAATAATAATTTATTTCATTTTGTTTATTACGTACAAATTCAAACAATTCATATAAGGTTTGTTCCAACTTGATACATAACCATTCCGTAACGGTACAGCGCATGCGTATTGCACTCCAAGCGTTCCAACTTAATTTGTACGATGTGCGAATTGATACAGAATTCGTTCCAACTAAAAAATGGATGATTCCGGAATCGTTTCTGTACCGTCATATCGATTCACAAATTTTTGTGGAACTGTTAGAACTGACTTGCGCAAAACGATCGATATATGTTGATAGAGCCGATAGAGGTTAGTTTTAGTTAACTTAACCTACATATTTACAGCGTTTTTATGTTTTGATAGGTAGATAATAACAAAATATACATTTTTATTTAGAAAATACTGTTTATAAATCATATTTGGAAAATCAGTGATATAGAAGGAGACAGTGATTTTTTTGATGATGATGATGATGCTAGTGACGATGATTTAGAATTAATGGTAAATTGAGAAAGGATAATAAAGAAAATTATTTGAACAGAATATATTCATTATTTACCCATATTTTCCATTGTGCTCTAGAATATAGAATGATACAATAAAAAATCATTAACATCCATAATTATAAAACAGAAAACTAGTTTATTTTTATTTTCTTTTCGAAAAGTTTGGTTAGAATTTTCTTCCTCTTCTATTTTATCTATTTATGAACCATCAGCAGTTTTAAAAGCGTTCCAACTCATTTTCGATTCCAAAACCATTCAGAGATGGGCTTGCGCAGTACATCGTTCATAAACTATGATACAAGAACGGTACCAAACACCAAGTTGGAACAAACCTTTTATAAACCTATATTATTATTAAGAAACATTTATTTTTTTCGCCAACGCCATCTATTAGCCGATGGTCAAAATATTTAAATTTGACAACCTCTAAACTGTTATCTTAAATATTAGAATGGTTAATTCGTCTATTTATATCTTAAGGGCGTTAATCAGTATATTTAATCTAAATAAAATTTAATTCCTGTAGAATTATAAACACTTGTCCAAGAACCCATTTTAGTGCTTGTAGGGTTTAAAAAGTTTTTAAATTTGTTTGTCTTAATTGTTCGTCCGTTCGTGAAATATTTTAATAATTTTAATTAATAGTTTTAGACCTACTTTTGTTTATGTGTTCTGACATCAACTTTTTGTTGCAACTATTGTTTTTTATATTTTTTTTATGTATTTTAAAAAATACTCGCATACTTGTTTTTACACCGACCCTGGGATAATTATCTTAGCTTAGTCTTAAATAGATGAGTAATTACGGGTGAGTTCTTGATATTTGACAACTTTCATATTAAAATGTTTAAACCCACTTTATTAGTTATGAGCTCATTCGTTTTTCCTCTCTATTTTTAGACCTTACCTGATGATGAGGATCTGATCCTCGAAACCGGTCGTAATAAAATACTCTTGTGAGATCCTAAGGACCACCCTCGTTTGATTTACCTTTTTGAACTTATAACTCACACATGGCTACCACCTTCAACTTTAAGTTATTAAGGTTTTAAAAGTTCATTTTTTATATTACTCTCCGAACAAGTGAGAAAAATACAGATCTTAAGGTACCATTTCGGTAGCCGCGTCAAGAGACAGGAGACCAGTAGGACGACAGATGCATAAATGTTACGCTACGTACATTTCGGAAGCTTGAAGAAGTGTCGCGTGACACTTGCATGGTTCGAGGGAACGATCAGCGTTGCCAGACCTACTGTTTTTACGTAGATCCAGTGTTTTTGTCTCTAGTAAATTTTGTTCTTAATTTATTAAGTTTGCCTCATTCTTCAGCAAATGGTTAAATAATATTTTCTCTAGTAAATTTTCTGCAGTAAAAGCAGCGTAATAAGCATCCACTACTGTAGGTTGGCTCAATAAAAAAAGAAACATCAAGATAATCATTGTTTTTATTTAAAATGAAACAAAGAATAGGGCATCATAAAAAGAACATGCATATGCCAAACACTACGATTTTGAATTATCTGATTCAGACTGATCTAAAAGAAGTAGGTTTTAAGGGTAAAAAACGGTGTATCTCGATTTCGGGCAAAACTACAAGTCCTATGGAAAACAATTAAATGACAAAGTTGTAGGCAATAAAGACACCTACAACTTTTGTGACTACACTTTTTTCACATAACCTCAAAATTTATGTGAAAAATTCAAATAATCAAGTTTTTGGTTTTTTATTTTTATCTTATGCAAAAAAAATTTTTTTCTCGAAATTTGGTGAAAACTTACCTTTTTATGTCCTAAAGACACCGTCTGTTTTTTCACCTTATTTTGACTTAATATCGAAAAAACACCCTAATTTTTAATCGAAAATTCTCCCGTCAAAATATCAGCTTTTTAAAAATAGTCGGGGAGTTTTTTTGTTCGTTGAAATCTCTTCTTTCTGATAATGTAAAAAAATATATACATAACTATGGTAAATGTTCTCAGAAAACAAAGAAAAGAAAAAAGTCGAATCAGAAATTTTTTTTTAATCACTATGTACAATTTTGATCTATTTAGTAGAATTGACACTTTCATTTCTTGAAAAACGTCAGATTCTATGTTACATTGATAAACAAAAAAATTACAAATCCATAAATCATAAAAATTGCGAGAAACATGCGAAAATATTAAAGATAGGATTTAAAGGGGGGATTTCAATTAAAAAATGTGATTACTGCAATTTTTTTTAGTCAAAAAGTTGATTTATTAAATTCTGATTACATTTATGTCATAGAAAATCTCATAATGTATGAATAGAAATGCAAATCGTACTATTGAATTTAGATACTTTATACTGATTATTATTATTCATAATAATATTTTAAAATGCATTAATCATCTTATTTATAAATCAACCCTAATCACTTATCCATTACTTTTGTCTCTTCGGTGGCATTTCTTCATCGTTAGATTTGACAAACCTTCCCGATTCTAGTAGATCTTCGAAATCTTCAAGACCATCACCGTCTTCGTATCCAATATTATTTATAGTCTGAATTGGTCCTTCATCCACAATTTCATCTGAATCACTAACTTCCTCGTAGGTTTTTTCTTCCACATTGGTGCATTTTTCAGAACCATTACAATTTGAGCATAAATTTGTGCATTTTAAGCCATGTTTTCGGCAGCCACATTTGAACCCTTTAAGGCGCAGAACTTTTTTTTTAATTTTCCATTAATTTTTGGTTTTAATTTATTATATAGGCTTTATGGACACCCAAAAAAATGCTGAAAAAATATTTTGATAATCAGGACTTTGTAATGGCGTGGTTAGTATATTGTCCACTGATACTTTGGGAATTAAAATTTTACGGTTTAGCGGTGGTTAATATAATAACCACTTCCAATAAACGAAGCAAATTATACAAAATCATGTTTATTATAAAGTAACAATATTATAAACAAAATATATCAAGCATTATGGAAAGGAGCGAAACACTCCAAGCAAAGAGCCACATCACATTGACGGCAAATGAGGGTGGACCTTACTGGTTTTGCTCGAGTGCTGCAGTGTGCACATCTTCTAATTTTGCCTCTAATCGGAATGTGAGTTCCAACATTCAAAAGTCTTGTAGAGTTGTCAACTCCAACCGATCGACCGGATGGTTTTCTCATTTTATTGCTCGTAATCATTACCGCAATAGGCCTTGGACGTTTTCGAAAATTTGCATCCTTTAGAAGTTCATCTACCAACAAACTTCGAAACATTAGACAAGAAACTGGTTTTTTACGAGATCTCAAGGATAACTCCTTATAGCAAATATAACTATTCGTAATAACAGCATCAATGAGGTAGTAGAAAATTCGAATCCACCATCGTCTACTTTTCCATGAAATATTATTTTTACCTGAAAAAAGAAGTCTTGAAAAATCGAACCGAACTGCAAAATAGACGAACTGGGTTTTCAAAGTTTTTTACATACCATACTATATATTTTCATTGACCATATTTTGGCATACGAACAATAAATAACCTTTGAATGAAGAAAAACGGTTTTTCACAGGAATATCTACACGGTATACGCCAAGCCCCCCCTCCCCCTTCCCCCGAGAACGCCACTGCCTCCTTAATTACTTTCAGATAGTTAAAAATATATATTATAAAAGAATTTGAAAACAAAAATATCTCGAGCTTGAACTTACAATTGACCTGGTAAGAAAGGACTTTTTTCCTTCTTACACGGCCAGAAATACTAAATAACATCTAAACTCAAACAAATAATGATTGAGAGTGAACCGTGTTGTCATATCTCAATTTTACCTTACTAGTTTTTAGCAGAATCAAAATAGAGTAAGTAGTAGAGTTGTAAGTTGTGGCAAATTATAGATAATATACAATCATAGTACTAAGATATTAATAATAACAAAAATCAGTAATGAGTAATACTTATACATTTCATGATCATTTAAAATTAATTATTTTATGGATTGTTCAGTATTTGTTACAACTAATTTAAGTAATACTTCTGTATGTGTAACCCAAGAAGAAACTTAAGAGACAGTTCCTTACTGACTTCGGCCGCGACATAATATATAAATATACGTTAATTTGTGAAATAAAGTTAAATTCATTATTAAAATAGTAAAATTGATAATATTGTTTCTGTCACCAAACCAACCCCTGATTAGGTATCTTTCTTATTTTTAATTTGAAATATATATATTGTGATTTTTATTAATATTCTTAATTTATTTGGTTCCTACTATAATTACCACAATTATTACTCCGTTTTCATAAAGCCCTACTAATGACTACAACGATTAGGTAAATTACGATATTGCAAAGTTTTCATGAAATAAATAAAAGAAATTGTATGAATATTTTAAATAATTGTACCCTCTCAAAAATAATAAGCACGCCTCCGATTTGGTCGTATTTCTACCTGCTTTCACTCTCAATCATTATTTTTTTGAGTTTAAGCGCAAAAATATGCTAATATTTTTATGTGCTAAATTTCTAGCTTATAGTTCCAGAAAAACAGTGATCTAAAATAATAATGCTTATTTTTTTATATTTTGTGAAATATAATGATAAACAAAATGTCTTACCTTGAGAAAACTTGGGAAATCTCTGATATTTTGTAACAAATTCGATGGCACTAATACATGTATAGAACAGGAATAAGCCACGACTAGTTTTTATTTGCTTTTTCTTTAGAAAGATATACGAAAACAAAAAAAGCGCGCCAATTGTTTCGGCAAAATACCGCTATCGAGTGCGTAGTGGTTAGTTAAGTGATCACTTTCAATATAAATGGCCAAGCGTTAAAAATGTCGCCATCTAATCGATCACTACGTATGTAGACTTGTTAGGTATGCCGATTAGAGCTATATTCGGCTAATTTGGTCACTGAATAAATTATCGGTATGATACTTATTGACGTGGTTAGTATATTGACCACAGCTACTTAAAGGGTTAAACTGTTATATCCAGTTTCACAGCTGCAGCAAATAGTTTTGAGCAATATTTCCGGAATTAACTCCTTCTCTGTAAATTTGGGCATAATTCCACGTTAATGTTGCTTCCAGCCCCAATCTGTTGCTGTCAGTACGTTACCTAGCCAAGTTTGAAGTTGATAATATGCCCTGTAACAATGTTGTTCTGCTGCACCTTCTGTGGGTGGGAGATTTGCCAATATGAAAGATGATTTAATTTTTGCCAATTGATATTTTTTAAATCTTAATTGATTCAGTGTTATATTATCATTTTCACATTTATAAATAGATTTGATTAATTGTAATCCATTTTTTTTTCGATATCTTTTTTGTTTGCATCTTTTTTATAAAAAATATTGGCCAAATTTGACACATTTTTATCGTCTAATAAATAATGAATTTACAATACTCTTCTTTCCTTTTCCGGCAAATCCAGATGTTGTATCGCAACCAGAAAAACAATGCAGAAATGCAACGATATTTTTGAAGGATTTATATTTGAAACTATTAGACGTGAACCTGGTTTGAGAAAATAAATGTCATGATTATTTGAAGTTAATTGATTCAAAAGGACCACAAGATCAATATCTTGATCCACAACATTGACAGTTTTATTGGTATCTCTGGCAATTTCTATCGAAGTTTTAATGTCTGCAGTGATTAAAAAAAAAAAATTTCAGATTCGAGTTTTTTTCTTTTCTTTGCATTTTCTGAGAACATTTACCATAGTAATATATATATATATATATATATATATATATATATATATATATATATATATATATATATATATATATATTTTTTTACATTATCAGAAAGAAGAGATTTCAACGAACAAAAAATCCAGACTTTTTTAAAAAGCTGATATTTTGACGCGAGAATTTTCGATTGAAAATTAGGTTTTTTCGATATTAAGTCAAAATAAGGTGAAAAAATAAATATTTCAAATCAAAAAAATTACCGTGTGTTTAGGACATAAAAAGGTAAGTTTTCACCAAATTTCGAGAAAAAAATTTTTTTTTGCATAAGAAAAATAAAAAACAAAAAACTTGATTATTTGAATTTTTCACATAAATTTTGAGGTTATGTGAAAAAAGTGTAATCACAAAAGTTGTAGGTCTATTTATTGCCTACTTTGTCATTTAATTTTTTCCATAGGACTTGTAGTTTTCCCGAAAATCGAGATACACCGTTTTTTACCCTTAAAAACTCACAATTATTTTTCATTTTTGTTATATTTTCGTCCTTTTTTAACAGGTTTCATCCTACTATAATTTTTTTTTCACTTTTTACTATTTTCAAAATTATCGACCCTACTCTAAATTGTTTCCGTATTGGCTTACTGTTTTATGGTATTGGTATTAAAGGGGCTTTTTTTTCCCTCCTGGGCTCGTCTGACTATGTGTCTCCGAATAATACTGAAGCCTATTGGCTTATTGTGTTTTACCCCATGTTAGTTCATAGCACCCACTCTATCACCTTTGTACCTTGCAGAGTTGGGTCGAATACTGAAATCCGGTATTCGAATACGAATCCTGAATACTGTATTCTAAATTGTATTCGAATAATCAATATTCGAATACAAAGAAAAAAAAGTATTTGAATACCGCTGTATTCGAATACCTGGATTCATTTACATATGAATACTTTATGAATATTCCAACTACAAATAATATGTGCGCACATAAACCTTGATTATTATTTATGTAGTTAATTTATAAAAATATAAAAAGAATAAAAAATCTATGTTAAATAAAACTTGAAATATCATTTTTTGATACACAGTGTCACAGTGAGGTTAAATAAAATAACTGTTTAATAAAAAACTTTGTTGATTTTTATTTCTTAAAGTCTTATTAAAAAATTATAAATAACGATAAAATAATGAAAAAGTTAAAATAAAATTCTTTGGTACACCGTCAGATAAAAACACAAACTTATTGTTTAATAAAAAATAAATAATTCCCATTACCTATAACCTATACCCTACAACCTACTTACTTATACAGAGTGTCCCACGAGATACGCCTCGGACCATAACTCCATAACGGTGCAATTTTCGAAAACTAATTTTTAAAGATGGCTTTTTTGAATATACACAACTAAGGACACTTACAAAATTTTTGAAAATTGCACCGTTATGGAGTTATGGTCCGAGGCGTATCTCGTGGGACACTCTGTATAATAAATAAAACTTAAAATAGTTTCTTTGGTACATTCATTGGAGATTGGAACACAATAAGGTAACACAATAGAATTGCTTAGCAAAAGAAGCTATTCTTGAAAAATAATCTTAAATAATAAATAACTTAAAATAAATTCTTTTTGTTTTAAATAAAATATAACATAATATTCATAACGACGCACTAGTACTTGGATATCAGAAAGAAAACATCAATCAAAAAGCATTTCCTATCCCGTTTGCCTTCAACAAAACCAACATTTCAAAAAGATCGCAATATTCATAGAAATAATCAAACAGTATTCGAAAACAGGATTCGAATACCGGGATTCGAATAGCGGGATTCGAATACAAAGTGGGTATTCGAATACTAGGATTCAAAAATGGTATTCTGAATCCAAAATACCGAGTACTGACTAAAAAAGTATTCAGTCGAATACCGAATACAGAAAACACAAATGTATTCGAATATTATTCGAATACCAGCCAAATGTATTCTGAATACGATTCAGAATACCGGGTTTTCGAATACTACTCAACTCTGGTACCTTGTACAAGTTTGTACAGATCCTTGGGTGAGTGGGTTCTATACGTTGTTGGATCAACCTGGGGTTGTCCAAAAAGAGCCTGTCTTTTGCGATCTAGAGCTTCGCCAATTTTGTTCAAGTGTCCCTTTACTGGGGCGTACCCAGTCATGGGCCACTTTCAACTGGTTCCTATTCATTAAGAGTAGTTCTCCAGTTCTTTTGGGACATGGTCTGCCTATGAAGGCTTTTCCATGTGCCTGTTTTGGGGTGTAAAGGGGCTTGCTGCACAAATCACTATTTTCAACTCATGACATGAAGTGACCAATATTTTTTTACGTCTTTTTAATAAAAATGCAATCCCAATAACACTCTTTATTGCTTGTTTCAGCGTTCGAAGTGTGATGCACAAGTATCTAGAAAAGAAGAACGAGGTGAATTTCGACAAAATCTTCCATCAGACTTTAGGTGAGTGTTTTTGGATCTTTGAAGTTTCTTAGGTTAAAACTATTGATTATTTTTACTTGTTGCATGCAAAAAATATCCAAGCTGTCTTGAATTACATATTATTTCTGAATTGATTGGTACATCGAAAATGAGTTCAAACATTGGTTCTATAGCAGCCGGCACGTAGAAACTTATTCGCCAGGTGCGCGAAGGAAGCGACATCTTGTGACCGCATTAAATCTGGCCCTATCAATGATGAATTACATGTAAAATTTTTATAAATACAAAATAAAAAGAAAATCGCTGTGAAATAGAAGTGTAATACGTGATAAATATTAAATTAATAGTAAATATTACATATCGCGATTAAAAAAAGTAAGTATAAGTAATTTTAATGAGTATAAAATGCATTTTATTTTAAATAAAATAATGCTGAATAGATAAAGGCCAAAAATAAAGAAGAACATAATAGTATTAGGTTAACTGTCAAAAATAGGTTAGTTTAAAAATGTAAACTATTAATATGTTTCAATAAATTCTCTGCCAATGAACATCATTATTCAAACAGGATTTGAAGCAATATCTCATGAGATATTGTTTTAACCTAAATAGTCCAATCATTATAGTAAGTTCACCTCGGAATTCGAGATACCCAGCTGTAAGTCTGTAAATACTTGTATATTGACACCCTAAAAGTTGTCTCAAAACCTACATATGGTAGGGTGTACGCATCTATTAAATTTCAAGGTCAAAGGTCACAAAAATCGGTTTTTTGCGCTTTTTTTTTGTAAATATCTCATTTCCTATGGGTTTTTTGCTATTTGAATTTATTATCAATATTGTAGAATACAAAATTCTCTAAAAATTTTGTTTAAAAAAATTTTTCATACGGTGAACCGTTTTCGAGATAGATGACGGAGAGCGCGCGGTCACAGCATCACTTCAGGTCAACCGGTGCCTCCGGTCGAAAACGCGCCATATATAGTTGATGAAATATCGATAAATCAATGATTATAAATATTTGTCAATTTTTATTAACTATTATATTATATTTTATCATTTTTTTTCCTAACCTATCCACTTTTTATTTAGTATTAATTTATTTAACAACACTTACCTGCCCATGTAATTGCAAAATTGTTAATGAAAATATAGGAATTATATTTGAATTTTAACCTAATTAATATTAATAAATTCTTACATGATAAAAAAAAACAAATAAATTATGAATTAATCTTTTTATTAAAAAATTTCATTCAATACATTTATTTTTATTAAAAGTAAAAAAATGGAATAAAAGGTACAAAAACTACAATTTATAATTTTAATAATCTTTTTCCTCTTCATCGTCGTCTTCCGGCTGCTGGTAAATTTCAAACTGGTCTTCATTATCGTCTTCAACGACATTTCTCTCAAGTTCTTCCATGATTTCGGGGTCAAAGGTTCCATCTTCGTTAATGTCGCTCTGATATGGAAGAGCATTGAGACAAGCTTGCCCATTACATTGGCCACAAGCTAAAGAGCATTGCAAGCCTGCTTTCCTGCATCCGCATCGCGAACCACAACCACTCTTGCAGTTGCAGAAAATTGTATTTAGCAAATCTTCTGGAGCAGGTGGTAAAATTGTCATGATAGGCTCCAGAAAATCGTTTCGCATTGCCCAACTCCATACCTGGGGTTCCAAATCATGCCTTAACCAAGTTTGAAATTAATAATATACACGTTTGAAAGGTTGATGAGCAGCTGCTCTTGTTGGTGGAATATTTGAAAGCTGCACAGGTTAAGTTTTGTAGACTTGACGTAATGCATATAACGAAGATGATCGAGACTTTTCACAGATTTCGGAGCATTATAGACTGCCAATAAGATTTGAGTTCCACTCTCTAATAATCTCTGGGCCGAACAATTTTCTTTCTCAAATGCTGCAGCTAGTTCATTCAAATTTGTCAGTTTCTCAAAAACTTTAAAAAATGATTTTTTCCCTTTTTAAAAAGCGCAGAAGTTGTGTCACAGCCACTTAATGCGTGCAGAAATAAAATATGTGTTTTGGAATGAGGATAATTATCAAAACTTTTAGTCAAGTATATCCCCGTTTTTACATTTCCTTTCCCAACTTTTTTAAAGAAAATGTCTTGTTCGTAAGACAGTGTACGCCCAATTAAAATGACAAGTAAATCAATATCTTGTCCTATTATAACTGCAGTTTTTTCAGAATTTGATTCTTCAATTGCAGTTTCAACAATAAGAACATCAGCATTATCTCTGGCTTGTTTAGTAGTAATATTTGCAGCTTGTAATTTTTCAATTAACATATTAATGAGCATATCTTTGTTATTTCGATTTGATAAGAATTTTTCTTGAGTAACTGGTACAACTATTGTTTCATCTTCTCTGCTGCTCCATAGCTTTTACGTTCTTACTGTAATCTGAATTTTTTTAAACAAAATTTGTAGAGAATTTTGTATTCTACAATATTGATAATAAATACAAATAGCAAAAAAACCCATAAAAAATTAGATATTTACAAAAAAGCGCAAAAAACCGATTTTTGTGACATTTGACCTTGAAATTTAATAGTTGCGTACACCCTGCCATATGTAGGTTTTGAGATAACTTTTAGCGTGTCAATATACAAGTATTTACAGACTTACAGCTGGGTATCTCCAGTTCCGAGATTTAAGCTTAAATGACTGGACTAAAAACTTTGTACAAAGGAAAACAACTGGTAAGGGTAAATCATGTCAGAGAAGTGAAAGAATTTAGAAAATGCGCGGACTTGCCTCCTCTTCTGATTTTTTACCTCCAATAAAATGATCGCTACAAATGTAATCATTTGGTTTTGGGATCCACGGTGATCCATCAAGACTATAAAAATATTATTTTAGTTATAAGAAAAGGTAAAGTTAGGTTGTACATTACTTACTTTTTTGTTTTAACTGCTTCTATCCATTTCGCTCTTTTTTCTAATTTCCAACTGTCAGTTGGAAATGTATAAAATTTGCAACTACTATTTTTGCCTGTATTTTTGCAATTCACAACGCAACAAGTAGAATGCCCCATTTTTCGTATAGAATAAGTACGGTTAACTGTCAAAACGTCAAAAGACCGAGAAAAACAAACCGTATTTTGCTTAGCGATTTTGTCATATTCAGGCTATCGTATACCGTGAAGATTTATCCCTATTACTTCTGAATGGTTAAAGATTAAAGTATAGGAATTGCTTTGTTGGCAAGAAAAAACTATGATTAACAAATTTGTATTCGTTCAAAATTTTCCAAAACTCAATAGTTTTTGATATAATGGCGTAATAATTAAAAATTAAATGTAATTGAATTTAAATTTTTGTTAAAACTCAAAAACTAATAACCTTAGGTAAATTAATTATTCACCATTCGACGGAGAAAACTGTTCTCTACAAATTAGCAGGAACGAAAAATGTTCGTAAATCCAACCGTTCATGAGATATTTAAATTCTTTTATTAATTTATTCACAACAAAATCCAGATGTAATGCCTACTTTGTCCACTGCGAACGCTGCTGTCGATTCGACTGTCCCCACCATATACTTTGCACCTTGCGAATAGTGGACTTTATTTTTTGCGCTAGGAGTAAGTTTTCTGCACTAAACGCATTTGATTTGTTCAGTGTGGCTTTAAATATTTGACACATACTTAAGTGTAGCATATACTTTTGACAAGTATGACAGTTCGAATACAGTGTCGAGTGTGACACTAGAGCAACAAATCAAATCTGTGATTAAATAAACTTATAGGCGATTTTATAAAGTAGGACAACATGTTGAAAAGTTCTGCTTTTCACAACCTTAGGAAGATTGAATTTTGATATTAATACGTCAAGGGGATATAGAATTTATAATGTAGGAAGCAGATTTCATTAATTTCCTTATAACTTATTCAAGTAAGTTAATGTACTCTTAATTGTCATTTATGGAGGGGTTCGATGGTGTAGTTAAAAAATATTCATTAAACAAATTAGAAATAATGTTGCCTACAGTTAAGGATATTCTACCGCTTTCCGTTCGGTCGAAGTTGAGAGGTACCTCATCCATTTACATGAGTTGATCGCTTATATAGCTAAAGACAATTAAACGATGCGCATAGTCAAAGCACAAAATAGTATTTGTGTAGAGAATTTAGATAAAAAAGTTGGTGATAAGGTTAGTGAAAATAAGGCTCCCAGACACATCCCCTTGTTTCCTGTTACAATACGCGGGCTTCTAATAGGACCATCAAATTGCGGTAAAACAAATGTGATGTTATCACTACTCATTCAACCAAATAGGCTACGATTTGAAAACGTATATCGATGGTCTCAAATCAATACCTCGTCCGAAATTTCGAATTTTTACTTTTTGCCTTCTATACAAATTAATTTAGAACAAAATTTTAAAAATAACAGAATAACCACGTTTATAGGTTATTCATATATTTATTTACTTGTCAACATTATTTATCAAATAATTAATTGGCTTTATTAAGCAATCAAGATATATTAATGTTCCTCCTCTAAAATTTAATTTTAATTTGGACATACGAGGTATTGATTTGATACCATCGATATATTTATTCAAAATGTTTATACTAGAAGAAGTATGAAGTTTTGACGCCGATAAAAGGGTTAGGTGATTTTACGTTTAACAATAATGAAGATGCCAAATCGAATTCTATATTTATATTTGATGACGTGATTTGTGAAAAGCAAGATGTTATTAGATCATATTTTAGTATGGGACACAGAAATATAGATTGCTTTTATTTGGTTCAAACGTATTCGAAGATTCCGAAACAATTGATTAGAGACAATGCAAATCTAATTATTATGTTTAAACAACTTAAACCTATATCACATATGCTCAGAACATGTAGCTCCAGATGTTCTTTAAAAAAAAAATCAGGAATTGTGTGTTCTGAATGCTGGGGTGAAAAGCATGGATTTCTAGTAGTCGATAAAGATATAAGTGCGGGTAGATATAAGAAAGGATTCGATAGCTTTATATATCCTTAAACAACATATTTTGCATTATTTTTCAATCGGCATTCAAAGCGGTAGGTGGCTTCAACGATTAAAATGTATAGTAATAAAAGAGTTTTTGACATCAAATCAGATTATTCAATGACTGAACTATAGTCTATTTTTATGTATGAGAGAGTATTAAAATAATAAAGCGTTCGTAATCCATAGGCGTAACACTTCTTTTAGTAGACAGTTAAAATATTTTTTGAAGTTATTCCTCGAGTATACACTTATATTTTCACCTAATTAACCTGCTTATAACTTCTAAACAGCTGAAGGTAAAAAAGTGCAATTTTTTCTAAAATGTTTTATTTTTCCACAAGTTATGTTAAGAACATTGTGTAAAACGGGTTATGTAGGTATAAGGGTTTAAACTCTGACTTTTAAACAACGCTACGTTCATAAATAATAATTTTAATATAGAAACTACTTCTTACCTACAAATCCAAATCAGAATTGAAATCAGAAGATGAACTGTCGCAACCAATATTTACAATGAGTGGCTCGATCATTTCATCAGTAATATTGTCCAACTTCCACATTTTCTCTTCTTCTTTAATCGTATGATTTACTGCCTTTTCCCAGTTTTCAGGCTTCACATTATTTACAGCCTCCAACTGTTAACATCACTCATTTTAAAAGAATAATTTTTTCTTGAAACTTCTCCCTTTATCTGTGCCCATATCAGTTCAATCGGGTTTACTTCGCAATGATGTGGTGGTGATCTAACCACCGTCATCCCACGATTTTTTGCAATTTCATCAATTTCATATTTTTTGAATTTCTCTTTATGAAGGGATCACAAATGATACAGTTCTTTTCTCACAGAACCGGGATGGAACTTACTATTCTTTGAATTTAGCCAATTCTGTAAATTTTTTTTTAACCACTTGGTTGTCGGCATTTTTTCTATAAGTCTCGAGTGATAACTTGCATTATCCATTACTATTATACAGTTCTGAGGAAGAAGATCTATAATTTGTTCGAACCACTCTTTAAAGACATCAGCATTCATGTCCCCATGGTAGTCACCCGTACGAGTAGATTCAAAAGTCAATAAACCACCTTTAACAAAACCGTTTGAACTACCGATGTGTACTATTATTAGTCTGCGCCCCTTTTCTGATGGTGGATTTAAACCAATAGATAAATTATTTAAAAAAGCCTGTCTTCGACTTGTAACAGTTTCATCTTGCCAAAATTTATTTGGTTTATGTCCGTCGTTGATCCATGTTTCATCTAAATAAAATATATTTCTTCTTTGGTTTCTCATTTCTTTTATAGTCCTTAGGTAATTTCTTCTCCATACTACAATATCGATTCTTTCTATTAAAATAGACTTTCTGGAATGCTTTTTCCATAGAAAACCTATTTCTTTTAAAAGTTTCCATAGTGTGCTTCGACTCATTTCAGGGTAATCCTTATCATCTCGAACCGTGGCAAGAACTTTGTCTACTGTCGGAAATTCTTTTCTAAAGAAGAACGCATGCACTTTCCTTCGAAGTCTTTCTTTCAAAAGATTTTCTAATTGAAATTTTGGTTTTCCTGGAGCTTTACGTGCTGTTTGAAACTCGCCACATTTCTCTTTAACAACTCTGTAAATCGTAGATTTCCCAACACCAAGCGTACTACTAACTAATTCCACTGTGTCATCAACACTTTTACATAAATGTTTGTCTGTAAATGATTTAAAACAATTAAATATTAATGTTTTTTCATTAACTGTTAAAGGACCGATTTTTGTCATTTGCGCGGCCCTTCCAAATTTTCCATGATCACACTAGTATTCACACTGCACCTTGCAAGTTGCAACTAAACGACATTTAGTAAACTGTCAAGAATACACAACTTGGACCTCCTTACTAAATGGAAAACCTATAATCGCATTTTCGGTGAAATTTGTTAGGAAGGTATTTATCTACTTATAATTCGATTACTGTAAGAAATTCTTGGAATTAAAATAAAACAAAATTGGCAAATAGGTACTGATTGAAAATAATCTTAAGATACGGCTATAATAATCTTTAGGCTTTTGGCCTGTCCAAACCTTTTTCTATTGTTCTGTACAGCTTATGTTTATAAAGGACCAATAAAAGACCCAAAACTTGTAATAGCTCAGGTACATTTATTACAATTTTAGGAAATATTTAGATTATTCTGTAAAAATATTTAAAATGACAGTACTAAGTTTTGCATTAGAAATGCTGTTTTATTACTCTCTCATACATAAAAATAGACTTATAGTAAGCGGGCATAATAATAAAAAACTAAACGGTAAGTATGATATACAGGGTAATTTATAAATTTACAAATAAAAATATTTAAACAAATTAAATAAAACTTACCCTATTTCATAACAATATAATTTCTAAAAATGATAAAAAATATTAGTTTTTAACACTATTGATAAAATCCTGAACGAGAATTATCCCTCAATATAAACTTCATAATTTCCAGTAATTCGGTTTCGTTAGTTGGTAAATTCATTTGGGTCGGATGTATCCTCGTTCAAAATTCCAACAATTTAAAATTTAATTTAGAAACTTGTAGGGGTTGATTTTAACGTATTACCGCTACGCGCGATACCTACGAAATTAGTTTATAATGCCGCCAATTCAGGAAGTGGAATTGGGTTAGAGTTTGCTAATAGAGGATGACCGCGGTTTAATTGTGTCATAGGAAAATGTTGGTTTCGTCCGAATGTTCGGTCGGAACAGTTTCGAATTTAAATGAATTGCCGAAATGGTGTAAAAGGATCGTACAAATGTTTTTTTCGGTCAGACTGCCTCTTAAAAACTTGCCGCAGGCAGGGGCGGATCTAGGAAGATTGTTCGGATGGGTTAAATATTTTTATTATAAATTTATTAAAAAATAACAAAATATAAGAATCCTACTAATATATAAATGCGAAAGTTTGGATG
The DNA here is from genome assembly GCA_927349885.1 of Psylliodes chrysocephalus. Taxonomy (NCBI): domain Eukaryota; kingdom Metazoa; phylum Arthropoda; class Insecta; order Coleoptera; family Chrysomelidae; genus Psylliodes; species Psylliodes chrysocephalus. Next base: position 4,510,104 of record OV651813.1, read on the forward strand.
TATATGTAAATAGGAATAAATAGGAATAAATAGGAATAAATAGGAATAAATAGGAATAAATAGGAATAAATAGGAATAAATAGGAATAAATAGGAATAAATAGGAATAAATAGGAATAAATAGGAATAAATAGGAATACATAGGAATAAATAGGAATAAATAGGAATAAATAGGAATAAATAGGAATAAATAGGAATAAATAGGAATAAATAGGAATAAATAGGAATAAATAGGAATAAATAGGAATAAATAGGAATAAATAGGAATAAATAGGAATAAATAGGAATAAATAGGAATACATAGGAATAAATAGGAATAAATAGGAATAAATAGGAATAAATAGGAATAAATAGGAATAAATAGGAATAAATAGGAATAAATAGGAATAAATAGGAATAAATAGGAATAAATAGGAATAAATAGGAATAAATAGGAATAAATAGGAATAAATAGGAATAAATAGGAATAAATAGGAATAAATAGGAATAAATAGGAATAAATAGGAATAAATAGGAATAAATAGGAATAAATAGGAATAAATAGGAATAAATAGGAATAAATAGGAATAAATAGGAATAAATACTACCCCTGAGGTTACGTAAACTGCCCAAAAGACTGATAATAAAGAAGGAATGCTATTATTCCCCAAAAATATAACTCTGACTAGGTTTTAGACCTTCTAGTCTGCAATAATTACATCCACCTGTGTGGAAAAATAAGTTAACAGAAGGTTAACTTACTAAAAAAAATTAACTAAAACTTAAAAGTTTGATAGCGCTGATACTAAAGTTAAGCTTAGTTGGTAAGGTTCATACCAAACTTATAAAATTATTTGAAAATAGCTACTATTCATTAGTAAAAATAAACCCACTTAGTTACTTAAGGTAAATTACCCTTTAATAATCCAATATCTGATTATTTTAAAACCATGAAGTGCTATTCTTTTGTAAACAACATTATTTTTTTCACATAAAGCTTTTCTATTATCTTCTTTCTTAAATTTGAAACCTATTTCCTTAAGCAACTTCCAAAGACTTGTTCTGCCAAATTCACCAATTTGTATTTCTCTTTAGTTAACCAGCAATGTGTCTAAGTTGACATGTTCCTTTTTGGGACGCATTTCATACACCATATCACGAATACGAAATTTTGTCCCACCAGATATATCCGACGTTTTCAGTTTTTTGCGAGGTATGTATTTTTTCTTTTTTTTTGCTCTCTCGCGCTTTTGACGTTTTTCAAAACATATTTTAATTTTGAATCACTATAGTCCATTTTTATGTATGAGAGAGTATTAAAATAATAAAGCGTTCGTAATCCATAGGCGTACTACTTCTTTTAGTAGACAGTTAAAATATTTTTTGAAGTTATTCTTTGAGTATACACTTATATTTTCACCTAATTAACCTGCTTATAACTTCTAAACAGCTGAAGGTAAAAAAGTACAATTTTTTACTAAAACGTTTTATTTTTCCACAAGGTATGTTAAGAACATTGTGTCAAACGGGTTATGTAGGTATAAGGGTTTAAACTTTGACTTTTAAACAACGTTACGTTCATAAATAATAATTTTAATATAAAAACTACTTCTTACCTACAAATCCAAATCAGAATCGAAATCAGAAGATGAACTGTCGCAACCAATATTTACAATGAGTGGCTCGATCATTTCATCAGTAATATTGTCTAACTTCCACATTTTCTCTTCTTCTTTAATCGTATGATTTACTGCCTTTTCCCAGTTTTCAGGCTTCACATTATTTACAGCCTCCAAAAATAACTGTTTAACATCACTCATTTTAAAAGAATTATTTTTTCTTGAAACTTCTCCCTTTATCTGTGCCCATATCAGTTCAATCGGGTTTACTTCGCAATGATATGGTGGTGATCTAACCACCGTTATCCCACGATTTCTTGCAATTTCATCAATTTCATATTTTTTGAATTTCTCTTTATGAAGGGAACACAAATGATACAGTTCTTTTCTCACAGAACCGGGATGGAACTTAATATTCTTTGAATTTAGCCAATTCTGTAAATCTTTTTTCAACCACTTGGTTGTGGGCATTTTTTCTATAAGTCTCGAGTGATAACTTGCATTATCCATTACTATTATACAGTTCTGAGGAAGAAGATCTATAATTTGTTCGAACCACTCTTTAAAGACATCAGCATTTATGTCCTCATGGTAGTTACCGGTACGAGTAGATTCAAAAGTCAATAAACCACCTTTAACAAAACCGTTTGAACTACCGATGTGTACTATTATTAGTCTGCGCCCCTTTCCTGATGGTGGATTTAAACCAGTAGATAAATAATTTAAAAAAGCCTGTCTTCGACTTGTAACAGTTTCATCTTGCCAAAATTTATTTGGTTTATGTCCCTCGTTGATCCATGTTTCATCTAAATAAAATATATTTCTTCTTTGGTTTCTTTTATAGTCCTTAGGTAATTTCTTCTCCATACTACAATAACGATTCTTTCTATTAAAATAGACTTTCTGGAATGCTTTTTCCATAGAAAACCTATTTCATTTAAAAGTTTCCATAGTGTGCTTCGACTCATTTCAGGGTAATCCTTATCATCTCGAACCGTGGCAAGAACTTTGTCTACTGTCGGAAATTCTTTTCTAAAGAAGAACGCATGCACTTTCCTTCGAAGTCTTTCTTTCAAAAGATTTTCTAATTGAAATTTTGGTTTTCCTGGAGCTTTACGTGCTGTTTGAAACTCGCCACATTTCTCTTCTTTAACAACTCTGTAAATCGTAGATTTCCCAACACCAAGCATACTACTAACTAATTCCACTGTGTCATCAACACTTTTACATAAATGTTTGTCTGTAAATGATTTAAAACAATTAAATATTAATGTTTTTTCATTAACTGTTAAAGGACCGATTTTTTGTCGTTTACGCGGCCCTTCCAAATTTTCCATGATCACACTAGAATTCACACTGCACCTTGCAAGTTTCAACTAAACGACATTTAGTAAACTGTCAAGAATACACAACTTGGACCTTCTTACTAAATGGAAAACCTATAATCGCATTTTCGGTGAAATTTGTTGGGAAGGTATTTATCTACTTATAATTCGATTACTGTAAGAAATTCTTGGAATTAAAATAAAACAAAATTGGCAAATAGGTACTTATTGAAAATAATATTTAAGATACGGCTATGTAATCTTTAATACACAGGGCTTTTGGCCTGTCCAAACCTTTTTCTATTGTTCTGTACAGCTTATGTTTATAAAGGTCCAATAAAAGATCCAAAACTTGTAATAGCTCAGGTACATTTATTACAATTTTAGGAAATATTTAGATTATTCTGTAAAAATATTTAAAATGACCGTACTAAGTTTTGCATTAGAAATGTCTCATACATAAAATTAGACTATAGCTTTGGAAAACGTTATAAATTCGAACGAATTTTGTTAGAATTTACGCCTCTTCCATCGATCTCGAATCTGACACACATACAAGCCCAACTAATTTAAAGTTAGCGATTATAAGCTTCCGAAGCGAACTTTCTCGCATGGAGTTGCCCCTATGAATTATGGGCGATAACTTTACTGTCGCGCCAGTTCCTTTAATAATCGCTAATTCGATTTTCGCGGCTTATTCCTATTCCTCCTATTCGAGTTTATTATGTTTGGCTGTCTGTTTTAAATGATTAAGGGGCGCGAAAAGAAGGAAATCTGTATAAGCACTAGGATGTTTGCAACATTGTGGCGTTAGAATGGGGATTTAAAGTGTCGCACATCACAGATTTACGAGAAGATTATATAGTGATATGGTGAATTTAAGTAGGTAAATAAGTTATTGGAAGATCCCTGTAGATGCTCATGTCTGAAAACATACAATTTAATTAACAGAACTTCATTCGAAATAGGTTGAAAAATTTAGATAATAAATAATAGATCGCATGGGCTATAATTAATAAAATTAATGGTTTAAATCAGGCCTGCACAATTGAGATTTTCAAAGGGCCAATTTTAAACACCGTAAGTGTACGAGGGATCCTGAACTTATAAAGCAGGTTAAAAAAAAGGTCACCAAGTCCAGATCCTTCAAATAGGTCGTCAGCTTATAATTTTTAAACCTACTCCTGCTCGCGAGCTGAGCAAACAAAAAAGATCACCAGCTGTCTATGTTTATGTATGAGAGAGTAATAAAACAGCATTTCTAATGCAAAACTTAGTACGGTCATTTTAAATATTTTTACAGAATAATCTAAATATTTCCTAAAATTATAATAAATGTACCTGAGCTATTACAAGTTTTGGGTCTTTTATTGGTCCTTTATAAACATAAGCTGTACAGAACAATAGAAAAAGGTTTGGACAGGCCAAAAGCCCTGTGTATTAAAGATTACATAGCCGTATCTTAAGATTATTTTCAATAAGTACCTATTTGCCAATTTTGTTTTATTTTAATTCCAAGAATTTCTTACAGTAATCGAATTATAAGTAGATAAATACCTTCCCAACAAATTTCACCGAAAATGCGATTATAGGTTTTCCATTTAGTAAGGAGGTCCAAGTTGTGTATTCTTGATAGTTTACTAAATGTCGTTTAGTTGCAACTTGCAAGGTGCAGTGTGAATTCTAGTGTGATCATGGAAAATTTGGAAGGGCCGCGTAAACGACAAAAAATCGGTCCTTTAACAGTTAATGAAAAAACATTAATATTTAATTGTTTTAAATCATTTACAGACAAACATTTATGTAAAATTGTTGATGACACAGTGGAATTAGTTAGTAGTACGCTTGGTGTTGGGAAATCTATGATTTACAGAGTTGTTAAAGAAGAGAAATGTGGCGAGTTTCAAACAGCACGTAAAGCTCCAGGAAAACCAAAATTTCAATTAGAAAATCCTTTGAAAGAAAGACTTCGAAGGAAGTGCATGCGTTCTTCTTTAGAAAAGAATTTCCGACAGTAGACAAAGTTCTTGCCACGGTTCGAGATGATAAGGATTACCCTGAAATGAGTCGAAGTATACTATGGAAACTTTTAAAAGAAATAGGTTTTCTATGGAAAAAGCATTCCAGAAAGTCTATTTTAATAGAAAGAAGCGATATTGTAGTATGGAGAAGAAATTACCTAAGGACTATAAAAGAAATGAGAAACCAAAGAAGAAATATATTTTATTTAGATGAAATATGGATCAACGAGGGACATAAACCAAATAAATTTTGGCAAGATGAAACTGTTACAAGTCGAAGACAGGCTTTTTTAAATAATTTATCTACTGGTTTAAATCCACCATCAGGAAAGGGGCGCAGACTAATAATAGTACACATCGGTAGTTCAAACAGTTTTGTTAAAGGTGGTTTATTGACTTTTGAATCTACTCGTACCGGTGACTACCATGAGGACATGAATGCTGATGTCTTTAAAGAGTGGTTCGAACAAATTATAGATCTTCTTCCTCAGAACTGTATAATAGTAATGGATAATGCAAGTTATCACTCGAGACTTATAGAAAAAATGCCCACAACCAAGTGGTTAAAAAAAGATTTACAGAATTGGCTAAATTCAAAGAATATTAAGTTCCATCCCGGTTCTGTGAGAAAAGAACTGTATCATTTGTGTTCCCTTCTTAAAGAGAAATTCAAAAAATATGAAATTGATGAAATTGCAAAAAATCGTGGGATGACGGTGGTTAGATCACCACCATATCATTGCGAAGTAAACCCGATTGAATTGATATGGGCACATATAAAGGGAGAAGTTTCAAGAAAAAATAATTCTTTTAAAATGAGTGATGTTAAACAGTTGTTTTTGGAGGCTGTAAATAATGTGAAGCCTGAAAACTGAGAAAAGGCAGTAAATCATACGATTAAAGAAAAAGAGAAAATGTGGAAGTTGGAAATATTACTGATGAAATGATCGAGCCACTCATTGTAAATATTGGTTGCGACAGTTCATCTTCTGATTTCGATACTGATTTGGATTTGTAGGTAAGAAGTAGTTTTTATATTAAAATTATTATTTATGAACGTAACGTTGTTTAAAAGTCAAAGTTTAAACCCTTATACCTACATAACCCGTTTGACACAATGTTCTTAACATACCTTGTGGAAAAATAAAATTGCACTTTTTTACCTTCAGCTGTTTAGAAGTTATAAGCAGGTTAATTAGGTGAAAATATAAGTGTATACTCGAGGAATAACTTCAAAAAATATTTTGTCTACTAAAATAAGTGATACGCCTATGGATAACGAACGCTTTATTATTTTAATACTCTCTCATACATAAAAATAGACTATAATAAACTGTCCTAAATACCTAAATGCAACTTTGTTACTGAAAAATGTATAGTTTGACGTAGGTGGGCCAAATTTGTTTAATTATAATATCTTAATGCTTAGTGATTTTCTATATTTTTATCACTAATCGATAGTCAAGTTTAGTAAGTTTTAAACATAGTGTTGCCCAACATTCTTTTTCAAAGTAATACGAGTTATTTAATAACCTGACCCACTCCCAAAATCATTAGAGCCTAAAACACTATAAAAAATAGATAAAATAACAAGTATCATATTACAAATTGTCATATATGTAAAAGAATTTTAAGAACAAATGTCTAGAATGTTCTGTAGATATAATGTAAAAATTACTTATTAACAAAACAATACAACAAAAATGGCATTTTAAAATTTCCAAATTCAAGAAATCAAAATAATATAAAACCATAAAAATAATATTTCAACAAATAATGAAAATTCTACTGTTTCAACAACAAATGGAAATTCATAGTAGAACTATTCATAGAACTATTCATAGAACTGTTGATAGAACTGTTCATATAACTGTTCATATAACTATTCATAGAACTATTCGTAGAACTATTCATAGAACTAACTATTCATAGAAATGTTCATAGAACTGTTCGTTTATAAAACTGTTTATAGAACTGTTTATAGAACTGTTTATAGAACTGTTTATAGAACTGTTTATAGAACTGTTTATAGAACTGTTTATAGAACTGTTTATAGAACTGTTTATAGAACTGTTTATAGAACTGTTTATAGAACTGTTTATAGAACTGTTTATAGAACTGTTTATAGAACTGTTTATAGAACTGTTTATAGAACTGTTTATAGAACTGTTTATAGAACTGTTTATAGAACTGTTTATAGAACTGTTTATAGAACTGTTTATAGAACTGTTCATAGAACTATTCATAGAGATTCATGGAAATTCATAGAACTTCATAGAAATTCATAAATTTATAGAAATTCATATAAAATAAAGGAAACGGATGATAGAGATTGATGATAGAAATTGATGATAGAAATTGATGATAAAAATTGATGATAGAAATTGATGCTAAACATTGATGATAGAAATTGATGATTGATATTGATGATAAAAATTCATAGAAATTCATAGAAATTCATAGAAATTCATAGAAATTCATAGAAATTCATAGAAATTCATAGAAATTCATAGAAATTCATAGAAATTCATAGAAATTCATAGAAATTCATAGAAATTCATAGAAATTCATAGAAATTCATAGAAATTCATAGAAATTCATAGAAATTCATAGAAATTCATAGAAATTCATAGAAATTCATAGAAATTCATAGAAATTCATAGAAATTCATAGAAATTCATAGAAATTCATAGAAATTCATAGAAATTCATAGAAATTCATAGAAATTCATAGAAATTCATAGAAATTCATAGAAATTCATAGAAATTCATAGAAATTCATAGAAATTCATAGAAATTCATAGAAATTCATAGAAATTCATAGAAATTCATAGAAATTCATAGAAATTCATAGAAATTCATAGAAATTCATAGAAATTCATAGAAATTCATAGAAATTCATAGAAATTCATAGAAATTCATAGAAATTCATAGAAATTCATAGAAATTCATAGAAATTCATAGAAATTCATAGAAATTCATAGAAATTCATAGAAATTCATAGAAATTCATAGAAATTCATGAAAATTGATAGACATTGATGGAAGCTGATAGAAATTGATGGAAATTGATAGAAATTGATGGAAGCTGATAGAAATTGGTGATAGAAATTGATGATAGAAATTGATGATAGAAAATTGATGATAGAAATTGATGATAGAAATTGATGATAGAAATTGATGATAGAAATTGATGATAGACATTGATGATAGAAATGAATGATAGAAATTGATGATAGAAATTGATAGAAATTCGTGGAAATTTATGGACATTCATGGGGAAATTAATGGAAATTTATAGAAATTTATACAAATTTATAGAAATTTCTAATCAGGTGTCGCCATCTCGCGGTGACCTTAAAGTAGTATATGCTCGTTGCCTCTTTGTTAATCCACATAAATAAAAAATATTTTTACTTTAATTAAGAATGAAAGCCGTGTTAAATTTTTAATACGCATTCTTAAACAAATTTCTATGTATGAACGGATGATTCGTATTGGGAAATCACAATAAACTTAAACCCATAAATCTTTCTATTTACGTTAAAAATTATTTTCAGTACATTTTGCAATCCTATATAAACCGGCTTCGACACAATCGATGAATAATTCATGCATTCCCCCGATCGCTTTCATTTACCACCCATATCTTCTCCGCCGCTTTGTGGCGTCTCGAATAAAGCACGAACGTCAAAGAATTTGATAAAGCGAACACAATGTACTGTTTTATTACGAACAATTTTTCTCCTTACTTTTTCCATAAAATAAAGTTTTTTTTCCTAATTTAGGATCGGCTGGTACATTTTTGGACGCCTTGGGAATCCGACCCCGCAGTCCCTGTAGGGTCAACGAATTACAAAAGGGAAAATGGAAGATTCGGGCGTCTTCCTTCTGTGCTGAAATTCCCAGTGGATGGGCATTGGCGTAGTAAATAATAAGGAAAGCGCCTGAAATGATTTTTCCTTATTATTTATTTATAATTACATCACCAAAACAGCTTATGCCAATTACAGGGTGATAGGAAAATGTACAAAAAACAAAAATATGTCGTGCATAAGTAACAGACATACGCTTGAAAAAAAAAAAAAACAATATGTGAAAAAAAAGTGTATGTCTGTAAAAATGCTTTACAATTTTACAATTTGAAAAATAAAATAAGTAGGTTTTGACACATTGGACTAAAAGTTCTATAAAACAGTTATATAAAAAGAAAAAATAAAATGTTAATTATTGTATTATACTAATTTTCATTAAGATTAAGAATGGATTTTATTATTTTTGCTTAGTACAAAATATATCTAGGCGATCCTCTAGATCGTGATAAACTTTGACCATTTGATGTATTGGCGAAGAAGTGTTAGTCCTACCAATTGTTAGTTGAAAACTTACACAAATTCGTAGTCGTGGACGAGGAACTCTAAATTATACTTGAAGAAAGAATAAAGATATACAAACTTTTACTACTTGTATTAAAATATAATTTAAAGTTGGTTCGAAATCAATTAGTTATGCAATAGTGAGCTACTTAACCAAATAAAGAAAAACACGAAATGCTGGTTAATGTAGTTCAAAGTCAACTTAAGTATTTTAAAACTGAATTTGAGGAAAAGGTAATCATGTTCAAACAAATTAAAATATTACTCAAGTTCAATAACAATATATAAATTTACTACCAATCAAGAAAAAAAAATCCTAATAAATGTTTCAATTAAATAGTCATAATAAAGAATAAACTATAAAGGGAAAAAATTCAAAATCTAAAGAAAATGTAGAATTTAATTCATTAAATTTAATAAAAAGTAGGTAAAGACATTGAATAAATCACTGCACCAAGATTCAACAACAAGAAAAAAATATAAATATATTTCTATACACTCTCCTAATATGGTAAATGCAAACTGACGGTCTTAGTTTCAAAAACTTGTACATAATCATATTAACAACCGAAAGATACAGTGTTAAGCAAGCAAATGAAAAGAAAATAAAAAAAAAACCAAATTTATTAATATAATTCGGACACCCTCCTAAATCGGTAATTGCAAACTAGATAGTTTCAAATACTTATCCAAAATTATACTAACAAATAAAGAGAAATGTAAAGAAAAAATTATGTTAACTAGGATATAAGGTAGAAATTAAAAAAAAATACTATTAGTAACTGAATACATATTAACAAAAATTAAGGTAGCTATTACAGACAGTATTGCTTTACAAAATAAGCAGTAGCAGACAGTTAAAAAATAGAAGGTAAAGGAAAAAAATGACTACAGGCGGTATTACTTGATCGTGTACGTAATAGCAGAATAATAAAAAGCTAGATACATTATTCTGGCCTGACAGTAAACTAAAAAATTAGTTATATTTTAACTTATCAAAAGGGACGGTATGGAAAAAAGAAGGAGATATAATTCTAAATTACAGAATATATTATTCACTGTTAGAAGTATCCTTATTAACGTTAGACATGACTTCATTATTATCATCATCATCCTCAGATATATCGTAATAAATATCAACGAAACTTTTAAAGAAAAAAAAATTTTACTCGATAGGCACAAAAATCAACTTTAGGTAAAAATCCATATACTATACACTTTTATCAGTGGAGAATGAATATTTAGATATATAACTAGCAAAAACTTGACCTAGTACGATATGCAAATGTATAGAAAAGGTTAAAATAAGAGGTAAGAAAGTATTAGTAAAAATACAAGACATGCAGTTAGTTTAGTTAACCTCTGTGAAATACCTATGGGAATTAGAACGATAAGTTATGAGTTATAAGGAAACTGTTTCAAAATTAAGGGCTATTTAACCCAGTTGAGGCGCCGTTTTTGAAACGATCTTCAAGAATATTCGAACATGAACCGTCTAGAGATAGCCATGAGCTAAAAAGGTTTAAAATGTTATGATAGATGAAGGAAAATTTGAGAAGGATGTAGATAAAATGCTTTTACTATTTTAATATATTTAAATATAGTAAAGCATAATATCTTATTTCAAAAAATTATATATCTTTTTTATATAGATCTAACATGTGTTATTCATTGCAGTTGTATAAAATTTGACAATTTGCTCGAGAAATCATTGCACAAAATATATATTTAATACTATATTATTAACAAAACGTACCTTATAAAATCAGACGGTCTTAACATAAATAAATATGATTTAATATTTCGGATGACCGAGATTAATCAAAATTTGACACTTTGACAAAAAACACTTATGAAGTAATATCAGTGTCTATTATATGGGATTTTAAGCAGTTTGACTTAATGTACATGGATTTCTCACATTTTCGCCAGTCCGGCCCTGCTCTAATCCCTTAAGTCATTCTCTGTCTTATTTGGGCCTATTACGGCATCTATTTTTCCCGGTACAAAGATTATCCATCAAATAAGTCAACCTTTGAAACCGCTATGGTCATGTCCATTAGTCGAAGTGAATCATCCATCTAGAATGTACTTACCCCGTCGACGAAGCATAGAGAACGATTTTGGTGAAGGCACCACCGTAGTAAATATTTGTCGAGATGACCGATTCGTAGTATGGCTGGAATATTCTTGAAGCCACATACAGTTCTTTCAGTCAATCATTGAACGTGCGTCGTAAATAAAAGCGTATGAGAAAGCAATGCAGAAAAGGTGACATTGGTCGTGGCCATCGTATAAATAGCGTGACACCAGTGGTGGCTTGTAATAATTAATAATGGGTGTTCAATTTTTTCCAATGATGTTAGCATTGGTAAGTTTGGTTCAAAACTTTGTACACACGCAAATATCTTGATTTGGATTTGTATTAAGTGTAGTTATTATTATCAGTATCATACTGTTTTCAAACACTACAACTAATAACTAACTTTCTGCACTCTAGTGATATATGATCGATAAATAATCGATTAAAAAAATAATCGATTATTCGAAAATAAATATTTAAATTTGCAAAGAGATTCTACCTACACTAATCAAAAAAGCTGAAAATTTACCAAAAAAGTAGAAATCTACTAAATGTGGCAACGTTGGATCAAAGTCAGAAATTAAAGCCTAGCGAAACAGGGTTATTTTCTCATTACAATTGTAATAAATCTATTACATTTTGGTTAATGTTATTACTACAATTCAAAAAACTATTTTAATCTATTACTATTGTGTGATAAAACCAAAGCAGAAGAAAAATTAACCGAATGTTCCCATCTAATGTGATTATGTTCTTATTTAAATGAATGAACTGGGCAACGTTTGTCCAATTTAACCAACTTTCTATCTGTTACCATTTAAGAAGTAGTTCTACTGTCTCTGTGAAATAGTAGGGACCACCCCGTATATTATTATTATTATTATTATTATTATTATTATTATTATTATTATTATTACAAACAAATTAGGGCTGAGGAATGAATCCTATTAATCCCAAAATTACAAAGTTCATTAACAAATACAATTATTAAATAAGTAATTAGCAAATAACAATGCAAACAAAACAATAAAAATAAACTTTTAGTTTTTCTTAAAAAGGGCATCGAGTCGGTTTTTGAATACATTTACTGACTGTGCGCGAACAGCACTCGAGGGTAAATTATTCTAAGTATAAAAAACTATTACCGAAAAAGTTTTGTCGGGTACGCGTTTTAAAATTTTCTTTGCTCAACTTATACCCATGTTCTCTTAGGCGTTCATCTGTGTTCCGTGGGAGTATACTATAGTCTATTTTTATGTATGATAAAACAGCATTTCTAATGCAAACCTTAGTACGGTCATTTTAAATATTTTTACAGAATAATCTAAATATTTCCTAAAATTGTAATAAATGTACCTGAGCTATTACAAGTTTTGGGTCTTTAATTGGTCCTTTATAAACATAAGCTGTACAGAATAATAGAAAAAGGTTTGGACCGGCCAAAAGCCCTGTGAATTAAAGATTACATAGCCGTATCTTAAGATTATTTTCAATAAGTACCTATTTGCCAATTTTGTTTTATTTTAATTCCGAGAATTTCTTACAGTAATCGAATTATAAGTAGATAAATACCTTCCCAACAAATTTCACCGAAAATGCGATTATAGGTTTTCCATTTAGTAAGGAGGTCCAAGTTGTGTATTCTTGACAGTTTACTAAATGTCGTTTAGTTGCAACTTGCAAGGTGCAGTGTGAATTCTAGTGTGATCATGGAAAATTTGGAAGGGCCGCGTAAACGACAAAAAATCGGTCCTTTAACAGTTAATGAAAAAACATTAATATTTAATTGTTTTAAATCATTTACAGACAAACATTTATGTAAAAGTGTTGATGACACAGTGGAATTAGTTAGTAGTACGCTTGGTGTTGGGAAATCTACGATTTACAGAGTTGTTAAAGAAGAGAAATGTGGCGAGTTTCAAACAGCACGTAAAGCTCCAGGAAAACCAAAATTTCAATTAGAAAATCTTTTGAAAGAAAGACTTCGAAGGAAAGTGCATGCGTTCTTCTTTAGAAAAGAATTTCCGACAGTAGACAAAGTTCTTGCCACGGTTCGAGATGATAAGGATTACCCTGAAATGAGTCGAAGCACACTATGGAAACTTTTAAAAGAAATAGGTTTTCTATGGAAAAAGCATTCCAGAAAGTCTATTTTAATAGAAAGAAGCGATATTGTAGTATGGAGAAGAAATTACCTAAGGACTATAAAAGAAATGAGAAACCAAAGAAGAAATATATTTTATTTAGATGAAACATGGATCAACGAGGGACATAAACCAAATAAATTTTGGCAAGATGAAACTGTTACAAGTCGAAGACAGCCTTTTTTAAATAATTTATCTACTGGTTTAAATCCACCATCAGGAAAGGGGCGCAGACTAATAATAGTACACATCGGTAGTTCAAACGGTTTTGTTGAAGGTGGTTTATTGACTTTTGAATCTACTCGTACCGGTGACTACCATGAGGACATGAATGCTGATGTCTTTAAATAAGTGGTTCGAACAAATTATAGATCTTCTTCCTCAGAACTGTATAATAGTAATGGATAATGCAAGTTATCACTCGAGACTTATAGAAAAAAATGCCCACAACCAAGTGGTTAAAAAAAGATTTACAGAATTGGCTAAATTCAAAGAATATTAAGTTCCATCCCGGTTCTATGAGAAAAGAACTGTATTATTTGTGTTCCCTTCATAAAGAGAAATTCAAAAAATATGAAATTGATGAAATTGCAAAAAATCGTGGGATGACGGTGGTTAGATCACCACCATATCATTGCGAAGTAAACCCGATTGAACTGATATGGGCACAGATAAAGGGAGAAGTTTCAAGAAAAAATAATTCTTTTAAAATTAGTGATGTTAAACAGTTGCTTTTAGAGGCTGTAAATAATGTGAAGCCTGAAAACTGGAAAAAGGTAGTAAATCATACGATTAAAGAAGAAGAGAAAATGTGGAAGTTGGACAATATTACTGATGAAATGATCGAGCCACTCATTTTAAATATTGGTTGCGACAGTTCATCTTCTGATTTCGATTCTGATGTGGATTTGTAGGTAAGAAGTAGTTTTTATATTAAAATTATTATTTATGAACGTAACGTTGTTTAAAAGTCAAAGTTTAAACCGTTATACCTACTTAACCCGTTTGACACAATGTTCTTAACATACCTTGTGGAAAAATAAAACATTTTAGAAAAAATTGCACTTTTTTACCTTCAGCTGTTTAGAAGTAATAAGCAGGTTAATTAGGTGAAAATATTTAGAAAATGTTTGAAAGTTCACACACGTGAAGGACTTTTTTAATAGGTAGAGAGAGCATTGAGTTCGAAGGTTTACATACCGCTGATATGTGCTCTGACCACGTTAATGATGAGTTTAAAATGAGTCCCAGGTCCCAGTTTACAGTCGCTAATGCACTACCATTTAGATAATAGTTCACGCACGGATTATTTTTTCCTATATGCAGGACGACACATTTTTCCGTGTTTAAAGAAAACAGCCAGGTGTCACACCAGTTTAAAATAGTTTCAAGGTCTTTTTGTAGCTGGGTAGAATCTATCACAGGATTAGAGTATAGCTTAGTGTCATCAGCGTAACACGAAATATTAGAATTTAAGTCTTTGCATAGATCTGCAGCATATACCAAAAACAGTAATGACCCTATGAGAGAGCCTTGAAGGACACCACTTAGAACTGGATACTCTGACGAGAACATTTGTCCAACTTTTACCTTTAAGATGCGAATGCCGGCATTTCCAACTTATAAAGCAATCTCTTTTTGGGAACACTGTCAAAGGCTTTAGCGAAATCAAGATATACGACATCGACAGGCTTTTTATTATCCACAGACGTAGTCCAATCGTTTAAACAGGTCATTAAGTTTGATAAAACCGTGTTGTTCTTTTGGCAAAACGTCATGGCTCTTGAGAAAATCAGACATATAATTCGTTAAGATGGATTCCATTATTTTACAGGCAATTGGGACGAGGCTTATTAGACGATAGTTGGATGGACTGAGTTTGTCACCCTTTTTAAAAATAGGTCTCACCGAAGCAATTTCGCACATTGAAGGAAGTATGTGAGATGTAAAGGAAGATTTCATAATAATGGACAGAGGTAAAGCCAAATAAGATGCGCATTCTATTAAAAGCATTGCGGATAAATTGTCAATTCCAGGTGAGGAATTTGATTGATTTTTTTTGAGATTTTCATTAATAATTGCAGATGAGAACTCGACATTACATAAAGAGGTTGCTGTTCGGGCATCGTGACCAACTGGGATGTCGCCTGTGGGTTTTAAATTTTTTTCACATATTTTTCTTATGTTTAATTAAAGTTAAAAGTTGTCCATTGATCCAGGGTTTTAATTTGTTTTGAGGCCATTTTTTGTTTTTTCCTATTCCAATGAAAACATTGATATTTTTATGATTCCATTTCCGACGACATGACAAACTGTATACACACACCCCGACCGATTAACGTATTAATTCCACGCCATCTATCTTTATAGTCGCGTGATGAAAATCTATCACAATTAATTGTAGAAAAACGTTTCTCTCGGTTTTTTTATCGCCAAGGCAATACGCCGCCCTACAACCCCTCCCTCCCCCCTTCAACCCAACCCCCGTTATCGATCCCGATGAATCTTCTTGCTCGATAGGCTCAGATATAAGGGCAACGTCCCGAAAATGCCAATTTCTTCTCCGGGAAATAATGTTATTGTGTTACAAAAGGAAAATGAAAGAAAAACAGCGGTTGGGAATCAAATATATCAAGTTTATTATCCAGTAATAATTTAATTCATTTATTTATGTAACGGGATTATCTCAAATAAAAATACATAATAGAAAAAGTAATAAACTTTTTTAAGCTAAAACGTAAACTAAACTGAATAAAATTTAAAATTCTTTAAATATTTTTTTTATAAATATAAAATCAGTATTTAAATAAAATATCCCCGAGTAGAACAAATATGTTTAAACAATAACTAGAACAAAACACATTCAGATATGATTATTAAACAAATTGTATATTTGGTACTTAAAATTAGAAAAATTACCTATAAATAAAATGAATTTTATCAGAGTATTTAAGTACTTACTTGCTCATAACATTAAGGCAAGAATTTAATTATATTTTAGTTCCAAATGAATTTGAAAACGATAAAAGATAAAAACCTAAGATTTGGTAGACATTTTTAAATAAATCAGAAGAGTTGCTGACGCTAATATCAATAATGCAACTTTAAAAAAAAATCAAAATAAAAGTTTAAACAATTATAAAATAATAAAATAGTCTATTAAAAACCAATTACAATCACGTTGAAACCAATTCTCAAATCGAATAATGTGTTTCAATGGTGCGCTGCAACCATAATTCTGATAGCCTTGATTGAAATCCTGCTTAAGCTCCTCGTCTGTGTTGATGGGGATGAACCCTTCTTTCATTATCACTAGAGAGCGGAATATATGCAAAATGCATATATATGCATTTTTTGCATATTTTACCAAAGTTCAGAAAATATTGCATATTTTTCCAAAATTCAGAAAATATTGCATATTTTACCAAAGTTCGGAAAATTTAAGAAAATATTGCATATTTTTGAAAAAAAAAAAATGTATTACTATACTGTGCAAATCAAAAACTGTTTTAACAGATTATACAGATATATTTGAAATAAAGACCGTTTAAATTTTTGTATTTGTTTTTAAGTGTCACTTCTTGTAAATTCTTGTTAATTAGTTCTTGGAGGATGGCATGCACTGGGTTTTTACCTTCTTAAGAGATTAAGCCCATTAAGGTAATTGTTAATAGATGGTATTTACACAGATAAAGTATTACCTACAATGCAATAAAACGGTTTATATAAAATTCTCAGTAATTTCTTGTAACCAATCTACCCTAACATCGGAATATTTTGAATGTTTTTCATTCAGTTTAATGAGATAGTATCCTCGTTATTTGCCTAGTGAAAAGTCTTGTAATAATTTGTTGTTTTAAAAGTGTCCTAAAATGTCGAGAATTTCTTCGTGGATTATTAACTTTCCAGAGTGGTGGGTGAGGTTTTCCGGGTTTTCCTCACCTGTAAGTCAAATGGCACCATCAATCATCTTTAAGCCTCCCCGGAGCGCCACGGCAAATAATAATAATAGCCGTCCCTTCCCCTATACAAGTCGTTCAGTCGACTTCAGGGGTAAAAATTCACTCGTAAGGGGGTGAATTAGGGAGAGTATTATTATTATTATTATAATGGGGATAAAGTTTTTTGTAAAGCTTGTGCCAAAATAGTGGTTTGCGAAAAAAAGTTCAAAGTGGTTCAACACGTGAAAACATCATTGCATAAAGCCAAATTGCAAAAAATGAAATCACAACCGGTTCAACAATGCGTTGTGAGGTCGTTTCAAAACGCCGACAAAACAAAAAGTGACAATGAGGTATTTAATCAGGACTTGTGCAAAGCTCTTGTTGCGGCAAATATTCCATTAAAGAAGTTACAAAACCTACATCTAAGAGAATTTTTACAAAAATATTGCAATCAAACCATTCCTGACGAATCTGCACTCAGAAAAAAAAATGTACATGCTATATATATAAATGTAATAGAAGAAATTAAAGTTTTACTGGATGATAGCAATTTTTACATCATTGTTGATGAAAGCACAGATGCTTGTGGAAGATATATGGTACATCTTATGATTGGAGCCTTAAAAGAAAATGAACCAGGTACATCATATTTAATTGCATCAAAACAGTTAGAAAAAACTAACAATACAACTGTTACCCGATTTATTCAACAATCTCTAGCAGAATTTTTTTTACCAAATCAAATTCCCTCAGAGAAGTTCTTAGTGTTTTTGTCTGACGCAGCACCATATATGATAAAAGTAGGGCAAAATTTAAAAAATATTTTATCCAAATATGGTCCACGTTACTTGTCTTCTGCATGGAATAAACTTAGTTGCAGAAACTGTGAGAACAGAATATCCCTTGGTTAACAAGCTAATTTCGAATGTGAAAAAAATATTTTTAAAAGCCCCTTTAAGAGTGCAGTTGTATAAAGAGAGAATGGTAGGGGTGTGTTTGCCCCCGGAACCCGTAATTACGCGATGGGGGACATGGATTAAAGCAGCTATATTCTATGCAGAAAATTTTGAAGCAATTAAGGATTTAATTTTGGATATAGAAGACAATTCACAATGTGTAGTGCAAAGTAAAGAATTGTTAAAAAATCCCCTTGTGCCTAAGCAACTTGTGTTTATAAAGGTTAATTTTAGTTTTTTATCTGACGTAATAACTTCATTGGAAAAGAAAAATTTAAGTTTAATCGAATCAACAAATTTTATTGCAACAGTTTCCGATAAATGTAACAATGTTCCTGGTGACATAGGCCTTAAGATTAGAAAAAAATTAAATACAACGGTATTAAAGAATGAAGGGTTCAATGAAATAAGGGAAGTGAAAAACATTTTTGAGGGAACATTTTCCAAAGAAGTTTTACGTTGGCCCTTGTACATTACTTCCAAAATTACGGTATTGTCCTAATACTTCGGTAGATGTTGATAGGACCTTTTCTATATCAAAACATATTTTTACAGACAGAAGACAAACATTTTTAATAGAAAATTTCGAAAAATATTTAATTATAAATTCCTATTATAATATTACTATTTAATATTTTTATACTATTCTATACTTAACTTCTACTAGTTTTTGTGTTTCGTTTGTTATAAATAAATTTTTATATTACATATTTTCTTTTGTTTTTTTTTTTGGTGTAATGGCTTTGATAGCGTACCAAATTAGGAACAGCAATGTTAATTAGAACCCAACAGTGAATGGTCAAGTGGAAATATTCGCTAGGCATCAGAATTAATTTTTAAATAAATTAATTAATTTAAAAAATCGCGTCCCGGCTGGAATTTGAACCCGGGACCCCTAAGTCCACAGGCCAACGCACTAACCACTGAGCTACCCACCCCCTACTTTTTTTTAAGTATTTTTAACAAATATGCATTTGCATATTTAGGCATAATTGGACAAAATAACTGCATATTTTTGGTAAAAACGATGCATATATATGCGCATATTTTGTTATATTTTGATGCATATATTCCGCCCTCTAATTATCAGTATTGAAGAAAAAAGTTGTTTGTCCCGTTAGTGCAGAGATAGAGTAGTGAGTTTTCATGCGAAAGGTCCGAGGTTCAAATCTAGGATGAGGACTAATTAAAATATTATTAAAATAGTTATTTTATCTTAATCTCTAAATTAATTTTAAATTTTTGTAGGTTTTTGTTTGTGGGTTGCACAATCTAACTGCCCTACAGCGTCGTGTTTAAACTTTGTCTGTCTTCATATATGCTCTTGTTACGCAAATTTTTTGTTTTATTTTAATTTAGTGACAATTTTGTCAAATTAATTTGCCATAAAAAAATTTTGTTATTAAGCTAAAATATAATTAAAAATGAATTATACTTATAAATAATCGATAATGTTAGCTTCCAGTATTTATTACATAAATATTTGCTAGACACTCCCTGTAGTATTTTTGGATGCGGTGCGTCTTTCGCTGACACAAGATATTCTAATATTTGGATGTGTGGACAGACGCAGTTTTAACAAGAAATAAAGGGAAATATAGATCGGCATTGATACATTCATTATTAGCTGTTCAACTATTATTGATTAATAAAGTTTATTTTTGTAAAGTGAATTTCTATTACCTCTTAGCTAATAATAAATAATGGCAATCCACTAGATATTCATCGTTAATAGTTTTGGTAAAATTATAATAATATGATCTACAACTGTTTTACTTAATCCAACTCTGATTTCAAATACATAATAATAATAATAATTTTATTCTGTATTTTTATAAAATTATTTTCCATCTTTGTTGTCAATTCAATCGACCATCATCAGATTCGTCTTGATATTCATTAAACACCGAATAAATTGACGCGAACTAGTTAATATAGCGACACTTTCTATTAAAAATTCGTCCCGTCCTTGATAAACTCATCGGCCGGAAGTAACAAGATGAATTAATTTATGAGCCCGAGTTAATAGACGCGTCTGCAAGTCTGAGATGAAATTCTCAATTCGAATTCTAAACTTTTTATCTTCAGAACATCTTATCTCAGTTATCGTCGAGTTAAGAAGTTGTTAAATTTGGCTTATTTGCTATTTTTAGAAGTGTTTTCGTTTCCTGGATAATTAAATAAATTAACGATTTAGGAATTTGTAATTTTGATTGTTGAAAATTGCGCGAATTTTTTTTTACATTATTAGAAATTATTACAGAGAAAAAATTTAAAATTATTCGAATTATCTACACCGTTTTAAAGCAATAAATCTTAAAATTTGGTGACTGGTATCTTGGTGTCCAGTTTTCCGGCTAGAACAGCTGTAAACCTTTTTTTCTTTCGGGCCTCATACATCTGTTTGTTATGCTACAAGGGCCACAATATTTCTAAAAAAAAAAGTCATGTTGTTTTAGCTTTGAAAAGTCGCAAGGGCAAGACTGTAGGTCAACCATTTCAATTGCTTGAAGGGCCGCACAAAACAGCTTGGAGGGCCGCAGGTTGAGTATGGCTGAGCTAGACCAAATAAATAAAAAGCTTTTCCAGGAAAAACTTTTTTAAAAGAGGAGATAGAGCAAAAAGACTTAAGAAATAATTATCCGGCTTAACAAGACGCGTTGATTGATGTTAAAGGTTTTTTTTTTTGGTTATCACCATTCCTTTTGTTTAACATCGTTAATTATTGGCTGACATTTTACATTTTAAGTTTAGTTCTTGCTTTTATATCTCATTATTATTTCTTATTTTTTAATTTTATTTCGTTAATAACAGTTCTTTTTGGAACTTAAGTAAGCAATTGTTATTGAATGTCTACCATTATGGATCCCTCTTACATGGAATACTATTGTGATGTTTGTTTACTTTAAAACAACAGTTTATTTATTAATAATTTATTTAAACACTTATTTATTTTATAACACAACTATTCTAATTTATATATACTTCGAATGTCTTTAAACTGATCACTATTTATATTCACCACTGTCTATCTACTAATTACTATTTATCTTCACTGTCCGTATAATAACTAACTCTGATGGCTCATCCACCAATATTTATACAAATTTAAAAAATTGGCGAATGTTCTAGTAAGTTCACATATTCTCTCCAATACACTAGTCGACCCATAGGTTTGGTCTTAAGGGGTTTAATTATATATAATAAGCGGACAAGTTGAGCCTCAAAGGCCAAATAATACAGAGAGGGACTTGGAGTATTAGAGCAGGACTGAATAATGAAATGGCTCACATTACACTATTATAGCAGTTCCTCGCAGAGTTCACCAAAACAACGAAAACGAAGAAGTTTAGGCCATTCAAGCCTCTCTCAAAAGCAGTGAATAATAAATAAGTACAAATAGGCATTGGATAATAAACCAAAAACCAAAATTGTTGATGTAATATCCAAAATTTCTCGAGCCACCGCTAAGTTTTACTCATTAGTTTCAAATTAAAAATAATATTAAATACTCAACATTTTTCTTACAAGTATTGCAAAGTCAATAACTTACCGAGTATTAAAATAAACCGCAATAATGAATCATAACCTTAAACTAAATGCCAGTAAATGTCATACAATATTATTTTGTCCTAAAAATATAGAACATAATGTACAACAGAACCTTAAGCTATTCATTCAAAATGAACCTCTAAAATCTTGTAGAAGTGCCAAAAACTTAGGCATTATTTATGACTGCAAATTAAGGTTTCAGGACTATGTTTCGCTCCTAGTCAAAAAATCGTATCTGGTTATTCGTCAATTATACAGGAATCGAGGTATTTTGAGTTTCAAATTACGTAAGTTGCTTTGTGAAAGTCTTGTATTGTCCATCCTAAATTATGGACCTTTAATTTACTATCCTTGTTTGGATCAAATAACCAAATACAGACTTCAAAAGATTCAAAATTGTTGTTGTCGTTTTGTATTTGGTATCAGAAAGTATGATAGAATATCAAATAAAATTAAAGAACTTAGCTGGCTCAATATAGGAAATTTATTTAAATATCAGATGGCGGCCACGGTATTTCAAATTCTTTTAACCTCAACTCCCATATACTTAAAAAATAAATTGATATATCGGAAAGATCTGCACAGTTTACATTTAAGATATCCACACAACTTAACTATTCCGAATTACCGATTATCATTTTTCAAAAGATCTTTCACATATAACGCCATTTCAATATATAACAGTCTACCTAGGGAAATTAGGACATGTTCTTTGACATTTTTGAAACAAAATTATAAAACGTTGCTATTAGTTGAGCAATGAATACAGTGCTAACGTTAATATATTATTAATTTCAAACATTTTTCCTTATTTAATTGTATTTTAAGTTCCATTGATTTCAGTTTAGATTAAATACAGGGTTAACATTTTTAATCATAAATTAATTGTATATTAAATTTCTTATTTTTTTTATATTGTAAATGATGGATACCTTTTGATTATTTTAAATTTATATTTATGTTGAGGTTAAGTTGAGTAGCGCAAGCTAGACTTCGCCTCATGATGTTTATGTGCATTGTATATTACAAGCAAATAAAGGTAATTTATTATTATTATTATTATTAATGGAATAATATCTAGTCCAAAAAGTATTGATTGAAGACCAGGACTTCTAAAAACATTTGATGAAAGGTTCTAAATGCTATTGGAAGATTAGTATGTACATGATTTTTTTTTTCAAAAATGAGTTATCTAGATTGAATAAAATTTTACAAGAAATAAAACATTTAGATTTGCCACAAATATATTAGTCATCTTTATATACTTTCTTGAAACATAATAACTTTAGGTAAATTCGTAACTTAAAACAGTCAAATGTACTGTTTATTTATTATGTATGTATATTTTTTTAAATATTTGAAAAGAAATTGTCAAAGTGTGTTGATAGAACACTATATCTGTAGATTTAAAATCCATCGAACAATATAGACAAGAAAACACGCCAATCTTTTACTTGGATTAAGGTCATAGTAAGGTTTATCCACAGGCTTAAAAAGCCTTACAAGAAAGGGAAGATGTCTTAATAATATTGTACATGCTAATTCTGAAGAACATACATTTACCATCAAAAGACGAAATTCAAAATATTTTAGAATTGATATGATCACAAATAAATAATGAGGTGGCAGCTAAAAACACAACGAATCTTCTGATGTAGATTTACATATTGAGTACTTGGTGTTTTTTGTTTTTATTTCAATGTAAATATCGAGATATACTTTGTCTTTTCACTTATTATGTTGTATAGGCACCTCTTATGTTTTTTTTTCTTCAAATTTTATTAATAATAAAGATATATCAAAATTACAATTAGGTAATGGGGCACTTGAGCCTGGGAACCAAATTTTCCTTTGATGATGCCGACAAAACGGTGCCGCCAAAGGTTATTAATCATTTTAATTATCTGTCAATCATTAATTACCTTGTCTATAATTAATGACCTGTCAATCATTAATTATATATTTAGTTAACTTAATTTGCTAAATGAAGGTAAATTTAACCCGACTTAGAACAAAGCGGCTACTATTAATTGAAAATAGGATAACACACCGCGGTTAAAGAAAACATACCCGATCCCAGGTATACTCGGACAAAATATTGGAGAAGGTGAGTCATATGCATGATCAACACTGTTGTTTATGAATGAAAATTCCGACAGAGTCAACATAGGCGGCGTATCAAATACCAAATAATTATTTATTAGGTATTTGTTAGTAAACTTTATTTAATTTGTTTGTCAACATCTTTATTTAAACAAAGATGATGCGTTAAATATACGTTTTTGATAGTTTTCAAGAAATGAATATATTTATTCCCTAATGACTTCGTTATCTGTGTTTAATGGTTTTAAAATGTGTTTCAAGTAAATAAACGACAGACGGGTTACAGATTGAATAATGTCAGCACAGGCACAAAGACAGTTGAAAACTAACTTTCGACGAAGTTAGATTTGTATCGCTTTAACTATTTACGATAATTATTTTATATTTTATAAACACTTTTTTGTATAAGTGCTCTTTTCTGATATACGAGTAGGTGTTCATGTTTGTGCCTTACAATTTGGTAGTGGTAGTGCATATTCGAGGAGTTATATTTATTGTGTAGTATATTAGGTAGGTACTTTAAAAGTTTATTAAATAGTAAAATATTGGTGTCTTTATAAATTTAATAAAAACAATTTAATAGTAGATATTGTTACAATAGTAATGGATTCAGAGGCGGGTCCAAGTGAAACCCAATTACGTCAACGAAAGCCCCTATCAAAGGATGAAAAGAACATTATATGGAAAGTGTATGACGGGCTGAAACAGACAATTCCTACAAATGAAGCTGTAAACCGCAGTTCTTTTTTAACTGCAGTATCTGTTTCAACAATTGAACGTATTGTACGACAAAAAAGGCTCCTTAGAAGCCCCTAAAACGCATACCCGGTAAAGAACGTATAAAACCTGACGATTGGCAGAATGCTATTTCCCATGTAATTAAGGAAGAAAATAATATGTGGCGCTTGGACGGTATGATCGAAACGGTAGTTGAACCTTTAGTCATAACTTTAAGTTCCGACGATAAAGACGATTCCAGTGATAGTTCTGCAGAATCAATGGATTACGAAACTTCATAGATTTAGAATTCAAGTAAGTGATACCAAGCTTAATTTACATATTTTTATAATAAATAAAATGCAATTATAAACATAGATGAATTATTATAACAAAAATAGATAACCAACCTACTTTCATCTAGTAATATTCACAAATACCCATTTAATTTGCCAATATAGTATTTCTGCGACACTGGAAGAGGGCATTTTGATATGATAATGATACCTTTTGCAGTTTTAAGGCGCACCTTCTTCAATATTTAGTTCTAGTATAATACCCCATTTAATTTTCTAATAGCCACTGGCATAATATTTACATATTTTAACAATAAACAAAACAAAATTATAAACATAAATGATTATTACTACAAAAATAGATAACCAACCTACTTTCATATAATATTATTTACTATTACCGCATTTAATTTGCCAATAGTTTTTATACGCCACTGGCGTAATTCATTTTGGCAATAAACATCCATTTATGACTAGTTGGCACGTGATTTCGATAACTTCTGCAGTTTTAAGCGCGTGATTCCATTCATTATGATCTGGTATAGTATGATTGTTGTACGTGAACAGGAAGGAATCACCTTCTTGGTAGAGAAAACGGAATACAATTTAGAGTATTTTAAGAGTAGATATTATGAATTTTCTGATATTTTTATAAGACATTAACTTTGTAAATTTTGTATAAAATAAGCATTTTACTATTTAGTATTCAATTACGCCATCTAATGGTTATCTTACGATTATCTAAATAAGTTTTCCTTGTAGCTACTTTAGTCATTGCATTTTTTCCCACATCTGTGCTATAAACTTTCTTATTGGGTGACCCGGTACATTGCGAATCTGAGTGAATAACATTTTAATTAGATACCCAGATGGTCTACGCGCCCATCTCTACTTTGTATCCACTAACGATTCCTTGAAAGTATCAAAAAGCTCCTCGAATACAGCATTGACCCACACGTGTCGTGTCACAGGATTTTACTGGAAATACTTATTCCTTATTCCTCGAAGTCCTGACTCATGACGGGATGGCGAAAGGAAAAAGGCGACGTTCCATATCGATCGGCCGCCTCCATCTGTGCCCAACGTGAAACGACAGTCACGCTACGGCACCGTCCCCCGTTTGACTTTGCATAAATCCCCCTTCATTATAAATATGTTAATAAACATATTGTTATAATTTTGTAAAGTCCATTTTATCTTTATTAATAGACTTCAAAAAAAAAAATATTTTTTTTATGTATGTTCAGCGATAATTCTTTAAGACGGTGTCCGATTTCAATGATTCTTTTTTTATTAGAAAGTGGGTACTTCAGGGGTGATACCCTATAAATAAAAGATGTGGTGATGGCATCTGCATGATTTTGAAGTCAGTTTTTAAATATTACTTTTATTTTGAATATTTACTTACCCAGACTCGATACACATAATTTTTTACAGACAAAAACGTAAGAGCTGATTTTAATGCAAAAAATGTCTGCTGTGGCTCAAGATTTACTATAACCAGAGAAAAAGAACTGCACGAGGTTATCAAAGATCAGAAATGTAAGTGGCACTACACGAGAAGATCCTACATATTGACCAAGCGATATAAACAAAATACCTGACCTACTAAAATTTTTATTTCCAGAAATACTGCTAGCAAATCTAAATAATAAAATTTATAGAGAAACGTCAGCCCTACATGTAATTTTCTTAGTTGTAAGAAATGGACATTGAAACGATGTACCAAAATAGATTGGTCAATACCTCTTGCAGGATAAATTCCATCAAGCCTGCTAGATAAGAATTTAAGAAACTTGCGTTCACAGCTTATTCATTACCAGCTGGTCATCTCATCGGCGGCACCTTTGTACTTTGAAAGTCAACAGTCGGTAGGTCGGTATTCGCGTGCTGTAGAGAGTGGGATAGCGAGCCACCATACTAGCAACGATTCGCGTATCAGGCCCGTATTAAGTTGTTTTAACGGAAATCGGATTACAGCAACGATAAAAATTATAAATGTATATTACAAAATATTTATTAAAAACGACTTGCACATTAGCTTACACAATTACTAAGAAAATAATTACAGATTTTTCCAAATTATTAATTTTCTATTTATCTGGGCTACTTTAAAATTGCTATTGGCATATTTTAGCATATAATAAGTTGTGAATCTTGCATATAAATTCAGCAAGTACGTATGCGGAAAATTTGTACAGAGGTGAATAAATGTGACGGTTTTAAAAATATTAACACCCGTATGCATAGTCGATCGCCAGCGATTTGCCGGAGATTCATTCCGGCGTATCGCCAGCGATTCGCTGGCGAAAGCCCGGAAGGGCGGCGACCCTCTGGCGATTGTCACCGGCATGTCATTTCTAGCAAGTTTTCATGTTCTTTTATAGGGATTATCACCGGCATTTCTCGCATTTTATTATTTAAAAAATTGTTTGTGGCGGCCATACTGATCCAAATCTGAGTGCCTGTACGCTTTATAAAAGAAAATAATGACGTTTTATTCTCTTTAGTACTATTTGTATTTGCATATTACACGCACGTGTCACAAATATGCTGTGCCAAACACTTTTTTATTAAATAACCGCAAACATATTTAACAAATTTTTTTTCAAAAATATTTTATTCTCTATAATCAACATCTACGATTACATTTTCAGTAGGTAATGCAGGTTCACACCGGTTTTCCACATTCTGTGGCATATCTTTCATCTGCAGTAAAACACGACTAGCATCGTCCTCGCAGTTTTTCTGTACCTGAATGTCACAGATCTAAACAAGGTAATTTTGTGAACGCTGGTATAAACTGAATTGGGGTTGGATTTGCATTATTTCCTCACTGTTAACTAACAGAACCAAAGACAATCGTGATGTGTTTGTCGAGAAATTTTATGTCACAATGGTGCATATTTTTCCATAAATACAAAATACCGTTAATAGTTATTTTATAGCCCAATATGCACTTAAGTATTTTTGTAACATTTACACCATCTGCGTTAAATACTTCCATATTATTGAAAGTTAAGCACTCCTTCAAAAAGCAAGTTTGTTCTCTGTTGCCTACATACACTTCCTGATATTGTGTAGCTGCTGGGCCTCCAGATGTATTTAAAATATCGAACAAATTATTCATTCTTAAAATCAAGTCCACTGTAGTAGTAGCTGCTGATTAAAGTACGTCGAATCTAATCTATAAATACATACTGTAAGCTACAGAAACACTAAAAACTTGAGCTGTTAATTTGACCTACAATTTCTCAAAACTGTTGAGGGAAATGTATGAGTCAGTCAATTTTGGAACCCCTCGAATATTGTATGACTTATCGTATTAATAAAATTGTTTTATATGTTCCCATGAGGTTACTGAATCATTAATATTAAAATTGTGTTTTATTAGACTATTTCTAGGAGCTTTCAACAAATGAGTGATATCAAAGAAAAATTCAATTTTGTCATTCCCAAACATGAAATATGGGTGTTCTGATGAAACATCCAGTAATTTTGCTAACTGCAAATTATTTGAGCCCATATCACATACAACGCCTACTACTTGGAGGAGCCCTATGTTAGTAACTTCTTGTATGGCGTTTAAAATTAGTTGCTTTAATTGCAATCCAGGACACGTAGAATTAACTAGATAATAGGCAAGTGGTTGTTTCCAATTGGTACATATACCTCTAGCCATCACTATTGTGGCAGCTAGTGCTGGTTTAAAAGATATGTATTCACCTCCCATGTCTTCAAGACCATATACCCTGTCTGAATTTACATTATAAAACAAATTATCTTTACAGTTCATTTCATCCACAAAAATAAACAAAGTTTATGTAATACCTCAAAACGTCAGCTTTATTCTTTAAAATTTTAAATAGTACACTATTTTTTATACAAACAGAAAAATGAATGTTACTGTTTAACTTTTGTGAGGTGCCAATTCCAGGCAGACAAAAGTTATTTGACAGTTGTTGTTTTTTATATAACTTTGGACCTACAAAATATAGCGACAAACAATATTGTCTAGATTCACTAGTGAATCGTCTGCCTTTCGGTTTCTTAATTATTTCTCCTACTTGTAAATTTATAAAATCCGCTATATCTTTGGACGGAAATTTTTTATAGTTAGCTGCTTATAATCGGACAAAGTAGGTAACTTTAACAAGATAGAAGTTAGATTTTTTACTAAAAAATTTAAACTACAACTGTTCGTATTGTTCCTGCATTTTAGCGCCGATAAACGATTGAAAATACGCATTATCGCAATGTAACCTCGAAAGATAAAATACACTAAGTTCGCTCCTGTACTTCTGTTCTCTACACTGCTACTTTCCGGCGGCAAGTGAAGCCCAGACAGCTGGCAATGACTCCGCCCATATGCGCAGCCGTCCCAACTCCAACGTTCCGTTTTAAGGCGAGATGACCAGCTGGTAGTGAATAAGCTGTGCTTGCGTTGAACTTTTTCCAATGAATTTATATGCACTTGATAATGCGTATTCAAGTTTTGATCTTATGAGCGCAAAAAATAGCGTTTATGCACGACCGGGCGATAAAGTCCAGATTATAAATACGTTTAGCGGGCGTAAAGTGTCACTTTACCGCCCGCGGACAACTTTACCTCCCGCCGGGCGGTAAAGTAACTTTCTTTTTTTTTTCTTTTAAAAATTCACATGTAGTTAGTAAAACAAACTTTATTATTATTATTTATTATCATGGAAATATTTGGTACAATTAACAAAATATGAGTTTAATAAAGAAATTATAACTTTAAAAGCCCAAACATAAGATCCTCACACTTATAATTTTATACTAATAACACAATTTGAACAATTACTTAGGGGGCGTCCATTAATTACGTGAGGTATTTTTGAGGATTTTTTGACTCCCCCCTCCCCCCCCCCCCTGGCGAGATTTGGTAAGATTTTCCTTAACTCCCTCCCCCCCTTCCCTAATCTCACGTGAGATTTTTCAAAATTCGTGTTTTGGGTGTAAATGTGTTTAATTATTAAAAAAATAAAAACACAATATGTTCCATTACTTTTATTTAAGACTAGCAAAGACTAGTGTTTGAGAGTGTTGCA
The DNA here is from genome assembly GCA_927349885.1 of Psylliodes chrysocephalus. NCBI lineage: Eukaryota > Metazoa > Arthropoda > Insecta > Coleoptera > Chrysomelidae > Psylliodes > Psylliodes chrysocephalus. Next base: position 4,540,288 of record OV651813.1, read on the forward strand.
ATTATTTAAAATCACATTAATAAAATTAAATGATAAATACTTAAATGGAAATTAATAAAAAATAAATAAACATAATTATAAGATTTTTCCATATTTTATTCTAGAAATACTTTTACTATAATTTAACTTTACTTTCACGCAATTTTACACCGTTTTCTACTAGAAAAAAAATTACGTGAGATTTACGAAAACCCCCCCTCCCCCCCCCCCCCCAAGTGAGATTTAGAAAGATTTAGTTTTATCCCCTCCCCCCCTTGAACACCTCACGTAATTAATGGACGCCCCCTTATAGAAATGTTAGGATTTGCTACCTTGCTCTGTTGTAACTTGCTACGAACTTCTACTAACTCCGTATGATTTGGGTTACTGCTGGAAGGTGTATGCTCAAAAGAATCGGTATGTAAATTTGAAAATTCAGCTGTGCGACTAGTAGAAGGCATATCAACATTGACAATTTTTTTGGCGATTTTCATTTTATTTGCCACAGAATCTTCAATATAACCTTCAGCCACCGTTGTAGACTTCCAACCAGCATATCGCTTTATGTTAAGGATATCCTCACCTGCATTAGCTAACAAAGTTGCTGAAGATCGTCTAAAACAATGGCCTGTGTAGTCTTTTGGAGTAGGCAATTTTAAATAAGTTGCTATTTTAAAAGGAATTTGACCAAATGTATTCTTTCCAACCACCTGACTGGAACATTTTCCATTACGATAATACACAAAAAAACGTCCGTGGTTGGTATTTGTCGTACGTAGTGAAGCATATTTTCGATATAAGTCGAGATAATTTGGTGATTCCTGCTCTTTGTCAATCACACTGAAAATGCGGTCAATTTTAGTTTTAGATGCTCGTATGGTTACCAATAAGGTTGTTCCTAAATCTTGAATATCGTCTATTGAAATATTAGCTAATTCCTCTCGACGACATGCTCCACAAATACCAAAAATTAGTGCAACATACAATAAATAATCATATTAACATAATAGTCTAAAATAAAAAAACAACAATTAACTTACTTTTATCATAAGATATAAATTATCTGGAGCATCTACTAAAAATAATTCTATTTCTTCCCTGGTTAGAATTTTTGATTTTTTTGGTTTATAACCGTCTGATTTCCGTTTTAAGAATGTTATCAATCTTGAATATCTAGCGATGTTTATATTATTGTGCTAATTTACAGTTGCTTTTAACATCGAATAATATGACCATAGAAACGACGGCTTACGACATTTGGACTTTTCCAGAAAAAATGCAAGAAATACATTTTCTATATAGTTACCGTCTTCATTCTTCAATTTGCACCAGCTAACAAATTCATCGTAGACCTTATCGTATATTCTCTTAGATTTGGCGGGTAGTAAACTAAATTTTGCATCTTCTGCTGCTTTAAAAATTTTCGGTGGTATTCCGGAAACTATTTCATCGTCACTACTGTCCATTATACAGTATGGTTCAAATGAAAGGAATAAATTCATTATAATGAAAGTAGTTGGTTTTTCGAAAAAATGCTCGGACAGGTCAATTTTGTTTACTCAAAGCGCAATTTTTTAAATAGAATTCAATTTTCCCCCACTTTCCGTTTATGGGCAGTGACGTCATTGACAATTTTTTTAAATAGTAACCCCAATTTGTTTTTCTTGATTTTGAAAGATCTTGCAATTTCCTACTTGGAAACATAATATTTGAAATATCTGACATAAAATTTTTTTTAAATAAAAGTCATTTAAAGATCAGATACATAAATTTTATTTTGAAACATAATAAATGACAAAAAGATTTTTTGTAATTAAGTGCTTCATCTAAAAATAATAATAATAATAATAATAATAATAATAATAATAATAATAATAAAAATAATTTAATGACAATTTCACAAATTCTTTTTTATTATTATTATTATTTTGTTAGATTAAGCACTTAATTACTAATAATTATCTTTTATTCATTTATTGTGTTCTCAAAATAAAATAAAATTTATGTGTCTGATCTTTAAATGACTTTTATTCAAAAAAAATTGTTATGTAAGATATTTTAAATATTATGTTTCCGAGTAGGAAATTGCAATATCTATCAAAATCAAGAAAAAAAAATTGGGGTTACTATTTGAAAAAATTGTCAATGACGTCACTGCCCAAAAATGGGAAGTGGGGGAAAATTAAATTCTATTTAAAAAATTGGGCTTTGAGTAAACAAAATTGGTCCGAACATTTTTTCGAAAAACCAACTACTTCCATTATAATGAATTTATTCCTTTCATTTGAACCATACTGTATAAACAAAATATATAAAACTTCTTCGAAAATATACTAAGAAACTTGCAATACGTGAAGTCGACTGTAAATAAAAATGGCGTCTACCTATTCTTGTCCTATTGACTTGGTTGCTATGGTAACGCGTATAGGTATATAGATTATTGTTATTTTATCATCTTATTAGTTTCAAATTATTTATTGTTTCGGCCTTTACTTGATGAAAATCCATTTAATTTTGAAAGAGTAAAACCAAATTTGGTAGATTTTCACACTTTTATTTTAAAAATAAATTTTTTTTTTTTTTTTAAAAACACTAACATGACATATGTTTCGAAGTACAACTTCTTTTTCAAATGTGACTATTTACAATTCGGTATCCAATATATATACGAAATAATTTAACAAAACAAAGTACTTAAGAAAACATCAATAACATTACAAAATAAACTAACTATTTAAAGTAAATAAGGGTACTTATGTAATTATAATATCCATCAGATAACAATAAGATAGCCCATTACCGGGATTATCTCACAGAAAACTGGGAAAGAGATTTAATAAGGGTGAATTATTAATATCTAATTGATCATTTAGTAAGTTATCTGAATTTTTAAAACTATTTATTTCAAGTGTTTCTAAATGGTTTAATTTAAGTCTCTTATTTTCTACATGTAAAATTTCAAAGTTGTCTGTAAAAGAATGATTTTCAGCTAAAATATGATTTGAGTAAGTAGAATTATTTTTGTTTTTTGTATAGCTATTATAATGTTCGGAATAGCGTTTTTTGAAAGTACGGCCTGTTTGACCAATATACAATTTTGGACAACTACCACAATTTAATTTATATACCCCCCGATTTATTATTAGGATTAATTTTACCCTTATTGTTTTTAATATACTTCCCAAGCATATTATTGGTTTTAAAAGCTACGTTAATATTTTGGTTTTTTAAATATGATGATACCTTTTCACTAGGAGCTCCTATATATGTAAGACTCTTATATCTGCAATTTGGATCTTTAATTATGGGATAAACTTGTTGAATAGCCTGTTTAAAAAGTTTTTTCTCTAAAATGTTGTCTACTAACTTTGAATTAAAATTATTATTTACTGCGATTTGTTTAATGATATTTAATTCTTTTGTGAAGTTCTCTTTGGTAAGGGGAATATTAACTAATCTATGGATCATACTGTTGTATGCTGCCAGCTTTTGTTTGTATGGATGAGATGAACTATTATTTATTGTAATATCCGTATGTGATGGCTTATGAAATATCCCAAAACTATGGCCTTTATTATTTTTAATAATATTTAAGTCTAAAAAATTAATTGAATTATCCTTCTCTGTTTCCATAGTAAATTTAATATTAGGGTGTATAGTATTGATAAAAACTAATAAAGAATTTAACTGTCTACTAGTACCAGTAAAAGCAGTCAATATATCATCAACATATCTATGCCAATACAGACAATGTTTACTTAAATTATTGCTATGAATTTTATTTTCTATATTATCCATAAATATTTCTGCAAGAAACGGGCTTAATGGGTTCCCCATAATAAGACCTTCATTTGCTGAGTAGATGTTATTTTGAAATTGAAAATAATTTTGTTTTAGGCAAATGTTTAACAAATTTAGGATTTCTTCTTTGAAAAACCAAAATATTAACGTAGCTTTTAAAACCAATAATACACTTGGGAAGTATATTAAAAACAATAAGGGTAAAATTAATCCTAATAATAAATCGGGGGTATATAAATTAAATTGTGGTAGTTGTCCAAAATTGTATATTGGTCAAACAGGCCGTACTTTCAAAAAACGCTATTCCGAACATTATAATAGCTATACAAAAAACAAAAATAATTCTACTTACTCAAATCATATTTTAGCTGAAAATCATTCTTTTACAGACAACTTTGAAATTTTACATGTAGAAAATAAGAGCCTTAAATTAAACCATTTAGAAACACTTGAAATAAATAGATTTAAAAATTCAGATAACTTACTAAATGATCAATTAGATATTAATAATTCACCCTTATTAAATCTCTTTCCCAGTTTTCTGTGAGATAATCCCGGTAATGGGTTATCTTATTGTTATTTGATGGATATTATAATTACCTAAGTACCCTTATTTACTTTAAATAGTTAGTTTATTTTGTAATGTTATTGATGTTTTCTTAAGTACTTTGTTTTGTTAAATTATTTCGTATATATATTGGATACCGAATTGTAAATAGTCACATTTGAAAAAGAAGTTGTACTTCGAAACATGTTAGTGTTTTTTAAAAAAAAAAAAAAAAAATTATTTTTAAAATAAAAGTGTAATTTGGTTTTACTCTTTCAAAATTATTAGTTTCAATAAGACTTATTTTTATTTAACTATACAAATGATTTGGTAGATTGTTATACAGGGTGAGTTATAATAATATCGAGGTATAAAATTTATCCAACTTGAAACATTTATAATAACCTACTCACAAAAGGTGAAACATAGAAAATAAAACATATTTATTAATAAACTATCATTAATACGGTCGTGCATAAAATTTTGTATATTTATTAATAAATGACTATTAAAACGGTCGTGCATAAAATATTGTATGTATTTCGGGCGTAAACAGCGTTTATGGACCTTACGTGTTAATAGCCCTCGCCTAGCGGCTCGGGCTCTTACTTACACGTTGCGTTCATAAACGCCTGTTTTACGCTCTTGATACTTAATAGTAATTTATGCAACAAGTGCATAAAGTGGTACACACTTTATGCATATGTTCCATACAATATTTTTTCTACAGCCCTATACAAATAAAATAAAAATAGATATTTGGAATATTTTAATTAAATTCCTTTAGTAAATTACAACTATAATAACGAATGCTAATGATTATTGAATTGGACAAATAATATTTAGAAAAATAACAAGTAAATTATGTATTTTTGTTTCTTTCATTTCGCAATGTGGATATTGAAAACACAATTGTTTGGTTGACTAATATGAATTTTTGATGCAGTCACGTTTGTTTCTGTCTGATTCATGGATAAAGCATCATTTAAATTGTGAATATTTGGAACAGTCAAATTTGTCTTTGCTTGATTCTCATATGATGTTGAAGTTGGTTAAAAAAACTGCTGTTGTTAGGTCCTTGTAAAATTCGTGAAGCACAGTTCATTTTTGAATTGAGAGAATTGTTCACATACCCTTCGGCTACAGCAGTAGATTTCCATCCTCCATGTTGCTTTAATTGAAGAATGTTTCCACCTGAATCAACTAGAAGTGATGCCGAAGTACGTCGAAACGTATGACCTGTATATTCTTCTGGATGCGGTAAACTTAAATATTGTGCAATTAGCGATGGAATTTCGAAAAAGTGTTTATACCAACTACTTGTTTCGTACATTTTCCATTTCTATATGATAGAAAGAAATGGTTGGTGGTTGCATTCTTCGGTCTCAGATTAGCATAATTTTGATAAAAATGTATTAAATTAATGTTTTTACTGGTTTCTCCAATTACCGTAAAACGCCGACTTGTATGCGTTTTTGAATCTGGAATCGTGATGAGTAGAAATTGTCCCTTATTTTCAATGTCATCAATTTTCATTTTATACAACTCTTCTCGTCGACAACCTCCAGCTATTCCCAGTATTAATGTAACCTACGAATTTTTAAAAAATAAAGTAAGTAAACTTTTACCTTAAACATTAAATATTTGTCGTCTGGAGCAATCAATAAAAACTTGTTAATCTCCTCCCTTGAAAATGTATTGGATTTCTTTGGTTTGTACCTAACCGATTTTCGTTTCAGAAATGCTATTAGTTTAGCATATTTATTTATGTCTACGTTATCATTAATAATTAAGGTTGCTTTTAGTTTAGAATAGCTGGACCATAATGTAGAAGACTTGAATTTTCTAGACTTTTCTTCAAAAAACGCTAATAGCACCCGCTCTGTAAAGCTATGAATATTATTCTGGTTCCGCCATTTCATAAAAGTGTCATATTCTTTTAAATAATTTTCTTTGGATTTCTCCGGCAGCAAATTTAGTGTGGCCACATTAGCTTTTTCTACGATTTCTTCCGGTGTACATATTTCAAACTCGGAATCTTCACTATCCATCATAATAAAAATATAAAGAACTACTAAATTACTATTTACAAAAACTTTTTTTTAACACCCTTTATCTTGAAAACAAAACGTTTTCGGATCTATGTTTATATAAACTTTTACTCCTATTTTAGGATGTAGATTACGCTGTTAAAACATGACCATCTAATTTCGGGACACCATGTATACTTATTACTCAAGTGTAAAACAAACTGCTTTTAAAAATAAACTAATAGTTGGCTAGTCGGAAAAAGCATTTTTCATTAGTTTTTTAAAATTCCCGACGGCAAAATTAGAGTCGGAGGAAGTCGAAAGCTCAAAGTCCAATTTCAGAATTGCTCGCGTTTCATTTCTCTATTAATTTTATTTCTACATCCAAATTGACTCTCGGAGTCTGTGTATTTTCATCCGCTTCGGGCATTTGGCGAGTTCTTTATAGTTAGCAAAAGTACTAGCTCAGAAACAAAATAAATCACGTTGTTTTTTTAGTAGCAAAGCAAAAGAGATAAATTGTGTATACTAAAATTAGAGCGGAAAAGTACATTTTCAAAGGGAGCGCTCTTACAAAATTACAAAAATATCTCTGAAATGGTAATGTTTTTTTTTTTGTAGATAATTATAAATACTATCCGTTGGGTCCTTCACTGTACAAGGAAACGTACATGTATTGCCAAATTATGGCATTACCTCGGTAATTTCGAGTAATTTTAAGTAATACCAAAGATAAACCAAAATACTCATAATACTAGGTATTATTAGGTACAAGGAATATTAGATACTTCCAAATAATGCTAAGTAATATCATGCCAAATACTGCTAGTATAATAAAATCTTCAATAATAAAATATTGAAGAAAACAAGATAGAATTAAAGAAAAAACTCTTTATTTTGGGACCATTCATAATAAATTGAAGACCTTTTTACAAAAGCTACACATGTCCAAAATCAGCTATTTTCAGGAAACACAAAAATATTATGTCAGTCCTACGAGTAATAGGCCTTATCAAACGCTCTATATTTGACAAAATTAACATTTTAAGAAATCACCATTTGTATCGGTAAATACAACTAATTATTACAATTAACTCAATTTGGACATTTTTGGACAGAGGTAGTAAACCTGAAATAAATAAAAACAATTTTTATAATGTAAATGTCCCAAAAAGTAAACAATATTATTTACATGTTTATTTATATTATTTCGTTTGATTTTAATACTGCTTTACATAAGAGCAATAAGCATTTTCCTTAAAATGATTAATGGTTTGTAAATATTGTTCAAGTTAAGTGCTCGAAATTCCTAGGAGATATGAAAAATAAAAAGCATTTAGAATACAACAATAGGAACATAATTAAAGTAGTTAGTGTTACTTACAAATGGGAAGATTTAACGTAAAATCACCAAGTAAAGCAAGGTTTTCAAGATATTCATTATTTGTTAATGGTTTTGTAAAGTGTAGGTTTGTAAATATTATCTTTGGGGACTGACTTTGTGTAAATATTAGAACATAACCACTAAAATTATTGCGCCAAGATGTAGGCAACACGTAATCTCCTTTTAAAAGGCACTTAGGAAGCTGCGCAGTGCGACCATTCTCCGTATAGTAAGAGAAAATCGAAATATATGATATAAATTTCTATAAATGGGCGTGTAGATTATCAAAATTATTCAATGTAAAGTATGTTTTTTTGAGTAATAAACATGTAATAATATTTTAAAAACTTCATATTATTAAGAATTAGACGTGTATAATCAGCATTACAATTCATGAAAGCTCGTGAATATTCATGATATTTTCTGATTATTTATTATCTTAGTTAGAGACATTTTTTTAATTAGTTAGAAGTAGGTACTATGACAAAATACTAGATATATAATATGTCTAAAATGTCCCAAACCAACATTATTGGGGGTAATGACCTCTCTCGATGACTTTCACATTACGCGTTCACATTTCCCCTCTACTCTGTACCGTATTTTGTTTATTTCCAATAAAATTATGAAAAACAATCTAAAAATCCCCAATCGTAACATTCCACCTAAACGACGTCGTAACTCAAATCTGCAAATATTTTGGGTCGAACATATTTTAGGGAAGGCACGTAAAAGTAAAAGAATTTCAAATTTCCCGTTCGATAGCGTGGAAACTGCGACATTATGAGAAAAAAATCCGAAGGAAAATGTAGGAATCCTAAATTGTTGGCTCCAACGAACATGAAACGTTTTTTTACTTCGTTCTATGTTTGTTTCTTTTCGTTTGTCGGGTTCTTTTTCATAACGATCCCTAAATGGAATTAAAACATTTTTCTTGCAACGTGTTTGTGTCTCTATTCATGCGATTAGTTGGAAGAAAATGGGGCTGGCACTATTTTGGAGATTAAAAAGATGATGAATTATGTTTTTCATACAAATACTTCTATGAATAAGAAGGTTATCTAGGATTCCCAGGATTAACAGTGCTGTTCCTAAAGTGGCGCTGGGAAACAGTAACAAAGTCTACACAGAACACGAGACTAATGACTAGAGCTAGGAATATATTATGCAAAACGCCATATTTTGCATATGTTGCTTATATATATATAAAAGCCAAAAATGGCTTAGTCTTTGCCGACTAGTTAGAAAATAAACTAAGGAATCTTGGGATTTTCGGCAAAAATCTTACAATTGTGTACTCTTTTAAGTATTTATTCCAAGCTTTCGAACATGATTATGTTCATCTTCAGGAAGCTACAATATTAATTTTTACAGAGGTTATAAGAAACAATTTTGAAAAGACATATACTAACAACATAGTGTTTTCAAAATTAAAAGATAAAGTTCCAAAAACATCTCTGAGTAGTGTAGTTTACAGTATCCCTTGTGGCACATGTCAAAAGATATACATTGGACAAACGGCTAGATGCCTAAAAGATCGCATAACCTCCCACCGTAGTGACTGTAGATTACACCCTGAAAGATGTGCTTTGGCAGAACATGTCAGCAAAAATGGCCATATAATGAATTATGATAGTGTTTCTGTGCTAGAAAGAGAAACGAATATTTCTAAAAGACAGTTTCTAGAAATGGCACATATCTATCAAAATGAAAACTGCATTAATAAAAGAACAGATATCAAACACCTTAGTGAAATATTCTCATATCTGTTACATGTTGACAAACACGGTGTTGTTAGTGGAGACATGTCAGGAATTTCTGATGTATAGGCCCCAATGTTAAAATTTCATTTTTTAGTCATCTCCAAATGCACTTGTCCTGTGGGTGGGGACAGAATAGTTGAGGGGGGACTTGAACTCTCTTTTTGAGTGTTTTGGTTCCTGCTCAGCTGGTGACACCGCCAACAGGCTTGTGACATGTTTGTTATCAAATCAAAATTTCATCCGTTTTTCTCAGTACCTTTTGAGTATTTTTTTCCCAATACTTAACATTGTTCAAAATGTCAATTGTTATTGCATAGTTGGTTTTTTCCAATTTTACAAATTTGCATTAAAACTAAATGCACTGGCCCTGTTCGCGATATCGTCAGGTGAGTGCTCCGTTCCAACCCGGGCAAGGGGGATGACAACCTTTTAGCCTAGTGCGTTGGGATGGTTCACTCAGAGGGTGACGTCGCTTATAGGATTAGTGACATCTTTAAATACAAATCATAATTTTATCCGTAATACCTTCTTGCAATGATTTCTGACATTTAATATATAAAATATAATATTTAAATAATTTATTTCATCATATGACTCTCAACTATCAGTTTGGCAGTATCAGAGATGTTGAACTGTTAGGGCTTAGGTGACATAGGCCATTGACGGTTTCTTCTTTTTCCTACTGTTTGACTGACGGTTGACAGACATATGACAACTGACCTTTTGTACCCACGCTAAAAATAGTTCAAATAGTAACATAAAAAAGTTTCATTTTCGTTTCTAGTACCGAACGGTATTAGATGTGAATTTTATTAATTATTTTAAAAATTTGACCATGTGTCCTAACGTAAAATTAAAAATATAAACTTTTTGGCTAACAGGATTGTTATCAACCATTTTTGTCTCGTTTTGTGATGTACCGTAATTTTTTATTAATATAACACCACATGTACGCAACGATTCTCACTGAGTTGTAAGTATATGTCTTTTCAAAATTGTTTCTTATAACCTCTGTAAAAATTAATATTGTAGCTCCCTGAAGATGAACATAATCATGTTCGAAAGCTTGGAATAAATACTTAAAAGAGTACACAATTGTAAGATTTTTGCTGAAAATCCCAAGATTCCTTAGTTTATATATATATATATATATATATATATATATATATATATATATATATATATATATATATATATATATATATATATATATATATATATATATATATACAGGGTGGCTCACGCTCAACGGGACGGAGCTTTATGGGAAAACGACCAAAGATATAACAAATTTGTATGGGAGGAATACGTAGGTTACAGACGGCTACAATTTAAAATTTGTTAGATGTATACAGGATGTCCCACATAAGAGAAAATATACAAAGTTATATTATTTTTATTGGAACACCCTGTTTTTTATTTTAGAATTAAAAACTACATCAAAAATAATGTCAGTTAACTAAAAGTTCCCTATTACTATTATTATTAGTTTTCGATTTGTTTGAATTTTTAAGGAAAAAAAGTCTCCCAGAAATTAATTGTTTACTCTTGTTTGAATAATTTTTAATGAACTAATTTTTTTTCATTTATGTGGGACATCCTGTATACATCTAACAAATTTTAAATTGTAGCCGTCTGTAACCTACGTATTCCTCCCAAACGAATTTTTTATATCTTTGGTCGTTTTCCCATAAAGCTCCGTCCCGTTGAGCGTGAGCCACCCTGTATATATAATTTTTGATTTTGAATGCATATATTGACATTTTGTTAATTTTTGGCATATATCTGACGTACTAATTGGCTGGACATATTAAAATTATGAGTTTTGGACCAAAATAATATTTTGTAAAATGCCTTTACAGGTCGATTTCCTAAAATTTTGAAGGATTAACTTTTTCCTGTAATAAATTACGGTTAATTATGTAGGTACTTGAGAGGATTAAATTATAAACACCCTCCTTAAACCAACAAATTTTGCTTAATATCCTTTCAGGTAGTTGTATTAATATCTTCAAATTTCTAAATGACTCAGTTTACTTTCAACTTCATTTCAGTATTTATTGTTGCGTTGTGTTAACCTGTGGGAAAAATGGCAAAATTAATTGAGTCGTGGGTAAAATCTTATTCAGATTTTGTTGTAGAAGGTGATAACCAGGTGTTTTGTAAAACATGTTCTAAAATTGTGAGTACTTTTTTATTTTATATTTTATTTTGACCTTTCACAATGGTAAATCAAACGACAGTAAAATATTTCAACTCACAGTTAAAAAAAAAAGTAGGGCAACTTTACAACGTACGCATTTATTCAATTTAATTAAAACTTCAACATCTACAGGAATTTATTTGTTTTAGATTCCATGTAAAAAAAACTTTCAAATCGACCAACAAGCGAAAACACCCTCACATATAGCAAAGCAGAAATCTAAAGACACTCGCAGACAAAGTCAACTTCCCTTGAAACAATATTTAGAATCTGGATCGTCTAGAAGTGAACAAAATTTAATATTCCATAGCAAAGTATATTACGCAAACGTGGTGTTGACAGTTTGTACATTGAGACTCGTGAAAAAATTCGTGAGATTACCGTTGGAAACCATTTCTACATTATTGTGGATGAAACAACAGACTCGTGTGGTCGATATATAGCCTATTTAATGATAGGTTCATTACGCGAAGAAATGCAAATTGGTCCATATCTAATCGCTTCAAAGCAATTAGATAAAACAAATAACTTGACAATAACTCGTTTTATCCAGACAGAATTGTCTTCCTTTTTCTTTCAGAAGCCGTTCCAACAGAAAAATGTTTATTGCTGTTATCCGATGCTGCCCCGTACATGGTAAAAGCCGCACAAAATTGTTTTATGAAAACTTAATCCATGTTACATGTTTGGCTCATGGCCTTAACAGAGTTGCAGAAGAAATTAGGTCTAACTTTCCTTTAATAAATGATTTAATAAGTAATGTAAAAAAAAATATTTCTTAAAGCTCCTCTAAGAACTTAATTGTACAAAGAAAAATTTCCTGAATTACAGATGCCACCGGAACCTGTGATTACTCGGTGGGGTACCTGGCTTAAAGCTGCCTTTTTATACGCAGATAATTATGAAAAAAATTAAAGAAATCATATTTGATTTTGATTATTCATCTAAGGGAATATCTAATACAAAGAAGTTGTTTCAAAATCACATATTACCAAAGCAATTAGTATTTTTTGTACCCAAAATTATATGAGATTTAGAACAAAAAATTTACCTTTGGTGACTTCCGTAAATTTAATTAAGACGTTTGAATCAGAGTGTAAAAATGTCCAGGGCGATATTGGAAAGACGATTTTTCATAAATTTTCAAATGTAATTTTAAAAAATGAAGGATTTATTGTTTTAAGAAACCTTGCTAATATTTATTCTGGTAACTTTGAAGATATTAATACTATTCATCCAGATATTTCAGGAAAATTTAAGTTTGCACCTATTACTTCTGTAGATGTCGAAAGGAGTTTTTCTTTGTCCAAGTACATACTTACTGATAGGAGACAATCATTTAATAAAGATAATTTAGAAAAACATCTAATTGTTCATTCGTTTTATAATAATATTGATTTGTAAATAAAATTAGTTAATAATTAAATAATTATTAAGTATTATATTAGGTATTGTAAAATAAAACAAATAATAAATATTAATAAACTATTTCGATCAAATAATAAATTACTCTTATTGCATATGCTCTGCATATTTTTGCATTTTAATGCTGTGGATCCTTTCGAGCTTTTTGACTCTTTGTTGAACCCCAAGTTTCTAATTTAAAGTTATTACGAGTTTATTCATGTATACAGGGTGTATCAACGATGCGTGGGTGAACGATAGCTGCTTCCCTATATGAGATAGGAAAAAATGCTTCAAATAAAAGTTGTAGAGGGCATTAAAAGCTACGTTCCAAAAATAACTACCAATGTATGAGTTATCGAAGTAATGTTTTTTTAAAGGAAACACCCTATATATTTTTACTCCATTAAATTGCTTTGGAAAAGTGTTTCTCAAAAATATAGGGTTGTATCGGTTTATACTGGGTGGTTAGGAATTTATGGTGGGATTTAGGTAACAAAATGGGTTTATTCAACATCAAATATCTCTAAATCAATAATTTGGAATAAATTTTTTTTTCTGCCGAATATTCTCGAAAATAGTGTATTTTCATTTCCTATTCATAATTTTACCGAATGGCGCTTTTCCCATACAGGGGCAACCAAAACTCGGGACCACTTTTTTCTCAGTTTTTTCAAATGGAACACCCTGTAAATGAGGCCATACCAGGATAGCCCATACCATGAGCTTTCAGAAAATGTAGGGTTTGCCTACTTGATTTTTATCGGAAATGTATCTAATTAGTAAAGTATAAAGTATAAAAAAGTTATAAAAGCAATAACAATTTATTTATTTCATTCGAAAAAGCATAAATTCACATCAAATTTTCGAATAATCTCCCATTTTGAGCTATGCACAAATTAAGTCTATCTACAATTTTTTTTTTTTTTTTTTAGATACTTTATTGTTTTAAAATATAAAATTTTATAAACAAAGTCTAAGTTCTTATAGTACTAATAGGTATTTACACAATTTAAAATTAAAATAAGAATATAAAATTAGGTATCTACACAATTTAAAATTAAAATATAAAAATGTAATTAAAATAAAATAAAATTGGTAAATATTACAGTACACATAAAATTTTAGTTAAAATTATCATTATAAAATTCTTCAATAGAATAAGTTTTTTTTAGCATAATTTTTTTCACACTTCCATAGAATACTTTATAATTTGTAATTTTTCTTATTGCCAAGGGTAAATGATTAAACATTTTTCTTCCGTTGTATATAATAGAGTTCCTTATTAATGCGGATGATGGGATCGGTAGATAAAGGTAGTACGATTGCCTTGTATTGTATGTTGAAGTTATAATTATTTCTTCCTTAAACTTTTTATGAATAAGAGCTACCGTCTCTAATATAAACAGGCTGGCTACTGTTAAAATTTTATATTTATAAAATAAGGGTTTACAAGAAGCATAATTATTGAGTTTACACATGTACCTCAGGGCCCGCTTTTGCATAATAAAGACTCTATTAAATAGCTCGTCAGAACATGCACCCCAGAAACAAATGCCATACCTCAAATGGGATTCTATCAGCGCAAAATATACGTTTCTTGCAGCCTGCAAACTTAAACTGTAGGTCACTGATCGTACTGCAAAACAACCCGACGCTAACTTTTTACATAATAAATTTATGTGACTTTCAAATTTTAGTCTATAATCAATAGTTAATCCTAAAAATTTATTTTCATTTGTAACGTTAATAATTTCGGCTCCCATTGAAATATTTTCCATTTCACATTTAAAACAAACAATATTGGTTTTTGAAATATTAAATGTTAGATAATTAGCGTCACACCATTGTTTAATTAATTCAATGTCCCTGCTTATGATACGATGCAAGGTTTCATTATTCTTGCTGAGCCAAAGCACTGTCGAATCATCAGCAAAAATTGCAAATTGTCCCTGAATGTTAATAGTGACAATGTCATTAAAGTATATAAGGAAAAGTACTGGTCCCAGTACTGATCCCTGCGGAACTCCGCAGTAAATATGTTCTGACATTGAGGATTGATCATTTAAAGTTACCTTTTGAATTCTATTATTTAAGTAGGATTGAAACCATTTTAAAGCAATTCCTCGAAAACCATATTTTTCAAGCTTGTCTAGCAGTATTTTGTGATTCACACAATCAAAAGCCTTGGTTAAATCACAAAACACTGCTGCAGCCACCCGATCGTCATTAATTTCAAGATATAGTTTTTGCAGGAGAGAGAACATAGCATCTGTAGTGTTTTTTGCTGATTGAAAGCCAAACTGAGAATGGGAAAGTAACGAGTGCTTATTTAAAAAATCCAACATTCTTGACTTCACCAATTTTTCTATTACTTTCGCTAAGGTTGGTAGTAAAGATATGGGACGGTAATTTGCTGGATTATTATGGTCTCCCCCTTTGTGCAATGGTATGATATTCGCAACCTTTAAAGTGTCACAAAATGTACCTTCAACAAATGAGTAATTAATTGCATCAGCTAGTGAACTTAATATCGTGTCTGAAAGTTGTAACAATACTTTGGCTGATATTCCTTCCCACCCAGAAGAATTTTTTTTGGTTATAGATTTTAAAACTTCCTTAATCTTTATGTAATGAGTGGGTATAAAATAAAAAGTGTCGGAAACATTAACGTTATTTAAGAATGATAAAGGGTCAATGAAAGATTTTACTGGTTTTAAATGTTTAAATGTTTGCCCCTCCACTCATTAATGATTTTCCAGGTCTCTTTCTGTTTAATTCCTGAAATTGCAATTCTTCCTTCGAAATATAGTTTTTTAGCTAACTTTATTGTTCTTCTGTAAACTGACCGGTATTTATTAAAGTAATTTAAGAAACTTATATTGTCTGCTCCAACATATTTTTTGATCAAATGCAAGGAGCGTATATTTTTAGCTGATGTCTTAATTCCCTTTGTCATCCAACCTTTTCTGTTTTTTATCTTTAAGTATTTTATGGGAAAAGCTTCATTGAATTTATTTATTAGAGCATTATGAAATTGCTCTATTGGGTTATCAGTTGATAAAAGTGTATTCCAGTTCACTTCCGAACAAATTTGTGAAAACTTATTATAGTTATGTGTACTATATATTCTACCTTGTCTATTTGAAGCTTTAAAGGAGATATCATGTAATATATGGCATAACACCAAGTCATGATCTGACAAACAATTTTTAATTACATTACACATTACCTGATTAGAAATAAAATTAGTACAAATATAATCTAATGAGCTCGTTTTTCTTGTGGGGTCTTTGACATGCATTTTTAGATTGAAACAACTCAATAGATTATTTAAAGTTTTCATGTTTGAGTTATTAGGCCCTAGGTAATCTATATTGAAGTCACCACTTAAAATTATGTTACTATTAGGTGCTATTTGAGAAATAATATTTTCTAGTCCACTAATAAATGACTGGACGTTCTGACTCGGCGATCTGTATACAACAATTAAAAAAATATTTAATGTCTGACTCCAAGACATTGAAAATTCGAATTCTTTTTCTTTTATCAGATTATCATATTTACTAATATTAACAAATTTGTACTTTTCTTGGAAATTGTTTTTCACTAAAATTAATGTCCCTCCGTCAATAGCTTCAGTACGACAAAACAAAGACACTAAGGTATAATTTTGAATATGTATACATTCCGCAGACTTTAACCAATGTTCCGTCATCATAATAATTTCGGGGTCATCCAAAGTACTCAAAAACAACTCTAATTCCTCCACCTTGTTTCTAATTGATCGAACATTATAAAGTATCAGAGTGAACTTTGTTCCACCTGTGTTGCTTCTAAAAAAGAAGAATTAGAATTGTTTTCCAGACTTGTATCAACATTATTTCTATTACCCGTATTACTAGAGTTTCCATCAACAAGCACTGGCGTATTACCAGAGTTTTCGTTTACAATCACTTGCGTGTTACTAGAATTTTCATCAACAATCACCTGTATGTTAGGGTAACAAGGAGGTAAAGTGTCATTTGTTAAAATGAATATAAGATTCTTACTAGTATTTGTATAATTAGCTATTCCATTAACAATTTTAGAAGCAATGTCGTTTTGTTTTGATTTAAAACCTCGATTTGTGTTTATATTTAAAAATGACATTTTACCCTCTGTGTACAAATTAAGTTTGGTAACAAATTGTAACAAATGTTTGTTAAACTTATTGATAATAATACTTTTCTTGTTATTTCTTGCCAGTATTGGGCTAGATAAGAATAGCACATTTGTATGACTACACATTTTTAATTTGGTTACAATATTTTTTTGCTCTTCTAACTTCAATTAAAGAGTGAAAAACTTCTCTAATTCTATTCTTCATGTCTTCTGGTGTCGTTGGTTTTTCACGGTAGACCTCTCCTTTAACATATCCCCAGAGATAGAAATCTAGAGGCGTGAGGTCTGGAGACCTTGCTGGCCACTGAATGGGTCCGTTTCTTCCTATCCATCGAATGGGTCCGTTTCTTCCTATCCATTTATTACTGCGCCATCTGTTTAAAAACCATCTTACCTGATTTTGATTGTGGGGAGGCGCGCCATCATGTTGGTAATATAACCTGAGTCTGGTGTGAATAGGTACATCCTCCAACAAAATTGGTAAATGATCTCGCAGAAAATCTCTGTAAATTTCCCCATTCAGTGGACCATCAAAGAAATGTGGCCTGATCCCTAATTATGCCCCCCCAAACATGTATCGACCATCTATTTTGGTAATCAATTTCTCTGACTCAATGTGGATTCTCTGTTGAGTAGTAGTGGCAATTGTGTCTATTTACTATTCCATTACTTTTAAATGTTGACTCGTCACTAAACAAAATGTATTTTAGAAAATTTGGTTCCTCGCGAATGAAATTCAATATATTTTCGCAATAGCGAACTCTGGTGTCATAATCCCTTTCATAAAGTTCTTGATGTAATTCAATTCGGTATGGATGAAGTTTATTTTTTATCAATATTCTGTTCACGGAAGTGTGACTTATATCCAGCTCTCTTGCAATTTCCCTCGTACTAACATGAGGATTCTCTACTGTTGAAAGGATCACCGCTAATTCATTTTCTTCATTTGTTGCAATTTTGTTTACTACTTGCCTTTTCTCGTGCTTGACACTGCCTGTTTCGTCAAATCTTTCTTTAACCCTCCGAAAAGTCTCTGGTCGTATATACCTTGAATCAGGGTATCGAACTGCATACATTCTACTGGCTAATAAACAATTTCTATCACACTCACCCAAAATGTAGATCATATTTATCATTTCTTCGGTGGATAATTTCATTTTGAAGCGAAAAATTATTAAATTTCAACTATAAATTATTCTCCTCCTCGATAATTAAATGTCAAATTCCTATAACGTTCAAATGTTTCAAGGGTGATTTGATTTTTCGCTGTATTACAAGATCAACTTTAATGAAAGTTCGAAAAGCAATTGTAGATATGATTAATTCGGGCATAGCTTAAAATGTGAGATTGTTTAAACATTTGCTGTGAATATACGCTTTTTTAAATAATTGTTCGTTTATAATAAATAAATAGTTATTGCTTTTATAACTTTTTTTATACTTTCCTTAAGAATTAGATACATTTCCGATAAAAATCAAGTAGGCAAACCCTACATTTTCTGAAAGCTCATGGTATGGGCTATCCTGGTATGGCCTCATTTACAGGGTGTTTTATTTGAAAAAACTGAGAAAAAAGTGGTCCCGAGTTTTGGTTGCCCCTGTATGGGAAAAGCGCCATTCGGTAAAATTATGAATAGGAAATGAAAATACACTATTTTCGAGAATATTCGGCAGAAAAAAAAATTTATTCCAAATTATTCATTTAGAGATATTTGATGTTGAATAAACCCATTTTGTTACCTAAATCCCACCATAAATTCCTAACCACCCAGTATAAACCGATACAACCCTATATTTTGGAGAAACACTCTTCCAAAGAAATTTAATCGAGTAAAAATATATAGGGTGTTTCCTTTAAAAAAACATTACTTCGATAACTCATACATTTATCGGACACCCTGTATATTGGTAGTTATTTTTGGAACGTAGCTTTCAATGCCCTCTACAACTTTTATTTGAAGCATTTTTTCCTATCTCATATAGGGAAGCAGCTATCGTTCACCCACGCATCGTTGATACACACTGTATGTAAGAAGTGAATGTTTCCTAACTACGCTATGAAACTTAAAGGGTCGTTTTATGAAAAAAAGTTCCTACGAACATATGTCCGTAGTTGCTTCGTTTCTGAGATACAGGGCATTAAAGTTGAAAAAATTGGGTGAGTGCTTAAAAAAAATACTCTGTATAGAAACGGAATAATTTTGTCCCGGTCCTGGTATCAGATCTACACCAACATCGAACAACAAACATTTGAATATTTTGTTCGGGATTTTGATGGGCTAAATCTACCGTCCTAAAATGATAATTTCAGAAATCCTCTAAATATGACAGATTAAAAGGGTCTGAACGTTGTTGGGTACATCTGGAGAACGTTAACCCAGATCCTGCACCCTTTAAACAACTCTTGTGAATACACTGGGCGCTAGACTAATAGTATAAAACTATGTTTCAGCCGAATTTGAATTGCCGAAATTGAATTTATATTTTTATGTTATTTATTTATGTGATTTTAAATAAACATTTAAATATAAACATAAAAACTGGAATATTATACAATAAATACCTATTACTAGTAAAAACTAGATTTAAAATGCATTTGAAGTAAAATTAATCACATTTTGTAATCGATCTTAAAAAATTAGTAGCTTTTGAAAGTTAGTGACCAATTCCACATATATGATTAACTATTTAATTCTATTCGTGTTCATAAATGTTAATTTCCCATTATTTTTTTTACTTTTAACTTAAACGCAGAATAAAATTATGATTAAATGAGATACATACAATCGCGGCAATTTACTTCATTGTTCTCTTTAATTCGGACGTGGGAATGAACGTATAATGCACGAACGTGTCAGCAATAAGAAAACACTCATTTTGAATTATCATCACATCACATCCCGGAATAAATTTAAATCGGAACATCCATTGCCCGACTAAACATTACATCCTATATATAAATAGCGGACTTCAGAGGGAAAAATTGATTCAATATAGTTTTTGAAATAGTGTTACATTTGAAAATTATCCATTTTCATTCTATATTAATGTACTGCTATTATTAATATGAATTTTATTTAATATTATTTATTTAAGTAACCATTTTTTCTTGGACATCTTATGGTGCCTTCCATTAAAACTAATCTCTTAGACTAGTGGTTCTCAAACTTTTTTGGTAACGGAACCTTTTTGAAAAGCGAAATATTTGACGGAGCCCTAAACGCATTTCAAAAAAGAGTCCTCGAGCCAGGTCCCTTCCTTTTGTGACCATAGTACTGCTTTTTTTTATTGTGACTATTATTTTCTTCGTGAAGCCCCTACAAAAGCTTTTGCGGAGTTCCAGGACACCCTAGACTAACCATTTATTTTGTTTTCAAACAATCTTAAACTAAGTAATTCAAATCAATCCATCCATCTTCATTAGGTTATTTTGATTACTATATACAAGTCACTCGCGCACTGTACTCTACTTTCACATGATCACATGGCTTGGTTCTCTTCAGTAATCGGACATAGTCCTGATTGTCTAGCAGCTGAAGGACTTCTGCATTGTTATTTTAATGCAAGTCATCTTCCTTGTTTGGGCCTTTAAGATTACTAAAAATATTTAAATTAAACCCCTCGAAATCGACCGTAAATGGGACGACTATGGAAATGAGGCGACTCTCGCCACTGTGGATTATCAGTCTGGAATATACTAGAACAGAGTAGAATGGTGCATGATACTAAATTGCAGCTTATATCGAAGGTATCTGTTAGGGATTTCATCCCGTTTTCTTATATTTAGTTGGCGAGTTCAAGATAATACAAGAGTATTAAAAATATGACGTTATTGTTGGTGTTTACAATATCTAAATCTTGACTGAATACGTATATTATTACTGCTCGTTCCCAAGCCCATAAAATTTTGTTTGTGGCGACAGGTTCAAGAAAACGACAAAGTAGGCAAGAGGTACGTACATTTGAGAACAAACACATGTTTTTAAAAATACTAAGAATTTGATCAGTGGCATATTGTCGAAGAATTTGGTGGAAACACCTACTTTGTGCCTCCACCATTTTATATAAATGGGCTATGTTGCAATCAGAGCTGGGCACGAGTACTGAATAAAATACTCGTAAATTGTACGAATACTCGAAAATTGTATTTATAAGTATTTTATTCGTAAGTACTTTTATAGAGATAGTTTACGGATACGAGTAGTAATCGTGAAAATACGAGTAAAGAGTACGAGTAGTTTCACAAAATTAACCTAATAAATAAACTATAGAAAACACAAAGAAAAATCACTATAATTTTTAATTTAAAATAGTCTTTATTTATCTAAACAAAAACAAAAAACAATTCTAAAATAAATAAAAACTGGTAATTTTTAACTTTGTAAAAACTCATCTTTTTGTTTCCCTACTTTATCGTTATCGTGTTAAACCAAATCAATATTATTTCGAATACACCTTCTCACGCTGAAACAGAAAGATGGGGTTTCTGTTATTTTAAAAATATTTAAACTGTTTGTAATCGTCCCCATGTGCTTTTTTTAAATTAAATTTTGACTGCATTCTAAGATGGAAACAAAGTTTTTCGAAACATATGTAGTGCTGCACTTACGATAAAAAATAAAATTAATGACCTAATAAACCAAAGAACTTTTTATTTATATAAAATTCTGCTAAGGTTAGGAAATTATCCTTATTCAAGTTAACGACCCAGACAGCACACCAAATCCTTTGGATATCTACTGAACATCCCAATATCTACTGAATGTCCAGTCCATGGTGGATATCTATTTTATATTCATGAGATGTAATTTATAGACATGCAAAGGACCCTGCAATAATCTTATGGAAATTGGGTTTCTGTCAAATTGTCTGAATGTTTGATATGTTGTAGATTTTGTCAT
The DNA here is from genome assembly GCA_927349885.1 of Psylliodes chrysocephalus. NCBI lineage: Eukaryota > Metazoa > Arthropoda > Insecta > Coleoptera > Chrysomelidae > Psylliodes > Psylliodes chrysocephalus. The sequence continues at coordinate 4,562,464 of OV651813.1, forward strand.
CCTGAACAAAACTCTCCATGGACACAAAGTGCTAAAATGAATATTTTGGCAGCTGCGGAGCTGCCAAAGCTCCCCTGACCCGTTGCAAAATTATTCATTTTCAATACTAATTACAGATGTCTAAAGCATATTTTAATTATTCTAATATATAGAGTAATGTTTTTGAGGTCACTGGATTCAACCCTCATGTCAGATTGGACAAATTGACCGTTGACAACTGTCAATTCACGGTCAATGATGAATATAAAAATAAATATCCTCTTTTCACATTGAGAATTGAATTCAGCGACCTCAAAAACCCAAACTCTCAATGTGAAAAGAGGATATTTACTTTTATATTCCTCGTTGACAGTCAATTGACAGCTGTCAACTGTAAATTTGTCCAATCTGGCATGAAAATTGAATTCAGCGACCTTAAAAACCCAAACTCTCAATGTGAACAGAGGATATTTACTTTTATATTCCTCGTTGACAGTGAATTGACAGCTGTCAACGGTCAATTTGTCCAATTTGGCATGAGCATTGAATTCAGCGACCTTAAAAACCCAAACTCTCAAAATATTCATTTTGGCACTTTGTGCCCATGGAGACTTTAGTTCAGGATGATAAAATCTACAATATATCAAAAATTCAGACAATTTGACAGAAACCCAATTTCCATAAGATTATTGCGGCGTCCTTTCCATAAATAATAGTAATTATATAGCAAATTATTAAAAAAATACGCAATTGTACTCGCCATTGGGGCTAATAGTACCGTTCAGATATTTAAAATTAATTTTTTAAGGTGTATTCAATATCCCATGGATATCCACTAAATATATCAAAGTCTAGGCGCGAACGCAAACCATCGTGGATATCCACTAAATGTAATTTTTGAATTTGCTTACTAAGTATAGATGGCGATACCACTTTCGCTCGTGCTCATGCTCAACCCGCCGTAATTGAGTTCGATCGAAATTTATAGATCAGTCAGACTCCATTAGAGACTGGAATCGAGAGTTTCCATTTATTATTGAAGAGTCCTAATAAGAATGACTTTCTCCTTAGTGGGCAAAATCAAAGGCAGAGTGTTGAAAATATTTTTATCTCTGCTATTTTCTTTCGACGTTATTCAATAATCATTGGTTACTTATGAACATCTACTAAAGATATCCATAAAATATTTTTCTGAATATCCGAATTCTTCTATATCCTGGGATATAGACGGACATTTGGTGGGATATCCATATTGGATATCCACAAAATATATTCTGTGGATATTTCTGGGATTTCTTGTGTTGCCTGGAAGATACATTAGATATTTTGCTGGATATCCATAGGGATATCTTCTATATTCTGGATATAGACGGACATTTGGATATCCATATTAGATCCATGGAATATTTCTGATATCTTGTGGATATATTGGATATCCACAAAAGATATTCTGTGGATATCTCTGGGATTTGGTGTGTTGTCTGGGGAAGATTGTGTATGGAGACTATAGACGTTTAATATTTAACCGTTCTCCTAGGAAACACATTCACACCACTACAAAACACCAAAAATAATAAAACGTAAAACGCCCAACGAATTGCTTTTCCCAATATTCTCAACCCAAATCGGAGACCGCAGTCCGAACGCAACCGAGGCCGTTTCGTGTCGTGATTCGTGATACTGCCGATCTATAGTAACGATTGGCGGTTAACATGCTAGGATCAAAAAATGCCGACTACTCGTAAAATAATACTCGTATTTTACAAGTACATTTTAAGAGTAGATTTAAATTTACTTGTAAGTACGAGTAATAAGTACTTTAAACAAAAAATACTTATAAGTAAAAATTACGAGTAGTTATTCTACTCGTAATCGAAATACGACTAAAAGTATTCGAGTACTTGCCCAGCTCTGGTTGCAATGGAAGTAAGTCAGTTGAATATTAGACAAAACTGCGAACCCATAAATATATTAAATGTCCACATATGTCCACATAAATTAGTATTAAGTAAATATCTATGTTTGTTTCAACGATTCACGGTCCACGACTTATTGTTGATATTCTGTCGACAACTAGTAAATAACACCCTGTTGGGGGGTTGGGCAAGGGCGTAGCTCTCAGAAACCCTAGATACGGCATAGAAAACAAATTTTGACTCCCCCCTACTGTTAGGGTTTAGATTTCCAGAAGCATAAATTAACGTATTTTGTTTATAAATATATAATTTTATACAATTATAGTAGTAGACTTCAGTTTTAATTGTCATAATAATAAATATTGAATCGAAGTACTCACTTAGCTTTTTTTAAATAAGTCCATCAACGAAATCATGACCAACTATTTATTCGGTATTAAAAATGAATCTCACTATTAAAAATCAGCTAGAAAATACTAAAAACTTCCTTGCTTTTACCCACTTATTGATTAACAGCACAATACTAACTTTTATAATGATTACAATATGTTTTTCTGACATTTATATACCCCATTTTGTTTTGTTTACCTTTTCCAACTGGTTCTTCTTCTACTAATCTTTGGTCCCCATTCTACCTCCACCTAGCCAGTGAATTATTCAATCCTTGAGTCATCAGCAGAGTTTTACATGTCTTATAGTAAGGGACCAATCTTTGAGGTACCAAGTTTTGGACTTTGAACTTTGATTAAGCCATTTTCGTCCATTTTGTTTTCTTCAAGAACACTTGACAAGTGCTTTCATGAAATTATTTCGGATTTTGTCTAAAAACAAAATTGTGCGTTAGGAAACATTCTTAGTGAATAAGAAAGGCGCTTATAGCGGATACTTTTCCTAACAACCACTTATATACTCACTTTTTGGCCACCTTTCATCAACGGTAACTAACTCTGCATGATGACCATTGCCTCTCATAACCTTTTCCTATTTCAGGCCATTTACTTTACATTTACTTTGCATCTACTTTGCACTGGCCCATCGGTCACTGAGAGCCCCACTCTGGACAACCATCATCGGTATAGCAAGTTCTTATTTTATTTGTCAATAAAAGGTATTTAAAAAATATATTATTTATTTGACATCTTTGACAAATTGTGAGAATGATTAAACTTACAATAAAAACTAAAAAATGGTAGGTAAAGTTTTATAAAAAATTTTTACACAAAAATCAATGTCAAGCTTTCTACATATCCTGATATATATTTAAAAATAATCTCAAATTATGAAGAAAAGTCAGTTTACTAACTAATAATATTTATAGATGGTTTTCAACGTATTAAAAACAAAACAAATATTACACTAACTAAAATATTCATTTATTAATAGTTGTAGTTCTTAAAAACAGTATGATCTTGATAATAATAACTACACTTAATACAAACTCAAATAATAAAAAAAAAACAGCGATATTGACTCTTGTACAAAGTTTTGATTCAAACTTACAAATGATAAAATTATTGGAAAAAGTGAACACCAATTTTAAATTACCACAAGCCACCACTGGTTACCAGGAAGGTGTTTTCCCGAAGATATTTAAGACAGCCAAAGTTATACCACTATTTAAAAAAGGTGATGTATGACTTATGGATTCAAAAATATTAGAAAAAATTATGTTAAGGAGAATGATGGACTTCGCCGTAAAATATAATGTATTTCATGATAGTCAGGTTAGGTTAGAAACCTCAGGTTAGGTTAGGTTAGGTCAGCATGGGTTCAAGGAAGGACGATCTAAAACTGGCGTTATCAGTTTCCTTAATTACTCTATGATAATTTAAATAAAAACAAAAGAAGTGTAGGTAATTTTATGGACTTAAGCCAAGCCTTTGATCCAGTAGATCATGCTATACTTAATGTTAAACTTGGTAAGTATGGTTTTAGAGAAAGAGTTGGCTAGTGGTTAAGTTTCTACTTATCTGAGAGAAATCAGCTAACAGTTGTTAACTCTCGCCTATCAGAAACACATTTAATTAATTGTGGAGTTGCTCAGGGCTCTGTCATTGTGCCACTTTTATATTTTTATCTCGCAATTAGCTGTTGAATTTCAATTTGGAATAGACAAGTTGGCATAGTTCTTCCATTATCAATTGCAGATCATAAAAACTCGTTCGGAACCTTTACCGACAATTTTATTTGATCTGCCATAGGCGTAGATACCTACCTCATTTTATAAATTTATTTTATTAATACTTTTAATATATATCATATGCAAGAAAGTATTCGTTAAAAGGAAATCGAATAATTATAAATTGGACGTTATTATACGCCCTTATTTAGACAGATGCACTTAATTGTAATCTTACTTGTACTGAAAAAAAAATCATTATAGCTCGTTAATTTGCTACAACTGAATATTAAATTATAAAACGTAATAAACGGAAAATAAATTCTTTGCAATTCAATTCTGAAGTATCTTTATAAATAATCATGGCAGTCTGAATCCTCTGAACTAGAGTCATCATTTGGTTGAATTATGATGGATTGTAAAGAGGGTAATACTACATACTCATCTTCTTCTTTGATAACATGTTCAACACAGTTTTTCCAAAGCTCTTGGCGGTCTGCTGCTAGAACTTTCTTTACGAGTTCTACAACTTCTTTACTCAGTTCTGGAGACTGATTACATTTTCGTAATTCTGATTTTAAGTTTGCCAACATTAACACTATAGGGTTAAATATGCAATAGTAAGGAGGTAGTCTGAGAATAGTTTGCACAGCTTGTCAATATAATACATTTTTTCTAACTTTATACCTTTAATAACAGTAAGCAATTCTTTGTTTGTTGGTCCTTTTTTACTATCACTGGCAGGAATAGGAATATTTTTTTCAGACAAAAGCTAAAATTTGAGCTTTTTTACTGCTACTATTTGGTATTTTAAGGAGTTGCCGCGGGTGGTAAGATGCGTATCATAACGATTACTGACTGTGGTGGAATGTAAGGTAAAAACTGTTAATTAAACCGTTTTTCAAATAATTCTGCTGTCATATCTTCATGATAATCAGCTGCACAGTTTTTAATTTGTTTAGCAGATAATAATAAAGCATTAGGCACGAAACCGTCTTTGCTTCCAGCGTGTACTATTATAATGCGTTTCCTTTTAGAACATGGCCCATTCAAACAGCAATTTTTACTACTGCCAACCCAACCGAAATTTACTACATCGTGACTGTCAAACCATGTTTCATCTAGATAAATTATGTGTCTATTAGAACTTATGTAGCCTTTTATCTGACGCAAATAATGTTGTCGCCATTGAACTATCCTTGACGATTCTGTGATTGCCATCTGTTTATAGAATTTTTTGTGTTTAAAACCACATGCTGACAAAACTTGACGCAATGTTTCCAAACTGGTATAAGTGTATCCTGGAAAATCTGCCACTTTTTGCTGTATTACTTCCAATGTCGGAACCCTGTTCTCCTTATATAAACTATAAATTGTCCTTCGTATAAAATCTTGGGTAGCTCTGTCAACTGATTTCAGTTTTTCTTTACATGTTTTTCGGTTTTATAAATAATCCACAGCAACCCCTTTCGTGACTACCGGATAAACGGAAAAATTATTTACTTTAGTTAATTCAGCAATTGTTATTATGAACGCGTTATTAGACTGCTGATTATTTTCCTTTTTTAAACATTCGAATATATTTAAAATAACTTGTTGTGTTTGTATATCTAAATCCTTATCGTTAAAGTCATACCTGTCTTTAATCTCACTACACTGTGCAATTTCATTTTCTTCATTCGCCCATGGTCTAAAGAACGCTATATTTATATTTATATTTATTAAAAGAAATTTAAATTAAACCAACCACACATACAAAACACACCGCACGACAGTACTCCACTGATATCGCAGACTGTCTTTCAGGAATATTTTCGAACACCTGCCTTCCGTAAACCTTCGGCCAATACAGTGCATTTAAGTTTACGATTCGATGTTTCCATTGGTAAACAACTGATGGTTCGTTTAATATTTACCGCTTTGTATAAGGGGAGTAAACATTATTTTTCGTTTCTTAATTTGGCATGAGTACCGTGCGTATATATTAAATATTGATGATTCCCCACATAACTGTGTTCTGCAATTGATAATGGAAGGACTATACGATGGTTCGAGGATAATAAATGTAAGAAACAATTTAATAATTTCCCTTAAAACAATAAAACAACCGATTTTTAAATTCCAAATGGAAATTTTATTAACACATCTAATTTGCCAAATAACTACTGTAATTACAACTGAATATCTCGAACAACTTAAAAAGACATCATACCACCGTTGAAATATCGATCGATAACAACGAATGATTTTCTAGGAATTAGAAACCATGGGCGTGCGGAATTTAATTTACATAAACTACATTATAAATAAAGAAAAAGCCGCGTTTATTTATGGGCAGACACGAATTGAGAACCAAAATGAAAATATTAAGAAGGGTTTATTTTTGTACCTGAAAATATGACACGAATTGAGGACCAGGCTTCTGAGAAATAATTATAGTAAGTGCACCGAATTGCGGATTAGGGATTAAGGTTGTAATGATTCATTGCGTTAACGAGCATTTTATTACTTTACTTTCGAAATTCTAATATATATTTGAAGTGAGTGTTTTGTGTTTAGTTTATTTTGAGCAGTCTTGTAAAAATGAGTGAAATTAAAATGATCTTAAGTGAAAAGGGAAAGTCGTTACTTGTGTGGGATGATTATAAGTTTCGTGAAAAAAAGGTTCTTAAAAGTGGTGAAAAGTTTTGGACTTGTACTGTAAGTAAATGTAACGCAAAAGTATTTACGCTAGGTTCAGATAATATAATTTCTCGAAAAGAAACAGTGCACAATCATGAAAATGACATAAAGAAATTAAATAGACAAATTTTGAGTGTAGAGCAAGCAAACGGAAAGCTGTAGAAGATATCACAGAACGGCCATCGAAAATCATACACTCTGTTTTAAGGGAAAACAGTGATACAATGGACGCTTTGCCAAGAAAAGACATTACATACATAAGAAATAATATGTATTACAAAAGACGTCAAGTCCAAGCACGTTTACCAAGCAATGTATCAGATGTTTTCGATATTTTACCAACATTAAATTTGACAACAATTAAAAATGAACCATTTCTCTTGGCCACTGATAATATTAACAATATTGTAGTATTTTCGTGCTATACTAATTTAAAATTTTTGTGTAGTAGTGACAAAGTGTATCTTGATGGAACATTTCGATATTGTACGAAACATTTTTTACAGTTGTTCACACTTCATATCGTAGAAAACGGCCATTATATACCAGTAGCTTTTTGTTTATTACCGAATAAACTTCGTTTAACATACGAAAGACTTTTCGTTATTCTTAAAGAAAAGTGTTGTAATGCTAATTTAATATTTGTTCCAAAAATTATTGTAGCTGATTATGAACTAGCTATTCACAAAGCAATTTCTGCGCAATGGCCCACCACAAAGATCATTGGATGTAGGTTTCATCTTGGCCAAGCTTGGTACAGAAAAATACAGAGTTTGGGATTGGCTAAAGAATACCAAGATGAAAAAAGTGCAACTGGAAAATGGATGAGGTATCTTTTTGGATTGTCTTTTTTAAAACCCGAAGAAGTTGGAGAATGTTTTGCTTTGGATTTGGCTGAATTTCAGCCCGATCATATGCATAAAGCTGTGGTAAATTTAGCTGACTATTTAGTAAAGAATTATATTGAAGAAAATTCTTTATTTCCACCAACAATTTGGGCTGAAGCTGTTGTAACTACAGAAAATTCTACCAATGCATGCGAGTCCTTTCATTCTAGATTTAATTCAAATTTCTATTCAATGCACCCTTCATTGTATTTATTTGTAAATGTTTTGAACAATTTTCAAACAGATACTTATATTCGTATTAACAGCCTTAAGGAGTCTGTTAAATGTAACAACAAAATTGTTAGACGAAGATTAAATATGTTAACTTCAAAAATGTTAGAATATAAAAATGGTTCTATAAAACGAATAGATTTTGTAAAATTCGCATCAAATTATCATAAAGTGTATTAAATGTAAATAATATGTATATGTTTAAAAAATTAATTATAAATTGTAAATTGTGCAATAAATATCTATTTTTATCTGAATTCGTACTTTTCTTCAAATTTTGCAAATCCATCAGAAGACAAATAATAATATTATAAATGGGTATAGTGATAAGATACTTCAATTATTGAGAAGTTTGTTCCTCAATTCGTGTCATATTTCCAGGTACAAAAATCTCTCTCAGTAATCTAGTTAACGCAATGAACCCTCATTACCACCTTAATCCCTAATCCTTAGTACGGTCCGCAATTCGGTGCACTTATTTGGTCTGTGCAGGTAGTGGTCCTCAATTCGAGAACACCGTTATTTATTTTACTCCAAGGGTTAATGATATTTATGAGAGCCATTTAATGAGAATAGGTGGTAAATCAATATGTTAGCATATTATTACGCACATTGTTTTTCACTTATCAGATTTAATCTTTTGAGGATCATCTACTCATGTATTGAAGGTTTTTAGACTTCAAAAAAAAAAGGTTGTAAAAAATGTAGCATCGTTAAGTTATAGACACGCATGTAGAGAAAAATTTAAGGAATTCCGAATATTGTCACTTCCTTGTATTTATATTTTAGAACTTTTAATGTACGTTAAATCAAACCTAGAACATTTTCGAACTAATAACTTTTATCATTATTATTTGACTCGTACTCGATGTGATTTAATGATACCATCTCATAACTCTGCATTTTACGAAAAATACCCTCAATACATGAGTATCCTGGTATATAATAAACTTCCGGCTAATGTAAAATTAATAGAAAATTTGAAAATATTTAGAAGTAAAGTAGAGAAGCTATTGGAGGATAACTGTTTTTATTCTGTCAAAGAATATTTGGATTTCACGTTTTGATTGTTTAATTTTATTTAATTTTTAATGCAACTGTATTTTTGTATTTTTAATATTTATGTAATATTTTTCTTTTCACTCGTCCCATATCATGTATTTTGATCTTATGGAGAATAAAGTTATTATTATTATTAATATTATTATTAATGCTCTTTTGGCTTTGCCAGTACGTATGATTTTTCTCTTCAACGTTAATCTTTTTTTAATTTTTTCCATTACCCCGTTTTCCTATTTGATTCGGACCAATAATAGCGGAGATATATTTTAATGGCCTTTTGGCTTTGCTACTTCACATGATGTTTGTTGTAAACTAGAAATAATAATATAATTTATTTAAAAAAATAATAAATTAACTAAATAAAAAAATACGGAAGAAGTCACAAAACAGAGGCCTAAAGCTTTATAAAACATAAACTATATCCGATGAAGTTCAAGGAAAAATTCAAAAATAAGATGTGATAAACGGGATAATTCCTAAAATTTATGGCAAAATCAAAAAATTTCTAGAGGTACCTTAAGTAATCTAATACATTTAAATTATGTAAAATAAAAATTATAACTCAATTATAGTTTAGTTCTGATAAAATTTACTCTTTTATTTTAATGTGTTAAATAAATTGAATTAGTCACGTGCAAGTATTAAAATCTCATTGTTAATATTTTAATGACTTAATTATGTTTACTTTTTACGTATTTGATAAATTTAATATTGTTTTGTTACTAATTACTAACTTTATCATATTTACTATTATTATTTTTATGGTTAATATGATTTCAATGACTGTCTATTGTTTATTTATCGGTTTATTCTGTCGAATTTCTTCGTCCCTTGTTCTAATTTTTAAATATTGTATCTTTTGTTAAGTGATAAATAATTATATGTAAAATTTAATACCTGTCTCTAAAAAAAATATGTACATAAATAGAGTCATCTGATTGATCAGAAGCAAAACAGGCAGAAATGCCTATACTCAAACAAATAATGATTGGGAGTGAACCGTGTTGTCATATCTCAATTTTACCTTACTAGTTTTTAGCAGAATCAAAATAGAGTAAGTAGTAGAGTTGTAAGTTGTGGCAAATTATAGATAATATACAATCATAGTACTAATAAAAGATATTAATTATAACAAAAATCAGTAATGAGTAATACTTATACATTTCTTGATCATTTAAAATTAATTATTTTATGGATTGTTCAGTATTTGTTACAACTAATGGCATCGGTGTACGGAGCGATATTTGTGTCTTTGTCTGTTACGCGTAAAATCCATCTCGTCGATGACGTTCTCAGTAGTGTATTTCTAATCACGAGCGTAACATCGGGTTTTGAATTATACGGTGTGAATTGTAAGTTTTACAGTTAAGTTAGTAAGTAATCGACGTGTTGTAAGAACAATTGGTGAAAATATTAGTGCTAATAAGTGTTTAAATATTAAATAATAATATTTCTACACCGTTCTAAAACTATGCAAAAAATGGAAGACATTGAAGGGCCTTCAACGTCGAAAAAGGTAAAACGGTCGAAGTCTCGGTCGCTAAGTGAAAAACAAATTGTACTTCGAGTATTTCACTGTCTTGAAAGAAATCATCAGCGACCAAAAGATAACTTAGTGCATATGTGCTGTAATTCTACGGATGTACCTCCGAATAACCAACCGGGCGTTCCAACATCATTAACTTCCACAATTACAAAAGATAAATTAGTTGATATGTGCTCTGATTATAAGGGTGTACCAAAATCATCAGTTTACAAAATACTAAGAGAAAACAAAATTCATGGGGAAGTACAAACGCCAAAAACTAGTAGCGGAAGAAAAAAAATCACAGTTGATGAAGAAGCCAAAAACAGTATACGCACAACTATTCACAGTTTTTTTTTCAGAAATGAGCTGCCCACTTTGCAAAAAGTTCTGGAGGCAGTTAGCGATCATGAATTGGTCCCACAAATGAGTAAAGAAACTTTGAGGAAAATTTTACACGAAATGAAATTTACGTACGGAAAAGTCGACAGGAAAAGCATTCTCATTGAACGTCAGGAAATAATAGTATGGAGAAGAAATTATCTCCGAAAAATTGAGGAATTTCGGAATATCAAAAAAAAAATTTACTACTTGGATGAGACGTGGGTTAACCAAGGACATACGGTCAAAAAAGAATGGCAGGATGGTCATATAACAAGTGCACGACAAGCCTTTATTGAAGGCTTGTCAACTGGGTTAAAACAGCCGTCTGGAAAAGGTAGTCGTCTGATAGTTACGCATATAGGAAGCGACAGTGGATTTTTACCAAATGGTGAATTAATATTTAAATCCAAGAAAACAGGCGACTATCATGAAGAGATGAATGCGGAGGTGTTTGAAAAATGGTTTGAAGGCATCATTTAACTTGTGGAACCTGGGTCTGTCGTCGTCATGGACAGTGCCCCATATCATAGTCGGTATTTAGAATCATTACCGAAACAATCATGGAAAAACGAGCAATTCAAGAATGGTTAATTAATAAAAACATCCAATATAAAAAAGATAGTTTAAAGGCAGAACTACTTCAGTTAACAAAATTACACAGAGACAAATATAAAAAATTCGCAGTGGATGAAATGGCGTTAAGTCGTGGAATTACAGTATTAAGGTTACCACCGTACCACTGCGAATTAAACCCAATAGAATTAATCTGGGCGCAAGTAAAAGGATATGTGGCACGAGAAAACAGAACATTTAAATTAGTGGACGTGCAACGTTACCTACAAGAAGCCATTCAAAATGTTTCTGCAGAAGACTGGAAGAAATGCATTCAGCATGTTTTAAAAGAAGAGCAAAAAATGAGGGACGTAGACAACCGTATTGAACACAATATTGAACCAATCATAATTAACTTTGATGATAGCGGTAGCAGCAGTGACGAATCTGAGGTTGAAGATTAGAAGAAAATTTGTACACAAAAAGAAGTCTATATATTTAGGTATAATTTTTATTTTTACCATTCACTATTACCATTTAGAAATTATTATATAAATTTGTATTTTTAATTCCTGTACACAGACATGAACAATGTCTCAGCAGGATACAAATGTTTATTTATTTAATTATTATTATTGTATCAATTTGTACATTGTTACATAAATTTGAAATAAACATTATTATTATTATGTTTGGCGGTCAAGAAAACATAATCCTGTAGGTTATATCCAAACTAATTATCTTACTTAGGGATTTCCGAAATGATAGGTGGGTGTAAACTTTTATGATTTAAGTACCAATCAAATAGTAATTTAAGCTTTATAATGTCTTTTAATGTTGGCCGAACCCAATTAGGGTTTCTTGGGTAAGGCTGGCTAGTTTCCAGGAACTGCAGGTAAACCGGGAGAGATATATAGATATATATATATATATTGATATAGAAATTCCTGACGTCATAAAATTTATTATTTTAAATTGAGCAATACTGGGGTGGTGAAGTGTCTTGAAATCAAAATTTAAAGTTAAAAATCAAAATGTCGGGGTTTTTTGGTTGGAAAAAAAAAGAGAGAATTGTCAGTAAAATTGGAGATTGTCAGTGGGGAATTTGAAAAACGCCAGATATAAAATTAATAGAAAAATAAATTATTATTATTATTATAGAAGCTTGATGTTACAATAGAAGTTGAAATAAAGAAAATAAAATAAAAAGGTACAGAGGAATTTTAATTAGAAATAAGCAAAGACAGGTAAAAGCAGTGACAGACAGAGAGTAGTAGAGCCTGGGCTGGTAGCAGCAGTTACAGGTAGAAGCAGTGACAGGGAGACACGATCACACGCACACAGGTAGAGATTAGCAGAAGTACAGACCAACATAGAGATAGAATCGAGTAGATAGACAAGCGGACAGGTAAAGGCAATATAGACAGTGGAGACAAGGAGCTAAGAGAAGACTGAAGAATTTAAAATTTAATTTTTTTATTTATTAAATTTGGCAAATATTTTACCATTTGTAAATTTTTAGAACCGAACCACCCCTTTTAAGAGTCTGGGCAAATTTATTAAATTGATATACAGGGGGTTTCTATATCAATATATATATATAGAGGTATGCTTTATTGTCATTGAAAAATTACAAAAATTTTATAGACAAAGCGAAGTAAATTAAAAACTAAATATAATATAAAAAGATTAAAAAATATAAAAATTTAAAAATAACTAAACAAAACAAAATAAAAATATCAATTGCATTGGATATGCAATATCCGTCATTATGATTTTAATTTAAAATTTAAGTAATACTTCTGTATGTGTAACCCAAGAAGAAACTTAAGAGACAGTTCCTTACTGACTTCGGCCGCGACATAATATATAAATATACGTTAATTTGTGAAATAAAGTTAAATTCATTATTAAAATAGTAAAATTGATAATATTGTTTCTGTCACCAAACCAACCCCTGATTAGGTATCTTTCTTATTTTTAATTTGAAATATATATTGTGATTTTTATTAATATTCTTAATTTATTTGGTTCCTACTATAATTACCACAATTATTACTCCGTTTTCATAAAGCCCCACTAATGACTACAACGATTAGGTAAATTACGATATTGCAAAGTTTTCATGAAATAAATAAAAGAAATTGTATGAATATTTTAAATAATTGTACCCTCTCAAAAATAATAAGCACGCCTCCGATTTGGTCGTATTTCTACCTGCTTTCACTCTCAATTATTATTTGTTTGAGTTTAGGTTCGATGCTCAATCAGATGTCTTTAAAGAATTTTTTTTTCTGTATAACTATTTTTTTACTATTAGGTAATGTACTTTAATATTTAAACAAATAAATTTGATTTGAATTTGATATCCGAATCTGAAATCTAAATCTATTATGGAAGCAACAATTCTGGCCCGTTTGTACATCAATAAATAAAGAATTTTTATTTCGGTTGCCCCCGAACAAAAAGCGATGCTCCATTGAGCATCAAAAACTTCCAAATTGAGTCCAACTTCTCTCGCTGGAGCGTATCGAAGTGTCTGTTGTATGTGCTTTCGCAAAACCCACGCTCGCTCGCAACTTCGTACTTAAACTCCCTTGCAAAACACGCGATACTCAACTCACAACTCCCCTCTTGTTGAAAAGTTCGACGGCAGCTCCGGCTTTGTTCAGTCGTGCGTTTATTTCTAAGATATATGTTATTCGAACTAATGCAATTGAGTTTTTCTGGAAATGCTTTCTATTCGTTAGCAACACTGAACTCCCCGTTAGCAATGTTCAGACGAATTTTTTAATTTAAATCAATTAGGGTTTGATCGACAAACTAAAAAAAATATGCTTCTGAAACAATTTGTAGAGATTAGATTTAGAATCAAGTAGGAAGATGAATATTCTAATTTAAAAGAAATAAGAGCTAGAGTACCTAAAGGAAGTGTTCGTGTACTCATCTTATGCGTAATCTACATTAGTGACTTGCTAAAAACAATGTAAAAGTTTTTCAGCGCCTGGACAATCAAGGTACCATAAATTGTAAAAAAAATCAAACAAGGTAATCCAGTGCTCCGCAACCGGTGTGCCGCGGCACACTGGTGTGCCGTAAGCCGACTTGAGGTGTGCCGCTCTTGCAGACAATACGAATCAGATTCGTATTGTAGCGAGACCCGCGAAAAATAAAGCAATCTGACAACAGCGCCGATGGTAAACGTCTATCCGTCTATCGGCGCGGCGCGGCGGCTTGATTCTCGAAGGCGACTAAACTAGAAAGATCCGTGCCGTTCGAGGCGCGACTCGATGTTTTCCTGAACATCGCCACTGCCTATATAAGCGCGCCTGTCGTCGCTCAGAGACTCAGAGAGAGTCGAATAGTCAAGTGAATCAGATAAATACGCGGGCAAACAAATAAATCGTAGAGTGAAATAAATAGTGAATTGCTATATAAATAAATTCTTGTGCCTTATAAATAAGTGAACTGGACTAAGTTTTGTTGCAGTATCTACTTTTATAAATAACTATAGTGCTTCAAATATGGATAAATTTTTGCTGAAATCACGAGCAGATGACGAAGAACCTAGCACAAGCTCCAGCATAAGTGCTGCAAAAAGAGCAAAAAAGGTGCTGAAAAGGAAGTACAATCAAGACTTCCTTCGATATGGTTTCACTTGGTGTGGCGACGAAGCGGCTCCAAAGCCTGAATGCGTCATTTGCGGTGAACAGTTGTCAAATGAAGCAATGGTACCCAGCAAACTAAACCGTCATTTGATCACAAATCATCCCAGTTGCGTCAAAAAAGACATTCAATTTTTCCAACGGCGCTTGGATCAAAATAAGAAACAAAAGCAGTTTATGAAATCGGCGGTTACGGTTTCTGAAAAGGCATTAGAAGCAAGCTACCTTGTTGCAAAATTAATTGCACAACAAAAAAAACCGCACACTATCGGTGAAACGCTTATTAAACCAGCATGCATGGAAATTGTTAGACTTATGCTTGGGCCAAACGAAGTTAAGGACGTGAGTAAAGTTTCTTTGTCGGCCGATACTGTTAAAAGACGTATCCAAGATATGTCAAGTGATATTTTGGGAACACTAATTAAAAAAATCATTTCGGCTGGAATTTTTGCGCTTCAAATCGACGAATCAACCGATATTAAAAATAAAGCACAACTGATGGCTATTGTACGTTTCGTTGACGAGGACTCTATTAAAGAACATTATTTATTTTGTAAGGAGGTTCCAGAGAGAACTACCGGTGAACAAATTTTCCAAGTAACTGATAATTTTTTTAAAATACATAATATTCAGTGGACCAATTGCGTTGCTATTTGTACAGATGGTGCTGCTGCAATGATGGGCAGTAAGAAAGGTTTTGTATCTTGTGTAAAACAAAAAAATCCGTCAATACAAATTACACATTGCTGCATACATCGAGAAGCATTGATGGTCAAAAATTTGCCCGAACAGCTTTCGATCACAATGAATGAATGTATTAAGATCATAAACATAATTAAATCGAGAGCCTTAAATTTGCGAATCTTTGGAATACTCTGTGAAGAAATGGGAAGCGAACATGAATCCTTACTGTTTTATACAGAAGTTCGTTGGTTATCCCGGGGAAAAGTTTTAGCTCGACTGTTTGAACTTCGCTACGAAGTGCGTGAGTTTCTTTCAAGTCAAGATATGTACGATCTATGCCAGCACCTTCATGATGAATACTGGATAGCCAAACTTGCATACATGGCGGATATATTCGAACATCTGAATGAACTTAATAAAAAAATGCAAGGACGGAATGAAAATATATTGACGTGCTCCGATAAATTACAAGGGTTCAAAAAGAAACTTGAACTTTGGCAGGAACAGTTGCAAAAAGGATGTCTAGAAATGTATCACAGGACCAACCACAGTACGATCGAAAACAAGCAGTTGATTGTGGATTTGGCCCAACAACATTTAAGTATGCTTCAACAAAAATTTGAATACTATTTCCATTCTATCAACACGGAACAATACAATTGGATTCGAAATCCTTTCGCAACCAATGCAATAAGTTCCACGGAAGCACTGCCATTGCAAACTCGAGAGGAGTTCACAGAATTAAGTAATGATATGACCCTAAAACTTAAATTCGACGAAGTTCCGTTAGATGTTTTCTGGATTTCCATCAAGACAGAATATCCACGCATCACCGACAAGGCCATCTTCACACTACTTCCGTTTTCCACAACATATTTATGTGAGCAAAGTTTTTCAACGCTTGTATTAATTAAAAATGATAAACGGTCATGCTTAAAAGATCTTGACCAAGAAATGAGAGTTGCGCTGTCTAAAATTGAGCCGAATATAAAACTTTTGTGTTCAACGAAGCAAGCGCAGGTATCACATTAATCAGTCATCATCATGTCAAAATATTTATTACTATTGACGTGTCAACAGAAGTAAATTTAGTATACCTACCTGTCCTACCTAGTATTTAGTATAGTTCTCATGTATGTACCTATTTGTATTTTTCATTCTATCTGAATAATAAAAAAAAAATAAAAAAAAAATATGTATTATGTCCTGAGTGAAAATTTTGATGCCCCAAATCTGAAAGGGGCTTCTTCACATTTTAAAACAATAAAAAAAAACTAAGGTAGTTTGGACATCCATAAATAATTAGTATACATGGAGTGAACTGACCCCCGACCTAGCTACGCCACTGCTATAAATATATTTTAGATTTTGGTGTGCCACGAAATTCTAGGGAGCAGTTTGGTGTGCCTCAGATGAGGAAAGGTTGCGGAGCACTGAGGTAATCAGTAAGCATGCTTGCAACAAAGATGTTTATTGGGTCCATTCAGACTAGAGATTAATTGCATTTTGAATTTAAACTATAGAAGTGAAAGAGCTAAAATTTGGTAAACATTTTTGTAATAGAGCAGTTGCTTTGAGAGTAATAAAAATAAAACTTTAAACACTTATAAAAAAATTATGATTGTTTCAAGGGGTCAAGCAAATACTCTATTAATAACCAAATACAATAACGTTAAAATCAATTTTCAAATCGATGTAATAACAAAGATAATTAAGAACTAAAATGCAAGCTGAAATTTCAAATAATATACGCGACAAAACTTGTTCTACTCACATTTTAGTTCAGACAATCGTAGATAGATCGAAGACTAAGCAATTCGTGTAAGAATATTGTATTCGGTATATAATTTTGATCATTTAAAGACCAATGAATATGTGTTTTAAGCATAAAATATGGCAACATTGACTTTTAGATCTGATGTGGGTATAGTCAACAAGTTCAAAAATACTATACAGGATTCGGGATTTAAACAAATTGTCAAAAAACCAACAAGAATATCAAAAACTTCGTCTTCCTTGATTGATTGATTGGATAATAACAAATTTCTCGCTAATTGAACTTCCAAGAGAATTTCCAGTAATGTCAGATCATGAAATGATAGGTGTAGAATTAAAGGGATGGTGTATAGATCGGAAAAAGGAAATGACTTGTGTACGTAAAATAAATAAGGAAAAAATCAAGAAAATTACAGAGGATCTAATAGAAGCATCATGGGATACGACCTCAACAGATACCGATGTTTTATACAGGAACTTTATCAATAATACCACAAAGTCTATAGAAAAAATTGCCCCATTAGAAATAATGGTGAGTAACAGTAAACCATGGGTAAATAATAAAATAAAACAAGCACAAAAAGTTCGTGATGAAGCATATAGGAAATTTACCATAACAAAAATTGAAGAAGATTGGAAATTATATAAAACTAAAAGAAATAAGGTAACGACCATAGTCAGACAAGAGAAGAAGACATATTTTGAGGACAAAATAGATAAATCTAAAAATGATGGAAAAGAAATGTGGAGAACTATAAAACAATTGCTAGGTCAAAATAAAAAAAGTTAGATGTTGAAAAAATTATTTTTAGTGAACATAATAGTACTGTGGAAGAGAACTTTAATAATTTTTACAAAAACAGTATCCAGGAAATCGCAAACAGCATTGAAGATAAGAGGATTTCACCCATGGAGGACGTCAATATCAACAGTGAGTTTGGTGCTTTTAAAAAAATAAGTTTTAATCAATTAACAAAAATAGTGAACAATCTTAAAAATAAAAGTTCAGGTGACGCATGTTTAAGTATTGCACTATTGAAGGGGTTATTTTGTGTTATCGGGTACCCTCTTCTTAATCTGGTAAATACGGTCCTTGTAAAGGGTACGTTTCCCAGTGATTTAAAAGTTAGTGTAATTGTGCCAATAGCCAAAATATCATGTCCAACAAGACCAGTAGATTGTAGGCCTATAAATTTATTACCATCTGCAGATAAGATCATTGAAATTGTAGTAAGAGATCAGCTCAAGTCTTATTTTGAAGACAATAATATTTTGTATGAGGGACCGTCAGGGTTTAGAGACCAACATTCTTGTGAAACAGCTCTCCAATTTGTGCGAAATGGAGAAATGATATGAATGAAAATAATATTATTGTTAGTGTTTTTATTGACCTTAAAAGGGCTTTTGAAACAATAAATAGAAATTTTTTATTAAAAAAGTTGCAAAATTACGGTGTAAATTCGATAGCATTAAATTTAATTAGGGAGTATTTGTCTAATAGGTATCATAAGACTAAAATAGGAAATAATATATCTAGTGAAACAGAAAGCCACTACGGGATACCGCAAGGAAGTGTGTTGGTTCCACTTTTATTTATTATTTATGTAAATGACATTCATAAACGATTAAAAAGATCATTTATTAGCCTTTTCGCGGACGACACGCTCATTTTAGTATCTGGTAGAGATTTTCAAGAAATAATTCAAATATTAAATGAAGAATTGTCTATTTTGTATAACTGGCTGTGTGTAAATAAGCTTAAATTAAATACTGCAAAAACAAAATATATGATCCTAGGATCGAAAGCACAATGCAGACAACTTAATGCGCATGATCAAGTAGTAGAAATAGGTGGTGAACCAATTGAACAAGTACTGGAAATAAAATATTTAGGAGTCATTATTGACCAACAATTAACTTTTAATAATCATGCCAATTACTTATGTAAAAAATTAGGTAAAAAAATTGGTTTTTTTAGAAGGATTTCATGTAACTTGTCGCAATGGTTAAAATCTCTGATTTATAATACAATAATACGCCCACATTTTAATTATTGTAATGAATTACTATTATCAGCTACTAAAGAAAACATCAACAGATTGCAACTGTTACAAAATAAATGTTTAAGGATAATATTAAATTGTAATATTTACACTTCGGTCAGGGAAATGCATGAACAGCTGAATGTCTATACAGTTGAGCAAAGCATTAAAATGTCGAATTTAATACTAATATATAAGATGATACATCACAAAACTCCGAAATACCTTAGTACACTACTTGTAAAAAGATCTGAACTTCATTTACGTCCACTCAGATCAATGGACAATTTTAATATTGATTTCACAAAAAAATCTTTTTTGATGGGCTCATTATTGCAGGAAGGGATTCGTCTTTTTAATGCGTTGCCTAAAAATATAAAAGATGCCCCAACTCTAGGTAGTTTTAAAAATATGATTAGTAATTATCTAGGTTTAGGTAACCTATAGTTTTAAGTTTAAATTGTAAATATTTGTTTATAACTAGCTGAAAGCTAAATAAAGAATTTACTTACTTACTTTGCTTAGTACTGCATTTGTAACCAAATGGTTTGAAAATTATTTTGTGGATGGATATAATAGTTAAAGAATTTGTCAGTACTCAAGAGTTTAAACTTGGCGCTTGGTATGTGCACCATTTGGAAACAAATTTGTAAATGGATAAAATAATCTAACGAATTTTTTGCAAATGTATATTGCGTTTACTTTTTTTTATTTTTAATTCATTATTTAACTCATAGGGTATGTATTTTTAGATCAGATAGGTATGAATGTTTTATAGGAAAGTAGTCATACTGATGTGACAGGCTTTTCTGTTTCACCTAATGGTAAATGGAACAGCGTAATTGGCGCCAGGCTGTTTTCCAGGACAAGAGTTGCCCGGGCGCCGATTTAGATAACGCAGTAATCTCTGCCACCCTGGAGTGAACCTGAAGCATACCCAAAGTAAACTCGGAATTAAAATAATTCCAGGCAGTCACCGCTAATGGGATAGTCACTAACAATATACGAGGGTGAATCAAATATAAACGGTAATTTTTTTAAATACTTTTATTGATTAATGTTATACACAAACAAAACATTTAACATTTCTCAACGTAGTTACCTCCATGCTGTACATACTTTTGCCACCGTTTTGGGAGTTTGAATATTCCTTCTTCGTAAAAAGTTTGAGGGCGAGTTGTCAGCCAATTACGCACGTACTCCTCGACTTCTTCATTGCTTTCAAATCTTTTTCCTCCGAGTGATTCTTTCAAGGGTCCAAACAAAAAATAATCACAGGGGGAAAGTCTGGACTATAGGAAGGGTGTTCGAGGGTTTCCCAGCCCAGTACTTCCAGTTTATTCCTTGTCAAAACCGCGGTGTGAGGTCTCGCGTTGTCGTGAAGAAGGATGACCTCTCTAATGGGCATACCCCGTCTTTTGTTTCGATAGGCGATTTTTGTCGACTCTAACAACTGGCAATAGTAAGCTGCATTCACTGTTCGTTAATCGTGAAGAAAATCAACGACCAAAACTCCCCTCGAGTCAAAGAAAACCGTCGCAAGAACTTTTGGCCTTCACTGGCCAGCCTTCATCCTTTCTTCGCCACTCCTTACTCGCTATTTTTGACTCGGGAGTGTAATGGTGGACCCATGTCTCATCACATCGATTCAGAAGTCTTTCACTGATCTCCGACCTGACCTGTTTTTGATTTTCGGTCAGTAACCTTGGAACCCATCGAGCACTAATTTTTCTGAAGCCAAGATGATCAGTGATAATGGATTGAACACTCCCATAGCTGATACCCACTTCTGACGAAATTTCTTCAATTGTTAACCGGCGATCGCCTTCAACAAGCTCTCGAACGGCACGGATGTTGTCATCTGTGAGACTTGTCCTTGGCCGTCGATCGTGACTTTGATTTTCGACACGTTTTCGCCCACCCTTAAATTCTCTGGCCCACGTATACACTCGGTTCTGAGACAGTGTATCATCCCCAAACTGTGCCTTTAAACGAGTAAAAATTTCGGACAGTTTAATGCCTTCGTTGGTTAAAAACTTTATGATTATGCGTTGTGCAACAGACGAATGTACCTCCTGCTCAGTCATGGCTGTACTGAGGACAGAACCGAGCGCCGAGCGCGGCCGCTAAACAAGCCGGCTCCCCACTCCTGATAAACCAACTCATCAATCACGCATCGCATCATCTAGGTCGGAATTACGTGCTAAACAAAGTAGTAAAATTACCGTTTATATTTGATTTACCCTCGTGCTAACTAAAACTCTACACTGCCTCACACTTTGTACGGTACCCTGAAATAAAACGGTTGAGATTCGGTAATAAAAGAAAAGAAACAGGCATTATTAACAAAATTATATTTTAAAATAAAATAATTCAGAAATAAAATAAACAGTGCTACCGGCACTTCCTGTACAACAGGGGAATTAATTTTCAATTACCTAACTGTTTTAACTCATAATAGTTAAACAGTAAAAAAATAGTTCAGAAATAAAATAAACGGCACTACTGGTACTCCCTGTATAATAAAAAAAATTAATTTTCAATTAACTAATTGTTTAACTCTCAGAAGTTAAACAATAAAAAAAATAGTTCAGGAATAAAATAAACGGTAATACCAGTACTCCCTGTATAATGGGAAAATGAATTTTCAATTATTAAATAATAAAATTATTTAAATACAGTTAATTTTCGACTTCAAGATATTTCGTCGTCGATTACGAAATTCGAAAAGAGTTACATGGCCAACTCCGGGGATATAAAATGAAATTAATTTCAAGTAAGCATTACATAGTCCAAATGGTATAACACTGAATTGCCACAATCCAGATCCGGTGGTAAAAGCTGTCTTTTCTTTGTCTACTGGGTCTATTTCCATCTGCCAGTATCCAGACTTCAAGTCTAAGGTAGAGAATAGTTTACTTCCGGCCAATGTGTCCAAGGTATCGTCGATTCGAGGCAGAGAGTAACTGTCTTGGTAACATTGTTCAACTGACGGTAATCCACACAGAACCTCGTAGTTCCATCATTTTTCTGGACCATGAGCTGGTAGAAGGTTCTATCATCTTGTTTTCTTTAATTTCCGGAACAATCCTTTCAGCTCCTTCTCTCTTGGCCTTTCTAATCTTCGAGCAGTGCCAATTTTGTGTTTTACAACAAAAGTTCTTCCTGTGCAATCATTTGCTCGAATTTGGCGTTGGAATTATCAGAAGTTGTCTGATGAATTATGGAAGTTACTGGTACACAAGTTCCGATTCTGGTCTCTTTCTTGATGGTAATTGTGTGATCATTTCTTTAGCAGTCGTGACCAACCCCTTTTCGTTCAGAATACATCATTTAACGTCTTCATCGTGGTTCCAAGGTTCCATCATGACAGGTGTTCCTTCTTCCATAGTTTCTTGAAGCCGTGCTACTATACTGATTTCACTTCTATCAGGTATTACCGTGTCTTCCTGTATATCTACTGGTACGATACTGTCCCCATATAGATGTAGGAATACCTCTTCGGCACCAACTTTGATCACTCTGTTCTTGAAGTCTGACTGGAAACCATGTAAGTTCATTACATCCGTTCCAAGTATAAAATCTTCGATATCAGTGACAATAACAGTCTGAGTGAACTTTACCAATTCCTAATTGAACCTAGATTTCCTTATGGATGTTGGCACTTTCACCTGTGGCAGTCCGCAGTCGTAATCTTGTTGGTAAGAAGTCTCTTACGGTTATTTAGGGTTGTTGGTCGTCGTATAATGGTCCTAGTTGCTCCAGTATCCACCAACAGTGTATACTTTTTACCATTCTCCTGCGGCATATTGTCTTCATTTGTTGGGACCCAGTTCACCGCAATTCCAGCACCATTCCAGTCTTCGTATCTATCTTTTTATAAGTAAGGTTCTCACTCTACTGTATCCATCAGAAGCATGTGTAGCTGCCTCATCCTCTAAAGCAGCGGACAAGACATGGACCATGTTTTTCGGGGCTGATGGGTAGGCAAATCGCACCAACCTGGCAATATCTACTTCATATTCTTGAAAGATCTTTTTCAAACCATTCGTTTGCTCGCAGCTATTTCGAACTTTTTAACGTAGTTGGTCCATGACATCTTTCCAATTTCAACTTTGACTCCACCTCATGGCACTTTATTTCAACGTCCTTGGTGTCTTATGTATGTTCCAGTTCTTCTATCTTCTTTTCCATTCCTTTTATTTTCTTCTCAACGGAAGACATTATTTTGTTCTCAACAGAAAAAATCTTATCTTCCATAGAATAAATTTCGTTTTTCATAGAAGACATTTCGGAAAACATCTTTTTTTCTAAAGAAGAAATAGATGAAAATTTATTTTCTATAAGTCGGAAGAAATTTCATCTTTTAAAGAAGAAATATCGTTTTTCATGGAGGACATATCAGAAGACACCTTTTCGTCTAAGGAAGACATCATGTTTAATAGAAACATCAGAAGAAATATAGGTTTTTAAAGAATATATCTCTTTCCACTTCAGAAGAAATTGAAGAAATTATAGCAGAAGATGAATCATCAGAAAATAAATACGTTTCCGAATCCAAACATTAATTTTCTAGTGCTTTTTTAAGTCGTTCTGCCAGCTCTGATTTCTTCCCTATCGTCTCCAGTTAACGTTCTTCTAATTCTCGACGCAATTCAGTCATTTTTAAATCACACAGTTTTTTTTTGCCATTTTTGTCCACTATTTATTTACAGTTCCACTTCTAACACCAATGTAACGTTTATTTAATTTAAACAACAGTTTATTTGTAGATCATTTGTTTGAACACTTATTTATTTTAAAACAATACTATTCTAATTTATATATTTCGAATGTCTTTAAATATATATCTTCACAACTCTTTTTATACGACTGACTGGTCCGTGTTCTTCCACCAATATTTATATACACATTGAAAATTCTGGTGGAGATCTAGAATGCTCCCGCCAAATTTAAAAACATCACGTTCGTTCTGGAAGGTAACTGAAAGCGCCTTTGCCATAATTATGTATGATAATCGGACAAGTTGAGCCTCAAAGGCCAAATAAGACAGAGAGGGATTTGGAGGATTAGAGCATGACTGATTATGAAATGGCTCGCATTATAGTATGTTTTATTGGGCGGAGGTAATTTGCCCACAAAATATTTAAAGCTGATAATCCTATAGGTAATTTGCCCACAGCAAGTAAAAGGTCATTTTAATCCTGTTGGTATTTTGCCCAAATTTATTTCTAACTGAATAAATCATAATAGATATATCTTTCATTTATTATTTTTTATATATTATCGAAAAGTAAAAACACATTATTAATTAAACTAAAAATAATATTAAACACTAATTTTTATTATTATAAAAAAGTAAGTATACATAAGTTATATTATATTTTTTATATATTTATATTTTATTTACATATTTTTCAACTGGGAGGGATAAATGTGATACAAATTTTATATACTCTAATCTGCTGATTTGCTGCAGATCAAATCGCTGTATAAATTTTTCTAAACACTGAATTTTTTGTTTTACACTTTTGTCTTTGATTTTCTTAGGTATACTTAAGCTTTGTATTGTGACATACGTGTCGATTTGAAAGTCTTTAAGCTTTTCTATAAAAATATATACAGAAGGATGTGTACAGTAGAATGAAGAATTAAACCTTGAATGAAACGACTCACAGGCATTTGTAGTTCTTGTAATTGAAGCTGTTTTCTCTGCCCATATACTTGGAGGAAATGTAGAATTTTCTTCAATATATGTTTCTAATAGGTAATCGGCATACCTATCGAGAACGGCATTTTCTGGTTTACTTGCCATTAAGTCAAACACAAAACAGTCTCCAACTTCATCGGCGTTTAAATATGTCAACCCAAATGATGTTTTAAGCCATTTTCCGGTATCACTGTTAGTTGTATATTCAGTCATTAATCCCAGAGACTGAATTTTACGATACCACGCTTGATGTAGATGAAATCGGCAGCCATTGATTACAGTATTAGGCCACATATAAATTAACGCCTTATGAATTGCTATTTCAAAATCAACGAACACTTTAGATGGATTTAAAGCAATACTGTAAGTTTCCAAAATTTTATAATGCAATAACGAAAACAAATGTTTGTATATATCGGTAGATTTGTTTGGTAATAAACAATATATCAGGGGCACATAGTGTCCATTACACAGCCCATGAATGGTAAATAATTGTAGGAAAAACTTTGTACAATACGAAAATGTTCCATCCATATACAAGACGTTCATTTTACACAAAGTACGAATATTTGTCTCACATGTAAATACAATAATATTATTTTCTCTGCTATTTATTAAAAGAAAATGTTCACCTTTACTGGTTTTAAATGTATTAGAATATAAGTCAACTGCATCATGCACTTCTTGTATATTTGTAGGTAATGGACCTGGTAGTATTTTGCGACGACTGTTGTATATAGTTTTTCTTATGTAGGACACATCAATTGTAGTTAGTGACTCTGGTAAATTAGTAACAAGTACTTTACGGATAATTTTAGAAGGTTTTTCCGAAATATCATCAACTGCTTTTCGCTTACACGAATTAGAAATAATTTTCCTGTTTAATTTCGGTTCATTTGCTTCATGGCTATGAATTAGGTTGCCTCTGGATACTAAAAGTTCAGGACCAATTGTAAATACAGTGGCATTACAAGCATTTGTTTTTCTTTGGGAGCATCTCCAAGAAACTTCTCCACTTTTCATTTCTCTATCTTTGGCAAACGTAAAATTCTCCAAAAGGAGTACATCTTTCCCGCGTGTGCTTTTAATCAATGTAGCTGACATTATAGAAATAATTATTGTTTATAAACACTCGAATTACAATCATCAACGTATAAAAACTGACTGAAATATAAACAGTAAACACCCAAAGTAAGTACCTATTAGAATTATTAATAATCAGGTAGGTACCTATTTGTGGGCGGATGTAATTTGCGGGTTTAGGTACCTGAATGTTACTGTGGGCAAAATACCAGTAAGATTAACGCACCCCTTTACTTACACAGGTAGAAAACAGAGATTTGTGGGCAAAAAGGACCCGCCGGTTTTATTTCATTAGGATAACATATTATTAATATAATCCGTGCAAACAATCGATAAATAATGATATTAATCGTTAATAGTTATATAGAAACCTACATTTTAGTAAATTGTAATAAAATTCCCTAAAACCAATTCATTTATAAATACTAAGAGAAAATAAATTGTAAGCTGTTTGTTTGCATCTTTTTTAAAATTCATTTTATAAATTAGTAATATCTAGAAATGCAAATATGTGTGTTAATTATTTTTAAAATAGTTATTTTTTGTTAATAATATCCAAACTACTTTTTAAAATGTAGATTTTCTTCAGTGATTCGTAAAATTGTGGTTTGCTCGTATTGTGATATCATGACATCTCAAAATTAAAAAACAAATGTTATACATGCAATTTATTCTCATATTTCTGATTAATGTTTTGCAAAATAAACTTTTCCGAAATTCCAAATTAAAATCTCTTAAATTTTTGACTTTAAGGCTGCGACATTTGATCCAGCGGTTTTGCAACAAAGCAAGTATTCAATACATTGTACATAGATGGCAATACCTGTACCTGTAGCTCGTATAACAATTTTATTTTTAAGCGTACTAGTTTTTATATCCAGGTTGCCAAATCTAGGTAGACAGATACCAATAAATGTTTTAGAAGAATAATATATTTTGCGATATCCAGTTTCAATTTAATAATTGCACTGTTACATGAAAAATTAATCTGTCAAAACTTGTACCTAGTTGGTAAGTAGTAAGTAGGTTAAATGTAACAAGAAGAAAAAAAACATTAAATTTTACTTTAGAATAATATTTCAACATTTATTAACATTATTGGTATATTGTATTCACTTGTAAACTATATTTGAGGGTCATAATAATAATTTTAATCCTAAAGAACCGGGTCAATTGAACTTTTCCACATCGCAATTTTTGGGTTGGAGTGAAAGGTATTTTATGGTTGGGTAGAAATTTTATTACTTTATGGTTTTTCCTAATCCGAAGGGTTTTGTTTACATTTTACCTAAAAATTTGCAAAACTATAAATATAAATCGATTATTTTGGAATTTAAATGATTCCTCGATTCATTTCGGTAATAAAATAAGAATTTTTAATTTTTTATGCCTACTTATTAGGTAATGGTACCTCTAAAATGCATAATGATATTACTTAAGTAAAAATATAATTTGATAATAGCGTGATCGCTCATGCTTTTGTTGATTAGACAGAAATTGTGAAACTTAACAATCGATTGGATCGATTATTGTGAATTTCAGAACTAAGCAACTGGTAGTCTCTGGCAACTGACAAGACAAAAAACTCAAATGTCGAAGGATTGAAGTCTAAACGACAAAACGTAAACAGTTCGTTTTTCGTGTTTGAATTTTGGCAGATTTTTGAGTGGGTGTTGTTATTTTTTTGTGCTTTTTCGTTATTCGTGATTTTGTTACTTTTATAAGACTTCATTAGTTATAAGGATATTTAGTAGTTAGTGAATAAACTTTTACCTTATAAAATATGGGGCATCATACAAATGTCCCGAGTAGAAAGAGGAAGAGAAATAAGATGTGCAATTGGAAAGTCATGTGTTCCCAAAAGTCGTTTGGTTTCAAAGTTCCTCAAGGAATAAAAGTGTAACAAAAATTTAATGTTGAAAGATATATGAAGGATTCATTTCCAATATTTTTGACATCTGTATTATATTTTAGGTTGTTTTTATTGTAATATACTATAATCTTTTTTCTAATAAACTACTTTTTGTTTTATGTCTAATTTCCTTCCACCCATGTCCTATCAATAATTATTTTTGCAATAAACAAAAATATTTCGGTATTTTTGCAAGTTTTGAATTAGTTTTTATTAAAATTGCTCATAAACCGATACAATTAACATTAATAAAACTGATTATAATAACTACTTCAAACAAACTCAAAATTAATATTGCAGAAAAATATCCATTTGTACACCACTTCATTGGCTTCAATTCTTAAAATTAGTCTTCATGACACGTATATGACATACAGTGAGTGCAATAAAGTTGGGTCCATATATATATATGGCAATTTGTTTTAATATTATGACCGGAAAAAACGTAATTTACCTCTGATTATTTAAAAAGTTGTCTACGTACGTTACTTACCTGTCAAATTCGTAATAATTTTGAAAAATCGCTTAAAAATCCTTTTTTAAACGAGACTGACAGAACTAAATCCAGTAGTCAAATTTAATATGGGTTGGTTTAAGTTTTTAAATAACCAGATATGATGGTTTACGATGTTTTTTCCAATCGTAATATCAAAAAAAAATCACATATGGATCCAACTTATTGACACACACTGTATAAAGCAGGTTTGAGAACGTACAAAACTATATTTTTTTTAATTCTTGTCAACTAAGAAAAGTGCTTGTGCCTTAAAATCTTCCCGATTTTGTCCATGGAGAAAGATTTTGTCACTCAATAAATATCTTTAAAACCATTGTAAACATACATAGAACGGCAACGTCGTATTATCATTGATTATCATATACAAGTATATTTGAGCAACGGTTCGTATTGTACTTTGAAATAATTTGACATGCCGTTTGCATTTCTAATTGGTCAACCAATAATTTGACATAAGACGTTTACTTTTCTGATTGGCAACCATTAGTTGTCGCCCAAGTTTCAATGCATATGTTAACTCAGCCTTGCATGTCGCATTGGTGGTGAACACGATGTACTAAAATGACATGATAATTAACGCGTCAATTTTAAAAATTGTGTCAAAATTTGCAAATTGAAATCATGCTTTTTGTAATAATTATTAGACCGACAGCCGTCATATTGTAGGATAG
Source organism: Psylliodes chrysocephalus (assembly GCA_927349885.1). Classification (NCBI taxonomy): domain Eukaryota; kingdom Metazoa; phylum Arthropoda; class Insecta; order Coleoptera; family Chrysomelidae; genus Psylliodes; species Psylliodes chrysocephalus. Next base: position 4,591,861 of record OV651813.1, read on the forward strand.
TTAATAAAAAATCATAGAGAATTCATTGAAAACAATTTGCTTAATCATCCTTGCAATAAAATTTTTTAAGTTTTTAATGATAATTTGAAATTATGATTAGTTATTATCGAATATGTGTATATTCAATTCATTCTTACAACATTTCTGTTTATAATTATAACTCAATTTCCTTGTAATTTTTCTTTATTAATCTAAAAAGCATGATTTAGTAACACGTTGTAAAATGACAAAAACGGCCGCCATTTTTAGTCCATTTCCCAGCCTTAAGCGATTTCAATAGACTGAACCGTGAACTATTTAAATTTGACCTTTTAGGTCCGTTCCTAATACAGAGTTCTGTTTTATTCCCAGTTCCCCATCCGCTAACCCATCTTTAGAATTTAACAAGCATTAACATCGGAATACGTTACATCGCTAGCATCTTTAATCTAAGAAGATTCCTCATGAATTACGAAAAATACAAAACAGAACCTAATCCTACGCCAAACATCGATCTGTACGTCACTGGCCTGCGCACCAGCCGCAATTTTTTTCCATCAAATAAGAGATGCGGAGTTCCCTGCAATTATCCAGATGAATTATCATACCTCGGGGATACTCCTCCTAAACAAACTCCGCCGTTGACAAACAAACATTAAGTGATGGTGATGGGGTAGAACAAAAGACGTAAGAGACGAACACTGGAAGGGGGGTCTGGGTAGGGGGGCCAGAGGATTAGCGCCGGGCGGATGAAACGACAGCGTCGCATATCGAGTCAATTTATTCCTCGTCAAGTGGATGGGCGAGATCTGGAACGATCAGGATCGTTTCTAGGTAGGTTTTAGAGAGTTTAGAGCTTTTGTTCCGACCCTCATATCGACCCGATTTAAATCTAATCTTTTTTTTTCTTTTCTTGAAACCATTAAAAACACTTCTTAATCGCCTAGGGTGGTAGAATCTGTTCCATTTGAGCAGTGATTCCCAAACTTTTTTATATGACGCCTTTACTTTTTGAAATAAAAAAGTGGTTCATAAATTTCCACAGTCGCTGTAGAATTTCTATGTTCCGAAGCATGTCTAATTTTTCTTCACAGTTCTCCAGCTAATAGATGATTCTCAGCCATTTTCGTCAGCTGGTAAGTTGAGTTCTATCTGTTACGATTTCTCGAAGACCATATCAAATTGAGTTAATGTTATAAACAACACCGGCCTTAGCGCGGTTCCTTGGGGTATTACAGGATCCAAGTGTAAACTCATTTGAAAATAGGAGTATTAGAAATGATGTACCTGGTACCGTTTTTAAAAGTATATTAGTTAATATGGGAAATAGTATATTACATTACGAGTGTGGAAAGTGACATTTTTCACACGAGTGGGAAATATTGTCGCACGAGGCGCAAGCCGAGTGCGACTATCACACGAGTGTGGAAAATCACTTTTCACACAAGTGATGTACAATATTTTTCCTACGACCACAAAAAAATTTCATCAAAAAATCTGATGTGTCCAATACATTACTTTCCTATCTAGTTATTACAGGCTTTTTCCGGTTATTTTGTACAACCTATTGCAGCATCTCTATAAATGTTTAATAAACTAAATATATACATTGTCCACATACATCTACCTCGAAACATTTTTCTATAGATATTCATTGAAAACGAAAATACTGAAAAATTTAAATTTAGCACTTTTCCATTACGGTCTATTTTAGAAAAATCATGTATAAACAAAAATTATATTAATTAGTTCAACAATTTTCATAAAAATCAGAATTTTGCACATTTTGTCAAATTTCTCGAATACGGACCATTTTAGGAAAATTCTGTATAGAACAAAAATTATAGATAATTATATTAGAAGTAACTTTTATTTGAACAATTTTCTTCTCCAAACATAACAGATATATTCCATAAAATATAAAAACGGTCTCCCATAAAGTACCCCCCAGATGTTCCGACTTCGTCCAAAATCTAATCATTTCACGTCAGGCCGAAATAAACCTTAAGTTTAAAATTTAATGTTTTTTCTTTATCCGTTTTTGAGTTTTCTTCAAAATTCGAAATTTACACATTTTCTCAAATATCTCGAATACGGTCCATTTTAGAGAAATTATGTATAGAATAAAAATTATAGAGAATTATATTACAAACAACTTTTATTTGAACAATTTTTATAAAAAATTATTTTTTTTACATTTTGTCAAATTTCTCGAATACGGACCATTTTAGGAAAATTTTGTATAAAACAAAAATTATAGATAATATTATTAGAAGTAACTTTTATTTAAACAATTTTTTTCTCCAAACATAAATAACAGATATATTCCATAAAATATAAAACCGGCCTACCATAAAGTACCCCCCCAGATGTTTCGACTTTGTCCAAAATCACGTCAGGCCGAAATAAAACTTAAGTTTAAAATTTAATGTTTTTTTCTTTATCCGTTTTTGAGTTTTCTTCAAATTTCGAAATTTACACATTTTCTCAAATATCTCGAATACGGTCCATTTTAGAGAAATTATGTATGGGATAAAAATTATAGAGAATTATATTACAAACAACTTTTGTTTAAAAATTTTTATAAAAAAATATTTTTTTTACATTTTGTCAAATTTCTCGAATACGGACCATTTTAGGAAAATTTTGTATAGAACAAAAATTATAGACAATATTATAAGAAGTAACTTTTATTTGAAGAGTTTTCTTCCCCAAACGTAAATAACAGATATATTCCATAAAATATAAAAATTATCACCCATAAAGTACCCCCCCCCCAGATGTTCCGACTCTGCCCAAAATCTAATCAGCTCATTGGACGCTGGAACAAAGCTTAAGTTTAAAATTTGGTGTTTTTCTGTGTATCGGTTCATGAGTTATGCGACATACAGACACACGCGCGCGCACACACACACACACACACACACACACACACACACACACACACACACACACAGACATCATCGCGAAAATAGTCAAAACGGATTCAGGGGACCTCAAAACGTAAAAATCCTTCGAAAAGTCGAGGTCGAAAAAAATGATTCCTATACTTTCCTTATATCTGTATACAGATAGGAAAGTAAAAATGTAAAACCAGATTATTATAATTAAAATGTATTTAAAAAAATAATCAACAATAATCGTTTTTATTCAATTTTCATAATTTCTAAACAAATAAACAACAACAACAATAACAACAACAACAACAACAACATCAACAACAACAACAACAACAACAAAAAGCAAGTATTTTTTGAGTATCTCTTTAACAGGGAATATTAATGACGGGTTAGTAATTTTGAGTGTTTTATTTTCTTTTATAACTGGCTGAACTTGCTGATTGTAGTTATTTTTTTGGGGTAACCCCTGATGCTGATCCAAGTCTTGTTTGATATCGTCTTCGTTTGTCTTCCTTTGAATGAATTGGTGGTACTTCGGTTTTCTGTGCTGCTTCATCTACTCTTACAATTGATTCAGAAGAACTTTCCTTTGTGTTGACTTCAACTAATTCCTGTTGATAAGGTGTTGGGGTTGGTGGCACGCTAGTGTTTTATTTGGGTTATTGTAACTCGAAAATATCTAGTTCTTGTTCCCCTTCTCTAAGCAGTTCTTCTGCAGCATATGTCTTGTCTTCTATTACTAATTTGTTTCCTTTAATTACAGCACGTTTTTTTGGCTTCTAGCTTCTTTCATATACTTTACAAGTGTTTTTTTCTCCTCTAAATCTTTTGGTATAAGATCATCTGTAATGTAAATTCCTGTATTTTTTAGACCTTTAAATTTGTGTTTTTTAGAATTTCTGTTCGTTTTATGTTCGAGTAAAGTTTTAATAGTATTGGTCTTGTACTTTCGCAGATTTTTCTGACCGATAAATATCAGTTATATTAGAATTTTCGATTTTAATTTTAAAATATACTGTAGCAATTTTATTAACAGCAGTTAAGTAGATCTTTCTGTGTCTCTTGAGGTTTTAAATTTTGAGCTCTTAGTTTTCTTTCGGCAGTATCCAAGCGCGTTATTAAAATACCGTTTTCAGCTTCTAGTTCCTTCAATTTATTTTCAAATTCCCTAAATAGGTACCATGCAAAGAGATAAACAGTATGAAAGGCCTTTGCAAACTCTAGAAACATGGATCGGACTTTAATAAATCTTATTTACTGTTTCAAAAATATTAATAGAATGTTATTGTATTGGCTGGTTGGAAACAAATTTGGAAAAATTCCTAATAAACGGTTCACATCTGTTTACCTGGGTTTTTAATAGTCGATTTCATCAACAATATAAGGAGAAAAAAAAAACGGTCGAGCCTTGAATATCTCGCGTTACGTACATATCTTTTGACGTCAATAGTAATTGATAGCGTGTATTACGGAAAATGGTGTATAATATACACGATGTCGGACAAAATATATGATTTTTGTGCATAATTTATTTATTTTTTGCCTTATTTATCAAGTTCTACAAGTATACCACCCCATTACAGAATAGAAGTACGTTTCTATAAATATTCTTATAGAATATTATTATGAAAAAGTGTATATTAATTAAATACAGGGTTTCCCAAACCTCTGACAAAGTTCTAACTCTTCCATATCTTAAGAGATACAAGAAGTATAAAATGGAATACAACGGAAATGTCAAATATCACCTTAAACTATGTCTTAAACGAGCGATAACATTAAATTATAACAAGGTACAACTTTGGTTGCTAATATTAAAAAAAAATATGCAAAAAAATATAATAAAAAAGTGGGAATTTAATTTTAAGTATAAGTTTGATTTTGTGTTCTATCAGTTTCAAAATAATGATCAAAAAAGTCGTTCAAACGATGTTTGATCGACGGCTTTCCAATAAGTTTTCTTGTTTTATTAGGTATCAAAGGCAAAATTTGAGTATTTAGAAATTGGACACCATTATCTTGGTAACTCTGTCATTTTCAAAGTAATTATTGAACAAATTTTAAAATTCGGGAGAAATATATAAACAAGTCGTGCAAACGAATTTTGATAAACGGCTTTCCAATAACTTTTCTTGTTTTAAATTTACGAGGTTTCAAAAGCGGGATTTGAGTTTTTAGAAATAGGACACCGTGTCTTGGCATCGCTGTCATTTGCAAACTAATAAACTTCAAATTAGGAAAAAATATATAAAACAGTCGGGCGAACGTTTTTTTTTTATAGATTGCTTATTAACAGCTTTTCTCGTTTTAAAATGAGATGTCGTGTTTTTGCAAATTGGACGCGATTATCTTGGTAGCGCTGGTAATGTTCAAAATACTTATTTATACAAACTTCTAATTCAGAGAAAATGTATAAAAAAATCGTGCAAACGATTTTTGATAGCCGACTTTTCATAAACTTTTGTTGTTTTAAAATGACGAAGTGTCAAAGTCGAAATTGGAGTTTTTGAAATTTAGACACGATTGTCTGGATAGCGCTGTTCAAAATTATTGAACATACTTCAAATTCGGAAGAAATTTACAAAAATGTCGTGCCAACCATTTAAGATAGCAGCTTTTCAATAATTCTTCTTGTTCTAAAATAACCCGTTATTAAAATCGCAATTTGAGTTTTTAGAAATTGGACAATCTTGTCTTTGTAGCGATGTCATTTTCAAACTAATTATTAAATAAACTTCAAATTCGGAAGAAATGTTTAAAATAGTCGTGCAGATTAGTTTTGATAGACCGCTTTTCAATATTTTTTCTTGTTTTAAAATGACGAGGTGTCGAGATCAGAAATTGAATTTTTTATATAAATTGGACACGGTTGTCTTCATAGCGATGTCATTTTCAAAATAAATATTGAACAAACTTCAAATTTGGAAGAAATTTACAAAAATGTCGTGCAAACCATTTTTGGTAGTAGCTTTTCAATAACTCTTCTTATTCTAAAATGACCAGGTATTAGAGTCACAATTTGTGTTTTTGGACAACCTTGTCTTTGTAGCGGTGTTATTTTCAAACCAATTATTGAACAAACTTCAAATTCGGAAGAAATGTTTAAAATAGTCGTTTAGTCGTTTAGATGAGTTTTGGTAGACCACCGCTTTTTAATATTGTTCCTTGTTTTAAAATGTCAAAATCGGAATTTGCGTTTTAGAAATTGAACACTGCTATCTTGATGGCTCTCATGTTCAAAATAATTATCAAACAAACTAAAAATTCGGAAGAAATTATAAAAAAACGTGCAAATGGCAAAATTTGAGTTTTTGGAAATTAAATACCATTGTCTTGGTATTTTTGTCATTTTCAAAGTAATTATTGAACAAACTTCAAAATTCGGGAGAAATGTATAAACAAGTCGTGCAAACGATTTTTGGTAAACGGCTTTTCTTGTTTTAAATTTACGAGGTTTCAAAAGCGGGATTTGAGTTTTGTAAAATAATAAACTTCACATTCGGAAAAATGTATAAAAAAAGTCATGCAAACGATGTTTGATCAACGGCTCTTCAATAAGTTTTTTGTTTTAAATTTACTAGGTATCAAAGACGAAATTTGAGTTTTTGAAAATTTGACACCGTTGTTTTGGTATCTCTATTATTTTAAATATAATTATTGAACAAACTTTAAATTCGGAAGAAATGTATAAAAAAGTCGGTCAAATGATTTTTGATAGACCTCTTTTTAATAACTTTTCTTGTTTTAAATTGTCGATGTGTCAAATTTGAAATTTAAGTTTTTGGAAATTGGACACCGTTGCCCTGGAAGCGCTGTCATTTTCAAAATAATTATTGAACATACTTTAAATGTGGAAGAAATATGTAAAACAGTCGGACGAACGATTCATTTTTTGGATTGCTTATTAACAATTTGTCTCGTTTTAAAATGAGATGCCAAAAACGGAATTCGTGTATAAAAAAGTCGTGCAAACGATTTATGGTAGCCGACTTTTTATAAACTTTCCTCATTTTAAAATTTCGAAGTGTCAAAGTCGGAATTGGAGTTTTTGAAAATTAGACACGGTTGTCTGGATATAGCGCTGTCATTTTCAAAATTATTGAACGTACTTCAAATTCGAAAGAAATTTATAATAATGTCGTGCCAACCATTTTTGGTAGCAGCTTTTCAATAACTCTTCTTATTCTAAAATGACCAAATATTAAAGTCGCAATTTGTGTTTTTAGAAATTGGACAACCTTGTCTGTGTAGCGGTGTCATTTTCAAACTAATTATTGAACAAACTTTAAATTCTGAAGAAATGTTTAAAATAGTCGTGCAGATGATTTTTGATAGACCGCTTTTCAATATTTTTTCTTGTTTTAAAATGACGGGGTATCAAGATCAGAAATTGAATTTTTTATATAAATTGGACACGGTTGTCGTCATAGCGATGTCATTTTCAAAATAAATATTGAACAAACTTCAAATTTGGAAGAAATTTATAAAAATGTCGTGCAAACCATTTTTGGTAGCAGCTTTTCAATAACTCTTCTTGTTCTAAAATGACCCGGTATTAAAATCGCAATTTGAGTTTTTAGAAATTAGACAACCTTGTCTTTGTAGCGGTGTCATTTTCAAACAATTATTAAACAAACTTTAAATTCTGAAGAAATGTTTAAAATAGTCGTGCAAATAATTTTTGATAGACCGCTTTTCAATATTTTTTCTTGTTTTAAAATGACGAAGTGTCAAGATCAGAAATTGAATTTTTTATATAAATTGGACACGATTGTCGTCATAGCGATGTCATTTTCAAAATAAATATTGAACAAACTTCAAATTTGGAAGAAATTTATAAAAATGTCGTGCAAACCATTTTTGGTAGCAGCTTTTCAATAACTCTTCTTGTTCTAAAATGACCGGGTATTAAAGTCGCAATTTGAGTTTTTAGAAATTAGACAACCTTGTCTTTGTAGCGGTGTCATTTTCAAACAATTATTGAACAAACTTCAAATTTGGAATAAATGTTTAAAATAGTTGTGCAGATGAGTTTTGATAGACCGCTTTTCAATATTTTTTCTTGTTTTAAAATAACGAGGTGTCAAGATCAGAAATTGAATTTTTTATATAAATTGGACACGGTTGTCGTCATAGCGATGTCATTTTCAAAATAAATATTGATTTTTAATAACTTTTCTTGTTTTAAAATGTCGATATGTCAAATTTGGAATTTGAGTTTTAGAAAACTGGACACGGTTGTCTTGATAGCTCTGTCATTTGAAAATAATTATTGAACAAACTTCAAATTCGGAAGAAATGTATAAAAAAGTCGGTCAAATAATTTTTGATAGACCTATTTTTAACTTTTCTTGTTTTGAAATGTCGATCTGTCAAATTTGGAATTTGAGTTTTAGGAAATTGGACACAGTTAACTTGATAGCTGTTTCATTTAAAAATAATTATTGAACAAACTTCAAATTCGGAAAAAATGTATAAAAAAGTAGTACAAACGATGTTTGATCGACAGCTTTCCAATAAGTTTTCTAGTTTTAAATTTACTAGGTATCAAAGGCGAAATTTGAATTTTTGGAAAATGGACACCGTTGTCCTGAAAGCGCTGTCATTTTCAAAGTAATTATTGAACAAGCTTCAAATTCGGAAGTAATGTATAAAAAAAGTAGTACAATCAATGTTTGATTGACAGCTTTCCAATAAATTTTCTTGTTTTAAATTTACTAGGTATCAAAGGCGAAATTTGATTTTTTAGAAATTGGACACCGTTGCCCTGGAAGCGCTGTCATTTTTAAAATAATTATTGAACAAACTTCAAATTCCGAAGAAATATATAAAACAGTCGGGCGACTGATTTTTTTATATATTGCTTATCAACAATTTTTCTCGTTTTAAAATGAGATGTCAAAAACGGAGTTCGTGTATAAAAAAGTCGTGCAAACGATTTATGCCGACTTTTCATAAACTTTTGTTGTTTTAAAATGACGAAGTGTCAAAGTCGGAATTGAGTTTTTTGAAAATTAGACACGATTATCTGGATAGCCGTGTCATTGTCAAAATTATTGAACATACTTCAAATTCGGAAGAAATTTAAAAAAATGTCGTGCAAACTATTTTTGGTAGCAATTTTTCAATATCTCTTCTTGTTCTAAAATGACCAGCTATTAAATTCGCAATTTGAGTTTTTAGAAATTGGACTACCTTGTTTTTGTAGCAATGTCATTTTCAAAATAATTATTGAGCAAACATCAAATTCAGAAGAAAAGTTTAAAATAGTCGTGCAAATGATTTTTTGCGGAAATTGAATTTTTTATATAAATTGGACACGGTTGTCGTCATAGCGATGTCATTTTCAATCTAATTATTGAACAAACTTTAAATTCGAAAGAAATTTATAAAACAGTCGTGAAAACCATTTTTATACACTGTTTTTTAATAATTTTTCTTGTTTTAAAATGACAAAGTGTCAAAGTTGGAATTTTTTGGAAATTGGACACGGTTGTCTTGCCAGCGCTGCCATTTTTAAAATAATTATTGCATAAATTAAAAATTCGGAAGAAATATATAAAAAAGTCGTCAAACGTTCTAACTGTAATAATATTTCATTGAAAAATGTTTAACAACAAAACACGTTTACCGCTTTCCCAACGACTTTCGGCTTTAGCCCGTCAATTTCCTTTCGCAATTCGCCCCCACACGATCCGGCCATAAATCGAAAATCGCTACATTGTGTCTACCTCATCTACTCCAAAGACCACATTGCCGATTTTCCCGAACAATGGTCGTCTATTTCAGTTCCCCGTCACACATTCCCACTTCGATGGCTGCATAATTTTCCACAGATTCCCAGTTGAAAACGTACTTTCAGGAAAACCAATTTCCCGTTTGATACCCCTACAACGTTGGATGTGCGGAGAGAACAAGTTGGCTGGGAGATTACTCTACCTTCGGTTGTTTCACTAGGACTCGTTGTTTTGTTGTTTAACGGTTTGTAAGAGATATATTGACTATTGTGTTTAGCCTACAGTTACATGTCGTATTTCAAAAGCTTATTTATCTCTAGGCGTTTTAAACAACGTCAGTTCTCGGTTGAATCAGTTTATTTGTTTCGAATGGTATCTGTACCTCTACTGACTGTGATTGTTTTCAGACAGTAAGTTTTAAAATTTCAAATTAAAATTAAAAAAAAATGCAGATTTGTGGATTAAGTGAAATCGTTTTGGAATACTTTTATTTAAAAAAGAACTTTTAAAGATATATAAAAGAAACAGTGAACAGTTTTTCATCAACACTTGTAACTGGTGCTTTTCTTATACGCCATCTTGTTCTAGTACAACTATTGTTACCAACTTACATATATTTTGGTCTAAAAACTAACTAGATTTAACATTGTTACCAACAAACTTTTTTTAATAAAAAATAATGTCTACTTGGTTACATAAGATTTGGTTGTTCCGGTGTCAACTTTCGGGCCTTCGATGTCGCTCTGACTGTAGCTAGGGGAGTGGATAGCTTTCAGAAATTTCGGAAATAGATTGAATGTCGTCACCAACTGATTTCCTATAATGACCAAACCATGATCTTATTTCCTCATAAACCCAGTAAATAAGGAAATAAATAAAAGACAAACCCTTATGTTCCTTTATAATTAAATTTCCCAATGTTCCCAATGATTAAAAATTTATAAATTATTATGAAGAAAATTTTATAAATTTTTTAAATAACCCTCTATATTTTGTTGTTGGAAAAATTCAAAATCAATGTTCAAGAACTATCTTTTTAAAAAAATACAATATATACATCATGGAAAGACTCGAATGGTCAAATACATCACCTGACGATAGTTAAAATGCGACTAGAATTTCTTAAATCTCGAAAAGAACCTACCCAAGGAACTGGCCACGTTATCTTGCCTACATGACAAGGCCAAGTGTGTTTAGAAAATAATCCTTAAAGAACCAATCATTTACCAATATGTCTTAGGGATTAATTACGAGAAACCAAACTAACAAAATACCAAGAAATCTAAACAACTATAGTACAATGGTCGCCAACCTCTCAATGTGTTGAGCTACTTTGTTAATTTTGGAATAAACAGCGAGCTACCCACACGGAAGCCACGTAACGCAACGTAAATGAAAATCCACAGTTAATTTATCATTATATGTATTTATTTTACTATTTAACTGGTAATACATAATACATAGGTACTAATAATAAACTAATAACAAAATAACTAATATTACTAGTACGTACTTGTTCATAACTACATTCCTACCTACCAAACGAAGGTGTTTGAAAAATAAACACAAACTTTTATCCAGTCATAACGGCATATCACGTAAGATTTAAAAATAGTTAATAATAACAACAAAAAAGTAACGCACTATCATGAACATAAACATTGAAAAATAAAAAAGCACGTTCAATGAGAAGGCTGACACTTAGACTCATCGATAATTTTTTTAATGTTTGCAGTATAATTTGATACAGCCATTCGAATACAATTATCCAAATGTTCATCTGTAAGTCGATTGCGATATTTGTTCTTAATAAACTTCATATTGGAAAAAGAAGATTCACACAAATAGGTTGAACTGAATAATGCTTTCACTTTCAAGGCAACACGGCATAGAACTGAATATTTGTCTTTACTTACAATAGGCCAGATACATTTGGTACTTGAGACTAACGATTTTAAGGCTAAATCATTTTGAAACTCAATTACTTCCATTTCTGTTGCAGCGATGTCTTCGCCAAAGTTCTGCATAACACAAGTTGCAAACTGTTGGATATCAATTTCCATAAAGGGTGAAACAACAAACTGCGATACTAAAGCTATTTCGTTGAAATCCTTAAAACGATTTTTAAAGTTATTCTCCAGGGTAGAAACTATTTCTACATGATATTTGCTGTCATAGGGTTCTAATGGATTTTGAGATATTTTTTCTGAAAGAATAGGAAAATGCTTGTCATCGCTGTTAATTAGGTTTTGTTCCCAAAACTCCACCTTTTTGATAAATGCTTTTATATCAGAAATCATTTCCGCTAGTTCTTTGTCTCTCCCCTGAAGCTGCAAATTAAGTTCGTTTAATTTCTCAGTAATGTCCACGAGAAAACCAAAATCTCTAAGCCAGATTGAATTTTCTAGTTCCGGAGTCGGTTCATCGCGTTGTTTGAAAAATTGAACTATGCCAGATAGGACATCATTAAAACGTTTCAGCACCCGTCCTCTACTTAACCATCGGACTTCAGAGTGAAGGAGTATGTCCCCGTATTGACAGTCAACTTCATCGGCCAAGGTTTTGAATAATCTTCTTTGTAGCGCTTGAGCTCTAATCTTATTCACAATTTTTACCACCAGTTTCATAACGTTGTTTAGTTTCAGGAAATTTCCACATAATGCTTGCTGATGGATAATGCAGTGGTAACAGAGAAATTGCGGAAAAGTATCATCTTTACGACATAACGCCACCAGGCCCTTATCACAACCCACCATAGCTGGAGCGCCATCGGTTGTCAAGCCTACTATTTTCGATATTGGGATTTTCTCGGAAGAAATAATATTTTTTAAATGAGAAAACAACTCCTGTCCAGTAGTGTGTCCTTTCAGTGGAATAAACTTCAAAAGATCTTCTTTAATCGTAAAATCACTAAAAACCATCCTGACGAACACGGCCATCTGGGCAGTGTCATCTGTTGATTCATCCAGTTGAAGTGAAAAATAAATACAGTTATCTAAGTCAGTTCTTAACTGTAAAAAAATATCATTGCTCATTACTTCTACACGTCTCATCACTGTATTAGCAGAAAGTTGCATAGATTTTATAGCTGAAACTATCTCGTCTTTATTTCTAAAGTTGGCAAATAACGAATCATTATCATTTCCCTGTCTTCATAAGGTTTCTTTTTTTGTGCAATTATCTGGGACACACGGTACGATGCTTCAGTTGCAGCCTTATTTTTATCGACTGTTCTTAAAAATATTGATTGTTGTCCAATTAACTGCTTTTTTAAATGTTTCAGTTTCTCCTTTCTGGCGGCAGAATGTAGTGGAAATGATTTTTAAAAATTAGAATGTACAGTTTTATGATGTCTCTCAATATTTCCTTTTTTAGCAACGGAGACCGAAGTATTACATAACAAACACGCATTTTTATCTTTAATTTCTGTAAAAAAGTATTGTTCTTCCCATTCCGAATGAAAGTGGTATATCTTTACCTTCTTACAACTGCTTGCCATAATATTTTTTGTTGTTCTCTACTAACCCAACCGCTGGACGTTGGTTTCGCGTTCAGTTTTAAACTAAGCGCAATGTCGCCGCGCCGTGCGTATTTATCCCGTTCAAAGCAATCCTGATCGTTCTCGAACACTAACGCGCTGGTCCGGCTGGTCGGTTCTAGCCGATTCTAGCTTGATGGCGTCAGCGGCAGATCGCTCACCGCAACGTTGCCGCTGTTTATGTTTAATATTATGACAATTAGATTTTTTTGTGGAATTTTCGGAAGCTTCTCTGATTTTTGCAGTTTGTATTTTTTAAATTAAAATCGTTGTGAGAGCTACCAGAATTGCCTCCGCGAGCTACCGGTAACTCGCGATCGACAGGTTGGCGACCACTGTCCTAGAGCATCGCATACGCGTTGTTGTACAGACATTACCGATTTTAAAGGACCGCCATTTTCTTTTTCATTCGTAAAATACTTATGTACACTACAAATTAGACTATCTACATATAGCACACGTCTAGGCATTTTTAAAATTTACAATATACATACAATATCAACACTTGCAAAGAATCAATTCAACTGCAATATTTGTAATTTAGTACCTACCCTAATGTTATTTTTTATTTTAATTTAAATCTGACCATTAGGGCAATTTTACCTAATTTCTGGGGAAGAGGCTTATTGGAACTGGTTGTCAATGACTAATTTGCATAATTTTGTTAACCGAAACCCGCGTAAGTATAGCGAACAGACTGTATTGATCGTATGGTACACTTTCGGTCATCATTCGTTTCTTGCAACGATTTATACCAGTTTACACCAGAAATTTGTTCGTTGTTTTTGACCCAAATGTTACCTTTTAGTCCCAACCATTTAACGTACATTTTATTACCTTTACGACGAAATACCTTTTCCACAAAGTAAATGTCAGGAATTGCCCTTTTCTGTAATTCTTTTTCTTAGATGACTCCTTTGATTGGTGCACCCTCCATGTCCTTGAGAAGATACTTAACGAGGTTGGTTATCTTAACTTTTGCAACTTTAAATAATTTCGTTGTCCAGTTAGCCGTATACGAGTATTCCTTTTCAAAGACGCGTTTAGCTTTACTAATGCGTACAATGTCACCAACTTTAAGTTTTCTAGGTCCCGAAGTTTTTAAGTCAGTATATTTTTGTTTCAGAATTTCTTTACCTGCGTCAGCTTACATCCAATCGTTCTGTGTTTGGTTTCGTTATACTTTTTTGTAATAACAGGTAGAATGTCAATCCATTTGTATTTAGGTCCCTTATGCTAACTAGGCAAAATATAGGTATTACATTAGATGCAAGACTTCGCTGGAAGGTCTACTTTTAAAAAGAAAAGACAAGAGTTAGATATAAAATTCAAGAAAATGTACTGGTTACTTGGTAGACATTCCAGCCTATCTACATATATAACAAAATTCTATTATACAGGGTGTATCTAAATAACACCGAAAAAATTAAAGGGGTGATTCTGTGATGAAAATTAATGTGTGTTTGGTATAACATTTTTTGAAAAAACCCTCCACGGAAAAGTTACACCCCTTCGAAAATTAAAAAAAAATGGGTTTGTGTATATCAAAGATTTCAGATATCCCCATATGCAAAAATCCAAAGGATTAAGGTCAGGGGAGCGGGCTGGCCAGTTTACAGGTCCTCCTCGACCTATCCATTGATTGGCATACACCTCATCCAGGTGAGTTCTTGCACGTATACTAAAATGAGCTGGTGCACCATCGTGCATAAACCATAAATGTTGCCTAATTTGAATGGGAACCTCTTCAAGAAGAACAGGTAATTCTTCAAGGAGATGACAATATGCTTCACCATTTAATCGTAGCGGAAGAAAATGGGGACCAATTAAATGATTATCAATAATTCCGAGCCACACGTTTAATGAAAATTGATACTGATGATTTCCTTCAAAAAAGCCATGATGATTTTCGTCAGCCCAAAGGTGATTGTTGTGAAAATTTCTAATACAGTCTCTTGAGAAACTCGCCTCGTCAGTAAATAAAATATTACCTAAGAACTGTGGTGCTTGGCCAATCATATTAATAAGCCACTGACAAAAAATCACACGGGGTAAAAAATCTCGAATCATTAATGCCTGCACCCGTTGAAGATGATAGGGATACAACATTTGTTCTTTTAAAATTCTAAAAACAACGGAATGGCTTACATGTAGGACACGAGCTATTCTCCTGGTCCTAGTTTCTGGGAATTCTTCAATTGAATTAAGTACGGCTTCTTCTACAGCTGCAGTTCTAACTTCTCTAGTACCACCAGAATCATAACTTTTTTTTTCAAAATTACCACGTTCCCGCAAGCGTCGGTGAATAGTTGTGAACGTAGTATGATGGGGTAGTCTACGCTGTGGGTACTGTTCAGCATAAAGTCTTTGCGCTTCCAATGAATTACCGTTAGCACGTGACCGTATGTAAAATGCATATCTGCCATTTCCAAATTCGAATATACATTCATATTTTCAATCAACTAATATTTCCTACAATACACAATCATAAAATTTGTGAAACAATAAGATGGGTAATAGAAAATGACACTACACAATCCTGGTATCAGTATTAATGTTTTTATGCAAAGCACAGGCCACTAGACTTGACGCAAAATACACTCGCGTTAGCTCATCTTTTTGAAAATGCATTGCATTAGATTTTTTTTCTCGTACATGCTCAAGTTTTAGAAAAAACTTGTTGAGTTAAAAAAGTTAGTCAATGAATTGGGCTTTTCAGTCATACTTTTTTAAAGAAAAAATTTTCATCTAAAAAAAAGTTGTAAGAAAAAATATCTTAGGGGTTTATTATTTCAACCCCTTCTAAGCATACTTCAGGGTTGAAAAAATTTCAAAAAGTGTACTTTTATTGACAGATAACGTTTACCAAGTTTCGTGTCTTTAGCTTGATATACAGGGAAAATAAAAAAGAAAAACCATTATTTTTTTTAATTTTCGAAGGGGTGTAACTTTTCCAGGGAGGGTTTTTTCAAAAAATTTTATACCATACACTCACATTAATTTTCATCACAGAATCACCCCTTTAATTTTTTCGGTGTTATTTAGATACACCCTGTATAAACAAATACTCAAACCAATTTGGACCTATGGCATTTAGCTCTGGACTTGTACCAGCTACAATAATATTCTAATAATCCAGAGATTTCAAAACAAAGTATTGAGGAACATTGTCGATGCTCCTTAGTTACATTAGAAACGGCGACCTTCATCGTGACCTTCAGATCGACACTGTTGGCCAGACTATCGCTAGATTCGCTAGGAGTCACGAACAGCTCCACCAACATGTGAACGTTGAGGCGATCCAGCTTCTTGACAACACGAACTTGACAAGAAGACTCAAGAGTGTGAAACCTTTTGAGTTAGCCAAGTGATTGTGTTAATAACAAAGCAATGCATTGTGCGGTTTAGTGTTAAACATTAGTTTAGTGAAATTAAGTTGTCAGACCCTAAGGTATTCTTACGTCACCGATGGTACGTAATATTTTAGTTTATGTGAGTTTGGCAATCTTATAAATATTTTTGTAATTTGCTTTTTTGTATCCATATCTACCATATCGATTAACTTTTGTAATTGAAATAAATAGATTAATTTTTAAACTGTCACGAATCATTTTAAATAAAAACCACGAATTCTTATATACAGTCCACATCACGATCGTACAGGTATACTAGCAAGTAGATCTTTAGTTTTTGAGATTTAAAATTATTCATTGACCAACTCATGATCAGATTGTAATATTAATAAACCCTCCTTATGGAATGTTTTTTCACAAAAAAATATTAGTTTAAATATACCCGTTCAAACTATAAAAGGAGGACGGCACTTTTGGCTAGAACCGTTATAGGAGAAAATGATATAAAATAGGAGTGCCAATTAATTTAAATTGTTTCTCTCGTATTCAAGTAATTATTAATATTATGCACACCAATACCAACATTGACATTAGGCCTACAATGCCGCGTACATGCAGCACATACGAAATGTCATTTCCCAAATGGGAATTAATCAAAACAGGCAGGAGGCAGCGGCACATGCCGTACCTCGAATCCATTCGTTCCGTTCGAATTCAGTTCGACGATCATTATCAGTAGTAGGCCATAAAATTAATTGACCGTGTTATTCGCCTTTATAAATCGTCCAATTTGGTAAATTTAGTAATTAACTTGACGAGGAAATGTTTGGAAACATGATCCTGGTTCCTGGATAAGTTACAAGGTAGTAGATGGTTTTGTTTATGGAATATCCATTGGCGTAGTTGGAAATTCGCTTCCTTCTTAGCCTGGTCATTGCTTTCTTTTTAAATAAATAAATAAATAAATAATAATTTATTTGCATTATTATAGACAGCATAGCTAATATTAAATGCTATCCCTAATAGAGAATAAAAAAATAATAAAATATAAAGAATAAATTGTGGCACAATCGAGCCAAAAGTATAACTATAAATTTTATAAAAAATGTAATATTACTTTTTTTTATTAAATTTAGTCGCATCCACCAAAAGGTTATTAGCAACGAAACAATACATCTATATATATAAAATTGTTTATCCTGACTGACTGACTGACTGACTGCCTGCTTGACTGACTGCCTGCCTGCTTGACTGCCTGCCTGCTTGACTGACTGCCTGCCTGCTTGACTGCCTGCCTGCTTGACTGACTGACCTATCAGCGTACAGCCAAAACTACTGAGCCTAGAAAGCTGAAATTTGGAACATATGTTTATTTTATAACGTAAGCATCCGCTAAGAAAGGATTTTTGGAAATTTTAACTTTAAATGGGGGAAATGGGAGGAAAAAGGGGGGAGGGAGCTTTTAATGAAACTCTTTGTTCTTTAAAATTAGAAACATGAAAATTTAAATTACAGCTACTGAGCATAAATAAATAATGACGTGTTTCAGGGTTTTTGGATTTTCACATTTTAAGGGGGGAGATGGAGGGGTGAACATGTATTTGGGAGTATCTATGTTTTTGGTTCTTTTTAAAGATAAAAACATGAAAATTGGAATTGCAGCTACTGAGTACAAATTAATAATAATGTGTTTTAGGGTTTTATATTTTTACATCTTGAGGGGGGGGGGGCAAACGGGGGTAAAAGTTTGTATGGGAGTATAACTTTTTTAGTTCTCTTTGAAGTTAGAAGCATGAAATTTGGAATTGCAGCTAATGAGTACAAATTAATAATGACGTGTTTTAGGGTTGTTGGATTTTCACATTTTAAGGGGGGAACCGCGGGGGTAAAAGTTTATTTGGAAATATCGATTTTTTAAAGGTAGAAACTTAAAAATTAGAATTGTAGGTTCTCATCATAAATAAATAATGAGGTATTTCATGGTTTTTAGATTTTCACAGTGATTTTCAAAGTTTAAGGGGGAAAACAGGGGTGAAAATTAATAAAAATTAATAAACATTAATAAAAAATTAAAAAGAATTATTAAAAATTAATAAAAATTAATAAAAATTAAATTAATAAAAATGAATAAAAATTCATAAAAATTCATAAAAATTAATAAAAATTAATAAAAATTAATAAAAATTAATAAAAATTCATAAAAATTCATAAAAATTCGTAAAAATTCATAAAAATTAATAAAAATTAATAAAAATTAATAAAAATTAATAAAAATTAATAAAAATTAATAAAAATTAATAAAAATTAATAAAAATTAATAAAAATTAATAAAAATTAATAAAAATTAATAAAAATTAATAAAAATTAATAAAAATTAATAAAAATTAATAAAAATTAATAAAAATTAATAAAAATTCATAAAAATTCATAAAAATTCATAAAAATTCATAAAAATTCATAAAAATTAATAAAAATTATCAAAAATTTATAAAAATTCATAAAAATTCATAAAAATTAATAAAAATTAATAAAAATTATTAAAAATTAATAAAAATTCATAAAAATTCATAAAAATTTATAAAAATTAATAAAAGTTAATAAAAATTAATAAAAATTAATAAAAATTAATAAAAATTAATAAAAATTAATAAAAATTAATAAAAATTAATAAAAATTAATAAAAATTAATAAAAATTAATAAAAATTAATAAAAATTAATAAAAATTAATAAAAATTAATAAAAATTAATAAAAATTAATAAAAATTAATAAAAATTAATAAAAATTAATAAAAATTAATAAAAATTAATAAAAATTAATAAAAATTAATAAAAATTAATAAAAATTAATAAAAATTCATAAAAATTCATAAAAATTCATAAAAATTCATAAAAATTCATAAAAATTCATAAAAATTCATAAAAATTCATAAAAATTCATAAAAATTCATAAAAATTCATAAAAATTCATAAAAATTCATAAAAATTCATAAAAATTCATAAAAATTATCAAAAATTTATAAAAATTCATAAAAATTCATAAAAATTCATAAAAATTCATAAAAATTCATAAAAATTCATAAAAATTCATAAAAATTACTAAAAATATTAAAAATTAATAATCATTAATTTTTTTAAATTATAAACTTGACACCACGCGTGCAAAGCCGCGGGCAAAAGCTAGTTAATTATAAATCTAAATTTCATATAACATTTCGATAGATTTTAGATAGTCAATAATGTTTTTAAGAGGAATATCAAATAGTTTGTTTATTTAAGATTTAATTATTTAAGATCATTCGCGACACTGTGAGACACTATTTCCGACACTTCACTCGTTATTGCAATACGCGCACACTGATCTGCTGTCTCGTTGCCTTCAATTCCGATGTGGGAGGGTATCCTATGATGTGTATGCATCTTGAGTGTTCTTGAGCCTGCAGTAGTTCGGACTTTTATCATTTTTTCAATGGAGGTTTTGATCTATTTAAATGCTGAAGAGATTTGTAGATAGCGAAGAGTTCAGCGGCGAAAATGCTAGAGGTTGACGGAAGTTTGAAAAATAATTTGTCCTGAGGTGTTACTGTTGAAATTATATTCAACATGTCCTATCTGCTAACCTAAATCAGCATTTAACAAACAAAAAGAATAAAATACTCCCTGTATAAACCAATTATTCAATGTTGTGAAATAACAACCCGGTTAACTTTCAAATAACCTTCAATGACACCTGCTACTTCGCAAACAATTAAAACTAAGTCACGCGAGATTTTTTCACCCAATCATTACTCTCGCGTGCAATCATACGATACTAGGTAACCAATTAGAAGAAAGCCGGTAAAACCGATGCGAGCTAACAAGCATAGCAGAACAAAACACTCACTTTCGTTTTCTCAGTCGACGAAGCGACAAGTCAAACACTTACAAAGCCGGCATTCGCCGTAAATTAATTTCAAACATTGTGCAAGTTGATTTACAAAAGTTAATATGTAATCGATCAATAAATTTATGTAACCAAGTAGTAAATGTGTAAAATGTGAAATCATCAAGCCGTAAATATATCAAATTCAAATATAGGGTGATAGTTTTATTTGAATAAACCCAGTGCTTCAACCAGAACTTCAAGAATATCTCCCAGAGGCTAGAGGGTGGAGCATAAGGCCTCCACCCCAGGTAATATACTATGATACAGTCCACCATGATCGAAGGCAGTAGATGTCAAGCCCAATAAAGCTAGGGTAGAACAGTTACAAATGCTGCCCCAACACCACTGTCATCTTTAGAAGCATCAGTAAAAAAACTTTTGATAGTCCTGATATTTGTCTAAAATGTAATTAAGTTTGCCTTTTATAATACTTGAGGGAATTTTATGTTTATTATATTGGCAGAGGTCTGTGTTGGTTTGAGGAATTTTAATGATCCAGGGAGGAGGATGGTCAAGATCGAATGGGAAGACTTCTGGAAAGTCAATCTCTAGGTGACTAAGATAACTTCGAATTTGCTCATAATAAGGTTTTGATGTGTGTAGCTTATTGCTAAAGTAATTGATATTATTTTAGTGAAGGTATTATTGAAAAGTGGCTTATTTCTATTAGAGGCTATCGAAGTAACATGTGATAATGATAGATACATTCTCCCCGGTAATGCAGGGATGGTTCTCCAGTTTCACAGTAGATACTTTCAATAGGGGAAGTGCGAAAGGCTCCCAGAGCAATACGAAGAGCAGCTTTGTGTAAAGTGATTTTGTTGGCTGATCCATATGCAATAGACCCGTAGTCAATCTTTGATCTTATTAAAGTTTTATAAATGGTTAGTAAGATATGATAGTCTGAGCCCCAGTTTCTGTTTGCCAGAGTCTTCATTATGTTTAGTCTCTTATGACAGCAAAGGGTTAAATGTTTTATGTGTTCTTTCCAGGATAACTTTTGGTCGAACCACATTCCCAAGAACTCTACTGATGGTTTGAAAGATATATTTTGGTTAAATAACTGTAAAACTGGAAAGATAACAGAAGTTTTTTTGGAGAATACAATTCCAACAGTTTTTGTCACGGAAAAAATAAATCCTGTATCAAGTGACCATTGTTCCAATTTCATTAAAGAGTTTTGCAGAAAAGTTGACATCATATCCACATTTTTTCCTTTAAAATAGATTACCAGGTCATCAGCATATAAGCGTGCTTTTAAAGGCGTTGTTAAGTTTTTTATTGTCATTTATAGCGACCAGAAACAGTGTAGGACTAATTATTGACCCTTGTGGAGTTCCATTGTCTTCGTTTTGATTTTCCAAAAAGGAATTATTTACTCTTAAACGAAATGATCTATCCTTCAGAAATTTTTTTATAAAAGCAATACAGTTGCCTCGAATATTCCACTAATGAAGTTTTCTTAGAATGTTAAATCTCCAGCAGGTGTTAAAGGCTCTTTTTATGTCGAAAAATATTGCTATACAAGTTTGTTTTGTTGCTAGAAATTCGTGAATTTCGCTCTCTAGATCCAAAATATTATCGATCCAAGATCGGTTTTGTCTAAAACCGTTTTACTTGGAGATTAAATGCGTAGAATTTTCCAAAGTCCACATGAGTCTATGGTTGATTATTTTTACACGTTAAACTTATGGGTCTGTAAGATTCAGGTTCTAAACGAGGTTTCTGATTTTTTAGAAGAGGAAGGACAATAGCTTTAGAGCAGAGACATAGAAAAAGGTGTTGGTGCCATATTAAATTAAATGTTTTTGCAGAATGGGGAAGATGTTTTTAAAATATTACTGGAGTATCATCTGGCCCGGGGCTGGTATTTTTAAGATCCAGGAGAGAATTACTTAATTCAACTATAGTGAGAGGGAGGTTTAAAGGAATATCATCATTATTATTCTGGTCTAAAAAGAGGTCTATGTTTTCGGTGACTAATTTATTATTGAGAAATTCTAAATTGTAGTTATCATTCGATGACATTTGTGGCTAAGACACCAGAGATAGGTGGATAAGTTATTACCCTATCATTAACTTTCAAACTAGAAATTTTTGGAGTGTATTTTAGGCCTGAGATTTTTCTGATCTGTTCCAGACTTCAGTGATAGGAGTTGAGCTGTTTATTTCTGAGACATATTGAGTCCAGGATGTCCTCTTTGCTTTATTGATCGTAAGGTGTGCTGTTGATTTAAGTCTTTTGAATTATGTCTTATTTTCCAGTGTTTTATGTCTTTTATACTTATTTAAGGCAGTTTTGCTTTCTCGGGTTACTTTCTCGTAGTTTGTATTCCACCAAGGTACAGGAACCTGGTTTTTCACAATTTTAGTTTTTCCAATAAATAAATCAACGGCTTCCAAAATAATTTTGTTGAAGTTCGACAGAGATTCGTCGATATTGTTGCTTATTATGCAGCTTTGTATTTTATTATCTATTTAACTCTCACAGCTAGACCAATTCGCCGAATTAGGTTTCCATTTTGGCAAGAACGTATCGACCGGGTAGCTAGAATTATGTTTAATTAAAATAGGGTAATGGTCGCTACCATAAGTATATTGGAGAACTTCCCAGGACAACCGTGGTGTTAAGGCAGGATCACAAAAACTTAGGTCAATTGCTGATGATTCTCCAGTGTTTATGTTAAACCTAGTTGGTGATCCATCATTAGGAAAATTCAATTGGCAATGTGAAATGAGTTTTTCAGTAGACGAGGAGCCCCAGACTATAATTACGTGGGGAGATGGTATTTGGTCTATAAGGCTTTTCAAGTCATTAAACGTTGCTGAAAAACTTGAGAGAAGGTAAATATTACAGATATAGTATGGAGTAGATGCAGAGATTTCGACAACAATAGCTTCAAGATTGCTGGTAACAGGAAATACCTTTGCTTCGAGCGAATTTTTGATCAATGTAGCTACGCTTCCGGAAGAAAAATTTGCATTGGTTGTTCTGTCTTTTCGAATACAATGATAGCGCTTTGAATTATAATTTTTCTGTGCATTTAGATTGGTTTCTTGGATGCAGATTATGTCAGGGGAATCTTCGCCTATGAGGATTTGTAACATTACAAGTCGATATTCCACTGAAGTATTGTTTTAAATTCTGTTAAATATTAAATAATTAGATGTTAGTATCTTTACTGACTTAGATGTGATGTGTCACTATCTGATTCCGAGACGTCATTGCCAAGATAGGCAAAGATTTTTCGTTTCAAAGTTGTGAATGTTCTCTTCAGGGATGGATCTTTTATATAGGGGTAGATTTTTGATAACATGAGTGTCGCGGCTATCACATCTGAAGTAGATTCTTGGACAACGTTGATAGGATCTGAAGAACCAGTTACACTAGTTAAAAGTAACTGAAGTTGGTCATAATTGAGTATAAAAGGAGGAGAGTGGTTAATGATAAAGTCTTTGGCTGGCGCCAGTTGATGTTGGTATTACTCGAGACAACTGTTAGAGGTGAAGAGTTGGACATCGTTTTTTTAGATTTAGGTTTTGTCGTAGGAAGGGTGAAGATGCTGTTTTCCTTGTCAATTACATCCATGTCTAGTGAAAGAATTTTGTTGATGCTGCGCTTTGAGTGACCCCAGTCTTTTAATGGTGGACTTTGCTCCATAGGTAAGAGTTGAGTGATGGCTTCTTGTGTTGAGTTTTCTGCGGTTGCGGATTGCTGTATATTCACTGAAACGGTCTTTGATTGAATAGATAAGGCTAAGATATTGGTTTGCGGTATTATAGTGTGAGATAGTATCTTTATATTAGCCGACAATCGGCATACTGGATACAGACGGTACAGTTGGAGTAGTAGTTTGTGGTATTGTGTTTGTTTGAATGGATGGCGATGCATTTGTGGATTCAGGACACTGGGATACGATATGTCCAGGTTTTTTAAAATTGTAGCAAACCATACCATATTGTGACAGAAATATTCGATATGTGGCGTCATTAAAGTCCAGTGTGAATGAATCAGGTAGAGAAAAATTATGTGGACTCACGTAGACTTGTCTTCTAAAACTCAGTATGTGACTATATTCCGGTAGAGAAGAACTAATTTGTAAAAAAGTTACAGGTGAAACTAAATTTAAACTAACTTTCTGTAATTCTTCTATTATTAAATTGTGCGGTATAGTGGGGCAAACATTTGACAGAACGAGTCTCACAGCCGGTGTTATAAGTCTTCTGGTTCTATTTCACCTTTTATCTCAATATAACCGCTATTATCCATGAATTCGTCAACAATCTGCTTGTTTGTCAGGTACATACAAGTCCGGTTGTTGGATAATCGCGAAGAGAATATGATATTCTTTGGTTGGATTTGGGATCCAAAGGGAATTAAGTAATCTTGTACAGTTCATCAAATTTCTAGAGGCTTTCGACGGCTAGACAGAGAAAGCACTACTGACAGGCATCCCGACGGATTTACGCAATGAAAGTACACTCTGCGCATCAAGTATTTCACTATTTCATTCAGACGTAAATGTCAGATGTAAATTTCGCTAAAACATTTCTTTTATTTTCGTTTGTGTTTTTTGCTCATTACAGTTTAATAGAACCTAAGTATGGAGTTTAATAGCAAATTAAGAGGCCGCGTGATTAACAGTCAATCTCGCGAAATAATAGCCAATGTTATAGAGTTTATGAGAAGAGAAGGAAACTTTAATTCACCTTCAATACCATTTAAAAATGTAAATGATCGTGTTGCTGCAGCCACAGGAGTATCTAAAAACACTATCGTCCGCATTTCTGGAGAGAAAAAAAGAATCGATAACCGTGAGATATCGGAATTTTCATCACCAAGAAAAACCATTAAAAAACCAAAAACAGTTAATGATATAGATGAAGCTGCACAAGAATCAAATTTTATTTTTTTATTATTAGATAGCTATTTTTGTTTCTGAGTTGTGTTCATTTACAGGCTCAATTTTTTTCCGTTTCTCCTTTTTGATTTTATATGGGGTTTCAAGTTGTTTTTGACTTATTTCGACGTAAATCGCAACAACACACTTTTTTAATAAAGCAAACAAGTGTTAAGAGGTATATGTACGTGTAAACTACAATTACAAAAAATTGATATGAAACCCATGAAACCACCAACAAAAATGTAAAGCTAGCTTCCGTACTAGAACATGGTGTCATTCGTCGAGATAATTTATCGTTTTGTTTAATAGATCAAGAAATGTAAATATTCCCGTTATTTTTTATAAAATTATAAGAGAAATAAATTTTTTTCTAAATAGTATAGTTTATTATTTTGTAGAAAAACAAAATTTCGAAAATTTTAGTAATGTTTCAGAAACAACCGTTATTAATAATAGGTACCATTTTCCTTAATAAGGTAGAAATAAAATATAAACTATTTCCACGATTTACAAAGGCCTACAAAAAAATTATAGGTATTTTCCGCTATCCTATAAAATTTATATTTTCTGACTCAATTTCAAAAGGTTGAAGGAATTCCAAAACACCTTTTATGGCATAATAATTATTTTCAATTCTACATACTATCTTTAGCTGCTTTTAAAAACGTTCTAAGAAAGTCCAATCAGACCAATTTAATCCCTAAACTATTCCACACTTTTAAAATTTAATTACCTAAAAGTATTAAAAACTATTTAAAATAACTTGTTTAGCAGACTGTACAATAGCTATCTTAGTCACACGTAGCGCGTTCTCTGTCTGGGCGTCGAACACATCTAGAAATTTGATGAACTGTAGCCGAGTATTGTCTAGATAACTAAAAACAATTGTTTGTTCTTTGGACGGGAATTAAGTCTGGGACACAGCTGAAGAATACGTTTTTGAAACATTAGATTGAGTTTGGGAAGATATTTGAGAATTACTGTTAGATTTCATATTAATTTAAAGATTTAAGGTACCCAATGAATTGGATACGCCCCTGGCCGTCCGTAGATAGTCAGGGTCGAACTCCCAATGTAATATTACTGTTTATTATAATTTTTAAAGGTTGTTTTGTCTAGATATTTTCTGACATCAAGAGATGTTTGTACTTTTTTTTAAATATATATGTCGAAAGATGTTTGAGTTTAGGAGGAACCAGGTTATATAGTTTAAATATATAAGAGAATGAACCTTGAAATTTGGAGGTAAAATGGAGAGTTGGAGATATATGCCCTCTAAACCTTGTATGCACATTATGCACATCACTTCTAAATGTAATTTTGTTATAGAGATAAGGAGGCGACTTTATTAAAATGTTCTTATGATACAATGTTACCATGTGTAAATTCCTTCTATTTTCCATATTTAACCAGTTTTATACCATATATGTAGCGAAGACAAGAATTTTGAACTCTTTGAATACGATTAATATCCACATAGTCAATACAAAACCCGTAGACGACATCGCAGTAATTAAAATGACTGAGAACCATAGTATCACAAAGAAGTATTTTTGTATTTTGATTTAAAACATGGCGATGCGGGTAAAGCATTTTCAAATTAACGTAAGCTCTTTTTATACAATTATTTACATGGCTTCTAAATTTTAAGTCATTATCAAGTTGAAGACCCAGATTTTTGGCAACATCTACACAAGACACCATCAATACTCACAGATAAATGCTCTGTTAGTTCTTTTTTTATTTTTACCAAATACTAGTGTTTGTACTTTTGCGGGATTGATAGTTACCTGATGTCTGTTAGAAAAATGTACGATTCTTATTAATTCTGTGTTAATCATTTCATTAGTGAGAGCATCATTACAATCAGATAAAGAAAACCTTGTTTGCGTATCATCATCATATATATTTAAAATCTGCCATTGGTAAGAGCTGAATTAATATTTTTAGAGTAAATGCAAAACAAAATTGGTCCCAAAATAGAGCCCTGTGGCACACCGCAGGCAATATTTTTAATATCAGATCTACCGGCACTTGTCTCAACAAACAGAACGATCGGAAAGATAATTTTTGATAAATTCAGTTGCTTTAACCCAAAAACCAATTTAATGAAGAATACTGAACAGAAGATGGTGGTTAATTGCATCAAAGGCTTTTGTATAATCTAGAAGTATTAAAACGTTTGTATTCCCTTTGTCAATATCCCTAAAAATATCATCAGTGACCTCTAATAATGCTGAAGTACAGCTGTAGTCACGTCTGAAACCAAATTGGCTGATTGGTAAAATATTGTAATTGTTGATGGGAGACTCTATCTCTATAGCTTTTGATTTCACCCTGTATAGTTTTCACTTAGGATGAACCATATTTAATTTCTCGAAAGTGTAAAGAAAGTGTTTTTTTCACCTTGAGACCCTTTCAGGCAACGCAAACGTTTTGATTTATGAAGCAGCTTTTAGTTCAAGGGAAATTTGCTTTTTAAATAACGTTAAAGGGAATTCTTGTATGTCCGATAGAGCGATATTTTTCCCCCGTCCTTTATACGACAAACAAAATCGAATCGACCCCGGCGGTTGTCCAAACAAAATGTAGGGCCGCAACGTCAATCTGATTTTTTATTTTATTTTTTTTTGTCGTCTTTTTTTTTAGTTCTCAAAGGTCGGTATCGCCTTTCACGTCCTATATCAGCAGGATATTACGTTTTATTGAGTATACAGAGTGCTTTTTTTGAAAAAAAAAAAAAACACACCGATACAAATTATTTGAGACTGTCAATATGGATTTCGAAAATGCCATTTTAAAACTAAAAAATCACAGAAGCATTAAATTAGAGTAAACCGCGCCTAAGTATATTTATTGATTTAGTAAAAGCGTTTGACAATGTCAGTCACCGTCTACTTTTGTGGTCACTGGAAGATATCGGAATACGGGGTAAATGTAACAAACTTGTTTGAATATTATCTGACCGAAAAGCTGTGACAGTGAGTGAAGATTGCAGCGTCGCTGAAACGAGTGGCGGCTCGTGGTAATTTAAAATGGGTGTTCACTTTTTCCAATAATTTTATCATTTGTAAGTTCGGATCAAAACTTTGTACAAGAGTCAATATCGCTGTTTTTTTTTATTATTTGAGTTTGTTTTAAGTGTAGTTATTATTATCAACATCATACTGTTTTCAAGCACTACAACTATTAATAAATGAATATTTTAGTTAGTGTAATATTTGTTTTTTTTAATACATTGAAAACCATCTATAAATATTATTAGTTAGTAAACTGACTTTTCTTCATAATTTGAGATTATTTTTAAATATATATCAGGTTATGTAGAAAGCTTGACATTGATTTTTGTGTAAAAATTTAATATGAAACTTTACCTACCATTTTTTAGTTTAGTTTAATCATTTTCACAATTTGTCAAAGATGTCAAATAAACAATATATTTTTTAAATAAATAAAATAAGAACTAAAATGTTTTAAATGTTTATTTTATAAGATCAGTCCCATCACAATACATAATATTACACAGACATTAACTAGAATAAAGATAAATAATGCCTGGCATTCTAAATGATACTCTTCGCAGTTTAACAGAGCCCCTTAGTCCCCATTTTCAAACAGATTGTTTTCACAATCAATAGACCTCAACTCCTTATAGAATTTGATTTTTACTAAAAATTCCATGTTGATATCGCTTTACATATTTGATTTTTTTTTTTTTAATTTCAACCCCCCTTAAATCCCCCATATTTAATCAATTTTTTTTATATAATTAAAGGGCTTCTTCTTTTAGAAATTGATGTTTGCTAACAATTTCAAGTTTATATTATTTTTCGTTTTTCAGGATTTTTTTTTTTTTATATTTTAACCCCCCTTAACCCCCCAATATATTCATATTTTTTTCAGTATCAGTATGCTTTATCTTCTTATAAAGCTTCATTTTTACTAAAAATTTCATGTAGATATCGCTTTTCGCTTATAATTTAGGATTTCTTTTTAATTTCAACCCATCTTAACCCCCTATTTTTAATCAGATTTGTTAAAAATCAATAGGCTTTGTCTCCTTATAGAGCTTGATTTTTGCTTAAAATTTTCAAATTGATATTATTTTTCGTTTTTGATTTATAGTGCAGACAAAAAACGTGACATCGGACAGACATACAGACAGACAAAGTAAACCTATAATACTCTTCACAAAATACTGTATGAAGAGTAGAAAAAAAATGTATGAGATAAAATAAACAATTTAAAAAGGTCAACAATAATATTCAACTTTTTATTAAAGGATACTAAAAGTTTGAAATAGCAGCACATAATTGAACACAGAACACAGAAATATGTGAACTAAACTAGTGACATACATATCGTAAAATGTTATCACACTTAATTTTCCATATTATGATCCTTTCTATGTGTATTTCACAGTACATTTCAAAGTATTCTTGCACTCACTAATGTCCTACCCTCATGGCTGCTTTTGCATGTCCAAGTTTACTAAAAAAATAATGTGTTTTAAGTTTTAATAAATAGAATAATAGTAATTTTGTTTAAATAGGCAAATCGCCTTCATCTGTATTTCCAAATTATTGTTTAATTGTAGATAATATATTAATGTTTTGATATGTACTTATAGGATTGATTAGCCATAGCATGTAGATATCTGGGATGTGACTTGTTAAGTGCCTAATCAAAATCACAATTTATGTTTGATACTTATTTCGAGACTTTTTTCTGGTTTGTATGCAATAAACGATCTTGTTTAGAGGGTAACACGATTGATAATTGCAGACAAACGTAACTTTATATAGGTAAACTATTTAAATGTACATACCATTTCTTAGGTAAAATTTCTCATCGAGTATATTAAATTAACTCGTTAATCCATTTTTCTGATTCAGACTTTTAAAGTGAAAAACCATTTGTCTCTTTATTTTTATCAAATTTTTATTGTACATTTCCATAATGATGTCTAGTGACCTCATCAGATTAATTTAATTTTTCCTTTTAGCAGGTTTTGTGGGAAAAAAAATTTACAAATTTTTTTGCTTACTTCTTTCTTCATAGTATTTACAATTGAATACAAAATAGACCATTTTGAAGTAGTCTTTGGATGGTCTTAAACACTAAAACAAAATATAATACAAATTAGAGTGGTAAAAATTTATTATATGTAAATAAATCAACATAATCTTAAAAATTTTAATTTACCTTGCCTTTCGGGAACAATCGTTGAATTGGCACACATCTTTCAATTTATTGAAGACACAGTTCTTAATTAAACACATTTTTTTAAATAAGTACAATTAATATAATCTTACGTTTTTTTTTGTATTTAATAGTAGAGGAGTGACACTAATGACAGTGACAATTTGTTTGATTTGATACAGTGTTGCCAGAATATGTTTTTGTTATATACCAGATTTGTCTAAAAAATGTACCAGATTCATTAAATGTATCAGATTTTTCGAATTCTATTTGCAATGACATCTAATTCATTGAAAGGGAAAAAAGGGGGTCTTTATTGATAATGAACCCAAACAAGGAACACAATATATATATTTTACACGTGAACATTGATGCAGGCAGAAAGTAATACATCTAGTACAATTGTGAATTGTACTAGACTGGCAACACTGGTTTGGCAACCTTGTTTGTGAGCGGTGCGTCAATTAATGTGTTCTTTGACAGTTTGAAGGATCTGTTGGCGTGTTGTCTTCTCTTTTTAGCTTTATGCATATCGTCTCACTCGTGTTAGGCTCACTCATCATAGTGCGCCACAGACACAGTATACTTAGGTATACTGTGCCACAGAGACGCGATCATCCAGAGGACAATGATATACCAAAAAAATACAGATTAACATGTATGAAAATAAAAATATTAAAATTAAATTTATATTTTTATGTTATTTATGTAATATTAAAATAATGTGTTTTTATGAAATTTAACTGGGTGTTCACTGCACAAATGAACCAATGGAGAAACCGCCCCTGGCTGAAACAATAAAATACTGGGTTCATCAAGAGCCCACACTTGGTCCTGCACTGTTTAATGTTTATAATAATAATAATAAATTGTTTTCCTTACTTAGTTGCGGTACTATAATAATTGCATTTGCTGTTGATACTTAATTTTTTTAAGTGCAGATGGAAGTAAAAGAGCTAGAGTGAAACAAGACGTTTCAATTAATATTAATAGCAGTAACTTTGAAAAAACTTCATCATATCATCATATTATAATTCAACAATTTTTATTTTTTATACTCTTGTATTATTAAATATAGACCATTCCAAAATTAGCTTTTAGTCATAAAAGTATAAAATCAAGTCACAATACAAACACAAAAAAAATCAATTGATTTCCCTTTGTTTATTCCATAAAGGACAGGAAGAGGAAATGTGGGCCACAAATGGTATATTAATTCGTTGGCAAACAGCCCATTAACTGTTCCTTATCAGCTGTCATTTTGTCACACTTCATTGTATCAATCTATATTACAACAACGTGAAAATTGTTGAATAAATACATTTAGATGGAAATGCTTTTATAATCGGTAACACTGATTTTGATCTTACATTTTCATCTAACATACATAGTAATTATAGGAAATAAGAAAGGAAATTGCAAGATATTAGATCGGGATCATGTGGTGGATGGTTGAGGATGTTCAAATATTTTAAACCGCTCTCGAATAATACATTATTTCGTTATAAATGATTACAAATGAAGACCACAAGGAAAAAGGGGGGAATGTCACAATATATCAAAAATTGAGCTAAATGCCGATATTTTATTATAACCAAACCACCAAGACAAGAAGCTAGTATAGTCACCTAATATTAGTGATTCTAAATATCAGGCACAGGGGAATAACGAGGAATGTCCACATTATAAATGGTATAAAGGGGAAATGTCCAAGTTTTGTATTCGATCGCTATTATCGTAAACTTTTAAAGACAGTATCATTTAGTTGTTTGGACGTGTCACACGTGTTGTTGAATTTTTTGTAATTCAGTGCCTGTTTTAATATACCTAAATAAATAGAAAAATGGAAGAATTAGAAGAACAGTAGAGAGAAGTATTAAATATTAGGAAGTTTAGGAAAAGATCAAGTCATGGGCGACTTCGAGATGTTAATAAAAAACTAAAGTTAACGACTCATGGATTAGGGGACGATTGTCTGTGTAAGAGACTAAAGTGTTTTCAAAAAACCACTATTAAAGAAAAACAAGTCATTTTAAACAACTTTAATCAACTGAATTCAACTACCCAACAAAATTTATACTTATGTGGACTAATATCATGTAAGACTATCCAACGAAGACGTCCACGAAAATCTGAAGATACCGCATTACTGCACGACAAGTCTTATTCATATCATGTCAAAATTAAAAGGGACGCAGATATTTTGGAGATACCTGTATGTTATAAAGCTTTTTTGTCCATACATGGCATTACTAAAAAGAAAATGGAGTACCTACAAAAATCTTTGAAAGCAACAGGTACTTATCCTACCTATTTAAGAGGTAAGCATTCAAATGGGCCTACAAAAAAGTCTGAAGAAACTATTAAAAGTGTAGAAAGTCACATACGATCATTTAAAGGATGTAAAAGTCACTATAGCCTTAAAAAAAAAGATCGCCTATATTTAAGTGAATACCTTAACATTGCAAAAATGTATAAATTGTATGGTGAAACATATCCAGATCAACCAGTTTCATACGAATTTTACAGAAAGACTTTTAATACAAAATTTGACATTGCTTTTGGTTATCGACGTAAAGATACCTGTAGTGCTTGCGATCAATATACTGCTACTAAAAAAGACTTAACGCTAAAACTTAAGATTACACGATCTCCTGAAGTTACTATTAATTTACAAAAATCTTTACAAACATTAGAAAACGAAAATATGCTACATAAAAAAAAGCGCAGGTATTTTACGATAGAAAGCGTGCTTTAAAAATTCAATGTCAAAAAGATGGTGAAACTGAAGCCATTTGTATGGATTTCGCAAAAAATTTTCAAGTTCCAAACATTACTACAAATGATGTGTACTACAAAAGGCAGTTATCGCTTTATTTGTTTAATATACACATTTTGGCAAACGACGAGGTTGTATTTTACGTATATCGCGAAACAGTTGCTAATAAGGGAAGCTGTGAGGTAATTTCAATGTTACATCACTTTATTGAAAATTTTCTAGTTCGAGGAATTAAACACTTGGAAATATTTTGTAATTCCTGCGTTGGTCAGAACAAAAATTATAATCTAATCAAGTACATACATTATATTGTTAATGTACGAAAGAAACTGGAGTCTGTTAAAATTACTTTTCCAATTCGAGGACATTCCTATTTAGAACGCGATAGGGATATGGTAGTTATAAACCAAAAATATGCTGCTGAACTTCCACATCATTGGGTACAAGAAATTAAAAAATCTAGGATTAAGCCATCATCGTTTCATGTAGAGGACCTTGAAAATAATTAGGATATTACCAAGGGTTGGAAAACCTTTTTTGAAAAATTAGATTATAAGAAAAAGTGTCCGTTTCCTACACGCCCTATAAGGGAAATAAAAACCAGCGATGAGCATCCGCGTCTGATTTTGCATAGATCGTCATTTAATGGAGCATGGGAACAATTCGTTATATTACCCCCCAAACAGAAAAGGATAAATCCAGAATTAAACAAGCACGAATTTTTGTATCCTGACCGCAAGTATGAAGGTAAGATTATTTAACTTTCTAATAATTGTTTACTCCTAACGCCATGAATCTATTACTTTCCTATCTTTATACAGATATAAGGAAAGTATAGGAATCATGATTTTTTTTCGACCTCGAGTTTTCCCTGAATCCGTTTTGACTATTTTCGCGATGATGTCTGTCTGTGTGTCTGTGTCTGCGTCTGCGTCTAATATAATTTTTGTTCTATACAAAATTTTCCTAAAATGGTCCGTATTCGAGAAATTTTACAAAATGTAAAAAAAATAATTTTTTATAAAAATTGTTCAAATAAAAGTTGTTTGTAATATAATTCTCTATAATTTTTATTCTATACATAATTTCTCTAAAAGGGACCGTATTCGAGATATTTAAGAAAATGTGTAAATTTCGAATTATGAAGAAAACTCAAAAACGGATAAAGAAAAAAACATTAAATTTTAAACTTAAGGTTTATTTCGGCCTGACGTGAAATGATTAGATTTTGGACAAAGTCAGAACATCTGGGGGGGTACTTTATGGGAGGCCGTTTTTATATTTTATGGAATATATCTGTTATTTATGTTTGGAGAAGAAAATTGTTCAAATAAAAGTTACTTCTAATATTATTATCTATAATTTTTGTTTTATGTCAAAATTTCCTGAAATGGTCCGTATTCGAGAAATTTGACAAAATGTGCAAAATTCTGATTTTTATGAAAATTGTTGAACTAAAAGTTGTTTGTGATATCGATCTCTATAATTTTTGTTAATACATGATTTTTCTAAAATGGACCGTAATGGAAAAGTGCTAAATTTAAATTTTTCAGTATTTTCATTTTCAATGAATATCTATAGAAAAATATTTCGAGGTAGATGTATGTGAAAAATGTATATATTTATTTAATCCTCTAAACATTTATAGAGATGCTGCAATAGGTTGTACAAAATAACCGGAAAAAGCCTATAATAACTAGATAGGAAAGTCATGTGTTGGACACATCGGATTTTTTTTTATGAAGGTCTTGTACCTATATCTACTGATAAGTTTCAAGATTTGCAACATCTGAAAAAGTTGTGCTCCGAAGAAACTCAACAATACTACGATAAATTACCTTATTCTGACAAAAAAAAAAAACAAGAAAAGAAAAGCAAGAAGGAAAATAACAGTCCGATGTGACTAGACATTCCCCATTTATGTTATTAAAATTAAGGTTTTATTTTAGGACATTCCTCGTTTTCTATTGTATATTTTATTAATGTAGAGACATTCCCTGTTTTTACCGTGGATAATACGTTTTTTTTTTATTATTTTACTTATTTGGTAAACAAAAAAAACTATTTTTGTTGCAATATTACTATGTAATGTTTATTATAAGTTGAAAAATATATATGTGTTGAATTGTAGAGCTGTAAAAGTAACGAGAAAATCAATACCCGTATGTATTCGTTACTTCGGATCTGACTACCCGTATAAAAATATTCGTTACTCGTTACTTTCGTTACTGTGATACGAATCTACAGAACGCGCATCGTGTGGGCCTCGCACACGTCTATGCAGATGCGGAATTGATGTCGGTAACTAATCGTACGATTCGTACGTACGGATTGCTTCGGTTGTTAGGTTTTGGTACTGTCTAACAGATTAGCTTCAAGGCCACACTCGCATTTCGCATCGCTCAACGGGCCATCTCGCATACCGAACCGGTGGTGGTATGTATTATCAAGTATTATTATTGTGCGTTATGCGACGATGCGGATGCGAGTAACGAAATTTAAAATGCAGTAACGAATTCGTATTTCGTATCTGACCGACTACCCGTTACTGAGTAACGAATACATACGGTTTGCCACAGCTCTATTGAATTGATTTAAATTTATTCACTAATTAAGGATCCTAAAGGTTTTAAACTTTAAAATTCGTTTTTCTCGAAACTTACTTTTTGTGACATTCCCCCTTTTTCCCTTGTGATCTTCAAATCCTAAACCCTGAATAGACATTCAAATTAGATACAGTGAGTATCATAATCAATTTTCATAATTAAAACGTTATCATCATATTCATATATCACAATGAATTTGTTCATGATTTGTTGTGCTTATTCAGTGTATATTAGCTTCCAAAACTGTCATTATTTTACCTAAAAAATATTTAGTTTTAGAAGTGTTTGTTTATTTTAAATAAATGGCTTGGTACTTAAATAGTCAAAAGAATAAAGGGGTATGTATCACTGTAACATTTGTTTCGGCGTCCATTTTTGTGTCTAAAATGTTCTTCTAGATATAATCTAAAAATTTCTCATAAACCAAACAATACAACAAAAACCTTATCAAATTTTAAATCCAGAATCAAGAAAGCAAAAAAAAATAAAAGAACATTAAAATATTTGAATAAATAATGAAATTTCTACTGTTTTAGCAAAACATGCATTGTAAAATTTGCATTCTTTTGGTTTTGAAACTGTATGAATTCTCGAAAAAGTAGTTTTACGATAAGAAGACAGTGACGTCACATGGTAAAAAACCTGCAGCGTTGTCAGGTAGAATTTTTTTTCTTTCACTTAAAAATAACATTGTGGCAGTGCTCTTTCTTTTTTTTTCTAGCTTGAATATGAGTGCATCTAATGTTCTATCAACTTTAAAATGCTATTAATTAAGTAAGATTGGAATGGATGTAAAAAAGAACTTCTAGTCTATAGAACAATAAAATATTTTCAATAGTAAGAAGTGTTTTTAAGATTCAAATAAAAATTAATAGTTATGTTGTCTTGTAATTTTTATTGTAATATACGAAATCGTACAATTTTTGATATTTTTTTAATTATCGCTATCTTCGCTGCTACTAATATTCTTGGCTCAGGTTCACTACGAACGAGATAAAATTTTCTCATGATTGACATTTTCATTTTGTTATATGGTATACTGGTACAGACTGCCAGCATCTGTTATTGTTATATTTGGTTATTTCTAACTAGAGGTAGTAATTAACGGGATAATTATGGATTTTTCTTGTTTACTTGAAGCTAATTTTTATGGAATGCCTTAACCTACCAAAAGTTCTAAGCAACTTCCAGAGGGGAATTAAACTTTAAATATATAAAAAATACATTTAAATCATTAATAAGAAAAATATTAAATCATGAAATTTTACAATTAAATATAAATCATGAAACAAAATAAAAAAGAAAAGAAAATGTGATAAACATATAAAAGACTTGAAACTCAGTGGTATTTAATAAAGCTCCCAGATTGGAAGAGGTTATTTACTTACTCTCTGTCCCTTATGGCTCTTATGAAATTGCTTAACTTTTATTATAAAGAAGAATTCTAAAAATTTAAATGAAAGTAGCCCTTTTCCTACAATTTCCCCCCTTTAAAGTTAAAATTTTGAAAAATCCTTTCTTAGCGGACGCTTACGTTATAAAATAAACCTATGTTCCAAATTTCAGCTTTCTAGGCTCAGTAGTTTTGGCTGTAGGTTGATAGGTCAGTCAGTCAGTCAGGACAAACAATTTTATATATATATACTAGCTATTGCCCGCGGCTTTGCTCACGACTTTGCTCGCATATAGTCGTGTTATTAATATAAAAAAATACATGACTTCCTTTTTTATTAATTTTTATTAGTTTTATTGATTTTCATTCATTTTTTTTATATTTATTTATTTTTTTTTTAATTTTTATTTATTTGTATTCATTTTTATTCATGTTTATTAATTTTTATTAATTTGTATTAATTTTTATTAATTTTTATTAATTTTTATTAATTTTTAATAATTTTTATTAATTTTTATTAATTTGTATTAATTTTTATTAATTTTTATTAATAAAATACTTCAATATATGCGTAAAAAATTGAAAAATATGCAGAGCATATGCAATAAGAGTAATTTGTTATTTGATCGAAATAGTTTATTAATATTTATTATTTGTTTTATTTTACAATAGCTAATATAATACTTAATAATTATTTAATTATTAACTAATTTTATTTACAAATCAACATTATTATAAAACGAATGAACAATTAAATGTTTTTCTAAATTATCTGTATTAAATGATTGTCTCCTATCAGTAAGTATGTACTTGTACAAAGAAAAACTACCAAAAGTTAAACACACCAACTAGTTATAAGCTATTTAATTTTTACTGTAAAGCCACTGGTAATTTTTAATTCTTTAAAAACTCTTCTTTTTGTTTCCATAATAATTTTTTAAACTAAATATTTATACTTCGAATACACACATCTACACACTGTCACAAAGCAGTTAATAAACAATGACTATGAATTATGAAAGATAAATGGTAATGTGGTCGTGGATTTGTAGTTTTGAACTTCAAAAATCTACACCCCTTCAGAGAACACTTTTCATTAAAAATTGGATAATCATTCCAAAGTCTTACTCATTATATTATTCCTTGCAATTTTTTGAAGATATACTTAAATTATTTTCCACCCCTCTGTGTATAAACAATTATTATCTAAGGGTTGCTTACCTCAAACATTTGCAGACTTCTTTACCGTCTGGTCAAAGTTCAAGGGTGTATTTCCCAAAAAGAATTTAAATTGGCTTTAGTCGGACAAAGAACATAAATCCTTATTATCCAGGGTATCGAGAGTTTAGGCGGGAGATGACATTTATCACGAAAATATATATATGAAATTTATACAATATAAATCCATAACAGAATGGAACTAAGATCCAGGATCCTCTTGGAATACTAAATAGAAGGATTTCGTTTACCAGGATTGTACAGATGCGTATTCCAGGATTTTGCTATCCAAATAATTCATAGCTTGTCTATCGAAATGTTGAGGATAGCCGTTCTTATTGAATTATAATCTTATACAATCAAATACGTGGCGAATGACAGTTTACAAATTAGTAAACAAAATATGATTACTATGATTACAACTAAATTGAAAAGCAGTGCCGGCTCTTAGTAATTTAAAATGGGTGATCACTTTTCCAATAATTTTATCATATGTAAGTTCGGATCAAAACTTTGTACAAAAGTCAATATCGCTGTTTTTTTTATTATTTGAGTTTGTATTAAGTGTGGTTATTATTATCAACATCATACTACAACTACAACTATTAATAAATGAATATTTTAGTTAGTGTGATATTTATTTTGTTTTTAATACGTTGAAAACCATCTATAAACATTATTAGTTAGTAAACTGACTTTTCTTTATAATTTGAGATTATTTTTAATTATATATCAGGTTATGTAGAAAGCATGACATTGATTTTTGTGTAAAAAAATTTATATGAAACTTTACCTACCATTTTTTTAGTTTTTATATTAAGTTTAATCATTTTCACAATTTGTCATAGATGTCAAATAAAAAATATATATTTTGTAAATACCTTTTACTGGCAAATAAAATAAGAACTAAAATGTTTTAAATGTTTATTTTATAAGATCAGTCCCATCACAATACATAATATTACACAGACACAAACTAGAATAAAGATATATAATGCCTGGCGGCATTTTAAATGATACTCTTCGCAGTTTAACAGACCCCCTTAACCCCCATTTTTAAGCAGATTGTTTTCACAATCAATAGGCTTCATCTCCTTATAGGCAATGGGTGGTATGAATAAAAATGAAGTAGATGCTAATGCTACAATTTTAAGGATCTACTACGAAGTTTCTGCTTCATCATGAAGCATCTGGTCAGTTCCGGTAGTATTTGCTTAATGTCGAAGTATTTACTACACTGCTTGTAGTATCTACTTTTATTACGTAGTATTTGCTTCAAAATATCTAGCATCTTCCCAGTTTGACTTCTGCTCGAGAATTAGCAGGCTCTGGCAGGTTTTTAAGATTTTTTGTTTTATTTTTATTTGAAGTATTGAAGTGGTTGTGTAAAATGTCATCAGATGAAGAAATCCCCCATCAAAAAGAGTCCCAAAATGAAGACTTACAAATAGCTTTTGTTATAATGCTAGAAGATCATAAGATAATTCTGGATAAAAAAATGATACCTGCTATTAAATCTGCAAAAGACAAAGCCCTTAAAGAATTAATGGAGATTTATAACAGCAATACAAAACAAAACTTAGATATTAAACAAGTATTAAAAAAAGTTAATAATATGAAAAGTAAAATAGAGAAAATTACGGATATGAAGAAAACAGGAAATAAGAAAATAAAATTAAATGAGTGGCAACAAAAGTTTTATGACCTATGGAACGGAATTGAAAATCCAGTAATTCAAAGAGTTCCAGGTATACTTACACGCCTTTTTTTGTAAATTCATTACAAATACGCAATGTAGTATTATAGTATGTATGTGTGTGTAGTATGTATCTAATATGTGTAGTCTATTATTATACGTAATTTGCAATGTAACACGTTTTTAGGGGGCGTGATTGCAGGTACCAGTAGAGATGAAAATGTAGATCGATTAAGTGATGAAAAGGATGGGACACCTTTTAGTGATGAAAACGAATCGATTAAAAAGTTGCAAAAAAAGTTACTTATTCAATAAATAAATACTGCTATAGCTCAAGAAAGAGCTGCTAAAGTTCAAGAAAGGGCTGCTATAGCTCAGGAAAAAGCTGCTATAGCTGTAGGAAAAGCCGCAGGAGCTGTAGAGCAATTTGTAGAAGATTACTTTGCACAACAACATTCGAGCATTTAAAATAATTCAAAAATAAAAACGAATCTGTGTCGTTTTACTAATTAGTTGTTTTTGTTAAAAGACAATTGAGGTTTACGTTCTATTATTTTATAAATAAGTTTATTAGGTTTAATTATTGTGATATAAGTGTTCATTGAAATATAAAATAAAAACTAACAAAACAATATTTATTAATTTAATGTTTTAACGTTGTCTGTACATCAGTTCTGCAATTTCATTACGAAATTGGATACCGCGGCGTCTAATGTCAGCGTTATTTCTTTCAGCATATAATTCAGGCATAACTGGTTCTTCTTCTTCTACATAAATTTGTTGAAATTCTTCATATGGATCGTTCAAAAACTTAGCACAATTATGTAAAATAAACCCACACATAATATATCGACATATTCTATCAGCTTTAAGTCGGATTGTATGATTTAACATTGGAAATCTCCTTTTCAACTGCCCAAAGCATCTTTCTACAATAACCCGTTCTCTTGCATGCATTTTATTAAAATATCTTTCAATATTTGTTGACGGATTTTTAAATGGTGTAAGCATCCAAGGAGTTATTGCATATCCGGAATCACCCAAAAGACAAACTCTTTCTCGATTGTTATACATAATAGGGTAAATCAAAGAATTGTACCATATTTTAAAATCGTGGACAGATCCAGGCCATGTTGCATCTACGCTGGTAAACATCTCTTTACTATCACACGTGGCTTGTACATTTATTGAGGGAATTCCTTTTTTATTTATATATTCGTCACCATGTACATATGGTTTTAAAATTCTAAAATGAGTGCAGTCAATTGCACCAATAACATTGGGTATTGCATGGTGTACTGCCCAATCATCTTTAACTATGTTAAAGGTATCGCCTGTAGGGTATTTAATCCAATATTTTTTATTGTTGCATATGGCACGTGAAACTTTATCAATAATTTTTGACACAGTTGTCTGATGGATCCCAACATCAACTCCAACACCTAGCTGAAATCCAGGGTCTCCTTAAACAACGATAGTCAAATTAATTATTTAATTTTGTCATTTATTATATTTTGGGTATACTTTGCATCTTTTTCCTATTTAATTTTTATTTTAACATACCTAAGCTTCTTAAAAACACTTCCATTTGCTGAATGTGTGTGAGCGCACAGCCTCTAGTTTCGTTTGCTTCTGTCAGAAATGTATTAGCTAGGTAAGATACGTTATTCCTATTGAACCTAAAAGAAAAACGAAATTAAAAAATGATCGAAAATGTATACCTTATTTTAAGTTATCGGAATATTTTATGATACAAAACATCATCATTGTAGTGTCTTCTTTCATTGTATATTTTTCTTCTGCGTATTTCATCCATATTCAAATAAAAGTAACTGTACCAATCTCAGAGAAGCTGCTGCTATACCAACTTCGCTAACGTCAAGCAAATACTAAATTTCTTCTTGAAATCGAAGTATCTACTGTAAGAAGTCGGTACTTCAAATTGCAGTAAATACTTTAGTCATTTTCACGAGAGTGCTACTTGGTGTAGTAGGTTCTGGAAAAATTAAAAGTATCTACTTTGAAATAGAGTTCCTTCTTAGTTTTGAAGTATATACTTGTAGAAAATGCTAATACTTCTAGTATTAGCACGTACTTCGGTTTTATTCATACCACCCATTGATTTTTACTAAAAATTTCATGTTGATATCGCTTTTCATTTTTGATTTTTTTTTTAATTTCAACCCCCCCTTAAATCCCCCATATTTTATCAGATTTTTTTTATAATAAAAGGGCTTCTTCTCCTTTTAGAGATTGATGTTTGCTAAAAATTTCAAGTTTTTCAGTTAGGATTTTTTTTATATTTTAACCCCCCTTAACTCCCCAATCTGTTCATATTTTTTTCAGTATCAATAGGCTTTATCTTCTTATAAAGCTTCATTTTTACTAAAAATTTCATATTGATATTGCTTTTCGTTTTTAATTTTGGATTTTTTTTTTAAATTTCAACCCATCTTAACCCCCTATTTTTAATCAGATTTGTTAAAAATCAATAGGCTTTATCCCCTTATAGAGCTTGATTTTTGCTTAAAATTTTCAAGTTCATATCATTTCTCGTTTTTGACTTATTGTGCAGAAAAAAAACGTGACATCGGACAGACAGACAAAGTAAACCTATAATACTCTTCACATAATACTATAAGAAGAGTAGAAAAAAAAAATGTATAAGGTAAAATAAAAAATTTAAAAAGTTCAACAATAATATTCAACTTTGTAACCTATTTTTTTCTTTTGATAAAGAGTTTAGGTTATATACAGCACAGTAACTCTACCATCGGTGGCATATAGGTGTGAGTAAGCATTTGTTGTCTTGAAATTTAATTATTTTAAATTGACTTTAGATACACTTAAATAAAATACTACAAAGATTTTTTATAGAATAAAAAATTTGGTATTATTTGATAAAGAAGTTTTTAAAATCTAAAGGTAAATTCAGAAACCATAGTAAATAAAATTTAAATAATTAAACCATAAATACATGAATCTGCAAATAGACACAATAAAAGTCATACATAATTTAAATTGAATTTAATAGAAAAATAAGTGAAAGTGATATATTATCAATATTTTCTCAATTTGTTCTGTAACGATCCAGTTTTTATATTAAGACAAGTACTTTTTGATGGCCACCTGTATGTGTAATTTTAGTCTAAGCTTACCTTTTTATCCAAATAAGGGTGTTTATTTACTACATTTTTCGTTTCGTTATATCCCTGTGTTCGTTTACAGTGGGTTCGTGTAACTTTTAGTCCATTTAGTTGAACGTCCCTAAAATTTGGGTTTTGCTGCTATGATTGAATTAATTACCCTGTTTCAGCTAAATATACATCATACCTTGTATAGTGAATTTCTTCTTTATTCTTCAACATGTATCGCTTTTTCAGAACCTAATATTCACTCAAGTTATTAGCGAAATTTCCAATATTCATTTAGTAAATTGTCATAGATTCATATCATCCAATTACATATATTCTCCCAATCTAATAAAAAATCTGTTATATTATCTTTTTGGTAAGCTGTAGAAAACTAATAAATAAACATCTTTCTTGTTATTTTTGACGTCTCCGTCAAAATTGTTAGTTTAATGATCTTTTCTTCTTTCTTTATTGGGATTTGCTTCTTTTTCTTTTCTTTTCTTAGGCTATGTGTCATTCGGAAATATTACTGTGTTCGTAGCAGCTCTGGGTTCGGTCGTTTGATTATTAGAAATTGTGTCACTCCGGAATTGATATTCGCCTGTTTGTGCGTGTCGTATTTCGGCAGCAATAGATGCATCGATTTGTTTTAAAACGGTATTCTGGACTTGCCCAGTTTAGCCGTTTAAGAGGTAGGTCAATTTTGGAATCTGGAAGAA
Organism: Psylliodes chrysocephalus; assembly: GCA_927349885.1. Lineage (NCBI taxonomy): Eukaryota > Metazoa > Arthropoda > Insecta > Coleoptera > Chrysomelidae > Psylliodes > Psylliodes chrysocephalus. Next base: position 4,635,942 of record OV651813.1, read on the forward strand.
GATATAACGACTTGGCGCACAATTATTTCGATCATTTTTAAACTCACTCCCATCTCCACTACAGAGTGAAGCTGAAGGCAGAAAGGTTGAGATTATCAACCCGGTACACTATAACCCCGGTTTTTGAGGTTATAGTTCGATGAGCATTAAATTATACAAATGTTCTTTGCTCAAAAGACAAATAATGATATATTAACAATATTTACCCAATTCATTTGATGAATCAAACTCTAAAAGTAATAAAATTGGAAGTATTTTCTCAATCCACTCATCAACATTTAAATTTATAAACGGTAGAAACAATATAATTGAAATTTATAGTTAATAGAAATGGTGTAATTGAGAATATCCTCTCAATTCATTCGCCAATAGTTGGAGAAATATATGAATAATAAAATAAGAAGGTTCATTTATACCTATCCAAGAAGTCTTGTTAAAATTAAGGTATATTGTTTTGAGTACTCAAAATAATATTTACAAACTGGTTGTAAATAAAAGAAACAAAAAGTATTCATACAGAAAATAAAGAAACACCTGTTTCAAAATATAAGTAAAGTGTCTAAATAGACATTGCGAATATATTGTTAAATTTAAAGAAAAAATAATAAATACCAAAATATAATCCTAGGTCCGACAGCCGCACTAGAAAGAGCCCTCTATTAGGCTACACACTGCACACCGAAGCTCATCATGTTACAGGACTGCTTGGGGCACGGGACCATCGTAAGAACGTTTGAAATAAAAAGGAAATCTCTGCTTCGCAGGGTAAATAAAATGGACCAGCATATTGGCAAAACAGAATTCCATTCTGTAAATTTCTGAGAATAACTACCCACGATTGATGTGGCTCTCTTGTTCATCCACGGGAAGAACGCTATATACATTAAAATATGAGTGTTTTGCCAGACAAATAAAATGCAGGAACAGCAAAGGAAATGACTTACCTCTTTTGAGGGTTTTCTCTGCTACCGGGATCCAGCAACACGTGGAAGAAAGTATCTCTGGGCGTCTCACTTGCCTCAGATTTTGGTCAAAATATCCAAAATAAAAGTAACATAAACATTCGCACGGGGCCCTTGGACAAAACAAAAAGCTTGGAAACTAATTATTACTCAACACTATTTAACACAATGTGGAGCTAAATCCCAACATCTTCTTCCAAAAATCAAATCGGAAAAAGCCGAAAAAACAAGTTATTTTTTTTTAAAGTGACAGTTTGATCATAGAACTGACAAATTTTTAACGAAAAATGTTGCCAACCTATTAAGACCAAAAAGAACTAGTGTTCAACCAGTATCTCGTGTCTCATATTTATGGTCAAATATAATTAAAGAAAAACAATTATTATGCAAAATAAAATGGAATGATAAAATATTAAAATATAACCCTTACTCTTTTCCTATGGTTATTTACAAAATTATGCTATACCTGTAGACAGATCAAACGAACGGAGCTATTTGTGAATTGTACTAGACTGGCAACACTGGTTTGGCAACCTTGTTTGTGAGCGGCGCGCCAATTAATGTGTTCTTTGACAGTTTGAAGGATTTGTTGGCGTGTTGTTTTCTCTTTTTAGCTATAAACATTCTTCATTTCGTCTCACTCGTGTTAGGCTCACTCATCATAATGCGCCACAGACTCAATATACTTAGGTATACTGTGACACAGAGACGCGATCAGCCAAAGGACAATGATGTACAAAAAATATAGATTAATACGTATGAAAATAAAAATATTAAAATTAAATTTATATTTTTATGTTATTTATGTAATATTAAAATAATATGTTTTTATGAAATTTAACTGGGTGTTCACTGCACAAATGAACCAATGGAGAAACCGCCCCTGCTGAAAAGTAGTGTGATCAATCTTTGATATACCTGAATAAATTTCAGATATTTAGCCCATTTGAATGTGATATTTGAGAATTGCGGCTGCTACAAGAAACGTACGAATAAAAAAAAGAAGTGTAATGTCACCCTACAGTGTGTTGCGGTCGTCATAAGTAAAAGTACTAGTAAAAGAAGAAGAGAGAATAGTCTAGAAATGTCTAGAAATTTAATTTCGTGTCAAGAAACATCTCGTATGTTCAAATATATTCTAATATTCTAATTACAGTAAAAATCCTTTCAGAAATCAAATTAATTTGATATAAAATTAAATCAAAATGATACAGTGTCCGCCCGAGTCGTATTTCGTAACGGTCTAATGGTTTCATGAAGTGGCGACTCCCCATTTTTCTATCTTCCGTTTAAAAAGCTCGTGCAGCTTTCATAAAAATGATGTAAAAGTCAGATTAGCGGAAAATATGAGAAAACGTGATTCATTCGGTTCGTAAAATTTCCCGCTACACATAAACGAAGGAAAATTCATTTCAGCTTGCAGATATTAAAGAACGTTTTTATTACTTGAAAGTTGATAGAGAATTTTGGACGTCGTTCAGAAGAACTTGCTTAGTATATTGCATCTAATTTTGGAATGTGTATTCCATTTTGCGACGCTATCTCGACTAGTAAACAACTAGGACAAACCATATACGAGGGTAGATTTTTAACTTTTTGGAATATTTAGAACATCGACAAAAAATGTTCGACCCTATAACAGATGGTTGCAAATTATTAATATGTTGAGATCATTGGTTAAAATATTTACCATTCCATATGAAACACCTTGTATAGAGTAATATATTTCCTTTATAACCTTACATCTAACTCAGTGGTCGCCAACCTGTCGATCGCTACCTACCGGTAGCTCGCGGAGGCAATTCTGGTAGCTCTCACAACGATTTTAATTTAAAAAATACAAACTGCAAAAATCAGAGAAGCTTCCAAAAATTCCACAAAAAATCTAATTGTCATAATATTAAACATAAACAGCGGCAACGTTGCGATGAGCGATCTGCCGCTGACGCCATCAAGCTAGAATCGGCTAGAACCGACCAGCCGGACCAGCGCGTTAGTGTTCGAGAACGATCAGGATTGCTTTGAACGGGATAAATACGCACGGCGCGGCGGCATTGCGCTTAGTTTAAAACTGAACGCGTAACCAACGTCCAGCTGTTGGGTTAGTAGAGAACAACAAAAATAATATTATGGCAAGCAGTTGTAAGAAGGTAAAGACATACCACTTTCATTTGGAATGGGAATAACAATACTTTTTTACAGAAGTTAAAGATAAAAATGTATGTTTGTTATGTAATACTTCGGTTTCCGTTGCTAAAAAAGAAAATATTGAGAGACATCATAAAACTGCACATTCTAATTTTGAAAAATCATTCCCACTACATTCTGCCGCCAGAAAGGAGAAACTGAAACAGTTAAAAAAGCAGTTAATTGGACAACAATCAATATTTTTAAGAAGCGTCGACAAAAATAAGGCAGCAACTGAAACATCGTACCGTATATCCCAGTTAATTGCACAAAAAAAGAAACCTTATGCAGACGGGGAAATGATAAAACAGGCGTTTTTAGAAGCTGCTGATTCGTTATTTGCCAACTTTAGAAATAAAGACGAGATAGTTTCAGCTATAAAATCTATGCAACTTTCTGCTAATACAGTGATGAGACGTGTGTGATGAGCAATGAACAACTCGATGAACCGACTCCGGAACTAGAAAATTCAATCTGGCTTAGAGATTTTGGTTTTCTCGTGGACATTACAGATAAATTAAACGAACTTAATTTGCAGCTTCAGGGGAGAGACAATGAACTAGCGGAAATGATTTCTGATATAAAAGCATTTATCAAAAAGCTGGAGTTTTGGGAACAAAACCTAATTAACAGCGATGCCAAGCATTTTCCTATTCTATCAGAAAAAATATCTCAAAATCCATTAGAACCCTATGACAGCAAATATCATGTAGAAATAGTTTCTACCCTGAAGAATAACTTCAAAAATCGTTTTAAGAATTTCAACGAATTGGCCTTAGTAGCGCAGTTTGTTGTTTCATCCTTTATGGAAATTGATATCCAACAGTTTGCAACTTGTGTTATGCAGAACTTTGGCGAAGACATCGCTGCAACAGAAATGGAAGTAATTGAGTTTCAAAATGATTTAGCCTTAAAATCGTTACTCTCAAGTACCAAATGTATCTGGCCTATTGTAAGTAAATACAAATATTCAGTTCTATGCCGTGTTGCCTTGAAAGTGAAAGCATTATTCAGTTCAACCTATTTGTGTGAATCTTCTTTTTCCATTATGAAGTTTATTAAGAACAAATATCGCAATCGACTTACAGATGAACATTTGGATAATTGTATTCGAATGGCTGTATCAAATTATACTGCAAACATTAAAGAAATTATCGATGAGTCTGAATGTCAGCCTTCTCATTGAACGTGCTTTTTTATTTTTCAATGTTTATGTTCATGATAGTACGTGACATGCCGTTGTGGCTGGATAAAAGTTTGTGTTTATTTTTCAAACACCTTCGTTTGGTAGGTAGGAATATAGCTATGAACAAGTACGTACTAGTAATATTAGTTATTTTGTTATTAGTTTATTATTAGTACCTATGTATTATGTATTACCAGTTAAATAGTAAAATAAATACATATAATGATAAATTAACTGTGGATTATTTAATTTACGTTGCGTTACGTGGCTTCCGTGTGGGTAGCTCGCTGTTTATTCCAAAATTAACAAAGAAGCTCAACACATTCAGAGGTTGGCGACCACTGTGCTAGACCTTCGCAGTAGCACAATACGTGTACTGCCATTTCTTCCTCTTCCTGACAGAATCGGCACAAGGTCTCTTCTGTCAGACCGATATTATACGTATGTTTGTTAAGCCTACAATGCCCTGTTACCTACTAGTACTCTAGTATTTTTCCTATTAAGGCTTAGTAGATGCTCGGTGAGTTTAGGCGATGGTCCTTTTATGAACTCTTTGGCCTGTCTCTATTCTGGAGAGTTTTTCCACCACTCCTGAGATTTTTTAAACATCCACTGCTTTGTGTATGTTCTGATGGTTGTTTTTGTTACACCACAGAAGGATTCTGGCTCCTTTTCGGGCTAGTAAATCAGCCTCTTCATTGCCCTTATGTCCTCTGTGGCCTGGTACCCAGGCTAATGTTAGTCTGTTTTGACTACCCAGCTATGTTAGGGCTTCCAAACAGTCCCACACGAGCTTTGAGTGTACTTGCATGTAACTGAGTGCCTTTTACGTCGCTTGAATGCTAATGACTTGCCATCTATTTAATTTCTTACTTTCTTTAGGTATTTAGTTTATTTAGTTATAAATTTATCATAAACTGTAGTGTTAGAGTCAGCTAATTAGGATATCGCCGCCACTGGGGTCGACGGTACCACGTCTGCCCTGTTAGAGTCAGCGAATTAGGATATCGCCGCCACTGGGGTCGACAATACCACGTCTACCCGTTTCAGTGTTCAGGACCAGGAGAGAGCGGGGACTTGACTTTCGACCAGCCGAACGCGATGAAGTGATAGGCCTTATGCCGTTTAAAGACATTCTTTATTTTGTTTCTTAATTAATTACATTTCAAATATTATTTACGAGATATTCAATAAAACGTTTTAAAACCATGTTAACACGTGTTTTATGAAGTGGCTATACAGGGTGTCATAATATACAGGGTGATAAATCATTTTAAAACTAATTTTGAAATTAATTCTTTTAACTTCTAACAGTAGGATAAATCTTTATGGTTTAAAAAAATGTTAAATATTGGATGTTTTTTTTATAAGTTAGTTAATAAACAATAATTTTGAATTTGTTAAATTTAAACATATTGAGTATGTTTATAAAGAAAAGGACGCACACGTTTCTCTGTGTAATAGAAAAAGACGGAATTTATTACCGATAAACCGTTTTGACACATGAAGCAGCTTTATTTAGCAAAATATTATTTTGAGGTTCTGAACCCATTTTAAAAATATTTACCATCCATTTGAAACACTGTAGTTGCAATAAAGTCCTCAGAATTTTTCTAATAAGCCCTACTGAAACAATTAGACAGCATTTACATTGAAGACCAGGCAAGCGTAAAAACTTAAAATTAAAACCAAAAGGGAAAAGTCTCGTCTATCTTCGTTTGCATTACAGTCACCTGAATCAGAACAGCCCAGCCGTGAAAGTTAGTTTTCCAACAGGATAATTCCTTTCAGAAATTCCCGTTTAACTTTTGCCGACTTTTCGTGTCGTGCCAAGAGATTGGCATCGTTCTTGAATGCTCGAAGGAAGTTAAGTAGTTGTATTACGAAAACTAAAATTGAGAATCTTGATGTACGTGCAAGTTAATCAGTTCTATTTCGTTGGCCCACTTTAGAAACGGAGCTCCGCTGCTTAATCTAGATGCATAATTTTTGTCAAAACGAAATTCGTTGACGTACGAGGGTAATTCGTCCCTATGCGCTCCTGACCTATTTATAAACAAAAGAATATTTCAATAGACTTTATTTTTCAGAAAATCAAACAAATACCGCGATGTGTTATTATGATTAATCATTAATTAATAATAATAATTCAAGAATAATTCATGTTAGAAAGTAATATAAACAATTTCAAATAAATAAATATTAATACTCAATACGTGCCAATAAGGCACTTGTTTTGAGAACAAATTATCTATAACGGTGACCGGAAAAAAGCGCAAAGGAAATAAGCGCAAAGGAAATAAGTGCACAGGAAATATGCGCACAGAAAAAAGCGCACAGACATATAAGCGCACAGGAAATAACCGCACGAGGAAATATGCGCACACGGAAAAAACCGCACACGGAAAAAAGCTCACGGGTATAAAAGCGCACATGGAAAAAAGCGCACATTGAAAAAAGCGCAAAGTGCATGTAGTTTATATTTGTATTTTGTTACAATTTTTTGTTGTTTGATTAAAACTTTAATTATCGTTGTTTACAGTAGTTACCATAATTTTTGCTGATAATTCAGGAATCTACTCAGTTATTTATTCGGAATTATTATAAGTACGATACAAAGAATAGATCTGTACCTTAGTGTGTTATATTCCAGGTGAAAAATATTAGACAAGTTTAAAAAAATTCTTAAAATACTTTCACAATAAAGTTAATACGGTTTATAATATTTATATCTCCATTATGGATTGTTGAGGACAGACTAATTCCACCAAATCCGCTTTTAAAAAATCATAACGATCAGTCACAGCTTATACAATACAGCTCCACAACTCCGTGTCGGCTTCTTTGATGTGGCGGTCGAGAACCAAGCGAGACGGAATGGTGCTATCTCTGTTCGATTCGACGGAAAAGTCGGGCCCGAATTTAAAAATATATTTATTATTGAAATAATTGAAGACCTTGGCGTAATAAGGTTGGTTACATGCCACATTATTATAAGTTTTGAGAAATTAAGTTTTAAATTTGTTTTAAATCTGTCAAATATAAATAAAAAAATTATTTAAATATAAATATTACGAATAATAGCACATCTTTCAGATTAGAGATAAAATCATCGCGCAAAGGGTTTATAGTGTTTATACCTAGATAAACGACTGCTTCGACTGACTGAGGTCTGGGAACTCGATGATATTCTGGGTTATTATAAAGAATCGGTAACTTCTGCTTTTATTTTAACAATATAGGTTTTATTTAGATGTATTTTTATTCATAAAGATTTATAGAAGTAATAATTTGACAGTTTTTATTTATATATTATATTTTTATCTGACCGTACCGAAGTAGAGAATTTTGAAATTTGATAGTAATGTAAAATTTAAATTACAATATTATGCGAAATTATATAATTAGTAACTATTTTAGGTAGGTACTAAATTTGTACTTGGAGAAAGTAATATCGATTTTTACAAGAAAACTCGAAAAGTAAATTAATTTACTTCCTATTTACTGATGTAAACATTAAACCAAGAAAACAAATAAATAGTAGTTTGTGCAACAAGAGTGGATATGGACAATACACTAGAGTTGTACAGTAAATTTTTTCTACGACCCACTGACGAAAATCTACAAATTAAAATAAATTATTTTAGGTTATTTAGACAAAATAACTAATTTTAAAATAATTTACGAATTTTACTAATTTATAAAATAAACATAAAAAAAATAAATTTAATTAGTCCCCGGCCTAGATTCGATCCCGGACTTTTCTCGTGGAAGGCAGATGCTCTGTCCTCATCTTCACTTTTAGGATTTCAGTTTCAATACTCGTAATTAAATTAGTATCATGTAGTTTGATTAAAATTTATTTTTTTTTAAATGTAGACCACATAAAAACAAAAATGCTAGTATTTATCGAGTCTACACAAAAATAACTCATTTAAATGTATATTTAATATCGATAACTAAAAAATATACTGACAATTAGTTTGACAGGATTGTCACTTCTTTAAAAAAATTTAAATAATAGTAGTTGGGTGACCAAAATATGAACTGTGATTTGTGGATTTCATTTTTTTGAATACGAAATATATTCGTTTAGTTGAACGCAATAGCATACTTTTTCGTTTTGTAGTCTGTGCGTAGATTAGCTAATATACATGTGGGCGTAGAAAAATTATTTTGGACAGAGTCAAACTTACTACTTAAGGTTTATTTGACGCAAATATCAATTCTTTGAAGGTTTAAATGCACAGTGTTTGCAACTCATTTTTTGGTGAGTAGATGCACCTTACACGGTCAGTGTTACGATAGTTAGAGTATACCTATAGAAGGTTATTTGGTTTCCTCAGAATCATATAATAATTCTTAGTTCTAACAGTATAATGATAATGTTTATGATTAGCAGAGCGAAGAGAGAAGTACCTAGTATTGCAATAAATGAATTTCATAAAAGAGTATCCATTTACAATTAAAATAAAGGGTGAAAATGATGTTATAAATAAAATTGCGTAAATTAGGTTTTTAATGTGTAATTTAAAGAATAAACAACCCACATGTTTTAAAACACTCTGTATAAAATAAACCAGTTCTATCACCACTATTCGTTAGCTTAGTATCTTATAAGTCTGTATATTAAACAATTTTGAAATCAATGTAAACCTACACCTAAATTATGATAATTTTTTTTGGGGTTTGCATCATTCTCTAATTAAAAAAAAAAAATTAATTTCTTGGCAACACTAATATTTTTTAATACATTTTAGGGTTAAATACAGTATTACCAAACCATTCCAAAAATAAAATAAAATAAAGTGTGTTTCATTTAAAAAAACATACATTTTGATTTGCCAGACACCATATTCAATATTCAAAAATATTTTTAAAATATGTATTTTTCAAATCCATATAATTTTTATTTAAAACTTTTTTTGCGTGTCTACAACACAAATTCAAATATTGAACAACTAAGCACTAATGGGATGATATCCTGTATAAATTATATTATTATTAATGACAATTTCTTAGAATGTGGTACTTACCGGTTTGGGTTCTTGGGAAAACGAAAGAATGTTTTCTTGCAGGTATAACCCTTATTAAAACAGCTTCTGACAGCACAGACAGAATGATGTCTTTTTTTTTCACTCATTCTACTCACAGTTAACGAGTCACCAAAAATAATAACAGTACCTTTAACTTAACACAACAGGCAGCTCAAACAAAATCAACGAAATGATACGCACGGCTCAATCCTTACCTAAGTACGACTCTGAACGCGAAAGCCGTCTTTTCCGTCCGAAGGAGGAGCTTAAGCAATGCGCGAGGGAATCGACGCAAACCGTTGCCGCCAAGAGAGTGTTTTAGCTGTATTGTATAAGCTGTGGTTAGAGGTTGATAAAACACAAAATCGCTATGGATCAGTTTCGTCGCGAGGAAATTATGCTGATGGGGGTGTATATTTTACTTATCTCATACAGTGTGTATCTTAATTAAAACGAAATATTTGCAAGTGGTCATTTATTTTTACTGGAGATTATAAAATTAAGATAGGTATTTATTATTTCATTTATTAGTTGCTTTTTTGTTAATAATTTTTAATTCAGGATAAATCCCATGCCGTCAATCTCTTTCTTTATAAGTTGCCACATTGCAGTTTCAAGTAACTTGTATACTTTCGTCTTTTAACAAGCAGAAGGCAACGGAAACAGACATTTCATTTGCATATGCATGGATGTTAAACAGTTTGGCAGCTCATTTTTCCCATTTAAGTTGGCGAAATTTACGAAATTTTTCGAAAATAATTAAAGGGTCACTAAACGGCATTTACAAGAATTGATAGTCGAACCGTTTTAAATAAAGACACGAATTAAACTCAAACTGTGCCTAATATTTTAACATTTAAAATCTTCTTAAAATAATGTTAGGTACTCATGGATTATATCATTAATATCTATTTATTATAGACCGTTACATTAATTAGACAAAAGTTTTGCAAATTTAACAATCTTTTTTGAATATTGTAAGGTAATTAGGTATATCATTAATATCTATTTATTATAAACCTTAACCTGAATTAAACTAAAATTTTTCAAAATTTAATAATCTTCATAGAATAACGTTAGGTTTTTGGAATTCTGTCATAATAACTTTATCAATCCATCGAAAAGCATCCGTATGATCGGATGAATGCAATGAAATATGGAATTAAGGGCATTGTGAAACCCTTCACAACAATTTGTCGTTATTGGCGTTTCATCAAGAGCGGCATCGTAATGGTTCCATATTCTCGGATGGAATTGTGGACTTCTTCCGGCGGCACCTTGTATATAAGTTGAAAAAAAATATGTAAGGACGTCGTTAAATCTCCCTTCAACAGGAAAAGTTTCTGCAAGGCTATTAAAATTATCTCGTACACGGCACAAACGATAATGCTGCCAAGGATTTTTGTTTTAATTTTGTGTCGATGTTCGATTCGAATTCCGATTTTAAACCAACTGCATTAACTTTTCTTATAAGGCTTTGACACAAATGGAAATAACATCCCTTCTGGAAAAGTTCGCTCTGCAGCATTCATGCAGGCTTTCTCGAAATCTAAAAGTATCTTCTAGGGTGCCATGCTTGGAACTAACCCTTTTACAATTTGAAACATATGTAGGTATGTTGCTTCATTCTTAGTTTGTAACAATATGTAGACACATGGTGGATACGAATTTACTACTTTGGCATGCAAAGTATAAAGTTGATAAAACATCGTTGGTGCTTTATCAAATGTTCCGTCGCCGAATAGAGTGGCTTGGTTTAATTCGCACAATAACTCGCGATCTTCCAAAATTAAAATTCTATTTGGATCTTCGACTCCAGAGTCGGTGTCGGGACATTTGCCCAATTTTTTTCAGGTACATTTTGATCCGGCAACGTTGCACTTGAGGTGGGATGCTACCAAACCACCCCAAAGCATCAGAGAGATGCGCACACATAGTCGTACGATAGATAGGATCCAGAGATATAGTCATCAGTAGTATTGGCAAAGGAAATTTTAGAAGTAGGGGATAAGAAAACAATAATTTATTTAGAACTTATGACAATAAAAAAAGTAACTGTAAATACAAGTGAATAAAAATAAATAAATAAAATTACCTTTAAAAAAATAAAGAAATTACCGAATCTTCGAATAGACGAAGTGTGAATTATAATATAATCTAAAATTTTAAATTGTATAAATTTTTTTTTTATTGTGGTACTTTTTAAATTTTTTGTAAACAGTTTATTGCGTTAATTTTAACATATGATTGAGCTTGACAATTTAATAAAATATGTACAAAATGGTATAAACTCGGTTGAGAATTATAAAAGTTGGATTAAAATCAGAATGCCATTCCCATGCATTTGTTGTTCTGTGTACATAATATCTGTGATATAAGTCCGCATATTTGGTGGTTACTTTTCACACCGATATAATTTTTGACTATGTATTCATAGAACTTCATTTTTTTATTTTTATTCAGAGAATCTTCAGTTGTTCTGTATCCTATTCTTAATGAGATATAAACTACATGTACTTTGCGCTTTTTTCAATGTGCGCTTTTTTCCATGTGCGCTTTTTTCCGTGTGCGGTTTTTTCCGTGTGCACATCTTTCCACGTGCGCTTATTTCCTGTGCGTTTATATGTCTGTGCGCTTTTTTCTGTGCGGATATTTCCTGTGCGCTTATTTCCTTTGCGCTTTTTTCCGGGATTCATCTATAACATAGTGTCATATACCTCCAACATGCCTCTATAAATAATACGACTAACGACTAACAATATTTAATATCAAATTCTAGAGTATTATGTGATGGATCCTCAGCAACCAGTGGTAAAGTAGACGACTTTATATTTTTTATTAGAAAATTATTATTTAAAACAAGATCTAAAGTGTTACCGCTTACGTTAACAGTAGAATTGTATTGATACATACCAGCCATCCCGCATACCGCATCCCCTTTGCCTTTTTCAACACCTACTGTTGGAACTTTTCTAAACTCTTCACGACTTTTTGCTTTCCTCCCCCTTGCTACAACTCTGCTTCTTTCCAAAATACTTATTTCCTTATCTTCAGCTCCTTTTTATCTCTTTTAAATTATGCTCTTTGTCCTTGATTTATACTCTAATTTATTTAACTTCAAACCTTTTACAAATCATTTTCATTATTAATTAATTCTCTTTTAAATCTTCCACCCTCTTCACAAATTATCTCATTTTTCTTATTTGAAAATCCTATTTTCAGAAATTTAACCACCCCAGTATTGATAAACATCATTTTGACAAACCAATCTAAAATCCATGACGTACAATTTTGCCCCCCAGAAATATCCATATCAATATATTCAACACGAACTTCGTAGCTATAAAATGGAGCTTTGAAATGGATATAGATGTATATTCTGGTGGCTTTGTTTCGACTATATGACAGAAAACGCGGTATATCAAAGATCCGAATATACGAAATTGGATTTTCTCACTCTCATACGAAATCTATTTTTCGTTTTTATGCAGTCATCTCGAGGGGTTAAATGGATATTTTTTTCCCCTTTAGACAGACACTGGCGTAGACAATACGGCAGTTGATGACAAAAAACTTATTAAACTAAGTCAATATGTTCAATTGTTATTGACTAAAATTTAATAATGCTGGCCTATTTTATTTATATCCTTTAAATCATGATAATTTACAGACTGGGCTCAATTTAAATTGAAATAAGAAAAGGACTAAATACAGACAGTATTTTTTAACAAACAGTATCTTTGAAGTTTGGAAAAGCTTGCCCATCCAATGTTATAGACTCCACATCGATAAATGTGTTTAAAAATAGATTAGAACTTTTTTAGAACAATTATTTTCAAACCATATTAAGGCCACAGTACCATAAACTAATTTTGATAAATGTCATTTATATGTCATAAATTAAGAATCCTTTTATTCAACAGATGGAGCAATATTCCATATTTAATAGTTCTTTTGTTCAACAGATAACGTAATAATTTTATTAACTCTAAACGGTAACTGTTATAAAATAACAAATTCATCACCCCTAGCCACTACGCGATGATAAGTAAACGAGTTCTTGACCTTGACAAATATTTTAGATGTAGCAGGTACCTAAATAAAAGTTTTGGATTAGATTCGGGACATCGGTATATTTACTTAGTAGTTCATTCTTGTGTCCAGTTAACAAAGGACAAAGATCTTCGTATCATTAAGTAGGGACCTATTATACTACACATGGTGTTTCGTTATGAATGGGACATACTCGTAGACAACAACTGACGATTATCTGATTAAAAATAAGACAACCAAACAAATCATGCTTGGATAAAATGTTTCTCATTTCCGAATTACGGTGTTAAAATCAAAAAAATATTTATGGCTATATACCGGGTGTTCAAATTAAAGTGTTACAGTTAAATACCGCCGAAAATATTCATTTTAGAAAAAAAAGTTTCAGACAAAAGTTTTATAGTTTTTTGGGGGAAACATTTTGGCTAAATTCATTTTTTTATAGCTGACCATAATATGGCCATATCGAGGTGAACTTTGTTTTTTTAAATGGGAATCCCATTTTTTTCTTACATATTCTTAAAGTACATAAAAAAATAAGAAACTTTTGAGGGAAATATTTTTTTTATTGGACTTTTACTTTTTGAGTAACAGTTACTTGAAAATGTTGCTGCGCGAAAAAAAAGTTGGCCATATTATGGTTAGCTATAAAAAACGATTTTAGCCAAAAGTTTTTCCCTACAAAACTATAAAACTTTCGTCTGAAACGTTTTTTTTTATAAAAAGCGGTATATAGCTGTAACGCTTTAATTTAGAACACCTGGTATATTTTATTACTCACAACAATTTTACTAAATTTGGCAAACGTTTTTGGTGTCATAATAACCACCTATTATCAAAAAAATTAGTTACCTTAATTAACTTTTCCAGTGGCGTACAGCATTGGTACGTAATACCGCATCCCTCCTAAATTTTACGTCACTATCCAAAAAGTTATTTGGACATAACATTTTAAATTTTTTGATGTTTTTTAAATAAATAATGTACTCTTCTTAGAAAATTTAATAAAAAAAAATCAACTTTATTTGAAAAACATCAAGAGTTTCTGGACAGTGGATTAAAATTTAGAAGGGAAAGAGATGTTACTTGCTCATGACGTACGCCACTGGCAAAGCTTATTTAACTTATTTTTTGCTGATACGTGTATTTTATTATACCAGTAACGTTTTCCGAATTTAGTAAAATTAAACTAAGTAATAAAAAAATTGGAGCTATTCATAATTTTTGATTCTCAACTTTAAAACCCTGTTTTTCGGAAACGAGTAATGTTTTACCTACGGATGTTTTGTTTAATCGACTTATTTCTAATCATTTAATCTTCAGTTGCTCCCATTCTTAATGGAATACCCTGTATATACCAAAAGGTCTTACAGTCAAGGAACCAAATAAGAAAAAGAAAAATGTAATAAAAAAGTGTTTTTATTACCTTATTTACCCACAATACATTATTTATATCTGCATCAGTAAAAATTATTTTCAAAAAATTTTATCTCATTTATATGTAAGTTTGCGGCACACGGAAAACTTTTTTAAGAATTTTAAGAAAAAACTTATTTTTCATAAACAATTGCATGGTCTATTAATTTAAGAAAAAAAGTTACATAAAAAGTTATGCATGGTCTAAAACCTAAAATTCAATCTTCTGATATCAAATTTTATCAGTCGTATACAGGGTTTGTCGAAAATAAAGGTATTTTATCTTAAGCAAAATCATATTTTTTGACACACCTTGTAAAACCGACTGATAAAATTTGATATCGGATGGTTGCATTTTCTTTTAGACCATGTATAAATTTTTATGAAAAATAACTTTTTTTCTATATGCTGTCAACTTACATAGACATACTGTGTATATGCAACTTATGACATATTGCGCTGAGATAATGTTTTTGTAAGAAAAAATAAATTAATCATAAAATTTTACTTCATTTCTAGAGTCGTAATTTATGTTTTCATATTTTCACTTTTTTTATCAATTCAGAATTACAGTACTATTTTCAATTATTAATAAATATTACGTGTGTATTTTAGATTAATCAATAAGAAAAATAAGCATTTTTGAAATATTAATAACTAAATACAAATTAAACAATAAATTAATAAAAAAAGCATTTAAAACACGTTGACTGCCGAAGCAATTGTTGTGGTTGGGTCTGCTGAGCCAAAGTAGTTTAAGTAAATACTTAGGTACTCTACAATATCTAATAGAAGCGTGAATAAAATATATAAACCCGGCGCGGGAATAAATTATTACAAACATATGCCGCGTGCATATATTGTGAATAATATATTCAGGTTGTCCCATTAGTGCGTAATTGTCCAATATTCTAAATAAAAGTTATATGAATTTTAAAAATAGGTATTTAAAAGATATTTTTAGTCATACAGGGTTTTGCGTTTTTGTCTGACAAATAAAAAGGTATATTTTTTAATAGAAAATCCTATATTTTACTTCAGTTTTAGAATGCTTTGGTAATACTGTATTTAACCCTAGAATTTTATTAACAAATATTGCAGGGTTGCCAATAAAATAATTTTTTATGAAATTAGAGAATGATGCAGACCAAAAATTATAATAATTTAGGTAGGTTTACAATGATTTCAATTTTTTTAAATGTAGTAATAAGATATAAAGCTAACGAATACTGGTGACAGAACTGTATTATTTTATACAGAGTGTTTTGAAAAAGAAGTCTTAAATATGGCTAGTTCAAAGTTAAATTTATTTAATTTTTTTCAAATGCCACACTCTGTATATTATTTACAATTCCTTATAAATTTACATATCCAACGATACCAATATGTTAGTCAATAACACATATACGGGGTGTCCCATGAGTGCGTAATTGATCGATAGCAGTTTTATAATGGGAAATACGAAAAAAATTAATATAAAAGTTGTATGACCATATTTAACAATTATTCATAAATATACAGGGTGATTCATAAACGATTGTCTGACCAAACCTATACATTTTTAATGCAAAACACCCTGCAGGTAGTTATACATATTTGATTGTTTTCACATCGTCGAACAATAATTTAAATTTCATTCATTTGCTATGTTGTATACAGGGTGTTTCCGAACTTGGCGTCCAAATTTGCAGGGGTGGTAGTTCGCATAATTTGTGACCCATTCGCAGATTTTATTTTTCCAAAATATATAAAATAAAAATAATTAAAAATTAATTAAAAATTTTAAACAGGTACGGTCCTACACAGCGGGGGGATCGCCTCGACTCGCGTGCGTTTCGATCGAGTTCTCCGTAAGTTTGCTTAAAATTAGACAAAATTGTAAATCGCATCTGTGATTGATTTTTTGTATAATGGCTCTATTTTGTTTATTATAATTTTTTAAGAAAAATTAAATCTGCCAATCGTTCTCAAATTATGCGAACTACCACCCTTACAAATTTGGACGCCAAGTTCGGAAACACCCTGTATAGGGTGTGTCAAAATTGTTACAATTTTCTCAATTTTCTAAATGGAACACCCTGTATGTTATGCCATTAATTAATTAATACAGGGTATTTCATTGAAAAAAATTAAAAAATTTGTTACCTCGCGTGTTGACACATCCTATACAGGGTGTTAAAAAAAAAGTGTCACAAAATAAAACGGGGGGTAGTATGGGCCAAAATATGCAGAAAAGTCTTAATAAACATATGTCCGCAAATGAATGGTTTCAGAGATACGGAGTGTTTTGTGTTTTGTATCATTTTTTGATTATCTTTTTTCATTCTCAAAAACTTGCTTTTCTTATCATTTAACTCTATGTTGTTATTGATTGTTTATAAATATCATTGTTTTTTTATAATAATAAAAAATTGTTATAAACACAAAATGGTCCGTATCTCCGAAACCGTTAATTTGCGGTCATATATTTATTAAGACTTTTCTGCTTATTTTGGGTCATACTATTCACCATTTCATTTTGTGACACTTTTTTTTTAACACCCTGTATATAACTTAGCAAATGAATGAAATTAATTAAAATTATTTGACGACGTGAAACAATTAAATATGGTTAACTACCTGCAGGGTGTTTTGCTTTAAAAATGTATAGGTTTGGTCAACATCTCGTTTATGGACCACCCTGCATATAGAGGAATAATTTTTAAATATGATACAACTTTTATATTAATTTTTTTTCTTATTTCTAAAAATAAAACTGCTATCAAACAATTGCGCACTGATGGGACACTCTGTATATATGTTATTCTCTAACATGTTGGTATCGTTGGATATGCAAATTTATAAGGAATTGTATGCTAAAATATTATACCGGGTGATGCTTTTGAAAAAATTGAGTAATTTGAACTTAAAAGTAACCATATTTAAGACATGTTTCAAAACACTCGCTATAAAAGAATCCAGCACTATCACTACTATTCGTTATCTTAATGTGCTATAAGTCAGTATATTAAACAATTATAAAATCAATGTAATCCTACCTACATTAAAATTTAATTTGTGGTCTGCATTATTTTCTAATTTCATAAAAATTTTATTGCTTGGCAGACCTGTAATATTTTTTTAAAATTATTCTAGGGTTGAATACAGTATTACCAAACCATTCTAAAATTGAAATAAAATACATGTTCTATTTTAAAGATATGTCAGGTAAAAATGTAACACACTGTATATCCAAAAATATTTTTAAAATATGTATTTTTCAAATCCATATAACTTTTCTTTGAAATATGTTTGCGTGTATTTAACACAAATTGAAATATTGAACAATTACGCACTAATGGGACATACACATAGCAGTCAACGTGTTAACTTAGAAATAAGATTCCTTATAAAGATAAAATAACATTCAGAAGAAGAAAGCCAAGTCCGCAGTGATGCCAGGTCATTCGGATTCAAATTACATCGGAATGCAATAAAGTTCCTTCCCTTTCCTGCATTTCACCATTGTATATGTAACCCACTTTAAAATGAAATTCGTCCTAGAAAGAATTGTGAAATTATGGTATAAATCGATAATCTGGCAACGTGGCCAACACTTGTTCATACACAGGGAAAATAAATCGATAATTTTGTAGTTGGAACCAAGTGAGACAAATATATATGAAAATCACGAAACAATAAAAGACGGCATACAGCTGTATTACTGATTCAAAAATTGGTACCTCTAAACAATCATTCACCTATTAAAACCATCTCTAAAACAGAGTAGCTACATTGTTTTTATGATGACATTTTCTTAAAAATAGATGAACTACACAATTACAGGAATTCGTAGAAAATTTCTAATTTGACAAATAAATTTATCAAATATTTGTTAATCGTATTTCCACTTAGATTTGAAAAATACGCAATAAAATTTAGAAATATTTTGCGGGATACTTGGAAAAATATGTAGAATGAAATCTCCTACTTTTTAGCTCTGGTTTTAAAATCACTTTATATGATTTTTTTTTAAATTCAGTGTATAAACAGGACAAATAAAAAATAGGAGATTTCATTCTCCAAACATTATACTTTAAGCTGGTAAAAGATTCATTTTAATACATTTAGAGGGATTTAAATGCAATCGGAAATGGTGAACCCTTGCTTCTTATATGAAAAATACAGTGATACTGCGGCCTTAACTTACTATTATTTACCAGTTATTGTAAATTGTTAGGCTACATAGAATAAAATTCTCAGCCTTTAATTGTTTTTAATAATAATAATGATGATGATAATACAAACAAAAATATTAATTATTAGTCACTAATGTTTGAAATATCTACTTTTAATATGTCCCTATTTAATATATGTAAGAAATTTATTAAGTGCCACTTTTAGTCAATATGATCATTGACTTTAAGTCATAAATAACACCTAGGTCTTTAACTTTGAAATATCTAGGTCTGTTCCCCAACTGTAAGAACTTATTGCTCTTCGAATATTAAAAACTTTTCTACTTTCTTTATAATTCCCTAAATATTTAATTAAAAAGCGAATTATTTATCGCAAATAAAAAAAAATAAAAATATTGTTTACTGACAATTATTTTTTGTTCCAGGATATTTACTATTTAAGGATTTTTGTGAGAACCTTTCTGAAGAACCGGTACCCCAACTTCGATTTTACGAAGAGGTAAGTCAGCGTCTATTTTTATTTTATTTAAGTGTTATTGCATCGGTTATTTAGAGTATTTGGATTTTATTCTAGACTGCACAATAATGAATATATTTTATTAATCTTTTTTTTTTTACTTTTTTTAATAATTGTGTTTTAATATCTACTAGATACGCTCCGTGGATTACAGACAATATTAAACTTTTAGAAAACATTCGTGATAAAGCTCTACGAAAATTCAGGAGAACACAGTCTCCCCAACATTGGTCTTACTATAAACAGCTCAAAAATTATGCTACAACTGCTATTAAGGAGGTCCTTTCGCCACACATCTCGCCTCAAATGTTAAAAAAAAGTTATTAGATTATGACTAAAATTAATTTGTACAAGTCGATGATAAAAAATCTGCTCTACTGGAAATTTTATCTGGTGTTCCGCAGAGAAGTATTTTAGGCCCCTTTTGATTCTCTCTTTATACATTTAACTTTCCACTTGCACTAGAGTATTGTCATTACCATCTTTACGATGACGACACACAGTTGTATTCTTCATTTCAATATTCGGACAAAGTAGAAGCTATTCAACGTATAACTTCAGATTTAGAAAAGATTCTTAGTATTTCAAAAGATCATTTTTTGAAAATTCGTTCATGTTGCGGGACCTCGCTCTGCTCGTCCCGCAAATATTCACTCGTTACATAAAATAAGGCATTTCGCAAATGGTTTCATAAACAGTCACAATTTCATGCACTGATGATACACACTGTTATAACCTCTTTTGTCTCCTTTATTAAAAATATTATTTAGTACTATAAAAGAATAAATAATAACTCTACCAGTGCAGTGCCTTAAATTCTTAAAATAACAATTATTAAAAGCAAAAAACCACAAAGAGCGTAATCATTAAACAAGAAAAAGGAAAAGTTCTTTTGCTTAAAAGCTTTTTGCACTTTGCACTTACTCATCGAGGACGACGAAAAGAAAAACACGAATATAAAGAAACAAGAG
Source organism: Psylliodes chrysocephalus (assembly GCA_927349885.1). Classification (NCBI taxonomy): domain Eukaryota; kingdom Metazoa; phylum Arthropoda; class Insecta; order Coleoptera; family Chrysomelidae; genus Psylliodes; species Psylliodes chrysocephalus. Next base: position 4,656,448 of record OV651813.1, read on the forward strand.
AGAACGAATTCTTTTGCGAGCTATTTTGTGCCTTAATAGATAATAAAAAATTTAAATGTTTACGTAATCTACGTTGTAAAAGAAATATCACTGCAGTAAGAAGTAATATCAGGTGGATGAACCAAGATGAGACAGGGTCGGAATACAAGTAATTAATTCGTTTCGAGTGTCTCTAAGTAAGAGTTTATTTATGAAGTTATTTTAATTACTAGTAACTGGTAACCGTATCTTCTTGTTAATGTTTAATGATGTCCTGATTAATGGATTAATACCGAAACCGTTAGAATTAAAGTTTCAATAAAGATGTAACGTGCATTTTTAGCCGCTCAAATAACTATGAAAAAATTCGATTCACCTTGTTTAAACATACGAAAAAAAGGTAAAACGTTATTTATTGTTAATAAGTTTTTAAAGCCATTATTTTTGTCGTAAACTAGCTGTATGTTTTATTAACCTGCAGATATCATTATTATTATTTAATTTATCTTATCACTGGACAGAAGTATAGTATTTTGTTCTTAGTACCTGAAATTGTACGTTTTATTGTAGTTTTTACCCAACTGGTTAGTTTCAATGTGTCAGATTCTCCTAATAATATATATTATGTATTATAACATTACCTTTAGGTAATTAATTATTAACGATGCCATTTACACCGAATATTTTAAATTTTTTTTGTCCAAAGTAATTATTTTTAGTCAATGTTATTGCCAGAATATTTTGTTGGATTAGTTATATTTAACGTTAAATGTCAAGTGGACGGGACACGATAGTTGACAGTGTCACGTGTTGTATGTCGTTCAGTCTGGTTCCGAGTTCCAGGTAATGGAAGCTATACGAGGTGCGTTCGTTTTATTTGTAGATGAGATATGCGGTACTCGCTTAGAAGATTTTTCGCGATTGGTGTGGTATCGATTTTTTTGTCAGTAGCAATTTCCAAATGTAGCCTAAGAGGCTACGTTAAACATTTAAATCTTTAGATTTGTTCTTTATAAAAATAACAAGACTTTAACAGTAAGTTAAGCAATAAGACCCATAAGAGGCGGAGATTAAGTAAATAACCTCTTCCAATCTGGGAGTTTCAGTAAATAACCTCTGTGTCCTTATGTGTTTATTAAATTTTCTTTTTATTTTGTTTTATAATTTATATTTAATTATAAAATTTCATGCTTTAATATTTCTTTTATAAATAGTTTGGTGTTAACTATAAGTTAAGCAGGTAACTTCTTGCAATTTGGAGGGTGTTAAAGGGTTATTGTGTTTCGACATTAAACGTTGATGTTTAGATTTAGGTGAGGATATGCACATGATTATTTATATTTTTGATTTTATAATTGTAAAAGGTAGAAATTAAGATTATATATATTTGCACACCATCTTACGCAAACGTCCTTCGCCTGGTACCAAGCAAACGACCGACCGTGTCATCTGTGGATGAATTTATTTTCTTTTGGGTTCATGCATATTACATATATGTATGACATATACACTATTTTAATTTCTTACCATATTTAGCAACGTTAGTTTATTTATGAATTCATCAAAAGCCATAAGGTAAATTGGCAAACAGATTTGTTTCTTAAATGTAATTTTGTAAAATTGTTAATAATAATTGGAATAATCAGTATTTTTTTTTATATAAAGGAACATAAGTTGAGGTTTGTCTTTTATTTCTTTTCTCATTTACTGGGTTTGTGGAGAAATAGGAACATAGCTTGGTCACTATATAGACCCAGTTGGCGCCTTTTATTTGTCTACTATTTCCGGAATTTTGAATAGCTATCCACCACTTAGCACCCGTCTGAGAGACGTCGACGGCTCGAAGGTTGACACCGGAACAACCGAAACTTGTGTAACCGTAGTAGACAGGATTTTATTGATAAAGTTATTTTTTTATATATTTAAAGTTTAATTTTAAGTAATTCCCCTCTGGAAGTTACTTAGAACTTTTGGTAGGTTACATTTTGGCGCCCAACGTGGGGCTGTCGTTTTTAAAATAAGATATTTTGAGTAAATACCTTGGCTATATGATGAATTTAAGTCTTAGTTACTTTTCATGTTGATAGAATTGAGTATATGTTTATACATTTACCATTTGTTGTAAGAACTGAATAGTGTACCGATTTGGTTTATTGATTTAATTGTTTGGACAAAAGTTATAACATTTTTTGTGCCCATTATTTTTGCGCTTGTTTAATGTGAGACTTATTCTTGAGGTATAAACGAGATCTACCTTTTTACAAGATTTACTATTTGAATTTTGAATATTTAATAAAAGTCAATTAATCGTGTATTATAGTTGAAATTTTATTATTTTTTTTTATATTCATATCGAGTTTATGAGTATTGATATTAAGATGGCTCGAAAAATGTTTATTAACCGTTTGGAGAAAGAGGAGCTTGAGTGGGAGCTTCGCTTTAGAGGTCTCAATGTTGGCACCGAGGAAGAGATGCGATCTCAACTTTCTATGGCTCTTCGTATTAAGAAAGCTGGAGATAGTTTTAAGTACCCTAGTTATCCTTTTAAGTTTGCTGATGATGCTGCTCTTGTCAGAAAGGGTACGGAGTTAGACGCTCTGCTAATTAGTGAGAGTGCTAATGTTAACGAGCCTCAGAAACTGTCACACGCTTGGTTTGATCAGATGGATACTGCTGGAGATGTAGCACTGGAAGGTAAAAGAACGGAAATACTAAGTTGATTAATCTCCATGATGAATTTCACCTCCTGGTATAGATGTCGTTGAACCAGTTGCTTTGAGTGTCGTGTCCAGTAATCTAGCTGGACAATTTTTGAATGGTGTGCAAAACTGATATTTCGCAGGTTAATATGTCTCATAGCTTAAATTCAAAGATGGTACCGCCATATAAGTGGCGATTAGAAAAGTTTTCTAGATCATCTAGGTCTGTGTCCATAACAGCTTTTCTTGAACGAGTGGAAGAACTTCTTATCGATCGGCATGTTTCCTCAGAAATATTGTTAGATTCAGGTGTTGATTTATTTTTCAGACAAAGCATATCAATTCTACAAGGATGTCAGTCTTCGTGCTCACATTTATTATTAATTTATTTTTTCATCATTACACACTTGTGCAACAAGAGTGGATATAAGGGCCATATCGAATGAAAACGAAGTTTGTCCACAACGCCGCACAGTGGAACGAGCTTATGGCAGCTGATGGACATGGGATATTTCAAGTTTAGAATATGAATTAAAAATCCTTTGCATATTTATCCTATACTCGGACAAAATATTGAAGAAGGTGATTCCTTCCTGTTCACGTACAACAATCATAGGGGAGATGTGGGAGAATTGGGACATTTTTTGGTTTTAAATTTTTGTAATGATTAATTTTTATTATTTTAATAAAATAAAAATACGTACGTATACCTTCATTTAATTGCCAACTATGTACAGCATTTTGTTAATTTTTTTAAACAACTAATGTTTCTATAAATTTTTTTATAAAGTAATGATTTTGTCCCATATCTCCCTTTTATAAGGGAGAGTTGGGTCCGGTGATGGGGAGAGGTGGGACAACCCAAATAAAGACCAAAAAGACAAAAAACTATTTTAATTCAAAACAACACTTTACCAAAAAAGTATCTACAATGGTAATATAAAACAAAATAAGTGATTATTAAAAAAAAATCATAATATTAAATATTTTAACGTGATATTTTATCGTAAATCTTTAATATTTTGAAAATATCTTGCCTTAAACTCTACCATATTTTGGATACGAGCAGTACCAGGCTTTTGTATAGGAAGTGGCAATCTTTTAAAAATATCTTCAATTGCAATCGTCCGCTTTTCCTGAACTGGCGGAAAATCAAATTGAAATGTTTTATGTTTCCTTCTTAGAAATTCTATTTCTAAATAATCCTCTGCTAACCCAACAACTTTTCCCACATAATGTATTTCGCTTTTTTTTCCTGTACATTTAACAATTACAAAATCTGATTCCAAAAAATGTATATCTTCTTGATGCGAATCATTGCTCTCTTCTTCTTCTTCCTCCGAGAATTCTAAATCAGAGTCTCCAGATTCTGCATAAACTATAGGATCATGCTTTTCATCTTCGCTGGATGATGAAACTAGCCGTTTTGTTACTTTTTTTATGGCTTTCACAGATACACATCTTTCCTTTTTTTTAAGGCGAGTCTCAATTTCAGCAATTATTGCATCTTTAACCGGGGTATTTGTTAAAATTCGCGTTTTAGCAGGCTTACGCCCTTTATTTTGTTTCTTGCGCGCTGCTGCTTTTAGGTGCGGACGTAGTTGTTCAGGCGTTACCAGCACTTTTTTCTTCATGACATCTATTGAGTCGCTAACATTTGAAGTGGACGGAATTGCCTCAATATTGGTGTCAATTGTAATGTTTGTGTTTTCTAGGTTCGCTTCTGAACTAATTGCATCATATACCTCTGGATTAGGCCTGTCGGTAACAGCAGATGCCAGAAAATCCACGTCATTAAAAATATTACGGTCAAAGGGAAAAATTCCGCTTTTTTTAAACGCTGCTTGAATTGTTGTCGGTGTAAAAGCTTTTATCATTGCTTGGGATGAGAGCGAGGCTACTTCATAAATGCTAATTGTCTTTCCAGGATTTCTTTTCATCCATGAATCACACTCTGCACTATAATATTTTTTTAATGGTGCGTAGACTCCAATATCTAACGGTTGCAGTTTGTGTGAACAATGAGGGGGGAAAGTTAGTAAGACGATATTATTTTGTTTGCAAAACTGTAGAGACTCTATTGATATGTGACTATCATGATTGTCAAATATCAAAAGAACAGGTCTGTCGACGGCTGGTTTAGCGTATTTGAAAAAATGTTGTAAATATATTGCAAAATTAACATCGGTCATCCATCCTGATGGGTGTGCTGCACCAGCAGATCCTGGGTAGGAGCCTGCCAGCATGTATTCCTTAAAATTTACCCTTGGAAATACATAAAAAGGAGGAAAACACTGACCTGTCGCATTAATTGTAAATAAACCTGTCACTAAACTTCCCCTCTCTGCAGAGACAACTTGACCAATTTGTTTTGCACCCTTTTCAGCGACCACTTTACCTGGATTTTGAACTGTAGTAAGTCCTGACTCATCACAGTTATAAATATCACTGGGCGGAAATTTATATTTGGTTACCACTTCATCCAAGTTATCGAAAAATTCATTAACATTTTTCCGATTGAAACTAGTGCAGCGGGAAAGGCTAGTTGCCTCTGGCTTTCTCACTGATAGAGTTGGGTTCCTAGTTTTAAAACCTTTCCACCAATCCTCTCCAGCTTTCTCATTTTTTTCCCAACATTTCGGTATTTTTTTTCCATTAGCCTGGGCGAATTGATAAGCAAATTGACGAACTTGATTTTTACTCAAACCATAGTGCATTCTTGCGGCCGTTATAATATATTTAACAAGCATTTGTTCCTCCTCAATGGTAAAAATTTGAGATTGTCGATAGGACGACCCATAACTTTCATGTACTGCCAAAAGTTTGTTCAAGTTGCCTGCCTTAAGGTACCTAGCTAGGGATGTCTTTGGTATGTCATACTTGTTAGCAATTTTTCTTAGCCCTCCAACATTTCTATATTCTTCCACGGCCTGCTGTATAATTTGCGTGGGAATACTACGGTTTTTTTTTCCTTTTTTTTGTATCGTAATGGCATAGCTGAAAATAAGAAAACAAAAATAATAATGTGCCTACAACACGGAAAATAGAAGAATATACCTTTAATCAGGGAGACTTGGGACGTCCCAACTCTCCCTTATAATATTGTCCCAACTCTCCCTGACGGACTGGTGAAGTTAAAAATAGCGCCAAATATTGTTAGGTTAGAGTAAATTGACAACAGCAGATCACATTTTAAAGACAAAATACGGTACAACAACATGCACAATTAACTTTTATTGTTTAAGAATAATTTATTAAAAAATAAAGCAAAATATACAAAAAAAAAACTTACTTTTAATTACCAAAAACGTTTTTCACTATCTGAGACTTAGAAAACACCATATACATACGACTATCGCTGCTTGACTGAATGTAAACACAATAATGATTGAACAGTTTGAAGGTCACTCTCACAGTGGCAACCTAACGCAACAAAATAACACTGTCCCAACTCTCCCAGGGTACCAAGTCTCCCACACCTCCCCTACTATACCAGAGCATAATGAATAGAATCACGCGCTTAAAACTGCAAAAGTTATCGGAATCACGTGCCAACTAGTCATAAATTCATGTTTATTGCCAAAATGAATTACGCCAGTGGCGTATAAAAACTATTGGCAAATTAAATGCGGTAATAGTAAATAATATTATATGAAAGTAGGTTGGTTATCTATTTTTGTAGTAATAATAATTTATGTTTATAATTTTGTTTTGTTTATTGTTAAAATATGTAAATATTATGCCAGTGGCGTAGAAACACTATTGGAAAAATAAATGGGGTATTATACTAGAACAAAATATTGAAGAAGGTGCGCCTTAAAACTTCAAAAGGTATCGTTATCATATCAAAATGCACTCTTCCAGTGTCGCAAAAATACTATATTGGCAAATTAAATGGAATATTACTAGATGAAAGTAGGTTGGTTATTTATTTTTGTTATAATAATTCATCTATGTTTATAATTGTATTTTGTTTATTATAAAAATATGTAAATTAAGCTTGGTATCACTTACTTGAATTCTAAATCTATAAAGTTTCATAATCCATTGATTCTGCAGAACTATCACTGGAATCGTCTGTATCGTCGGAACTTAAAGTTATGACCGTTTCGACCATACCGTCCAAGCGCCACATATTATTTTTTTCCTTAATTACATGGGAAATAGCATTCTGCCAATCTTTAGATTTTATACGTTCTATACCGGCTTTTAATAAACTTTGAACGTCGGCTATTTTCAAAGTTTTATTTTTTCGAGCTACAAACCCTTTCATTTGCGCCCAAATTAGTTCAATAGGATTGAATTCGTAGTGATAAGGAGGAAGTCTTAATACCGTAATACCACGATCACGAGCCATTGTGTCGACAACATATTGAATATATTTATGGCGGTGTTCCTTTATTAGGTCCATTAATTCCACTTTAAGCATCTCCTCGGTAAATGTTATTGCTTTATCCCGCAGCCAGGTTTTGCATATCCGCTTTCCTACTGGACATTATCGGAATGCATTCAACTCGTCGACTGTGATAAGAAGCGTTATCTAGTACAATAACTAAATTTCGTTCTACACGCTTTAATACTTCAGTAAACCATTTTTCAAAGCATTCCGCATTCATGTCCTCGTGATAGTCTCCTGTTTTTTTCGATATAAACACAAGAGCGCTATTTTCCAAAAATCCACTGTCACTTCCAATATGGGTAACAATTAGGCGCTGTCCTTTACCTGATGGTGCTTTTAAACCTGTAGATAATGCCTCTATAAAAGCTTGGCGATGACTAGTTATAGAAGTATCTTGCCATATCTTAGATACCGTGTTTTATCGAGATAGTATCTTTTTTTTAGCGGCTCTTAACTCTTTAATATTTCGTAAATAACGCCGTTGCCAGGACACTATATCTGACCTTTCAATTAAAATTGATTTCCTACACCGTTTGACAAAACGAAATTTTAGGCCCCATAAAATTTTTCGTAAAGTTTCATGGCTCATTAATGGAATTTATTCGTTTTCTCTTAATTTCGTAAGAACAACTTTAAGTGTTGGGGCTTTGTTTTCAAAAAAAAAAAAAAAAAAGAATGTACAGTTCTTCGAATGATTTGTTTTAGGGGCTTCTAAGGACCCTTTTTTTTATCTTTTCGCGTACAATAGTTCAATTGTTGAAACAGATACTCCAGTTAAAAAAGAACTGCGGTTTACAGCTTCATTTGTAGGAAGTGTCTTGTTTCAGCCCATCATACACTTTCCATATAATGTTCTTTTCATCCTTTGATAAGGGCTTTCGCCGACGTAATTGGGTTTCACTTGGACCCGCCTCTGAATCCATTACTATTGTAACAATATAATTCTACTATTAAATTGTTTTTATTAAATTTATAAAGACACCAATATTTTACTATTTAATAAACTTTTAAAGTACATGCCTAATATACTACACAATAAATATAACTCCTCGAATATGCACTACCACTACCAAATTGTAAGGCACAAACATGAGCACCTATTCGTACATCAGAAAAGAGCACTTATACAAAAAAGTGTTTATAAAATATAAAATAATTATCGTAAATAGTTAAAGCGATACAAACTTCGTCGAAAGTTAGTTTTCAACTGTCTTTGTGCCTGTGCTGACAATATTTAATCTGTAACCCGTCTGTCGTTTATTTACTTGAAACACATTTTAAAACCATTAAACACAGATAACGAAGTCATTAGGGAATAAATATATTAATTTCTTGAAAACTATCAAAAACGTATATTTAACGCATCATCTTTGTTTAAATAAAGATGTTGACAAACAAATTTGATAATTTGATCCCCTACATCAGACCAAATTCAAAAACCGATCGCCATTACATCCCGTACAGCTTTTCTACATTGTAACACTTGATAGCAAAAAGTTTCTAATTCGTATTAACTCGTTTCCAATTGCCTTTTACTGTTTATCGGTGCAAATCTAATAGTTAAAGTCGGTCAACTCCGCTCGAATTGACTCGATTCGAATACCAGAACTACAAAGAGGTCGTCTCAATCGCAATCAGTTTTACGGGAACGAGTCATTTGCGGGAACAGCTCTGCTGCACTGGAGGCTCTCAAGAGAATTAAAAAGTTCACCTTTATCACATCGTTACCGGAAAAACCTTGGAAAATCGGTGTAGATGTATTCTTTATCAAATTGTTTCTGCGGAAATTTTATATATCCGCTAACAAGTTATAGTTATTTATTAATTGATCGACAGGAAAATTTACCGACAGCACAATTTACCGTCGTCATAAAATCTCGAATAAGAGAAAATAATTTTAATGATATTAAATAATAATGAACAACCCTGTATCTTAATAAACTATTTGAATCAATTTTGACCATTAAACTTGAAACAGTACAACTAATAATAAATACAAATTTACCAAATAATATCAAGTATAAATGAACAACCCTATATAATATGAATCAATTTAAATCAATTTTGACAAGTAAAATTAAAACAATACAGCTGATAATAGAACAAAAAGATTGATCAAATAATATCAAGTATTAATGAACAACCCTGTATAATATAAAACAATTTGATAATTAAAAAGCAAAGCTAATAATAAATAATATTTAGAAATACCTTAATGGAAATGACGTCGTAGATATTGTTGAATTACGACGAGGAGAGTCGTTTGTTTTGATTCCTTACATGTTGTCAAGGGAGGTAATCAACAATTTGGCACTTTTGGGTAGACATTTTGATATGAAAAGTGAAGTAATTAAATTTAAATTGAACAAAACCATGACAAAAAATCAGGTATAATCATTTGAAATAAATTTATTTACAACAGATTATTGAAAATAAGCTGTTAGTATAGTAATTCGCATTAAAAGGAGAAAAATTGTTACCTGTGTATCTGATGGAAATGCAGACTGGAATTTTCGACGAAATTACCCACATTCAATGGTAAACATTTTAAACCCATATTGGAAGCACACGTTCTGGAGTACAGATAAGTGATATCCTAAGATAAAGTATTTTATACATGAATTACGATTAAATATTCATAAAAGATTGCAAACAATACTCACCAAATATAACGTAACTTCATATACAGACAATACAAGATAAACAAGTCCAGTTTCATATTGCGTGTTTATTTGCAATTTTAAAATAGTTGGAATTATTTATAAGTACAGTTCATCAAATTTCTAGAGGCTTTCGACGGCTAGACAGAGAAAGCACTACTGACAGGCATCCCGACGGATTTACGCAATGAAAGTACACTCTGCGCATCAAGTATTTCACTATTTCATTCAGACGTAAATGTCAGATGTAAATTTCGCTAAAACATTTCTTTTATTTTCGTTTGTGTTTTTTGCTCATTACAGTTTAATAGAACCTAAGTATGGAGTTTAATAGCAAATTAAGAGGCCGCGTGATTATCAGTCAATCTCGCGAAATAATAGCCAATGTTATAGAGTTTATGAGAAGAGAAGAAAACTTTAATTCACCTTCAATACCATTTAAAAATGTAAATGATCGTGTTGCTGCAGCCACAGGAGTATCTAAAAACACTGTCGTCCGCATTTCTGGAGAGAAAAAAAGAATCGATAACCGTGAGATATCGGAATTTTCATCACCAAGAAAAACCATTAAAAAACCAAAAACAGTTAATGATATAGATGAAGCTGCACAAGAATCAAATTTTATTTTTTTATTATTAGATAGCTATTTTTGTTTCTGAGTTGTGTTCATTTACAGGCTCATTTTTTTTCCGTTTCTCCTTTTTGATTTTATATGGGGTTTCAAGTTGTTTTTGACTTATTTCGACGTAAATCACAACAACACCCTTTTTTAATAAAGCAAACAAGTGTTAAGAGGTATATGTACGTGTAAACTACAATTACAAAAAATTGATATGAAACCCATGAAACCACCAACAAAAATGTAAAGCTAGCTTCCGTACTAGAACATGGTGTCATTCGTCGAGATAATTTATCGTTTTGTTTAATAGATCAAGAAATGTAAATATTCCCATTTTCCTTAATAAGGTAGAAATAAAATATAAACTATTTCCACGATTTACAAAGGCCTACAAAAAAATTATAGGTATTTTCCGCTATCCTATAAAATTTATATTTTCTGACTCAATTTCAAAAGGTTGAAGGAATTCCAAAACACCTTTTATGGCATAATAATTATTTTCAATTCTACATAGTATCTTTAGCTGCTTTTAAAAACGTTCTAAGAAAGTCCAATCAGACCAATTTAATCCCTAAACTATTCCACACTTTTAAAATTTAATTACCTAAAAATATTAAAAACTATTTAAAATAACTTGTTTAGCAGACTCTGTACAATAGCTATCTTAGTCACACGTAGCGCGTTCTCTGTCTGGGCGTCGAACACCTCTAGAAATTTGATGAACTGTATGGAATTAATAAATGAAAAGGATTATAGTTAAAAAAAATAATAATTTCAGCTACTAATAATTTATAATAGGTATAAGGTGTTTATAATTGTAAGGTTATTGTTTTAAATGTTTTTTTTGGTAAATGATAATAAATGGGTGTTATAAATTAAAAAAAAAAAAAAATATTTCAATAAGGGAAAATCAAATAAAAAAAGGAACATTTTTATTAAGGTATTTTATTAAAGGTATATAAAATATAGAGTAAATTGACATATAGAACTCAATTTTGACTGAACCGCCCTTGAGATAAGAGGTTCTGCTTGCTCCAAGTACTGACTAGCTGGCTAAGAAGTATAAAGGTAAGTAAAAAAAAAATAAATAAAATACATTAAATAATATACGATATCTTAAATATATCTTAAAAATAGAAATAAAAAAAATAATAATAAATTGAGAATACCACTGTAGTGGACCTAGTACAGTCCCTTGAAGTTCTCCGCACGAAATATATTGATCTTCACTTAAATTATTTTTTATTTCAACTTTTTGTTTTCTTCCCAGTAAGTAGATTTCTAGGAGTTGGTATGGATGGAATGCCTCTGACTCCAACATCTTCTAGACTTTTTAAAAGAAGTTGATGATCGACTGTATCAAATGCTTTTGATAAATCCAAGAATACCCCATTTGTAGGGATTTTTTTTATCTATTTTGTCATAGACGTATGATGTTAATTCTAAAACACTGGCAAACCGAAATGGAGTAAAACTATTTTGGGTGCCAGGTCACCAAGGGATCGAAGACAACGAAAAGGCTAACGAACTTGCAAAAAGAGGGTCAGAAGAAACACCAGAACCAGACACAAACCCCAGGAGTACCAGAAAGTACAGTCCGGGGTTTCATAAACAACTGGATTCGGGAACAACATATCAACTATTGGGGAAGCACCCCAAAAAAGGCACATGGAAAGGCCTTCATAGGCAGACCATGTCCCAAAAGAACTGGAGAACTACTCTTTATTAATAGGAACCAGTTGAAAGTGATAACAGGGTTCATGACTGGGCACGCCCCAGTAAAAGGACACTTGAACAAAATTGGCATGTACAATGGGGAACTCATCTGCCAACCCAAGGAGCTGTACAAACTTGTACAAGGTACAAAGGTGACAGAGTGGGTGCTGTGAACTAACATGGGGTAAAACACAATAAGCCAATAGGCTTCAGTGTTATTCGGAGACATAGTCAGACTAGCCCAGGAAAAAAAATAGCATCATTTGTAGATTTTCCTTTTCTAAACTCAAATTGCATTTTATTGAGTGTTTTATGTTTTGTTAGGAACTTTTCTTTATAACTTTGAAAATACTGATGTTAGAGATATGGGACTATAATTGCTTACCTCCATTTTATCATTGTTTTTATAAATCGGAATTATTATTGAATTTTTAAATATAGCTGGAAAACACCCGTCTTTAAAAGATTGATTTATTAGATATACTAGAGGTTGGAGTACCTATGGTTTTTAATATACATTGAATATTTTTGGTCGTTATGTTATCTGGTCCTGGAGCACTATTTGTTTTTAGTTCTGAAATAATTGATTTAATTTCGTTGTGATTGGTTGGTAAAAGAAACCAGAGAGTGTGGACATGCTTTTTTACTTCTTTATAGTTTAGGATATTTTTTATTTTACTAGTTTGTGTACCCACATTTGAAAAATAGTTGTTAAAGGGATTTTTTATTTCATTTAAGTTACTTGTTTTTAAGAGTATTTCATCGTATCGTTTTTTTTTTTTTTTTTTTTTTTTTTTTTTTTAGTTTTTAAATTTTTATAGTAATCTGTTTTTGATTTACTTGTTAGTTTGCTTAAAGTTTATTTATATGTATTCAAGTTTTAAGCTCTGATTAGTTGGATCATTTTCAGTTTTTTGTATGGTTAATTTTTTTATTTACCGACATAACTAGAGAACCTGTTATCCAGTTTTTCCTTTTAACCTCATTAGTTTTAGTTTTTTTATTTATTACATATTTGCTTATTGCGGTTCGGACTATTTCTAAGTATGCTCCAGTTGCACCGTCTAAATCTGTCCGTAAATTGTCCTGTCGGTAAATTATTATGTCGGTAAATTGTTCTGTCGGTCAATTGGATGTCGACCAATCGGATGTCGGTCAATCGGATTTCGGCCATTTGTACAGATACCGACCGAGAGATGCTCTAGTCTAGTCCCTAATAAAAATTTAAAATCGCCCATTTAAAGACACCTTAAAACTCTAGATGATGCCTTTAACGGCTTAAACCATTAATAAGTCATCCAAATCAAATTGACGTTTTTCATATTCAAAAATCGAAGTTAAAATTTTACCTTGATATTACACGCCTTTTTGAAACGATTAGTTTTAAACACTCATTAAAATATAGAAATTTTTACTTTAAAACTAATATTTCGAGACTTTTTGAACAACGTATCGAGTGCAAAAGGCGCCCCAACGAAGCTTCGTCGCAAATTTTACGGAAATCAAGACACGACGCCTTTTCCTATCCGTTCCCATTAAGCCATCATCACGGCATCGATTTGTTCGAAAATCTTCTTAACTGCCCTTTCTGCTCCCCCTCAACTCCATCTCGTCGACCTTCACCTAAGCTTCTTAGACGCATAGCAACCCTTAAGTCGACTACTCCGAATATACAGGGTGGTGAAAATTTAATTAAACACAAAGTAGATTAAATTGGCAAACAGAAGAATATATTTGATTTTTGAAATGTTTCCTAAATATTTGATATACACAGTAGATAGAGGAGATAGGAAATGTCATTTTCCTCAGGCACGTAGAATTGAATGCGGCCATCTTGTAAAAAATACTTATTTTTTTCACCCTGTGTAATATAATACTACAGTAAATATATATTAATATTATGTTGTTGCAACAGTTCATTTGCATTCCATTCCATTATTATTAGGCTATTACTTATTATATTGGCTCTTAGGTATAGCTCCTTTGCTACTATATTTTACTCTAGTAATTAGTTCATCCATTTTGTTCAGCTTTTCTAGTATTTGGTGGAGAGTATTGGTAATGGATGAATCTTGATTGTTATCTATTTCTTCATTTTTACCAGAGACCGTCTGGCTGAATAATCTAGATTTGTCTATTAACTTGTTTCTATTAACAGACTTATGTTGGATTACTCGCTGTGACTGTTTAGGTAAGTTTGGTTTTTTTGCTGTGCTATTATTTTTGGTTTTTTGCATTTCCTTGGCTACTTCACATCCCCTGTAGCTAGCAGGATGTTCTTTGCTGCAGTGAACGTCTTTTTAATGGAGCATCTTCCGGCTTTGCACAATTTACAGTTAAATGTTTCCCTGTGCATCTTACGCACCGAGGCTCTTTAGCACAGTACCTTTGAGTGTCTCCGAATGCTTGACACTTTTACATTGAGGTACTAGCTTAGATGTTCTGAGAGGTACAATTTTTACATAGACTCCCATAATTTTCTCAACATGTTCGTCGTGTTGGAATGTAATCATGAACAAATTCAATGGTTGTTTAATTCTATATTTTAGTTTTGGAATAGCAGAAATAATGTTAAAGCCCCAAGACTTTTCAAATCACTAATTATATTTTCTGGTTCGCAAGAATGGTGCAGTTTATATGACATTACTTTAAATGGTCCATTCTGGTTGTCCTCATAGGAGTACCAAGTGTACTCTTGTTCTGTTAATGCTTCAGGAAGTATTCTATATTCTGGTCCTTCCGGGGAACGTTAATTTTAATATTTATTGGCTTTACTTTGGGAGTTTGGGATTTGTCTTACCATACTATGGAGTTTATTAAAGTTTTGAACGTTATCCACTATGATAGTCCATGGGGCTTTGATTTTTACAGGTTTTTATATTGTAGTGCTGTTATTTTGTTGTTGTGTCAATGAAGTATCCATGAGGTATCCATTTATCTTTTTTTTTTTTGTTTTTCACGCGAATCCAGTCTCTTTTGTCAGATCTTCTTCATCAGTAAAGTATTCAGTGGGCTTAGTTGCATTGTTGCTAGCCATACTTTCTTCTTTTCCCGTAAAAAGTAAATAACAATAAAAATAAAAATCTATTCGCAAGGGCAAGGATCAACAGTTCCAACGACTCCATAATCGATTTCGTTTATTTACATCCAATTACTTAACAGTCAAATAAAACCGTCACGAAAAAAATAGGCGCGCTCTGACACTATCTTAATCCTTTTTGCAAATTCGGGTATCGTTTGCGGCTATCAAAATAACATTATTAGATAGAACCGATATCGTTGAACGGCGATGTTGCGTGCTCCTAATGTTTTATTAAGCCGTCGCCGTCGGTCGGGCCCGTGTATTAAGGAATTATAATAATTCGACGTGTCAACGTCGGGACGCTTTCATGTTTTGCCGACGGAAAAAATAATATATCGACTATTTTAATTAGAGAAGGTGGATTATCGAAGCAAAAGGTATACAAATAATCCTTCGTAGAGGTTACAATTCAGCCCCTTATAACGAACGAAGCCCTGAATGAAAGCAGGGCTTGTGCGAGGGAGAGCTGGGCTATTGTTGGTATTGAAAACATGAAGACTGCTTAGTTTCATAATGGTCTAGATCTGGATTGATGCTTTTATGTTTGATTATTGATTTATTAATAATTATATCAGTTTTTTGTTGAAAATAAACGTCATTAATTTCTCAAAGTTTATCATAATCAGGGCTGGTATATCTAAGGGGGTTGCGACATAGCCTTCCATCTTGGACTCTGTTTTTATCCAAAATAGTAGTTACCAAGCCTGTCATTTAAAGAAACATATAGACTGTTTTTTTAAGTCACATACATGGAGTTCGATATAAAATACGCCTTTTATTTATATAATGTAATAGTAGATTGTGCAGTAATTGCGCAAAGCGATACTTTTCCCTCGAACGCAGAACTTTGTGGTACGAGCCGTCAGGCGTCAAGCGAGTGGAAAATTTATCGCGTTGCGCACATGTTGCACACAATTTTTTTTCTGCGACCACGGTGTTTGGAGAACCTAAAATATATGTATAAAATGATATGTTTAGGCAAACAAAATGAAACATAAAAAGTAGATAGACAACGTTCGTACAGGACCACATAAGGAATTCAATGTGTAAGAGTAAGAGGTACAGATTCAATGGGTAAGAGTGAGACATTGTGAGGGAAAGGGGGGGGGGAGTGGGGGAATTATATCTCTTTTATCGTTGAACAAAAAAATTATGCGATTGCCAAAAGGGTCTAAGCGTGTATCTTTGTTATTGTTGGTTCGATTTAAACGGGAAAAACGGCATTATGTAGATAACTCGGTATAGATTAACGTCGAACAGAAAAATCATGCGCAGAACGAAAAGCCATAAGGGCCTTAAGCATCTTTCTCGGCTAATATTGGTACGATTAAAACGGTAAAAACGGAATTATGTAGAGAACGTGATATAGATTAACGTTGAAGAGAAAAATCATGCGCAGAACGAAAACCCGGAAGGACCTTAGCGTGTTTCTGGGATATTATTGGTCCAATTCAAACGGGAAAAACGACATTATGTAGATAACTCGGTATAGATTAACGTTGAAGAGAAAAATCGACCTTTCGTTTAACGTTTTGTTTGACGTTTTCGTTTGACGTTTTCGTTTGACGTTTTCGTTTGACGTTTTCGTTTGACGTTTTCGTTTGACGTTTTTGTTTGACGTTTTCGTTTGACGTTTTCGTTTGATGTTTTCGTTTGAAGTTTTCGTTTGACGTTTTCGTTTGACGTTTTCGTTTGACGTTTTCGTTTGACGTTTTCGTTTGAAATAAGCCTGTGTCACCAGCTGAGCAGGAACCAAAACCTCTAAAGGAGTTAAAGTCCCTCCTCAACTATTCTGTCACCACCCACAGGACCAGTGCATTTAGAGATGGATAAAAAATGAAATTTTAACAATTGGGCCTATACATCAGAAATTCCTGACATGTCTCCACTAACGACACCGTGTTTGTCAACATGTAACAGATATGAGAATATTTCACTAAAGTGTTTGATATCTGTTCTTTTATTAATGCAGTTTTCATTTTGATAGATATGTGCCATTTCTAGAAACTGTCTTTTAGAAATATTAGTTTCTCTTTCTAGCACAGAAACACTATCATAATTCATTATATGGTCATTTTTGTTGACATGTTCTGCCAAAGCACATCTTTCTGGGTGTAATCTACAATCACTACGGTGGGAGGTTATGCGATCTTTTAGGCTAGATGCTTCACAACAGTTAACCCAGTTATTTCTTCTTCTTTCTTCTTCCTACAACATCACATACACTTGGTGATTGGTTCATGGCCCAAATCTTATATAATAAATATTTCTTCACTCATGGTTTACATCTTATTACCTATACCCTGTCATGAGTTTACCCAAGAATTTTTTTGTTAATACTTGCCACCACCTGTAGAGGCCTTAACTTGACAGGTCTCCTTTCAAAAATGTTATTTTTTTGAAAAAAACAAGGTTGTTTAAAATAAGCCTTATCTTTTAATCTGTTTAATGTATGTGATTTGTTTTGTATGGTCTTGAATATTTTAAATTTTACTATTTCAATTGACTAATATTTGTTTTTTCAAATATTTTTAACTTTTTATTACTTGTAAACTTTGTTCATTTTACAATTTATTTCACCCCACATTTGATGAAACTTGTTTTGTAGTATTCCCTAGTGGATGGAGAGTATGGTGAGTTTTCTCTTTTTTACTATTTTATATATCGTTTGCTCTAAGTGTTAACACACCTTACACCACATATTCTCCTTTCCACTAGGCGAGCCTGAAGATGAAGTGATGACACTTCGAAACCGGTCGCACTCAATGTTTTGTTAAATAATTAAATATTGACTTTCCTTGTGAGATATAAAGGACTTTTTCTCCCCCTTCACCTTAAAATTACCTCAACTTACACATGGCTACCCCGCTTGTCAATTTATTAAATGCTTTGCGGATAATACTTTTTCTGTACTTTCTATGGCCTCTTTCCTGAATTTTTTTTATTTTGAAAAACATTAAGTCCATCCCTGTTCCGAGCGTACACTACATTACATGGCTTTCATGTAAAAAAAGTTGGAAATGATGTGTGGTTTACTATACAATTTCCCCGACGTGGGTTCGTTAATTATTCAGTAGGCTGGACTTTCATGACCGTCTACGTGAAATTGAACAAATTCGACCGTTGTTAATGTTTCAGTTGGCTGTAGCTACAGGCTTTTTGTTTCGGTATTAGGCGTGGGTATTTGACTCTAAATTAGTTTTTATTGATTCGTAAAAGTCTACTAGCCAGAGGGGTAGGTCATGATACTAAACAATGTTTATCATGGAAGCTTGTTGAGAAACCTTATAAGCAATGGCTTCGATTTCCAAAGCATTTTATTGTGTTTCAAATAAAGTTCTATTACAAATATTATTTTACAGGGGAACTATAAAGTAAGACATTTTAACAGCTTATAATTCGAGAATGGAAAAAGATATCGACTTGCAGTTTTCGCTAAACTTCTTACATTTGCTTCAAATTTTTGTCGAGATAGTTGCCAAATGTATATTTTTTCCCCTAAATTTCCGGTAAAATATTGTCTTTTTTTAAAGCCAGATTATCGGTTTGCTTTAAATATTTTTTCGTACCATCTGAAAGTCCAATTTTTCCCCTCTTTAAAAATGCATACATTGTGATTATTTATTAAAGGTTTGAGGGAGATATTTTTTATGAATCTACATCAAAAACATGTAATTGTAAGATTGTTGGAATTTTCTGTTAAAGTTTATTAATTTTTTATAATTTTTATGGTTGTATTGTTCCAACATATTAGACACCGTTTTATCAAGGTGGCTGTTACCTTCTTTTTGATTTCTAGGATGTAAATTGTACTTTGATTTAGTTCAAATTGCTGGTACTGCGTGGATTCATAAATTGACCAGGACCAATAAAATCAGAGTAGCTTGACCTGTTCGCGGGCCAAAGTCTACTTTACAATAAAATGAAAGATACTATAATACGATAACGACATAAATGTTAGCGCCACCAAGTTTTTGAGTAACTTGGAAAACTTATCTGATTTTATATGCCCTGTTTAATTGAGTCAGTCTCTGGAATTTAAAGTTATCTGTTATGAGTTCTGGCAAATAAAAGAAAGTGAGAAAATTTAATACATTTAATAAAAAAAAAATAAAAAGAGTGAATTTATACAATAAATTTGAAAAATGAATTAAAATTGACTGTAAAAAAATGAATTGAATGAAGTTGAATATTTATTTAATATGTATAATAGGTATTTAATTGTCTCGACCATGTGGCATTCTAATAGCGGTACTTCCCTGTCGTATGTCGTACTTAGAAACTTGGAGCTTTTTTGGAGAAGCTACATAACCTGGAACTTCTTGGAGAAACTATGTAACTCGGACTTCTTGAAGAAACTACGTAACTCGGAGCTTCTTGAAATTGGAAAAACTTGAAGAAACTACGTAACTCGGAGCTTCTTGAAATTGGAGAAACTACGTAACTCTATGCTTCTTTTAGAAACTATGTAACTCGGATTTGGAGGAGAAACTCGTAGCTCAGACTTGGAATTAGACTTGGAGCTTAAAGCTTGGAGCTTGGATTTTTTGTACTTACTACAGATCTAGAAATAAAAAGAACCTCGGTAACAGTAATAGTACATCTACAGGCCAGTTTGGAAATCTAACGGACTTATGCATAAATGGGACAAATATCTACGTTACATCGTCTGAACAGAATATAAAATATTTATAGGGACAAAATAAGTTAGGAGCCATAGATTTGCGTTTAAACTGTATTTTCACACTGACCTGCAATTCAATTATTTAGTTGCCTCCCCGCGTATATATCAAAGTATCAAAGAAAGCTTAAAAATTTTATTAGGTAGGGTAGCTATAATCTATATAAAATAAAACAGTAATAATAACCGGCACTCGTCAGCATGATGGTAATAAAAAAAAGCAAATGGCCGATCTATTGGCTTTCCAACTAAATCCAGCAAAGTGTTAAAATATAAGTTGAAAGAAACATTACCTGACAATTATCACAACGTTAACACACAATAGGCACATACAAAAGACAAGATAATTACGGAAATCTACTTATAGTAGATTATTTGTCGGCACACACTACCGCGTAGTTCGATAAACCAAAAAGAACGATCCAGGCGACAACAGCAGGTTTTATAGTTCACTAGCGTGAATGTAGAAGGAAAATGAGGGACCGGCGCGCAAGTCGTATTTTGTTGTCGTTTAAATTGTGTTATGAGGGGTTATGGAGAAGTTGTTGTTAAAAATAAATTTTAAATTAATTTTACGTAACATGGCTTTGAAAAAAATATAATGACGCTAAGAAACGTCAAATAATTTACGTGAAGTAGATCAATAACGAACACACTCAAACTTTGTCAACAAAAACTTGAAGCAAATGTAAGAAGTTTAGGGAAAACTACACGTCGATATCTTTTTCCATTCTTGAGTTTTAAGCTGTTAAAATGTGTTACTTTATAGTGGGACACCCTATATTATAGCGTGAAATTAGTTCCTTAATCGTTATCACAAAGAAAAAAGTATACTAAAAACCAGAGGCGATTTCTTCATTGGTTTATTTGTGCAGTGAACACTAAGTTAAATTTCATAAAAATACATAAATATAAATAAATTCAATTTTGATATTTTTAATATTTTTTTGGTACGACACTGCGCTCTGGCTCTGAGCACGGGAGGTTTCCGCAAATGCCTGTAGTTAGAAAGTGAGGTCAACAGATTCGTGAAACATATAATGTGACCGCTTAAATCTACGCTATTTTGTGCATCGCACAACTGTAATTTATATTTTGTTTTTTGTGCTAATGTCTAAGACTACTTCAGAATAGTCATGTAACTATAAATACTATGCAGTGAGCAAAACAAAATTACTTTATACCCGATTTAATTACTTTTTGTCACGTCAGTTTTTCGGTAGCTCCGGTGGGAACGAATTTGGGTGAATAAAAAGGGGTGGTAGATTTATTATGCATCTTGAGAAATTCTGTATCGAAATCTTGTCGAAAATCGGTCTTAACATTTGAAACTAGAAAGATAACGCGTTGTGTTTCAATGATTATTACTTTGTGATAAAATTTATGTTGTATGGTGGTTTCTGGTTGGGTTCCCAGACATTTGCATGAAAATTGGATCTTTACGAACAGGGTTATAGATATTATTTATTAGGTGCCATAGATTTTATTATCTGGGAGATTTTTCGTTAAATATTTTCTTTAATAAATAAAATTAAAAAATTATAAAGGTACCTGGGTACGGTAGGTTACAATA
The DNA here is from genome assembly GCA_927349885.1 of Psylliodes chrysocephalus. Classification (NCBI taxonomy): domain Eukaryota; kingdom Metazoa; phylum Arthropoda; class Insecta; order Coleoptera; family Chrysomelidae; genus Psylliodes; species Psylliodes chrysocephalus. The sequence continues at coordinate 4,677,856 of OV651813.1, forward strand.
TTTAACTTAAATAATTATAAAAATCAAATATCAAACCTTATAAATTTACATAATCGTTTGAATTTAGGCATTTTATAAAGATTACATCCCTTGTCCTTTTCTTACCAGAAAGGTTATATTTATTTTTCATCTTCTTTTTGAATATTTAAATAATTCTTTATTTGTCCTGTCATAATTAATTCTTCTTTTCTGGTATTTTGCTATTCAGACTGTCATTAAATCATTTCTCTAATATTAATAGTAAATAAACTATTATAGGAATATATTTGCAATTTAATCAATGTCAGGAAATACTATAAATTAATTCAATAAATGATTTAATAACTTTAAATTGGAAGATAAAATTTAGAACAAAATAAAATTAGATAGAAATAAGAATTAAATGATTAAAAGCAATAAAATGTATGAGATGGCGTACATGAAATAAAAGAAAAACAAGTATAAGCAATCAAGTTTACCAAAAGCAGTTTTATATTAAAGAAAGTTATGAAAAGGTGATATTTATAAACAAAATGCTTATTATCATTTTATCCTTTATATGAAAATATTGATTTTAAAAAAAGTTAGATTCTCAATTCTGTTGACACTGACCGCAATGCCCAAACTATTGATCGATATATAAATCTAGCCATTACTAGCACACTGACCGCAATGTCACTAACCCGCATCAACCATGGTACGGCGACTATGGAAAACTGACCACAGTAATCCCAAAATAAACGTATAACACTGACTGCAATGTACAACGCCAGAATAGACAATGTAAACTCACTTTACTTTTAATTACACCTCAGAGGAAAACAAAATATAAATAAATTGTCAAATAAGTTTTAATTATTTAACCTTAGAATACTGGACATTCGTAAATTTTCGACGCGTCTCAGTCTGTCCATTTTTTTACTTCTGATTCACGCATCGCCCTGCGCCTATCAGTACCTTCCTGTTTAGTCATTGCATAGCAGGTGGTGTGTGCAGATAGTTGATGTCTTATCCCTAAATGTGATAGTTGTCGTAAGTCCAGTGGTAAAGTAAAGTTTTCGTCCTATCATGTGATAATTTTCATCGATTATAAAATATAAAGGAAGTGTTTTTTCCTAAAAGGGTCAGTTTTTTATTATTTTGAACTTTACTATAGCTATAGTCACTTTTATTCAGAAAATTTAACTGAAAAAGATATACAGGCTGAAGTGCGGTGGTGATTGGGAGAAGGACAATGTAGAATATGAAATTGAAGAATCTTCAGGTGACGAAAGTGTTCTAGCGGAGGGGGACAATGTAGAGTACGAATTAGAAGATTCTTCAGATGACGATGAAAGTGTTATAGATGTAATGAAGAAATTTCAATCGCATCAGCAAATGATGCGTCCTCATCTCAATACATAATAAAGCCTAAGAGAACTTCTTTGAAAGGAAATAATTGCTATAAATGCTCTGCGAAAATGCCTTCAAATATATTGTAACCAGTGCAAGTAACCAATATGTGAAGAACACCGAGGTGATATATGCCATGTCTGTGAAAGAGATTAAAACAATTCTACCTGAAGCCTGTTGTTTAATCTGTCTAATACTGCACGATCCTTATTATTAGATTTGTACGTTATTAAATAAACACTATTTCTCAAAATTTGTTGTTCTTCGTAAAAAATAAAATAGTTCAGTATTAACGTTTATTTAACACAGTCAAGTATTCTAGGGTTAATACAACCCTGTTGGTTCTCTCAATATTTGACAAAATATCTTTACCGTCAGAATTGACAAATTAACTATAAAAGGTTGATGGATAATAAATGGGTAATAAAATTTGCAAAATAACTTGATTACAAATTAAAACAAAACTAATTGATAAAACATAATTACTTAGTGAGAAAAGCTTGCCCTATTCTGCAAACAGCCACTCACAAAAATTATAATTAATCACAAGTTTAATATTATTGAAAAGAACTTTAATTTTGTTCCGCAAAGCAACTAACTCAAATTTTAAATGATCTGCTTGATATTTTACCCTTAGTTCCTATATTCGGAATCCGATACCTCCGTATCTTAATAGTGTTAACATAAACATAGGCTGTGACTGTTTTGAAAGACAAATATTTCGTGCGTTTAAAAACCGAGTGTTTCGTAAAATAATATTAAATTTATATCGAAAATAAAATAAGTCTTACACTATTATAATAATTATGTTCATGTCAATTTATAGCATTAATAATTATTCCAATTAATAGATGAAATACATAATTTCTGCTGCAAAATTTCGAACGAATGCCGTTAAATTATTCACAATTATGTCGTTTTATCATTCACAACGAATAACCACATTAGCCCGGAAATTATTGTTGTTATTTGTTGTTTGTTTGCTAACGAAATATTTACGTAAATGCAGCTGCGTATGTATACAACACACACTGCAAACCGATGTCAATGGAAAATCAAAAATATTAAATGCTGATAATGGCCAGATTTTTGAATAAATCTGTGTTACAAATTGTGTATTAAAAAAAATAAATTAATTTAAGATAAATTTGTGTTATATCTATAGTTTAAACGATAATCAAGTTATTAAACAAAAACATTTTTGTGTTAAAATTCAATCTAAAAATCCTAATATCTAGCCCTACAGACAACACAGCATAAATTAGTAAAAACCAGGATGTAAAGCTTTTAAAGAGAAATTTAATGATGCAAACCACCTCTTCCTAGCTTAAACGATAGTCAAGTTATATAACAAAAACATTTTTCTGTTAAAATTTCCCCTATTTTCTGGCCTTACAGACAACTCAGCGGTGACTTTTTAAAAACCAGTTTGTAGAACTTTTAAAGAGAAATTCAACGATGCAAACCACCTCTTCCTAGTCCAGTGGTCGCCAACCTCTCAATGTGTTGAGCTACTTTGTTTATTTTGGAATCAGCGAGCTACCCACACGGAAGCCACGTAACGCAACGTAAATGAAATAATCCACAGTTAATTTATCAATATATGTATTTATTTTACTATTTAACTGGTAATACATAATACATAGGTACTAATAATAAACTAATAACAAAATAACCAATATTACTAGGATGTACTTGTTCATAGCTACATTCCTACCTACCAAACGAAGGTGTTTGAAAAATAAACACAAACTTTTATCCAGCCAAAATGGCATGTCACGTAAGATTTAAAAATAGTTAATAATAACAACAAAAAAGTAACGCACTATCATGAACATAAACATTTAAAAATAAAAAAGCACGTTCAATGAGAAGGCTGACACTCAGACTCATCGATAATTTTTTTAATGTTTGCAGTATAATTTGATACAGCCATTCGAATACAATTATCCAAATGTTCATCTGTAAGTCGATTGCGATATTTGTTCTTAATAAACTTCATATTGGAAAAAGAAGATCCACACAAATAGCTTGAACTGAATAATGCTTTCACTTTCAAGGCAACACGGCATAGAACTGAATATTTGTCTTTACTTACAATAGGCCAGATACATTTGGTACTCGAGACTAACGATTTTAAGGCTAAATCATTTTGAAACTCAATTACTTCCATTTCTGTTGCAGCGATGCCTTCGCCAAAGTTCTGCATAACACAAGTTGCAAACTGTTGGATATCAATTTCCATAAAGGGTGAAACAACAAACTGCGCTACTAAAGCCATTTCGTTGAAATCCTTAAAACGATTTTTGAAGTTATTCTTCAGGGTAGACATTATTTCTACATGATATTTGCTGTCATAAGGTTCTAATGGATTTTGAGATATTTTTTCTGAAAGAATAGGAAAATGCTTGGCATCGCTGTTAATTAGGTTTTGTTCCCAAAACTCTAGCTTTTTGATAAATGCTTTTATATCAGAAATCATTTCCGCTAGTTCTTTGTCTCTCCCCTGAAGCTGCAAATTAAGTTCGTTTAATTTCTCTGTAATGTCCACGAGAAAACCAAAATCTCTAAGCCAGATTGAATTTTCTAGTTCCGGAGTCGGTTCATCGCGTTGTTTGAAAAATTGAACTATGCTAGATAGGACATCATTAAAACGTTTTAGCACCCGTCCTCTACTTAACCATCGGACTTCAGAGTGAAGGAGTGGGTCCCCGTATTGACAGTCAACTTCATCGGCCAAGGTTTTGAATAATCTTCTTTGTAACGCTTGAGCTCTAATCTTGTTCACAATTTTTACCACCAGTTTCATAACGTTGTTTAGTTTCAGGAAATTTCTACATAATGCTTGCTGATGGATAATGCAGTGGTAACAGAGAAATTGCGGAAAAGTTTCATCTTTACGACATAACGCCACCAGACCCTTATCACAACCCACCATAGCTGGAGCGCCATCGGTTGTCAAGCCTACCATTTTCGATATTGGAATTTTCTCGGAAGAAATAATATTTTTTAAATGAGAAAACAACTCCTGTTCAGTAGTGTGTCCTTTCAGTGGAATAAACTTCAAAAGATCTTCTTTAATCGTAAAATCACTAAAATCCATCCTGACGAACACAGCTATCTGGGCAGTGTCAACGACATCTGTTGATTCATCCAGTTGAAGTGAAAAATTAACACAGTTATCTAAGTCAGTTCTTAACTGCAAAAAAAATATCATTGCTCATTACTTCTACACGTTTCATCACTGTATTAGCAGAAATTTGCATAGATTTTATAGCTGAAACTATCTCGTCTTTATTTCTAAAGTTGGCAAATAACGAATCAGCAGCTTCTAAAAACGCCTGTTTTATCATTTCCCCGTCTTCATAAGGTTTCTTTTTTTGTGCAATTATCTGGGACACACGGTACGATGCTTCAGTTGCAGCCTTATTTTTGTCGACTGTTCTTAAAAATATTGATTGTCGTCCAATTGACTGCTTTTTTAACTATTTCAGTTTCTCCTTTTTGGCGGCAGAATGTAGTGGGAATGATTTTTCAAAATTAGAATGTACAGTTTTATGATGTCTCTCAATATTTCCTTTTTTAGCAACGGAGACCGAAGTATTACATAACAAACACACATTTTTATTTTTAACTTCTGTAAAAAAGTATTGTTCTTCCCATTCCGAATGAAAGTGGTATGTCTTTACCTTCTTACAACTGCTTGCCTTAATATTATTTTTTGTTGTTCTTCACTAACCCAACCGCTGGACGTTGGTTACGCGTTCAGTTTTAAACTAAGCGCAATGTCGCCGCGTCGTGCGTATTTATCCCGTTCAAAGCAATCCTGATCGTTCTCGAACACTAACGCGCTGGTCCGGCTGGTCGGTTCTAGCCGATTCTAGCTTGATGGCGTCAGCGGCAGATCGCTCACCGCAACGTTGCCGCTGTTTATGTTTAATATTTTTTTGTGGAATTTTCGGAAGCTTCTCTGATTTTTGCAGTTTGTATTTTTTAAATTAAAATCGTTGTGAGAGCTACCAGAATTGCCTCCGCGAGCTACCGGTAGCTAGCGATCGACAGGTTGGCGACCACTGTCCTAGTCTAAACGATAGTCAAGTTTGTTAATACTGTACTACTTAACCAGGCCCTAATGAAATAGAAGAAGTAATTTAAACATACTTATACAGTAGAGGCCTAAACGAGGAAATGTACAAGAAGAAGAAATAGTAAAATTACAAGAAATAATATTCTAGAATATAAATAAACAAAATAATGGACTTTTAAATTAAATATTTAAGTGGTCGTTATTGTGTTTTATTAATTATAAAAGTGATGCCTTTTTATTTATCTCTTCCAATAATCAATATTACTAGCAATCTTCCTAAAGTTTGGATTACAAGATTTTTTTACACGAGGAAAAGTTTCCAGTTATTAATTCAATATCGTGGAAGATTCGGTAAATTTTTTACTGTTATGTTTTATAAGAAAATAAACACAACTTTAAATCCGTAAAACAGCGCATCAACCGACGTTGCACAAAAACCATCGTTGCTTCCGACATTTACACACTTGTACACGTGTACAGACAGCCGGAGTTGGAGATGGCTGAGCTGACGTTTCGGTCCAGCGACTCTACCATCAATTTTACGAGTACGGTAGTTTTCTGTGCTTAAACTTTTACCAATCCCGTCATAAATTCGGGCGAAACTTCTTCGCCGGTAGACGTGGCCGTTTCGGATCATAAAGTCCGGAAAAGTGGATGGAATTTCTATGCGAACGGATTTATTTAAATTGGTTACAAAGTAATCACGTCCGGGAGATTTTTGGACTTATGACACGGTGGAAGGAAATAAGTAACCAGAAACTCTAAAAGTAATATCCATTCAAGCTATGTTTGTTAAAATGTAATTTTCAATATTAATTAATGTATTTCTTAAATTGGAGAGTAAGCAAGTATATTGCATTTTAGTACAAGCAAGTGTGCTTGACGCAGCTCTACTATAGTGTCAGCTCAAATTTTCCTAAGATAAATTAGTAAAGTACCTAGTTAAATAATAGTATAAATTAAAATAATGTAATATATGTTTATTTTAAACAACCGTTTATTTATTAATATTTTATTTAAACACTTATTTATTTTAAAACAATACTATATATATATATATATATATCAAATGTCTTTGAATCGTTCACTATTTATATTCACAGTCCAATACTTTCTCAACTGTCTATGTACTACTGAATGGCCCGTTGTTCCTCTACCAATATTTATATACACATTTAAAATTTTGGCGAAGGTTCTAGAATTTTCACCAATTCTCACCAATACTAGAAACATTATCACATTGACTCTGGAATGTACTCGAAAAGCACCTCCACCATAGTCGTCACATATGTTTGGTCTTAAGGGGTTTAATTATGTATGATAATCGGATAGGTTGAGCCTCAAAGGCCTAATAAGACAGAGAGGAACTTGGAGGATTAGAACATGACTGAATAATGAAATGGCTCACGTTACATTACCCCCTCCTTAAGAGATAGTTCCTCCTAGAACTCTTAGGAAATGGAATGGTTGTGTCTGCAACTGAACCCTCTTTTACAATTTCCAGTTACATGGAAGTAACATGGGATTGTCTTTAATGTAACCTGGACACTGGGCGAATGGCTACAGACTAGTATTTGGACTCCGGTATCTTGAAAGATTACTTCCACCATGTTCCTAAAGATCCTCCAATCCAGCTGATTTCCTTCTATCTTCGGCATAATTAGTTTCTGTACATTGGACTCCCTTAAACTAAGTAATGCTTTCCATACATCATGATAAGTGTATCGATCTCGGAAGGTGTTCTTCGTTATCAAATAGAAATAGAAAAGGTAGCGCGATTTGTCTTGAAGTTTCAAGGCTTTTCTAGGGACTGATAACTGACGTTAAAGTTCTAGCGATCGACCAAACTTCTTACGGAACACATATGCCAGTCCTCGCGCGTCGTTGATGCTGGCGGAAGTACTACGGACCAGCGAGTAGTCTTTTGGAACCGAGAGCAGATCTTGTTGTTGCTCGGTCGTAACACCATGTCTTGCTTTTCCGGTACCTCCATGTCTTGCTTTTCCGGTACCTCCATATGCACCCATAAATTCTTCAAAGAGAAGGTCAGGTATTTCTTGGAGCTGGTTTACTTTTTCTTCCTCGTCATGGTCACACTCAAATGGCGCTAGCCGGTTTTGGTGCACTACCTTCGGTTTACCGTTCGGGATCTTACTTATACGGTAGATAACATCATTGATTCTTTTCTTGATGAGATACGGACCTTCTCAAGATCTTTGAAGCTTCGGAGAATAACCTTTCTGTTTTTTTGGGTTATGGAGCCAGACTTTTTCGCCTTCCTTGAAACATCCCTCCGTAGCTTGAGTATCGTACCGTTTCTTCATCCTGTCGCTGGTGATTTGGAGGTGCGAGCGAACTAATTCATGCATGTCGTCCATTTTTCGTCGTAGTTGGATTACATAATCTTCACCGGCTATGTCTTCCTCAGGTCGGCATCCAAACTCGAGGTCGCACGGTAGTCTTATCTCCCGCCCAAACAGGACCATTACTGGTGTTTGGCCTGTTGATTCATTGACAGCGAATCTATAAGCCATTGCAAAGAGTGAAAGATACTGATCCCAATCTCGCTGATGGTTTGAAGCGACTTTTGAAAGATATTTTCCAATGGTCTTCATTCATTCGCTCTACCATTCCATCGGATTGTGGGTGCAATGCTGTGGTTTTGGTTTTCATCATGCCTAGTTTGTCACAGATTCCACGAAAGAGTTGGATTTCAAAATTTCTGCCTTGGTCACTGTGGATCTCCAAGGGCACTCCAAATCGACAGATAATAGTATATTACACACCGAGGTGGAAAGAGTTTCATTCCTGTCGTGAGATTAATAAGATCACCGAGACGCGAAGCGTCGAGGTTAGCTATGATCTCGAGACATGAATGAAACTTCCTACCGAGGTTTGTATACTATTTTATTTACAACCATCATATTTCTATTAAAGTTAATAAATCTCTGTTTTGTTCTGAACGTACCTAAAATATTACATTTGACGACAAATTACCAAGCGCGCGGTTTTCTCAGAATAATCAAGTAGGTAAATATATTGTTACTGTGATTACAGGGTAAACAACTGTCACCAATATAAATAAATGTCAGATAAAGCCGGATATTAAATTCGCGAATAATAAATATCAATAAGTAATTTGTTATATTTTAGTTCATTGTTGTTTTTTATTGTTTGCCATTAAATAGGTATTATAAAATTTGTCAAAAAAAATATGTTATTATTTTTAAATATAAAAATATTCATCTAGCATAGATAAAATGAGGGCGAGAAGTGAGGGCGGGAAGTAGAGGTGTGTAATGTGACACTTCCCAACCTTTAATAACGTTAGTAATGACAACATTACATATATGGTTGTAAATAAACTCTTTTATTAACACATCTGCAACAGTTGCGGCCTCCTGATTTGGAATGACAGACTTCTACCCACTTTGTAAAATAATCCATTACCATCTTCGGTAACGGCGAACGGTCCAGAAATATCTAAGGCGATCTTCTCAAATGAGCTACCAACATTGTATTGCTTCATAGGAGCCTCCCTTTTTCGTTGAGGTCCGTTACTCATAGCACAGGTGGTACATTTCTTACACCAGTCCTTTACATCATCGGAACTGTTCATCCAGTAAAACCTTTCCCGAACTCTCTGAAGGGTTTTCCTAACACTGAGATGTCCTCCTGATGGACTGCCGTGTAACTGACGAAGTGCTTCAGCTACTCTACTTCTTGGAATGACCAATTGTCTTCTGTTCTCGAAACCATCATCATTTTCAAGTACTCGCTTTAGTAAGCCATCTTCCAGTTTAAAAGAGTCCCACGTAGCCAAATATGACTTAAGTACTGGAGAGAGATTAGACACTTCTTGCCAAGTAGGTCGACGATTTTCCTTTTTCCATTGTCGCATCTTCTTTAAAACGGTATCGTTTTCTTGTTCTTCTCTAATCTTAGCAGGGGTACACTTATCGTTGACTACAGTTGTTCTTAGTAGTACACTTTCTTTGGATTTCGCTTTGTTGCAGTGGGAGCACTCTGCTGCACACGGCCTTCTAGAGAGAGAATCGGCATTTCTGTGACTTATTCCGGCTCTGTTCGATCTTAAAGTCGCACTCTTTAAATCGTTCAATCCATCTGGCTATTTGACCCTCCGGGTTTTTGAACTGTATCAACCACTTAAGAGCGGCATGATCGGTACGGATTAAGAATTTCCTTCCATATAGGTATTGATAGAAGTATTCCATGCATTTCACAACTTCCAGGAGTTCTCTTCTCGTGACGCAGTAATTTCGCTCAGGTTTCGAGAGCATTTTACTAAAATAACCCAGTACTCTTTCTTTTCCCCCTTGAATCTGTGAAAGCACTCCTTCAATTCCCACATTGCTGGCATCAGTATCCAGGATACATTCTCCCTCTGGTAGAGGGTAGCCTAATATTGGCGCTGTTGTTAAATGCTTCTTTAAAGTTTCGAAGGCAGTTTGGCAGTCTTCGTCCCAGCAGAATTCTCTTGCTTCTGTGAGTTGTGTTAGTGGTTTAGCAATATCTGCAAACTTCTTTATGAATCTTCGGTAGTACGTACAAAGCCCAAGAAAACTTCTTATTTGGTGTTTATCAGTTGGTTGAGGCCACTCTTTGATAGAAGCGACTTTTTCCTTATCTACAGCCACGCCATCCTTACTGACTATATGACCCAGGTAATTGACTTTATTTTGAGTTATTTTGGGGTAAAGCATCAGTTGGGCAGCATGAAGTCTTTTAAAGACATTTTATAAGTTCTTTAGATGTTCATTAAATGTCTTTCCCAAGACTATAAGTCATCTAAATATACCAGGCACGTTTTCCATTATAACCCTCTCAATACACTTTCCATAAGTCTTTCAAATGTCGCGGGGGCATTACATAGTCCAAATGGTATGACATTGAATTGTCACAATCCAGATCCTGTGGTAAAAGCTGTTTTTTCTTTGTCTACTGGGTGCATTTCCACCTGCCAATATCGAGACTTTAGGTCTAAGGTAGAAAATAGTTTACTTCCGGCCATTGTGTCCAAGGTATCGTTTATTCGAGGAAGAGGTTAACTGTCTTGGTAACATTGTTCAACTTACGGTAATCCACACAGAACCTTGTAGTTCCATCCTTTTTCTGGACTAGGACTACCGGAGAGACCCATCGGCTTGTAGAAGGTTCTATCACCCTGTCTTCCTTCATTTCCTTAACAATCCTTTCAGTTTCCTCTCTCTTGGCCTTTGGTAATCTTCGAGTTGGTTGACGAATCGGCCTGGCATCACCAGTGTCAATTTTGTGTTTTACGACAGTTCTTCCTGTTTTTTCTCCTTTTGGTACAAAAATGTCACGATATCGTCGAAGAAATTTCTTTATTTTCTTTTTCTCTAATTGATTCAAAGATTCAACTGCAATCATTTGCTCGAATTTCTCGTCGGAATTATCAGAAGTTGTTGTCTGACGAATTATGGAAGTTACTGGTACACCAGTTCCGATTCTGGTCTCTTTGTTGATGGTAATTGGGTGATCATTAACGTTTATAAGACGAACTGAAAGCTCTTTAGCAGTCGTGACCAACCTCTTTCCAATCAGAATTCCTCGTCCAACCTCTTCATCGTGGTTCCAACGTTCCATTATTACAGGTGTTCCTTCTTCCATAGTTTCTTGAAGCCGTGCTACTATAACGGTTTCACTTCTTCCAGGTACCAACGTATTCTCCTGTACAGCAACTGGCATGGTACTGTCCCCATATGGATGTAGGAATACCTCTTCGGCACTAACTTTGATCACTCTATTCTTAAAGTCTAACTGGAAACAATGTAAGTTCATTACATCCATTCCAAGTATAACATCTTCGATATCAGCGACAATAACAGTATGAGTGAACTTCTTTGTACCAATTCCCGAACCTGGATTTCCCCATGGATGTTGGCACTTTCACCGGTGGCAGTTCGCAGTCGCAATCTTGTTGGTAGAAGTTTCTTACGGTTATTTATGGTAGTTGGTCATATAATAGTCCTAGTTGCTCCAGTATCCACTAACAGTGTACACTTTTTACCATTTACGTCGCCGTCTACGTATACACTATCATCGCGACATTTCAAAGAGGCTATCAGTATGAGAGGGTCTTTGGAACGGTTTCGGGTCGAAGCTGCCCCCTCTAGGCCGACCTGCTCTAGTTTTCCTGCTGCGTGTTGTCTTCAGTTGTTGGGACAATAGGGCGTTTGCACGAACTGCGTACATATCCCAGTTCACCGCAATTTCAGCACCTGATGGTCTTTGTTTTTATCTTTTTATCAGTAAAGGTCTTCATTATGTTAACTAGTTGGTCGAATTTATCTTCTGCGTTTTTCTCTATTACAGTTCTCACTTTACTGTATCCACCAGAAGCATGCGTAGCTGCCTTATATTCTAAAGCAGCGGACAATACATCGACCAGTGTTTTGTAGCGGGCTAAGCGGAGTGTTTTCTGCATCTCGTGGTCACGGAGTCCATTAACAAATGTTTGGACTGCCAAACATTCCATCATATTTTCCGGAGCTGATGGGTAAGCAAATCGCACCAACCTGGCAATATCTACTTTATATTCTTGAAGGGTCTCGTCTCGTTTCTGTTTGCGATTCTTTAACTGTGATTGGTATAGAAGCTCCAAATGTTCGTGGTCATATCGCATATTTAGCCTCTTTTTGAGTTGCTCAAAATCATCTTTCTCTTCCACAGTATAGTCTGAAGGACATCTAAAGCGTCTCCTCGAAGGGCGATTGTCAGATTCACTGCCTTTTCTCTTTCAGACCATTCGTTTGCTCTCGCAGCTGTATCGAACTGTTTTAGGGTAGTTGGTCTATGAGATCTTTCCGTCGAAGGTTGCAGCTTTAACACGAGCAGAGTTTATAGCTCCTTCCAATTTTAACTTCGACTCCACCTCATGACACTTTATTTCACCATCCTTGGTCGGGTCTGAATGTTCCAGTTCTTCTATCTTCTTTTATTTTCTCTTCAACGGAAGACATTATTTTCTCCTCAACAGAAGTCATTTTATTTTCCGCATCAGCAGAAATTTCATTTTTCAGAGAAGACATTTTGTTTTCCAAGTCGGAAGAAATTTCATCTTTTAAAGAAGAGATATCAGAATAAACTTTAGTTTGTAAAGAAGAGATTTCGTTTTTCACGGAAGTCATATCAGAAGACACCTTTTCTTCTAAGGAAGAAATATCAGACGAAACTTTAGTTTCCATTGAAGAAATATCGGTTTTTAAAATAGACATTTTACTTTTCATATCGGAAGAAATTGAAGAAATTATAGCAGACGCATCATCCGAAAATAGAAACGTTTCTGGATCTTAACCTTCATTTTCTAGTGCTTTCTTAAATCGTTCTGCCAGCTCTGATTTCTTCCCTGTCGTCTCCAATTCGCGTTCTTCTAATTCCCGACGTAGCTCAGGCACTTTTAAATCACACAGTTTTTTAGCCATGATTGTCCACTATTTATTTACAGTTCCACTTTTAACACCAATGTGACGATAGTCTAATTTATTTATACTCGTAGTTTATTTATTTAAAACACACTATTTACAATTTATTTATGACGTAATATTTAATTTATATAATACTTAGGGACTAACTAACAATTCTAATTTATTTATTACACGTTAACTTTTCATTCCAATGTTCTATAATCAACTGACAGCCGTTTTCACACTCGCGATATTTATATCAAGCCAACTCTAACCAGAATACTCCCGACGGTCCCGAAAATTTCATCTCTAACTCAACGGCACACTCTGTCCGGTCTACCCGTTTCTCGAGCCTCAGCGGCATTCCCAGAATATTCCGTCGCCTCTAGCATGAGTTGGCTGCCACAGACGTGAAGGCCGCGTGCTTAGACAGAGTCGGACTTAGGAATTTCATGACATTTATTAAATAAAAAAAAAGTGGATTTAAAAATCAAAGCTAAAAAGGAGGAGATTTCATTTTACATATATTTTAAGTATCCCGATGAAATGTTTCTAAATTTTATTGGGTATTTTTCAAATCTAAGAAGAATTACGATTAAGAAAGATTTAAGAAATGTATCCGTCAAAGTAGAGAAAATTAACTATGTCGGAACGCAGATTCTTTATCAAGCAAATGTGGTGTAATGAATTGGGCGTCTACTACCTCATACCATCCTATTTTTTTTTTGTTTTTATTTATTTTTTTTTTATATTTAATTTTATCACATTTACATTTTTTATAGATGGGATAAAAATCTAATTTTTGGCACATTTACAATATATCTAATTTACGACCTACTTATATCAAATTCTACACCAATATATCTAAATAATCAGGGTTACTAATGCTTTGCGGTTTACACAGCCTAAAAGATAGGAGGAAACAGGAAACAATATTGTTACGCAGCACCCTGCAGTAGCCTGCGGCTATCATAGGAAACGTACAGATAGAAAAAGAAGTGGAATGTTACTCATCGCTCTACAGTGCGCTGCGGTCGTCATAAGTAAAAGAATATTCCAGAAATGTCATTACCCGTCAAGAACATTCTAGATGACAGGTCGCGAAGGTTCGAGAAGGTCAAGAAAGCTATATAAGTCGACGACCTGATGTCAGAGTTTAGTTTTATGAGAGACATTATACGTGAATGTTATCAGTTGTAAAGTTATTGTCAAAGTTGAATTATAGTTATTGTAAAGTTCAGTTGAAATAAATTGTGATACCAAAAACCAGCGTAACAATATTATCTTTTTCTATTCTTGATTCCCTCTTAAAGTGAATTAACTTCCTGCTACCTACCAAATAAAAAATGTACGCGATTAGCAAATAAAAAAACCACTTTGTTGGGTCTGTTGATATAAATACAACAAAGTTCAACGTCCCTCGTGTTTTATAGACGCTGAAATTGAGTTGCATCGAAAGTTCCGAGTTCCGAGAGGCGATTACTTTATTGGCAAAGCAATCAAAACCGTAATAGATAGACATTATTTCTGTTCACGTGAGCGAAATAGAACGCACGTACATTGTGGCGGTTTTATTTCTAAATAAACGTTCGTTTTTATACCTTTATACCTAAAATATTGTTATGGTATTAGTGTGGACGCCGGAGGCTTTTTTTTTCGTATCCGTTTGTTTATAGTTTCTTTTAATCATATTTTAAATAAAAAGATTTGTAGAGTTTTCAAATGTTAAGTACAGACGGCGCTGCGATCTTAATTTCATATTTTAAAAAGAATATTTAATTTATGAAACGACTTGTATGAAATATAAAAACCGCTATTTGCCACCGGAGCAACTTAAGCATTTAATTTTCCTGGGGAAAGAAGACATTAAAGAAGAAGGAAAAAAACACGAAAAGTTAATTATGGACGTGTACTGTTATCGCTATCATACACACGCACTGACTGATGGCGATCGATATGACAAAAAAAAAAACGAATAACATAAAATATTTACTTACTTTGTAATATCTCGTTATGTTTCTATCGATTTAAAAGGAAATAGTGCAAAGGCGGCTCCAGGCCTTATTTTCGGAGGGGGCCATCGACATTAGACTTTCTAGCTAGGACTTTTAAATAGTTCCACACAAAAATATATAAAATATAACCAGTGGTGGCTCGTGGTAATTTAAAATGGGTATTCACTTTTTTCCAATAATTTTATCATTTGGATGGTTCAAAGTCCAATTTTCAACTTTTTTGAAATAATCGCCTTTACAAGTAACTAAAACGTTGTTTATTTCAGTAGAGAAATGAATGAAGTCACACTTCATGTATTAAGCGGCTAGAGTCGATTTCCTTTTGGTTTCTGAATACTTTCTTTATTCATTTCAGAAATAAAATGGATCAAGTCCATAAAATTCACTATTGTTTAAGATTTTTTAATATAAACTAGTGGATAAACCTCGTATTCGTAAAAGCGGTCTCAGTGTATACAAGTTAAGAGCAAACATGACGGGCGCTCCTCCGCCAAAAATCAATTTTACATTTGAGGAAGTTAAAAAAAATTGTAAAAAAAATGGTTCAAGCCAATCGTTGTAAAAATGAACCAAGAATTTCGCTAAACCACGAAAAACTTATATTTTTAAAGAAAAACAACAAAAATTTCAACTTTTTAACAAATTTAATTTTTTGGCTCTTTACCGGCATTCTATAACAAATATCTTAACTGTTTTCTAAATAACTTTTTTTCAAAAAGATTACCAATTTTAAACATGACCGAAGATTAACATAGTTTTCATTCCGATACTAATTCTATTAAAACAATGATACCTGTGAATATGGCAACGCTGCTAGTCTATGAAGCCCGTGGTTAAAAGGTTAGCTGCTGCTATTTAGTTAAATTTGTTAATTCCGGTGTCGAAAAATAGGTAGTTGTTTTTGAAGAGGTGCGAAATTATTGTAATCGTCTTAGTTTGTTATTGAGGCGTGTTAGGTTTTTGTTTAATTTAGTTTTTAGTTAATTTATGAAATGAAAAATTCTGGAAGGTAAAAATGCACAGCTGACAAATTTCTATTTTATTTGTTTGCTGCCAGAGTTAGTAAATCCTAGAAAAATACGACATGTGCCAATTAGGGAAAAGAGATTGTCAAGAATTTTGCACGCTTAAAAAAATGTGTAATATACAGGGTGTTTCTAAATACATGCGACAAAATTCAGGAACTAATTGTTCGTATGAAATTAAGATGGGTCTTTCCTATAACAAAATTTCCTCAGCCCACCCTTTTTCGAGATATCACCCTTAAAAGGTGGTGACTAAAATTGAGTTTTTATTTTTTTTCTAAAATTTCAATAAAGCTAGAAACTTGAAATTCTGTAATCGCAAAGGACTAACCACGGGTATTTTTTCAATATTTCTGTTACATTATAGGGGGGTGAAATTAGCAACACTTACTTTATTTCATCTCAAAACTTTTTTTCGAAATGAACTTTTATGAAATCCTTGTTTTATTTAATTTTTTTTTATTCTTGAATTTTTTTCCCAAAACCAATAGCTTCGGAGAAAAAAAATTAACACCCTAATTTATTTATTTATTTTTTTTAATAAATTGAGTGGAAAACATTGTAACGGGCTTGTAACTATCGTATCGAGCACTCTGTCATTAATCGTTTCTTGCAATAATTTACACCAGTTAACACCAGAAGATAGCACTTAACGAAGCGTTTTAGCCACTAATTTTAGCGAATTTTAAGAAATCATTAACCAGACATTAGGAGCTTAAATTTGGGGATTATATTAAGAATAGTGCTGTCGAGGAATGCATTTATTTTTATTATAATATTTCAAAATTAAAGCCCTTTTAGTTTTTTGGGAAACTGGAAGGAATTAAAACATTCAAATATATGCATATTATAGATATTATTGCCTAATTTATTTTGCCAAAATTTAAATATTTTGAGATATTCTTGACCGAAAATTATAAGGGGTATGATCACCTTAAGATTGAAAGAGAATTAGCTTTAATTCATGAGATGCAAAGCATCATAATTGTCGCGTCACAAAAACCACCTGCTGCCAAAAGAAAATTTTGATTCAACAGTATTGTATATTTTGTGTTGTAAAAGAGAAAAAATTAACATTTCGTGTTTTAATAGTTATTTTTTTAATACAGACTTTAAAAAATTGTTATATTAATATACTTATTTAATTGTATTTATATTTGTTGTTCCTTTAATACAATAAATACAATTTACCTATCTCCAATTCATCACTTTCCGTATCCATATACCTAGGGTCCGATTACAATTAGAAAAACACCGCTACGTCATAACTATTATTTCGAATTTCCAATATACAGGGTGTCCCGAAATTAGACAGTCATATTTTAACAGCGTAATCTATATCCTACAAGTATTAGAAATTAAAAATTAAAAAAAACCGAATTCAAAAACGTGCAGATGGCGTCACCACATCTTAACCAAATTTATATAGGATCACCCCTGAGGTACCCCCTTACTACCAAAAAAAGAATCATATAAATCGGACAAGGTGGTAAAGCATTATCGCTAAACATACATAAAAAATTAAGAGTTTGAGGATTTTCTCATGGGCCCAATTATTAGATTTTGACCAAATTTATATGGAACCACCCCTGAAGTACCCCCTTTCTAACAAAAAAAGAATCATTGAAATTGGACACCGTGTTAAAGAATTATCGCTGAATATACATAAAAAAAAATATTGCGACGAATTGAGAACCTCCTTCCTCCTTTTATGAAGTCGGTTAAAAATAGGAGTAAAAGTTTATATAAACATAGGTCCGAAAACGTTTCGTTTTTGAGATACAGGGTGTTACAAGTGAAGTCCAGATGAAATATTTTCTAAAATTTCTTTAGTTACCGGTTTTTCAAAGTTAAAAAAAAAAAATAAAATTTCTAATTCGACAGACCTACTAACTATTGTTTACACTTTCGAATAAGGTAACATGCTTTTCTCTTGAAAATGGCGCGTCCTAGCGAGATGCAACAAATGTAGCTTTATTATACAGAAAATATTGGTTTTCCAAATTTTATAGTCAAAAAATCTGATGTGTCCAACACATGACTTTCCTATCTAGTTATTAAAGGCTTTTTCTGGTTATTTTGTACAACTTATTGCAGTACCTCTATAAATGTTTAGAGGATAAACTAAATATACAGGGTGTTAAAAAAAAAGTGTCACAAAATGAAATGGTGAATAGTATGACCCAAAATAAGCTGAAAAGTCTTAATAAATATATGACCGCAAATTAACGGTTTCGGAGATACGGACCATTTTGTGTTTATAACAATTTTTTATTATTATAAAAAAACAATGATATTTATAAACAATCAATAACAACATAGAGTTAAATGAGATGTTCAAATACTGATGTAGCGCTTCCCTCGCATTGCCATTTGCACGACCGTACATAAAATGCATGTCAGCTAATTCAATATTAGTGTAAACAGGCATAACGAAAATTTATAAAATTATTCACCCACAACAAAATAATAACTGCAAATAGTATCTATGAAAAAACATCGGTAGACTCCGATAAGAAAAGCAAGTTTTTGAGAATGAAAAAAGATAATAAAAAAATGATACAAAACACAAAACACTCCGTATCTCTGAAACCATTCATTTGCGGACATATGTTTATTAAGACTTTTCTGCATATTTTAGCCCATACTACCCCCCGTTTTATTTTGTGACACTTTTTTTTTAACACCCTGTATTCATTTTTCACATACATCTATCTACCTCGAAACATTTTTCTATAGTTATTCATTGAAAACGAAAATACTGAAAAATTTAAATTTAGCAATTTTCCTACAATTTTTCCATTACGGTCCATTTTAGAAAAATCATGTATAAACAAAAATTATAGAGATCGATATCGCAAACAACTTTTAGTTTAGTTTAGAATTTTGCACATTTTGTCAAATTTCTCGAATACGGACCGTTTCAGGAAATTTTGACATAAAGCAAAAATTATAGATAATAATATTAGAAGTAACTTTTATTTGAATAATTTTCTTCTCCAAACATAAATAACAGATATACTATTCAATAAAATATAAAAACGGCCTCCCATAAAGTACCCCCCCAGATGTTCCGACTTTGTCCAAAATCTAATCATTTCACGTCAGGCCGAAAAAAAACTTAAGTTTAAAATTTAGTGTTTTTCTGTGTATCGGTTCATGAGTTATGGTGAATATAGACACACAGACACACACGGCAATTTTACCCTAAGCTCCCCCTAATTTACCCACCTAAGAAGATTATCAATAACTGGGGTTTAGTCCAATAAATGAAGCGTAAAAAGGTAAGTATTTGTAACAAATTTTACTTAATTATCTTTAAACGTTTAGAAAATATTTACAAAAGTGTGGTATCAGGACTTCACCTTTAACACCCTGTATCTCGGAAAAGAAAAGTTTTCGGTTCTATGTTTATATGAACGTTTACTACTATTTTAGGATGTAGATTACGCTGTTAAAATATGACCGTCTAATTTCGGGACACCCTGTATATCATCTATAACTATCAATAAATAAAAAATATTTGAGTTGTTTGGTTTAAAAATGGTATTCCTACATTCGTATATTAACAAGCCACTAACCCCCGGTAGGCGGCGATGGCCAACGAATTATACCTGAATTGTAATCGGACCCTACAAAATATGATTATCCTTCAGCGTACGACACACAACATTGCCAAATTTATGTAGCGAACAAGGTTTCAAATGCTTTACGGGGAGGTCGTGAGATTCGTGCGGTGTGACGTCAGAAGGGACTGGATTGCTCTTAAGTGCATTTGCTTAGAAATTAATCCTTGTTTTTTAAAATGGATGAGTGGATCAGAGTCTGAACCATTTCAAGAAAGTGAATCAGATTGCGAACCTTCTGAGGCATCTGATATCAGCGAGGTTGAAGGTATGGTTTTTTATTTTTTGACCATGACTTCCTATAGGTTATGTTTTCGGTACTAATGTTTAAGTGTTGTTCTCTAATGGCGCGCCTACGGGGTTTGATCAAAAGTTTTAGTTGTATTTTTTGTTATAGGCCATGAAGTTGTTCCCACACAGAATATTCATCCCATTGAACAGAACATTGTTTTAAACACCATAACACAAGAAAATGTAGCGACAGATATTTCTAAAAAAACTGGAAAGCGAAGTCTAAATAAAAATAATTGGAAGACAAATATAAAAAAACGTAGAAGAAATTGTGGTGAAGAATATATTTCTTCTTCGGGAAGACTGGTACCTTCAAAACCCTTCCAAGACAAAGTATATAATTGCAAATAAAATTGCAGCAATAAAATTCAAGAAGATTAGCGCAAGATAATGTTTGAATCCTTTTGGAAACTAGGTGACTATTCGCGTCAAAATGTTTATATACGGGGCTTGGTAACAGCAAAAAAAATTACAAGAAGACGAATAAGAAGTGGTGCAGGGGCAGCACTTTCGGGTACAGCTTTCGGGTAGAAAATGAAACGATGTTTGTATGTAAGAAATATTTTATAAATACATTACAAATTAGTGTCGGTAGATTATATCGCTGTATTTCAAAAGATAAAATAGGGTCAGTAATAGATTCACGAGGAATGAATCCAAGAAAGAAAATAGATGATTCCAAAATCATTGAACATATCAGCTCTTTTCCAGCCTACCAAAGCCATTACACTAGGAAAGATAACCCTGGACGGAAATTTTTAAATAAAGAATTGACGATAACTACAATGTATGACTTATACAGAGAAAAATGCATGTCAGAAAATATGTAATTTCCATGTAATTTTACTACCATGTGTTTAATACGAAGTTCAATTTAAGCTTTAAACCACCATCTAAAGATATTTGCTCTCGATGCGATGGACTTCAAATGAAAATTTAATGTGAAGATAATGAAGAAACAAAAAATAAACTCAAAACAGAAAAAGAACTACATCTTGCCAAAGTTGATTCAGCACGCAAAGCTTTGAAATCTGATCAAGAAAAGGCCTCAGATATAATCTATGTGCTTACTTTCGATTTTCAGAAGGCCTTAGCATTTCCCAAAATTACCACATCTGTACCATATTACAAGAACAACTTATATGTTTACAATTTTGGGGTACATTCATTCAATATAGGAACTGGTTTTATGTACATGTATGACAAAACAGAGGGAGGCCGTGGGTCTCAAGATGTCGCATCATTGTATGCCTCCCAGTCTGTTTTCCTGGGATTCCGATAAGTTTCTTTTGCAATATTACCTTTAATATTGAAGTTTATGTGTCTGTGATCTGATAAATTCTCTTCGTCAGACAAATGCCAGTCTGTAACAAAGTTACTAAAGTTTGTTGATGCTATTGTTACATCTAGTACCTCCTTTCTGTTTTTTGTTATAAAGGTCGGTTTATTGCTTACATTTGTTATGTCTAAATTATTTCCCATAATAGATTGTAGTAAAGACTCACTTCTTTCGTTGGTATCGGTGCTCCCCCAGATCCTGTGGTGTGCGTTTGCATCACAGCCAATGATCATCTGCATTCCGTTGCGCCTGCAGACTCTCACCAGCTCCTCCACTTCTCTGGTAGGTGTTGCTTCAGGATCGTCTGAAGGTAGATATGCCGATCCGAGTAATACCTCCTTCGGTCCCTTTCCTGCATCGATCTTGATTCTGACTGCTGTCAAATCTCTGGAACAGAAATTAGTTAACGGCAGTATTTTTATGCCTTTTTTTGACAATTATGCAGGTTCGAGGGGTGTCTGTGGATCTGTCATATATTAACTCTCCACCCAGGGCCACTTCAAACCTCCCCATCGCCACTGTAAGTACCGCCGAAGCAGCTTTACAGTGCTGGACGTAGATCTGGATTATCCTGATCCTCGCCAGGCCGCCTTAGGACCCTGAAGGTCACCCTTCCTAGCTTATAATAGGCCCGGAATTGTGACCTCTCGAGGGCCCTGTACGACGCTTCGTCAATTGAAAAGGCTAGGAGTTGCCCTCCCTTTTCAATTTTTCTGCTCATTAAAAGCCAGTCCGGCGTCTTCAGTTCCGTATTCTGGAGCTAAAGAAGTCCCCTGACTTTTTCAATCTCGGACTCGTCCGGGATGAAAACCAGAACCCTGGGTCTTCTCTGGAGGTCCTTAGATTCAACCACGGTCAAATCCGCACCCTCTCCAAGGTTTCCCAGAGTGCCGACCGTCCTCCTTAACCAATCCGCGGTCTGCTGGTTAAACGATGTTTTGTGGAACTGTGGTGCTCCTCCACTGCCTGAAGGGGTAGCGTAGAGCCTTTCCACAAGAGTTTCTTGTACCAAGTCTCCTTGTTCTTGGTCTAGAGTTGTATCTGGATGCCTTCTCTGGATAACAGCCAGTCGCATACCTCTCAAAGTGTCGCTGTACGAGCTAGCCGATGCCGGAGCATTTCTGGCCCGCTTAGTTCCACTTCGAGTGGGGGGAGTCTGCGACTGAGATCGGGGCCTTTTATCCCCTTTCTTCGTTTGGTCCTCCCTCCGTTGGGTTCGTTTTTGGGCTGCAGTCTTGTGGGGATTTTCCTCCGTCCACGTTCCTGCAGCCATTTTTTATTCCTTCGGAAGCTTCTTTCTCTCCGCTCCTGAAGGTTTTTTCGGTCTATCAGCAGGCTTAACATCTGCTTTTTTGACCTTTTCTTTTGTTTGAGAGCAGTCGTCTGTTTTCACAGATCCTCCTCCCGCTAAGGGGTTAGAGTCCTCTGCTTTCGCAGTTCCTCCTTCCCTTGAGTTGTCGGAGTCCAAAGCTAACGCAATCTCTCCGACAGTCATGTTCAAGGAGCCTGAGCCGTCTGTATCCGACTCTTCTCCTTGGGTGTCCATTTTTTTCAAATTATTTTCACTCATATTTGTTCCCACGAGTATGGGGGAAGGGGTTAGTCCAACTCTGCAGTGCCCCCCGTACAGAGTCAAGGCTAGATACTTGGGGCTTTCGCCCGGTTCCCCCAAGGGGACGTTCGCAACCGCATATTAAGCCCTGCGGCCATTCATCCTTAGGCACGTTACCTTACACCGTGGCGTTGGGCTTTGATGGAGTGCCATTTGGTTAGTCAATAGTGGTGCTTCTTGAAGCATCGCTATTGGCCTTATTCAGTGGTGCCACGAGGAGGCAGGCACTCGATGGTTGCATTTCTCCATCGTCCTGTAGAAAAGTTACCTACCCACAAAGCAGGCGTATTAAGCGAGTGTGCAAGCAAGCAATCTAAACTACAAAGCAATGGCCAAGCTACAACCACCCTCACAACACTATGACTCTTATATTTATCGAAATTCCAGTACAACGTTTGTCAATGATGAAAATATTTACAGTAACTTTAACAACATCGATATGTGATTTTATTCTATATGACGGTTAGAATGGGCAGCGTTCTTGGTACCGAACAAAATGTAAACAATCTTTTATCATATGTCTATGGTAAAGACGATGCACACATACACATCAATTTCTCAATAAACCATCTTCTTCTACTATCTCTCTACTTATAAAATCCATATAGATAAAACGTCGTCGTTCGTTTTCATTAACGGTCTTAAAGACTTTATATTTGACGTATTATTTCTTTATGAGAGCGGAGACGAAGTCGATTAAGAACGAGACGTCAGTTTTTGTTTTATTGGATCCTCCATAAATTTTATGGTGATGTCTGATGGGTTTCACGGACGCGCTCGAGGGCTTTGGGGTTGTAGACGGTTTCGACGACAAACTCTGCATGATTCTGAAGGGAGACTTTTGGCAAATGAAGGAATCGATAATTATCGTCGAGAGAAAATAATTTTAATAGTATGTTTACAGCTGTCGTTGTGGAGTTAGGATAAAGATAAAGGGGTATGTCGATTTTTTTTATTTTATACATTTATAAACGTGCACGGAAAAAAAGGTGACTAGAAAATTTTACTACAATGTTGTAGTAGTAGACTTGTAGAAAAATACTTAACTTTTTGTAGAAAATTTTACTATAATTTATCTATTCATTATTGTAGCAATTGAATTGTCAAATAAAATGCTATAACAATAGGAAAGAAGACAATGTTTAGTATATTTACTGTATTTTTGTATTGTATTTTTTATGTATCGTTAAAATTTAGTATTTTAAGTTAATTCACGTCAAATAGATATATCACAGACCACTTTGATCCCGAAAAGGACAAAACATTAATTTGGTCCTTCGAGCCGGATTTACACGATCAAATGTAAAAATTGTATTCGGTTGCGATTTAACTCTCAAAATGTCGATTGCTTAATTTCCAAAAATAAACAAATTAGTATTTATAGATATATATTAGACATAAAATAGTGTTCAGATACTATGTACAATATCGTGCAAAACCACTTCACCATAAATGGAAAATCGTGTATGTTTGTAAACAATGCAAAATTCTGTTTATAGGTAGACCAGCGTGCGGTGTCGATCGTTAGAATAGATTGTTTCTGATAATAGTTCCCTTGAAGGGGTTATTTGTTATATCATATGCTAACTTCGAGCATATATTATGCTAATACGTACATGGTTCGTGAAATTGTGTCGACATAGCGCTGCCTGCTATAGAAACTGGAATAATAGTCTTTTGAATCAAAACATGGTATATATTTAGGTATCCAACAGGTAGAATTAATAAAATGAAAAAGTTAGGCTTGTTATATTATTTTTACGAGCATTTAGATTATTTCCCTTGGTTTTCTTTTTCTTCTGTCCATTTTTAGTTACTGTGTTTCTAATTTCTTCCTCTTTGTAGTTAAGAAAGAAATACAAGAGCATCATTCCAAAATTTCTGTTAGGAATATTTTTAATGATATTATTTGTTCATACACCCGACACTGTTATCGATTCTTATCAGCCCCTTTGCACGATATACCATAATTTTCGCCATTATCAGATTTAAATTGTTTTCTATTTAAAATTCATAAATAATGGTTGAGAAATGCATCTACGTGACAATGATGTATTATGCACCTATGCATATATTAAGCAAAAAATTCTAATGTAACAAAATAAAAAAAAAATAAAACGAGAGTCCGTGTCACAGCCGTTTCTCTCTTGAAAACAACTAATCCTTTGGCTAATACCGTAACAAGCATTGCAATATATGAAAATGAAAATAGCAGATATAGAAAATAATTTTCAACAGTCTAACTTTGATTTTGGAAGCGAGGAGTAGTTGTTTTCAAGAGGGAAACGGTCGCTTGGCGCTTTGATACTGACTTTGAGATTGTCTCTTTGCAATTGAAGAACCGAGTGCAAAAACCAGGCAGTTCTATCTTTTGGTCAATAGCGAGTTAATGTGTTTATACGTTCTGTGCAAGAAGCAGTCAACTCGGTATCTGCCTGGTGACTTTCACTTTTATACTATTCTGACCAATAATTCTGACAAATAATTGAGATATCAATGGTGTCAAAAGCCTAAGATAGATCAAAAAAGAGCGTAGGTACCCACTAACCTTTTTCTATCCATCTAATTGTGAACATAATTAAAGAAGACAGTAGTAGCACTTTCTGTTGACCTATCAGGAAGAAACTCGTGTTGGTGATCTGTAATAATTTTAAATTGAAATAAAAAAGATATTTATTTGCTAATCTATTTAGCCTATTTGGCCTATTTGGCTTTGAGTCAGTCCTATGTCTAAAAAACCCTTATTAAGCATAGTTACATTGTTATCAGTTTAATTAATATTCTCATCACATAGAGAAGTTTTAATTATTACGACTTCATTACCTCCTGACATATTATTTTCATTTTCATTTGTTGTGGTTGTTCTGAAAACTTTATGAATGTCAAATTTTTGTCATACATGTTTTTTCCATTATTTTATATTTTTACAGCCATGATATTTCAAAATTATTTATTTTATAACCTGCAGAGTTATTAATATTTAAGTAGGTAAAATTATTTTTTTGATACCAATCCACAGAATGTATAAGAGAGGCCGCTGTAGTGGCCAAACACATATGCAGCAGAAATCGGTTAAAGTGGGCCATAAACACTTTTGAACCGTTTAAGTCTCCAGGTGTGGATGGAATATTTCCTGCCCTGCTTCAACAGGCATAGGAGGAATTACTACAACCCATAATCCTGCTATCCCGGAGCAGTCTGGAGTTGGGATATATACTAGAAGCATGGAGAAGAGCCAGAGTCACCTTTATTCCAAAAGTAGGGAAAAAGGATACCACACATTCTAAATCCTTCCGACCAATCAGCCTCACGTCCTTTATATTAAAAACAATGGAGAAGGCTGTTGATAATTATGTCAGAACGGAAGTCCTGGAGAGGGTGCCACTCCACCACAGCCAACACGCGTACCGAGCAGAAAGATCTACAGAAACTGCCCTGGTATAGTTGACTGACGTAATCCAAGATGCATTGACAAACAAAGAAACGGTCATGTGTGCCTTCCTAGACATAGAAGGAGCTTTTGACAACACGCCACACGAATCTGTAAAAAGAGCACTTGCATACAGAGGAGTAGATAACATCACATCGAGACGGATGGCTCAGCTGTTATCTACGAGAACTGCAGAGACACACATAGGGCAGGACACCATCTCCATCTGCACAACCAGAGGATGTCCACAAGGAGGAGTTCTATCCCCACTAATGTGAAGCTTAACCGTAGACGAACTTCTATGCAGATTGACTGACCTCGGGCATACCCTGTCAAGGTTATGCCGACGACATAGTCATATTTGCTACTGGCAAGTTTAGTAATATCCTGTGTGATATAGTTCAACGAGAACTAGAACATACCAAAAGATGGTGCCGTGAAGTGGGACTTAGTATAAACCCTAGTAGCCTTTTCAAGGAAAAGCAAACTTAATCTCAAAACCGTTAAATTAGACGGGATAGATATAGAATGAAAAATGAAGTCAAATATCTAGGCCTAACCCTGGACAACACACTTCTCTGGAACACACATGAGAAGGAAGTAGTAAATAAGGCCACAAAAGCCCTAATGGTATGCAGAAACATTGCAGGTAAACGATGGGGATGTAACCCAAACACTGCGATGGATGTATACTGCAATAGTGAGACCAATCATCACTTACGGGGCTATAGCCTGGAGTAACAAAACTAGTTTAGCTACTACGAGAGCTAGTATCTCAAAAGTTCGAAGTCTAGCCTGTGTTTGCATTACTGGTGCCATGAGAACCTGTCCTACGGCCGCAATGGAGGTGATATTAAACCTCGCCCCTCTACATTTGATGATAGAGAATGTGGCAAAAAGGACACGATATAGAATGAACAGAAACGGAGTAATCAGACGAAAGTCTACTTGCTTCATGACTAAAGATACCTTGGACATGCCCTAGGATGAAATGCTAAAGAAGTACAGTTTTGTGAAAAACTTAAAACCACAGAGCTGGGATGCAAGAAAGAATGGTGCCAATAATCCGTCGAGCTTGCAACCGAAAGACGTGCTATTCAGTGGTATACGGACGGTTCCAAAACCATAGAAGGAACTGGAATAGGAGTTTATGGGCCGAGAACCATGTACTCCGAAAGCTTGGGAAAATATCCAAGCATCTTCCAGGCGGAAATTCACACCACCAAGAAGTGTATCCAGTTTAACATCAAGAGAAACTATCATAGACAAGATATTATCATCATATCCGATAGTCAAGCTGCTATCAAAGCGCTGGGCTCTTACGTAATCAGCTTAAAAATGGTCTGGAGATGCCTAGAACAATTGAATGAGTTAGGCGAGAAAAATAGAGTTACTCTCACTTGAGTCCTGGGACATGACGAGGTACAGGGTAACGAGATTGCAGATAGTCTTGCAAGGAAAGGGGCTCAAATACCCTTTGTAGGACCTTAGCCGTTTTCTGCGAGAATTAGCCAGTAGAAGAACCGATAATTGAAACAATCTCTTGGGGCTGAGACAGGCCAAGATACTTCTGGGTGAATACAACCAGAAAAGATCGGAAGCCTGCATCTGCCTGAGCAAGAACAGACTACGTATTGTAACAGGGATCCTTATCGGGCATTGCCGACTAAAAGGACATCTAAGGAAACTGAGAGTAGTAGAGGATAGTTAGTGCAGATTCTGTGAGGAGGAGGATGAAACATCCAATCACATTCTAACTTAATGCATAGCACTCCAGAATCCAAGGGCACTAATCTAGGAGGATATCAAATAGAAGAGGGAGATTTACCTAAGCCAGATTTATTAAAAGTATCGCTCTTAAAGGTGTTTTTATAATTAACTTTAGATCATCTTTAGTTATACTACTAATTATATTGATCCAAAATTATTTCTCATTGTCCATATTATCAAGTTTATTACTAAGAATGTTCCAATCTATTTCAGTATATTTTATATTAATAGGGATTTCCATGGTAATTTAATAATCATTTCCACTTGTTGTGTAGTATACTAAAGCCAGTAAGATTGGATGATTGGAAGCAGGGGGAGTTGTACATTTGTTCTTTTCCACCGCAATCTTTTTAGATCTGTTGTGGAACTGCGTTCTTTATAGTGTGTCTTCTATAGCTAAGCCTTTTTTTATTATAATTAGTAGCTTTTACAGTGGCTTCCACATTTAATTACATTCTTAGAAACTGTCAATCTAGCCAGACCTACACATATTTTTCACATATTTTTCACATATTTTTCCTTCTGCTGAATTCTAGGCAATCAATATTTTTCTGAAGAGACAGTGTCCTGTAAGTACACAACTTAATGTAGTTATCCTAACAATTTGTTATTTTTGCTCCAGTAGATATTTCGTAAACTTGGCTGATGATTCTTTAGTGAACTCTATTGTAACCTACCAAATGAACTCTGTGATTCCACCAAAATTTTAAACTTAAAAAAAAATTATTAAAGTATTAACTACAATTAAAAATGTTGTCTACTACGGTTACACAAGTTTCGGCTGTTCCGGTGTCAACCTTCGGGCCTTCGACGTCGCTCAGACGGCATCTAGGGGGTGGATAGCTTGCAAGAATTCCGGAAATAGTAGACAAATGAGTAGGCGCCAACTGGGTCTATATAGTGGCCAAACTATGATCCTATTTCCCCAAAAACCCAGTAAATGAGGAAAGAAATAAAAGACAAACCTCAACTTATGTTCCTTTATAAAGAAAAAAAGGAAAAAAAATATATCAACTTTAAATCCCTCACGACTTAAAATCGCTCATTGTGAAACTACCTTACCTCGGGTTCTGAGCCCGATATTGGAACGTCCTACAAACATGACACTTGTCGGTGTTTTGTCGTCAAATGACGTTTATGTCATTCACTGTCACAATTAAAAAATATTAACCTAATACTGACAGCTATAACAAAAATAAGCAATGAAATTCTTAAAGAATGGTATCGTAAATAATTAATTACCCAAAGGTGACTATAATACATAATATATATAAATTTACAACGAAACTTGGTCTATTTTTAGGAGAACTACCATCCTTTTACTTAGTGGTGAGATGAAATAAATTGTAATAATGATGTCCGAAAGTTAGAATACAGGTGAAATTAGTTAATGACAAAAATAATAGTGATATCATCAATACGATTTTACCCTTTTTTTTCGTATGATTAACCAGGTAAGCCAAAACAATTTTATTAATTCGTGTGGCCAAAAATGAACGTTACACTATGTGCTGTATCAATTCTGGATACTTGTTCGTCTATTCCTGAGACTTTTTGCATTCATTGTTTGATGGATGCCTTGTCCAATGTTTTAGCAAATCCACAGAAGGGTTCGAAGCCTATAATCACCTTGTCAAAGCCTTCTTCAGCTAATTCATCGATATTTTCATTTTCCTGATATCCTTCCTAGTCTGGTACTTTTTTTGACTGATTATCTCTGTCAGGTCTTCTAGGCAGTCTCTCACTAATTTGTAATTTGATTTAGGGTGAGAGAATTATTGCCTTCAGAGCTGCTGGCTGTCAGATTAGTTTTGCCTAATATATGCTGATTTATTACTCTTGGTATGTGCAGCGCCTCAGTTGCACTACATACGTTAAAATGTCACACACTTAACACTTTTTAGCTAACCCTTCAATTTGTGGCAGTCCTTTGGTTGCTAAGATTTATTATTGATCATGATATTATGACTTTTATATTTTTATATGCAAGACATGTCTTTTTAGTCTACGAATTAAATAGATCTTATACATCTTAGTAAAACAACTTATTTATGATGGGATCCGACATTTTAAAGATCCCACACTATGTTGTATGGCTTATCAGTTGCAGTTTGGCCTGTGACATTGTTGCACATTATCCAAATAGTCTTGTTCTTTGTTTTCAAATCCTACACCTTCTTGAGAAAATAGCATTGGAAGGGTCGTTATAGCATTGAGACATTTCCTTAGTGCATTGGCGACAGAAGGGGACACAATAGATCTTTTAGGTCGCAAGTGTATTAACACCCCATTCCCAACATAACATAACAGCATATAAAAATTCTTTTAGTTTCAGATATATTTTAGTATTTGTTTAAAATTTTCTATTAGAGGAACTGATAAAAATATTACATTTGTTTGGGTACATTTCTATTATTTTAGAATTTAAAAACTTAAAATTAAGACACTTGTTTTTTGTAATGTCGTTGCTCCCTTTTAGGACAATTACATGATCATTCGAAGTAAAGTTTCAGGTTTAATGATCATTTCTACTAAAGCATCTTCTTTATTAAAACGTGTCTTTATTTCTACATTCAGACCTCTACCTCTTTCATCAGTTAATATAAGTATCTTTTTTTTTTATCACTATTGATTTAAGTATGTGTTTGTTTTCCATACTTTTTAATACCAACCTGCAGTTTATTTAGTTGTAGACTTTATAATCTTCCGATAGTCTTTGAATCGTTTCTGTCAATTCTTCATTTTTAATTTTCATTCCGTTTAATTCACTAATCATTAAAATGTTTTTATCATTCGCACATTTATTAGAACTTGCTAATTCGTCTAGTTTCTCCTTTAAATTCCCTATAACATTTTCATACTCAATTTTAATTTTGTTAGTGTCACATGTTACATAATCGTTCTCTAAAACCTTAATTGTTATTACCATTTTTTTACTTATATCGTTTAATTCTATTATATCTGTTTGTAATTTTTCTATAAAATTATTTTTTTCCATGAGTAAATTTTTATATTCTTCAGTTTGATTGTTTGATTTTTGCTGATTACGTTCCAGGATATTAATTTACTCCATCTGATTTGCCGGTTCTTCCTCGCAACTCTTGTAAGCCTTTTAATATAATTCTCTTTTTCTTCTAATTCTTTCTTTAGATTAATGACTTCTTCTATATATCGGTTTTCTTTAGTTTCTTTCTCTACCTCAAAATTATTTTCTTCTTTGAGCGCTTTTTCCTGACATACAATTGAACAGTAGATTTTATGGGCACCAAGTCTCACTACATTCTTTTTCCTTTCTAGACAACTCGAATGAAATACTTCAAAACAGATAATGCAACAAAAGTTTAGAAACGGTTTAGCTTTACAACAAGTAAAAGTAGGTTCCATTTTCCATAAAATTGGTGGATTTTAATTTCCAGTTAAAATATCTAGTACGCCACTGGGCGATAACTATAATTAACGATTTATTTAGTTTCTTTTATCTTTTTTTAGACAAAAGTATTTATTTTTATTAAAAATTTTAATTATCAAACACAACTTTTCGCAAAAATTATGTAAGCTTTACTTTGATAGAAAATTTATTATTTTCTGTTAATTTTTTCTACCGAAATTTGGTTTAAGATACAGAGCACATGTTTTCCAACCTTACTCGACCTTTACCAGTTTTTGCAAACCAATTGTTTTTAATTTTTAAATTGGTCACATTTGTGAATATGACTATATTTCCATAAAAAAAGCAGTTGTGAGTTATATGTACAGAATTAGCGTAGTAAATATTATTTTATCTTTAGCTTAGTCGACATTTTAAAACTTATAAATATATGTAAATTATTATTATTATTATTATTATTATTATGGTTTCTTCCTTGTACTTTCGACACTAGCGTTGTAGTTCAGGAAATAAAGAGTTTTTTAAAAAACAGTTTCTCTCTCAAAAAACCATAATTTCTTTAGGTGAGTTTTTTTTTATTTATCGGTGCCTCCACCGATGCAAAATTTCATTAATTTTATTCACCGGTGAATTCGCTTATAGAATCGATTCACGTTCATTTATTATTGATGATTCTCACCGAACTAGTGGAGCATATTATTTGAAATGACAGATCGACAAAACTACAAACGCGACACTAAACTAACTAACTTTAGTTGTCATTGTCGGAATTTAAATTTAATTTGGCAAAGCTGGGTGATTTGAAATCTAGAGAGTCAATTATAGAAAATATATCCAATTTGAAAATGTCATGGGAACCGAGAAGAGTGAGTTTGGAAATTAAATTTAGAAAAGTTAGTGGGGATGTAACCTAAGAAATGAACTCGGTGATTCCACCAAAATTTTTAAACTTAAAAAAAAATTATTAAAGTATTAACTACAATTAAAAATGTTGTCTACTACGGTTACACAAGTTTCGGTTGTTCCGGTGTCAACCTTCGGGCCTTCGACGTCGCTCAGACGGCAACTAGGGGGTGGATAGCTTACAATAATTCCGATAATAGTAGACAAATGAGTAGGCGCCAACTGGGTCTATATAGTGGCCAAACTATGATCCTATTTCCCCAAAAACCCAGTAAATGAGGAAAGAAATAAAAGACAAACCTCAACTTATGTTCCTTTATAAAGAAAAAAATATTTACTAAATATACAGACTAATTACCTAATGGCTTAGGTAATCAAAAAAAATTGGAGGAAATTAAAGGGAAAATTTACACTGTATATGTATATGCATAACCCAAAATAAATTAATAAATCAAAATATGGCACGGTTCGTCGTTAGCTTGGTACCAGGCATGACGCTTGCGCAAAATATTAATTTCCACCTTACATAAAAATTAAAATATAAAATAATAGTTAACTTAAATCTTGCGCATAACCGCACCTATACTACATCATATATTATAAACTAAACAATAAACTTATAATCCTTATAAGCTTATAACCCTCTCCAAATTGGAAGGCGATATCTGCTTAACTTTTGGTTAAGACCAAACTACCCAAAAGAAAATTATTAAACCATGAAATTTTATAATTAAGTATAATTCATAGAACTAAATAAAAATATCAAAAATAAGAAAATAAAAATACAACATATAAAGGACTTTAGACACAGAGGTTATTTACTTAAACTCCCAGGTTGGAAGAGGTTACTTAATCTCTGCCCCCACACGGGTCTTCTGAGATTGCTTAACTTATACATTAAGTCTTGCCCATTTAATAATGAATAAATTGAAAATGTAAACTTATGACAGTAGCCCTTAATAACTGAAGAATTACAACTTAAACGTGGAAGCAGTCCAAGTGTTCTGCGACCCGAAGGATTACTACATCAGCATTAAGTGCTTAAATTAAAAAAAGTTTGAAATATTAATCAATTAAACGATGTAATATTTGATAATACATAAGTTATGAGTGAAAGAACCCTAGAACATTCTGTGCTCAAAAGTATAAATAATGTTGAGAATACCTTGACAACATTCGGTTGAAAGTGAATGTATAGTTTAACAATGCACGCATGAAACCTTCAATATAACGTATAAGAAAAACCTGATAGTAGGGTGTCTTCTTTCACAGCATTCCCATCTCCCTATCCAGAACGAGAATCATCATTGTAAATCTAGCTACAAGTAAGCTAGGCGGCTAGCATACCAATGTTCTGTGTTCCCTCGATGAAACCGTTGAACTCCGGACGATATAACCCTCTGTGTACAACTGTTGAAATCCTGAGTCGCTACCCCCTGGGTGAAAATTGTTGTCGAATCCTGGGTTAACAACCCCCTGGGTGAAACTGTCGTCTAATCCTGGGCTAACAACCCCCTGGGTGAAACTGTCGACGAATCTTGGGCTAACAACCCCCTGGGTGAAACCCTTAAAATATTACAAAGAAAAATGTCAATACACATTGACTCAAGTATCCCGAACTATAGGATTACCCAAAAATGTACATAAACTAGAAACTATTCAGCATCTAGGATGAAGAAAAATTACATTGGCTCAACAGTGAGTCATAAACAGTATTATGAGCTCAAATAATTAAAATTCTGTTACACCATGTCATAACATAAAAGAAATTGACAGCCACATGGTGCGTAACATAACCAAATATATACAAAACATACCTTTTTCGTAAAGAGTTAACTTGGTAGCCTTCCAAGGATGAGAAACACGTGAGATGATCCACAGCACAACAATATTCCACACTCCAAATGCTGTGAACTTCCAATTATTGCGTTAAAATCCTATACTAGATATGGGCTGGACCAATGACCATAGGAATTTACCAATACACTAAAATTCCCTTCCAAAATACGAAATGTCCATTTACCCACAATTAACCATGAAATAGAATCTAAAATCCCCTTTAATTAGGGTAAGCCGATGGGGCTAAATATTAAGAAAATTCTATTTCGACACAAAAATCGTCTTTCTCGTGACTCAACACCAACTGACAGAAACAATACGTCAGCCGTCCAAAATGGCCGAAATCCCTTTCCGATAAATTTCAAGCCAAGTGGGTTCAGAAATTCATCCTCAAGAATTCCCCACTATATAACTTAAGAGACCACTTACGAAAGGTACTCTAAAAACTATATTTATATACAGTATAACTACATTTGGGAAACTGTTCCCGACAAAAATTAATACAACAGCGATCGCAAAAAAATCCCTCACGACTTAAAATCGCTCATTGTGAAACTACCTTACCTCGGGTTCTGAGCCCGATATTGGAACGTCCCACCAACATGACACTTGTCGGTGTTCTGTCGTCAAATGACGTTTATGTCATTCACTGTCATAATTAAAAAATATTAATCCAGTACTGACAGCTATAAACAAAAATAAACAAAGAAAATCTTAAAGAATGGTATCGTAAATAATTAACTACCCAAAGGTGAGACTATAATACATAATATATATAAATTTACAACGAAACTTGGTCTATTTTTAGGAGAACTACTATCCTTTTACTTAGCGGTGAGATGAAATAAATTGTAATAATGATGTCCGAAAGTTAGAATACAGGTGAAATTAGTTAATGACAAAAATAATAGTGATATCATCAATACGATTTTACCCTTTTTTTTTCGTATGATTAACCAGGTAAGCCAAAACAATTTTATTAATTCGTGGGACCAAAAATGAACGTTACAGGGAATATTAGAATGTTGAGAAGAGTTAAAATAGAAATATACTATTGTTAGAAAGAATTGATTTTTATGAAGTTGGAAAGTTGAAATAAAGAATAGAAAGTACAAAAGTTATTCAAAATGTCGATTCTCGACATTTTTCTTCTAGGAGTTTGGTTAATTTTCATATAAGAAAGTAGGTTACGTATTCTGGAGTCTTGTAGAAATATTTTACATTTTCCTACGCGTATGGGTTACATTCGACTTAAAAGACACACGAATTTAAATATTTTTTTGTACTATTAGAAAGTAGGGAAGTTAAATATCATGGAAATAAAAAAAAATTGGAGATTATCCACGATTAAACGAGAAATTTAATGTTAAAAACTTAAAAATTGCACATTTTTAATCAAATCTTTCGACATATGTGTACAGGGTTGCCAATTATTTTAATATGTAAGAGAAACTAACTTGTAAACTCGTAAATTATTATACTTTTATGATTTGTTTATTTAAATAAAAATAATAGAAATTTTGTGATAAAATGCCAGAATCTGTATCAAACATCGCTCCCCGACCCCTAACACAGATCAAAGAATATTATCTGTTCATATCATCTTATATAATTGTTTATAACATTAAACAGTAGGAGTCACTCTCCCAATTACCGCCTTTTAACGCGATCAGCCGCCAGTCCTCCACAGTCCCTTTCTCGATCGACCGGTGTAGTTCAACGCGTAAGGCTGGTTTGCTCCGCTACGTTAGATTCCGCTGTGTATTGGCCGTTACATTTCACTATCATCGCCGCCGCGTCTTACCGCTTAACCCCGGTATATCTCTTTGAAAAAACGCCATTTGAGCAAAAAACGTAGAGTCTACGATTCTCAAATCACTTTTTATATTCCATTTCTTCATCATTTGCATTTTTCCCGTAGCTTGTTTCGACATTTTTAAAATGAACGCTTTTACTTTCACACTAACGGCATTTTTGCAGGAACACAACCAATAACAATACTTAACCAAAAAAAATTTTGAATAGTACTGAATGAACTACCTGTTATAGTCCTTCCATTATCAATTGCAGAACACAGTTATGTGGGGAATCATCAATATTTAATATATACGCACGGTACTCATGCCAAATTAAGAAACGAAAAATAATGTTTACTCCCCTTATACAAAGCGGTAAATATTAAACGAACCATCAGTTGTTTACCAACGAAAACATCGAATCGTAAACTTAAATGCACTGTATTGGCCGAAGGTTTACGGAAGGCAGGTGTTCGAAAATATTCCTGGAAGACAGGCTGCGATATCAGTGGAGTACTATCGTGCGGTGTGTTTTGTATGTGTGGTTGGTTTAATTTAAATTTCTTTTAATAAATATAAATATGGCGTTCTTTAGACCATGGGCGAATGAAGAAAATGAAATTGCACAGTGTAGTGAGATTAAAGACAGGTATGACTTTAACGATAAGGATTTAGATATACAAACACAACAAGTTATTTTAAATATATTCGAATGTTTAAAAAAGGAAAATATTCAGCAGTCTGATAATGCGTTCATAATAACAATTGCTGAATTAACTAAAGTAAATAAATTTTCCGTTTATCCGGTAGTCACGAAAGGGGTTGCTGTGGATTATTCATAAAACCGAAAAACATGTAAAGAAAAACTGAAATCAGTTGACAGAGCTACCCAAGATTTTATACGAAGGACAATTTATAGTTTATATAAGGAGAACTTTTATGTATCTATCCTTATATTTATAATTATTATTGAATTTATGTACTGTAATGAATTGAATTGAATAAACATTATTATTATTATTATTATTATTATTAACAGGGTTCCGACATTGGAAGTAATACAGCAAAAGGTGGCAGATTTTCCAGGATACACTTATATCAGTTTGGAAACATTGCATCAAGTTTTGTCAGCATGTGGTTTTAAACACAAAAAATTGAATAAACAGGTGGCAATCACCGAATCGTCAAGGATAGTTCAATGGCGACAAGATTATTTGCGTCAGATAAAAGGCTACAGAAGTTCTAATAGACACATAATTTATCTAGATGAAACATGGTTTGACAGTCACGATGTAGTAAATTTCGGTTGGGTTGGCAGTAGTAAAAATTGCTGTTTGAATGGGCCATGTTCTAAAGGGAAACGCATTATAATAGTACACGCTGGAAGTAAAGACCGTTTCGTGCCTAACGCTTTATTATTATCTGCTAAACAAATTAAAAACTGTGCAGCTGATTATCATGAAGATATGAGAGCAGAATTATTTGAAAAACGGTTTAATGAACAGCTTTTACCTTACATTCCACCACAGTCAGTAATCGTTATGAACAACGCATCCTACCACTCGCGGCAACTCCTTAAAATACCAAATAGTAGCAGTAAAAAAGCTCAAATTTTAGCTTTTATGTCTGAAAAAAATATTCCTATTCCTGCCAGTGATAGTAAAAAAGGACCAACAAACAAAGAATTGCTTACTGTTATTAAAGGTATAAAGTTAGAAAAAATGTATTATATTGACAAGCTGTGCAAACTCTTCTCAGACTACCTCCTTACTATTGCATATTTAACCCTATAGAGTTAATATTGGCAAACTTAAAATCAGAATTACGAAAATGTAATCAGTCTCCAGAACTGAGTAAAGAAGTTGTAGAACTCGTAAAGAAAGTTCTAGCAGCAGACCGCCAAGAGCTTTGGAAAAACTGTGTTGAACATGTTATCAAAGAAGAAGATGAGTATGTAGTATTACCCTCTTTACAACCTATCATAATTCAACCAAATGATGACTCTAGTTCAGAGGATTCAGACTGCCATGATTATTTATAAAGATACTTTAGAATTGAATT
The DNA here is from genome assembly GCA_927349885.1 of Psylliodes chrysocephalus. Classification (NCBI taxonomy): domain Eukaryota; kingdom Metazoa; phylum Arthropoda; class Insecta; order Coleoptera; family Chrysomelidae; genus Psylliodes; species Psylliodes chrysocephalus. The sequence goes on from OV651813.1 coordinate 4,715,857, forward strand.
GTTTTTTTTTTCTTTTGTTTTATTTGCAAAGAATTTATTTTCCTTTATGGTTTTTTCTTTGAAATTTCGTTTTCCAGAAAAAGAACGAATGGGGTACAAAAAGGGTTCAGTTCACGTCTGGTACCCTGTTTAAACCAAACGCCCTTACAGGCAGGTACACTTTACTCGCTTTTTTACGTTTTATAATTTAATATTCAGTTGTAGCAAGTTAATGAGCTATAATGATTTTTTTTAAGTCCAAGTAAGATTTCAATTAAGTGTATTTGTCTAAATAAGGGCGTATAATAACGTCAAATTTATAAATATTCGATTTCCTTTTAACGAATACTTTCTTGCATATGATATATATTAAAAGTATTAATAAAATAAATTTATAAAATGAGGTAGGTATCTACGCCTATGGCAGATCAAATAAAATTGTCGGTAAAGGTTCCGAACGAGTTTTTATGATCTGCAATTGATAATGGAAGAACTATACACAAAAACAGATCAATTTTATGAAGCCATTTGCTATCAATCATCCCCTAATTGCCATAATCCTTAATACCTAGTAGTTTAGAAAGCAAAAGACCCACTTGGTTAATATTTCGTGGTAAAATGCAGGTACAATTGAAAAATTTTGTAATGTTTATGCACTAAACATGCAGGCATGCACTTCATATGCATTTTGCATATAATCCAAGCTCTAGTAATCAACATGCTCTATTTTTGTGTTTTTATATTATAGGATAGCTATAGCTTTAAATAAACGAGATAATATATTTTTGTTTTGCTTTTCTTCCTCTTACTTTTTTTTGTATTAATAATTAGGTGTGTGATTAATTTATATTGCATGAACAGGTATATTTTTTGTATGTCAAACCCTTGCTGTAGAACAATCTGTTTTTAAAAGCAATAAATATATTTATTATTATAATTATCATGCGACATGGCTCACTACTTTATAATTAAATTTTTGAATAATATGACCTTTATAGGACTTCGGATATAAACTTAAATTAATAATAATGATAAATAATAATGAAAAACCCTAGTTCACCCGCTTTAAGCATGGAATAATTAACGAATTTTTTTAACTCATTTTGTTAAAACGAAACTTTTGTACAAAATTCACTCGAGAGTATTTTATCACCGAAAAAGTCCCAACTCCCTATGGACGTCACCCTAATTTCTACGGTATTTATATCGCATTTTCTGGTCTCAATATCAAAAAAGCGTACGGCTGCGAATGGGGGGTATCCAGTTCATTTTAACTTCAGAGTGCTTTGTTGTATTGAACGACCTTTATTGGATAATGTCATTATTTCGAATACGCTAATGTTGTTTTGCTATCCCGCATTTGTTCCATTTAGCGGTGAATAATTCTTTATTGAGTGGATGTATCGTGTGTATGCGAACACGCAAATGAACAGATTAAAGCTTTTAATAGGTTATTGCTAGCTAGGCAATAATATTTTAAGCCATACTCCTTTTCATTAAGCTGATGATGTACCACCTAATACAATAATCGTTGACCGTTTTTTCTTTGTACAGTTACTTTTATTTTGCTATCTGCATTTCTTTCTTCTCCATGGTGGTTCTTCAACAAAAAAATATACATTTTATTGAATCACCCGGAACTTTGTTATACAGGGTGTCATTGATATAGTGTAAAAAATTCGGGAGGTGATAGTACTCCTAAAACTAGTAAAAAAGTTCCTATAACTATGGGTCGTTAAATACATATTAAGGGATTTAGGGGCGTCAAAAGGGCAAACTTGGAAAGTGGTTTTTTTGAAATTTGTTAGGAGGTTGTGCTGAGTGTATTATTGCTCCTAACAGTTTTACCTCGACTAGTTCTGAACCTTAAAATAACGTCGGAGAGAGGGTCGTGGAATGACAATAATAAGCGGTATTCCAGGAAACTGAGGTGGTTTAATGTCGGTTACTGTGTATTTACAGCAATTAAAGCAATTTAAAGCAACTAGTGATAGCTTAAATATAAAGAAATGCTTTAAAATTCATGCATAATATGATTATTATTCTTCCAATTGGTACCAATCGTTTACAGACTATAAATTATAATATTTACACATGCATCTTAAGAATAGAATAGCAGCCTTTTTAATTATAAAGCAAAATAAAATAATAGTATATACATGCAAAGCGTTCGGAGCACAATAGTGGTACTTCCTTTGTAAATAAGCAAAGCCCAAAGCCTCAAGTTAGGTAACCGAAGAGTGAAGAAGAGTGTAGAATAAAGAGCGAAGAATGAAGAGAATATAAGCAGTATTAAGTTAAATAAGAACCGTCTTACTTGTGTCCCAGAGGTCCATGCAGAATGGTGGTGATAGTATACACCCTGAGGTGAATGTACCTTATGGAACCAATGCAGCGATTAGGTAAGCAGGTCTATCTTAGGTTAGTTTATTCCAATATAAAACAGTGTATGACCAATTTTTAGGTAACAAATTACCAGCCCAAGATAAGGTGGCCTACAAGAGATAACATATAGTATAAATAAAAGCCCTAGACAAAACAAAATGGATAACAGTAGCCATAGATGACTTACCACGTGGTGTTGGTTGGCCTTTAAGATAATATAAGTAGGTAAGGAAATAAATTTACTAATCCACAGAATGTGATTTCAGACTTCTGAATCTATTTTATTTCCTTAGAGAGATGATTCATTTGCTTTGTTGAGTGCAAAAATCCGAAGTAATAGACGAAAATAATAGCACATGCTACAAGTTGCTAACCCAAAAGCAGAATGACCAGAAGCTTGAAGGACAAAACCAGGCTGACCACTGGTCAGTGATGGTATTCCTGTCATTTTAAATATTTGTCACTACTGAAACAGACCTTAACTAAAAGAAGAATTAGTTGGTGATCTAAACAGGCTTGTCAGTAGAGGCCTAACCGAAGAAGAAGAAATAGAAAAAACTAGAAAGAAATGATTTGGAATATAAACAAATAAAATAATGGACCTTTATATTAACTATTTAATTGGTTGCTAATGTGTTTTATTATATATGAGAAGTAAGTGATGCATTTTTAATTATCGCTTCTAATAATCATCAGTAATAATCAGTAAATTATAATAGCAAAATAAATAAATATACTAATAAATTAGAACCCGTAACAAATTGTAAGCTTAAAAAACACGATAAAACTTCGAAAAAAATCCCTGTTGACATAAAATTTACTGCTGAATTCAATGGTAATATCGAAAAATTACTTATTTAATTTTCCTGTTTAATTTCGGTTCATTTGCTTCATGGCTATGAATTAGGTTGCCTCTGGATACTAAAAGTTCAGGACCAATTGTAAATACAGTGGCATTACAAGCATTTGTTTTTCTTTGGGAGCATCTCCAAGAAACTTCTCCACTTTTCATTTCTCTATCTTTGGCAAACGTAAAATTCTCCAAAAGGAGTACATCTTTCCCGCGTGTGCTTTTAATCAATGTAGCTGACATTATAGAAATAATTATTGTTTATAAACACTCGAATTACAATCATCAACGTATAAAAACTGACTGAAATATAAACAGTAAACACCCAAAGTAAGTACCTATTAGAATTATTAATAATCAGGTAGGTACCTATTTGTGGGCGGATGTAATTTGCGGGTTTAGGTACCTGAATGCTACTGTGGGCAAAATACCAGTAAGATTAACGCACCCCTTTACTTGCACAGGTAGAAAACAGAGATTTGTGGGCAAAAAGGACCCGCCGCATTTTTTGGTAAACCATTTACCAATACTTTTGGAGGAAGTTCCAATAGCACAGAGGCAGATTATGTATTTTATGCATGATGGTGCACCACCTCATTTTCCACTAGCCGTGAGAAATCATTTAAATCAAGTTTTCGAGAGGCGTTGGATAGGACGTGGTGGTCCACAAGCCTGGCCAGCCAGATCACCAGATCTTAATCCACTTGATTTCTACTTATGGGGTCACTTAAAAGCTTTGGTTTACTCAGTGCCGATTAATACTGAAGAGCAACTACGACAACGGATAATTGACTGCTCCAATCAAATTCGTACAACGCCAAGGATTTTCGATAGGGTACGCAGATCCTGGAGAAGAGCAGGTGTCTGTATTGAAATGAATGGTGGCCACATTGAACATTTACTTTAAATAAAAGAGTCAGACTGATATGATAAAAAAATACGGTACTTTCCATAATAGTGAAATTAATAATGAATAAACATTTTAGATACTCATCAGATATACTTTACGAAGAAAGCAAAATATTAGATATAAGACAAATGTACTTTGTTTCCACCAATCTAAAATATTACCCTACTAGACTCACAGCTACAATACCATCTCATACTTACCTAACCCGGAATAGATTAAACCATGTTGTACCCTTGGTGGAAAGATCTTTAACTCAAAGGTCTTTTTCATATCTAGGGCCTAAGATGTATAATCACTTACCAGAGGAAGTGCAATCCAAGGTTACTTTCCATTTGTTCAAGAAATATTTAAAAATATTTACTTTCAATACCCCAAGAAAATATATTTCAGATCTAATTGAAAATAAAACCTAAAAAGTAGTCACTATTTATGAAGGATTGATGTTTTCGTATTATAATTTATCAAGTAATATTTATATCAGACAATTCGATGGTATGATTCATTTCTCTTTCCTTATTATTTTTTTTAGTATTTATTATTATTATTAGTAATTATTATTATTATTATTATTATTAGTATTTTTATATGTATGTTATGTATTACTCAAAATTGCGTAACAAGTGTTAAGTCACTTAACGTGAGCCAATTTATTCATTTCTCTTTTTTTTCTGTATCAAATGTGTTTTATAGGTACTATTTTAATGAATAAATTATTATTATTATTATTATAGTAATAAAATATTTTTCACTTTAATTTCTCACTCTTTTATTATTTAAAATAATTTCGGCGCTTCTCTTGTTTAACAGAGCGATTTGGTAATTCTAAATTGAAATAACCACGCCATGATTTTCATAAATTTATGTTGATTAACCTGTGAGCAACCCATCAAAAAATAAATACATACTTGTTTTTCAAATACGGGTTCAGTAAAATGTTTGCCTTCAATTTTCTCGAAAACCATTGCTTTAAGCGACTTGCAATAAGAGTACCTTTTTTATGGAAAAAAGGTAGTAGTTTTTAAAAAATAGACCCATGTTGTAAAAAAATCAACCCCTAAAAAGTTAATCATAAATCGACCCCTTACCCTTGCAAGAACTACCTTTTCTGATTAAATATATAATTTTTCAATATTACCATTGGATTCAGCAGTAAATTTTATGTCAGCAGTGATTTTTTTCGAAGTTTTATCGTGTTTTTTAAGCTTACAATTTCAAAAAAACCACTTTCCAAGTTAGCCCTTTTGAATCCCCTAAATCCCTTAATATGCATTTAACGACCCATAGTTATAGGAATTTTTTTACTAGTTTTAGGAGTACTATCACCTCCCGAATTTTTTTACACTATTTCAATGACACCCAGTATATTATAATTCATACTAGAACATTTTATAATTAACCTTAGGTACACTATCTAAATACAACAGAAATGATAAAATGCAAAAATATCCTCGACTATAAATTAAATTATATTTTAATTAGCCACGCCACTGGTTTTGTACAAGCAAATATTTTGAAAAACGAAAAAAATTGAGCATTAATTAGAATGTTCGAGCGTTTAACATCACTTGAAGTATTCTACTGTATACTACACACGGGAATTATTTATTTAATACTTCTTCCTCTATATAATTTTGAAATTAACCCTACCAATTTAGGTAAAAGTATTTTTATTCAATTTATATTGAAACAAGAATTTATTACGGATGTAAAAATTTCAATTTCTAAACATACATAACAGGCACTTAATGAATAGAAATCCTTAATCGATTTCTTCGACGAATACACCCACGTAAAATTCATTGAGAAAACTAACAAATAAAATTTTCATTCCTATTGAAAAATCTCGTTCGCTCACCAGATTTGTTATACAATTTTTCCCTGTTCCCATTCCGACTTATACACGTTTTTTCTTTTTCTAGAATTACATCAGTCGGGAAAGTAGGTATTTGCGAATCTGTAGTAGGTACCTATACAGGATGTACCAATAAAAACTCCCAGGGCGGATATTTTGGAAAGAAATAGAAATATTTTAATTTGAATATAAATTGATATCAAATATGTAGAAGGAGGATCTTTCAGATGTAGCACATCTTGTAGAAATTGCATTTTTAAGCAAATTTTCTTCTATGAACTAATCGATAAATCTAGCCATTTTTGATATATTTAAGTTCGAACATTGCTTCCAAACAATTAAAATCGTACTATAGTATTTTTAATACAAATCCCGATGCACGTCAGAGATCATTTATGACGTCACGGCCTTGCAGTGTTGTCTAATCGTCAGAATAGTTGAGGAATTTAGAAAGTTTTGAAATTGTAAGGTTATGTTTTCTTTTTGTTGTTACCAAAAACAATTATTAGTTATAAATGTACATAATGAAAAATATTGATTTCCTTTATGCATAATAAACATCTGAATGAAAATGATGTAAACATATTGCAAATATAGTTATGGAAAATAAAACTGTAAATTAGTACCTATATTGCAGATGAACTAAAATTGGTCCAGAATTAGCACAGAAAATATCTCAAACTAATTTCATTTCACCAAGAAATTTATTTAACAGAACTACATTTAAGTTATAAACCACAACACACCATGAAATTAAAGAAATCATTGAAAAAATTAAATCTACAAAGGCATGTAGAGAAGTCACAATATTAGTAGATATATGTACTTAAATAATTCAAGATTGTTAAAATATTTAAATACAAGAAATAAAATAAAATATTTGAGTAGGTACTTTAGTAAATTTCACTTTCAGTAATGGTTTTGCGTCTCAAGTATTTAAGATAGTCAAAAGTGCTTCAACTATAGACTGTTATCGCTGCTTCCCTCTTCCCTTCATCTCTAAAGCTATTTAAACATGAATGAATAATAGTATCATCACTCAAATATCAAGATTCTCCACCTTACCAGTTTTAATAGACATTTAAAAACTGTTCTGCTCAGTGAATTCTTTATCAATGCGAAACTGTGAAATATCCTACTTTTTGCTATATCTACTCTTATATATTCAATATTTTATAAAAAATCTTAATTTTATTTTTTTATTGGTACTAAGTAATCTTTTTTAAACCATTGTAAATATAATTTAATTGTAAGACTCGCATAGCGAAACCTTTGAGTGTTTTATTTTTATATATATATATATATATTTTGGAATAAATAAAAATGCAGATAAGAAATATATTCAACTATTTATTGTTATTAAAATAAGACAATGTTTTATTTAAAAAATATATTTTCTCTCATCTACTAATCTTTGTAATTCCTACAAAAATTCTATAATTTCTCCTAATCCAAATCGCAAGTACTTGAATCACTGTCATCACTATCGCTGTTGGGGTTAATTATAATAGGCTTAATTTCCAATCTATCAAAAACTCTTTCTCTCTCATACCATTTTAATATTTCTTTTTCTGTGTGTTCAATAGAATTTTTCCATATTTGTGGTGTAATCGTTCTAAGTGCTTCAGACCACATATTTAAACAATCTTGTTCTTTATTACCATCCCTACCAATATGTTTATTATAATATTGTTTGGAAATGCCCCAAATTAATTCAATGGGGTTAAAAACACAATGGTAGGGAGGAAGACGTAACACTTTATGTCCATACTGTTCCGCTAAATTATCTACCAAATATACCTTTGGTGGTTTGAATCTGAAAAAAGAATATGTTTTATATCTACTTAGGTTTCGTTTAGCATGTGTCAATATTCTAAACTGTCCACCTGAAACGACACATGTTATGTTGGGTTCGGGGTATTAAATCATTGCGACCTAAAAGATCTATAATGTCCCTTAAAAGATGCATTATATTGAAGATTTAATGATAGGTACATGAATATAGCAAATTTTGTAACAAAATTTAAAATTTTAGTTTTAATTCTAAAAAAGACAGATTTGGTTTTCACTATACAACTCAAGAATGTGATTAACCTGTAGATTTTTATTGACCCCAAAATAGTCAAATTTAATTGACTTCGTATCTGTCACAGTTTAGAACATAGAAACATTGGTAGATGATAAGAGAAATAAATATACCTAACAAGTTTTTGTACTACAAGTGAGAAAATGCAACAGAAACACGATTTTATAGTCTTTTTGGGCTATTTACTTATCCATCATCAGGGCATATAAGGGGTTCTAATATCTGATTTTTAGGTTCTTGCAGTTATGTAATAATTTGCATTATTATTAGTAAAATCTAAAGAATCCACAAAAATTGCAGAAGTAATAAATGTTTTAACTAAATATTTAATGCTGTCCCATTCCCTAATAGTATATTGGTGATAGTGATCTAATTTAGTTAAAGATTATTTAGAGACCTACCATTTTTTGTTACAGTTATCTAAAATGTAATGATAAAAAAATGTTTTTCTTGTAGTTCCTATTATTTAAATCAGCAAAATATTTATTCTCGCATATATTTTATCAAGAAGCAGTAAATAGAGTTTTTTTATACATAATACTTTTTTTAGAAGTTCATATTTAAACATATTAACAGAAAAATCAATGTTTCTGTTTGCTAGCCACTCTTGTATTTCAGCTTTGGATGAGCCTGTATTTGGTGTCTTATGTAGTAACATGCTATGATATGAAGCATTGTCCATAACAATTAGAGAAGGTTCATCAAGGTTCTTTAGTAGTTGCTTTTCAAACCAATTTAAAAAATTGTCTTTATTCATTTCTCTATGATAATCATTTAATTTAGTTTTTGAAGAATATATAGCTTCAGCACCCTTAATAAATCCATTTTCGTTGCCAGCAATATATCTATAACAAAAGTAATGTTTATTTATATAATAATATAGCATGTGTCATGTAATTTCATTGCAATTTTTTATACTTCTACTGAAATTTAAAATGTAATGAATACAAATACAGATATACAAGGTGTCCTACATCATTATGTTCAAATTTTAGGAGCATAAAGTACACTTCTTTTCAAGTAAAACTAAACGCCAAAAATGTATTGATTGACTTTTTTTTTAAATAAAATATGATTTTATTTACGTTAAGAATGAATTTTGATTATTTATTATTTTTCAATAATGTATAGGCATGTAACTTTGAAAGAAATAAAAATCGATATCTAATATTGCTTTTATTTACTTGAAAAGAAGTGTACTTCATGCTCCTAAAATTTGAACATAATTATATGGGACACCTTGTATAATAGTAATAGTAATAAAATGTAAATGAAAATAATTAAAGGAAATATTTGGCAGCACTTGTGAGGTTCATATATAAGACTTACAATAAGTACATCTGCATTACACGTTTAGTACCTAAATATACAGGGTGTTTCAAAAAGGTATGTCATAAATTCTTCTTCAGATAGATTACCAAAATATAAGTGGATTTGGCTATATCTACCTATATCAAAAACTGGCTCCTAACAAAGTTACAGGGCGTTAAACTAACATTAAAAAAAAATTATATTTGTAAAAATTTTGCTGTTGCGATTTTTTCTTTGAGTTTTTTGCCAGTCTGTAGATTTGAAGGCTCAATATTCTAAGAAGAAAAAAATTTAAAACGACCCCTTTAAAAAAAGTATTTTTTTTTTTTGACATAAAGAAACTTGCTTTATCGATTTTAAAATCAAAAAGAACTATGAATTTTTAATTTTTTTTTTATAGCGAAATGAACTTTGTATCTTTCTTAGTTAACGAGCCATTTACAATTTTTTAACTGAATTTCTAGAGCAATTCACCCGTCCTGAACTTAACATATCAACAAAACTAAGAGTAGGTCAGGAGTTATTGTACAGGTATAGTATTTGATATAGGTAAATATAGCCAAATCCACTTATTTTTTGGTAATCTATCTGAGGAAGAATTTATGACATATCTTTTTGAAACACCCTGTATATGTAAGTCTTGGAATACCTACCTGAAAAGTACATGTATAATATTCATCATAGCCAGAATACTAACACCCTCATTTACTTTAAATTTCGTGACTCACCTCTTGCCATCAATTTTTGTAGTTCTAACACTTCTTTTGTCATCATTTTGCCAAGAGCGGTTTACTGTTCCATTTTGAAAAATCCATGTTTCATCAATGAAAACAAACTGATATAAAGCTGCTTTTTTTGCATCTACATAATTCCTTAAAAATTGAACTCTCTTCACAGCAATGTCCGGAAGCTCCATGAGACCACGTCTTGGGTCTTCTTTTTTCCATTTGAAACCTAATTCTTTTAATACAATCCACAATGATGTAGCACAGCCATTAAACATTTGCTTCTTAATTAAATTTTCTCTTAAAGATTCCAAAGTTATATGTTGTTCTGCAAATAAATATGTGATTAAGTACTGTAGATATAGAAATTTAAACTTTTATTAGAAACATAAATTATGATTGGATGAAAAATATATCTTGTACTTACTTCTTTCATACATGTTATAAATAACATTTCGGATTCCACTTGTATCCAATGTTATTGTGTTAGTAATGGTTTTTTTGTATGAACGCTTTTTAGGTGGCGATTTTAATAGTTCATTATTCTTGACTGCTTGGGAAATACTACTGACAGTAGAAATATTTATGTTTAGAGCCGCAGCAACTCGCTAAAAAATGCAATGAAACAATTTCATATTTCTATACATTTCTATAACTTGTAACTTACCTCTCTTACAGCAGTTAAAGGTAAAAGTGGTCCATCATTATCACGTTCTCGTTCAAAATAGTGGATTAAAGAAGCTATCAACTCCTTACAACGACTATTTAGTTTTTTAGGCATTTTGTATTAAAAAATAAACGACCAAATAATCGTCTTATTCACACAATGGTTGTTTAAAAAAAAACAGTTTTTTATAAGTATAACTAGCAAAGCTTAAAAATACAGGCAAAAGAAGACAAAACGCACAATCTAAAATCAACTAGTTAACATAAACTCATAAACATAACCTATAAGTAAATCAGGGAATTTTTTTAAAAGGCGGTTGCAACAGCGCAACAAGGTGTACCAATTGCCGTAATGACATTTCTTCTCTGTAAATACGAGTCTCATGGGCGTACAGAATGTCAAAATTATTTAATGTAAAGTATTATTTTTTGAGTACCAAACATATAATAATATTTTTATAAATTTTATATTATCAAGAATTAGACATGTATAAATTTAATAACTGAAATAATTCTAAAATTATCAAAATAATCACCATTATATTTTTTGGTTTTTTAGTAATATGACTCCGTTCATGAATGCTCGTAAATATTCGTGACATTTTAATTAGTTGGTAGTACTATGACGAATGACCGACGTCATTGCTGACGTGCATCGGGATTTGTATTAAAAATACTATAACCCACTTTTTTGTACTTTATTGGAAACGATACTGCTTTTACAATGGTTTCTATCTGGAGTATTATGACAATCCGTATTTTTTTTTTATTCAAAAGAAAACAATTTTAATTACTGAACTTGGAAATAGGAAAATAGTTGTGACAATATTTTTAGTTTCTTTTAAATTAAAAACGTAATTTTTCTTTATCTTCATCGTTTTTTGAGTTTAACTTTAATTTTGTGCATCCTCAATATTGTTTCTGGATTCTTTAATCTAAGTTCTACTTTTAGCGACATCTTAACTTGAAAGAAAATTTATTGATCGATTCATCGCAGTAAAAATTGAATAAAACAGCTCCTGCACTCGACATCGATTGCCTATTTACATAGAAAGGACATTCTGCTTATTGATTCAAAATGTAATATCGGCGGAAGTGGAGCGTGCCGTACGCCGATCGAAAGGACCTCCAGGAAATTGAAATATTCGATATATGGCCGTCTCTGCTCCTATCCTGTTCCTTTTCTATATAGATTGGACCTAGGCGGGATATTTTAGAAAGGAATAGAAATATTTTAATTCTGTAAAAGCCAGTTCGCATAGTCCTAAGAAAGCACTCTGTTTTGGATATATATTTTAAATATGTCAAAATGTAGATGGCTCATGCATTTTTTTCGATGGGAGGATTTTTCAAATGTTAATTTTGTTTTGTAAACTAATTTTATAAATCTGGCCATTTTCAATATATTTAAAGGCGCCACAGCAAAAGTCGTTCGGAAAAATAATATACACAACCGTACTTTTATTTTATGTTCTCAATTAAGTTAGTCTTGTAGATAAGAACTGTCAACACCGCGTATTTATTAAAACATTGTTAGGCAATCTACCAATTCTATAGCAAGGTTTTCTCGTTTATGAAGAATTAAATATTTAGCTGTCTAATTAGGATCGCAGGTACCTACTTGGGATAAATACTTAAGAATCTGTTAGTGGCACTGACCCTGCATAATATATTACAAATAATGATTGAGAGTGAAAGCAGGTAGAAATACGACCAAATCGGAGGCGTGCTTATTATTTTTGAGAGGGTACAATTATTTAAAATATTCATACAATTTCTTTTATTTATTTCATGAAAACTTTGCAATATCGTAATTTACCTAATCGTTGTAGTCATTAGTGGGGCTTTATGAAAACGGAGTAATAATTGTGGTAATTATAGTAGGAACCAAATAAATTAAGAATATTAATAAAATATAGGTAGGTATATTTACTCCAATATCCAAATAATGGTTGAAATAATAAATTTTTGGTGTCCATTATCAATTTGTGCAAAAAATTATTGATATATCTAACAAATACGTTTAAATATGGAAAACTTTTTTATTATTGGTTTTGTGAAAAATGTTATCCTTGATTAAAAGTTTTGCATGTACCAAAACCTAAAATACAACTATCAGAAGTCAATTTTTTTAAACCGTATACGAGGTTTGTTAAAAAATATAAATTTTACTCAGGAGAAAAGTACCTTTATTTTTTACAATACAAAAGAATGTTATAAAGTTATTTTGAATTAAAAGTTATGTTCAAATATGCAATTACAATTCTTTAGCATAAAAATTCAGGTTAGGTAATTATTTACGTTTTACATTATAAATCAAGGTTGCCAACTTTTCGAAAAATGAATAAAGGATATTTCAAAAAAACCTCAGATACTACCGGCTTTATGAATGTGTGTAGGGAGATTGCGCAGAATATTACGGTAAACCGCTAAAAATGCACCGCATATAGTTTTTTATCACTTTTTAATAATAATATCTTAATTAGGTAGTTGCATCATAAAATAATAAAAAAAACAACATACACATAACTAAAAAAAATATTAAAAGCTAAAAGACATTTTGGTATGGTTCCACTTGTGTATCCTCTGTATGGTACAGACGCACAAGCGGAACCATACCCCTAAGGATTATTTAATTTAAAATAGTATTTTCTGTTTGATTATGCAGCTTCCAAAGTAGCCTTGTTGTTTTTTATGAAGTCGTAAAATTCTTGACAATTATCTTAAAAATTAAAATATATTAATAGCTCTGAGTGAATTATTTTCGTAGGACACCGATTTCTTCGTCGCTCCATTTTGTAGCCATCACAGACATAATTCGCTCAGAAAATGCTTAACTAGCATGGTACAATTAATAAAAATGAAATTAAAGAAAACACATTAGGAGTAATTTCATAGCATTTTAAAACAACTTTCCTTTTTTAAATGTTGTTCAATAATGAGCATTTTTTCACAGATACTTCAGTTACTCAATTTATAATCCACATAAATCACCCCCTCTATAAATAATATATAATAAGCATAAGAACAACAATATATTTTATTATTCATTCAATATTTTATATCACCGAATTTTAAAATATTTGAAGATAGCTCTGGCCAAATAGCAATACGAAACACAATGTAACGAATTCCAGGAAAAACATTTTTGTACAACTTTGCACATCTGAATTTTGCCAGTAATTTGAGAATTAACGCACATTGTAACACTCATAGAATCTGTTTCACTTGCTCTGACATAATATAATAAAAAATAAACATATCCACAGCTACAAACGACAATATTCTATCCTTCTCTGCAAAGTAAATAACATCAACCGATCACAACCAAACATGTCCACAATAGCAACTACACACACTTGACTCGGCGAGAAAACTAACAGTGAGAATGATTTTGACTACCGACACCGACAATCAACGTCTTTGCCTTCTCCCGTCGCGAACTCGACGCTAATTTTGAGATGTATTAACCTGCTAAATAATCGTAAATCATAAAGTTAAGTAGATACTTGTATCTTTTCACTGTAAAATTGTTGTAAGATGAAGAAAGTTTATAGTGTAAATAAAGTTATTGACTGGAAAACACATTTAATTTCATCGTAATCAAAGTTTATCTACAAACATCATACTGTTCTACTAGCTACATTACTATAGTCCATTGATCCAGCTGATGGAAAGACCCCTTTTCCTGCGGCAACGATTAAGGAAATATTCAAAGTCGCAGAAAACAAATAATGTCCTTAAATTTAGTTTTAATTTTCAATCTAACGGTCTGAAATCTGCATCACTTCAACTAATAACAATAAAACCGCAAAACATAGAAGTTGACAAGTTAATTTCCCATGGTAGATTTTTGTAAATGGATGAACGAGAACTTCAGAAACGGTTAATAAATCTGGTAGCATTGAACTTTTCTTTGTGAACCTTGCAAAAAGGTATTCTTCCAATTTGTCTTGAAAATTCATATAAAGAACTAGGATATATTTCGGGATTTGTGTATAATACAAATCTAACTGTGCATGGTCTAATTTATTTAGATCATGCATAGATTTATTCTAAAGCGCTCAATGTTCAAATAAATTATTTATTTTAATTTTATAAAATACCTGACAAACTTTTGATATTTTTAAGAAAATATTCTTAATAAAAATATCGGCCATACTTATTTATATTGGAATCGGCCATAAAAAAAAATCATATCAGTCAGTCCCTAATTGAAAACAAAAATTTTTTATATATCATCTGAGTAGCTTATCAAAATTAGATTATCATAAACGACAAATTGAAAAGACTATAAATAATTCGAATATCAAAAATTCTAAAATTAAAAAAATAACGTTATTAAATAGTAATACTTCTAGAAATTTAAATATTTTTTTTTACAATCATTGGACCCAATCTTACTGAAGATATTCTCAGAAACCTCCACTTTTTCGATCAAAAAAATGTATTGTTATGAAACCAGTCACTAAAACAGAAATATAATTCAATTAATTAATTCATTCAAAAATAATAAAGCTCTCGGTACTCACGAAATAAAAACAGAGTTCTTGTGAAAGTAGAAAAGATTGATGCAGAAAATACTTGGCCTTTTTTCGACATCGAAAAGTATTTTCTGCATGGTCCTTCAAGCCGGACTCGAATCATAACAGTTTCATTGTTTGACTTCTCCAATTAAAAACTATTATACTCGCACGAATCGGCATTTTTTCTTTCTATAAATAACTATCGTTCAATTACAACACCTGGCTCACTCGTTCGTCAATACTCTATACCTCGTCTATTGTATTTCTGCGATGGCGAATGGCGAATTGAATTAATTGAAAATGGGCTCTTAATGAAACGATACGGGCAAATGCACTCTACAATTACCTCCATATTCGCTATATAAATTGACTTTCACCGCGCTCTCTTCATTAAGCCGATTTCATTAGGGCTCAATTCGATGTTGATATTTTTGTGCAATTATGCGGAACATTGAGAAATACTTTGTGCGTAGTGTAGCGGGGAAGTACGCAAGGTGTCATGGGGGGATGTAAAAAGAACAGAAAATGATGTAAATTTAATAAAAATAGTTTCCGAATATAATTGGGGTGCAGCAATTCTTTTTTATAGAGTATTGATTAGATAAATTTTTGACTATGGTGCAATATTATACAATAATGCATCAAATACTCATCTGCAAAAATTACATAGAATAAAATACAAATGTCTTAGATTAAGTATAGGTTTTCTCCCAAGCACTCCAATTAATGTAATAGAATCAGAAACTACAGAACCTCCTCTCAATTTTAAAAAGAAATGTTTATCCGAAAAGTTTTTAATAAATCAAAGGTCGAAAAATTCTGTTCTTTTCCCCCTCTTATCCAATTTATCTTCTTTGTGTTTAACTGAAAAATATTGGTCAAAGAAAATACTACATTTACTAGTAGATACTTTTTTAACTACCATTGAAATGATTCCAGACCTCCATCAATAAAATGAAATTCATTTAACAACCGCATTGAAAACATATATTAACAAAAATCTACTGAATGAAAACCCTTGGGAACCAATTAGGATATGCAATTTTGTATCCTAACAAAAATTATGAAATTACATTTAAACTTCCTAATACAATGTCAATATACAATGCTGAACTTGTAGCTATAAAAGAAGCCTTTAACAAGAAAATAAATCTAAGTATGTTATACAGGGTGTCTGTAAAAGGTCTTTACAAAAACATACCACATATTCCTCAGACCTTAGTACAAAGTTGCTTCGTTCAGGCTCCAGAGGGCCTTGAAAGTTACAATTTTTAAATCGTTTTTCCCATATAAATTTAAAACGGCATATGCGATTTTGCTAAAATGTGGTATATTGTTAGAGTTTTATGTGGCAAAAAAAAATGGTAATAAAATTTTGTCCGATAATAATACATAGGCGTAGAACTTGATTTTTTAAATAATTGCACCTTTAAAAATTCTACGCCAATAGATGAAAAGGAGTTTGAGTATGAAATTTAGATAGCGCAATTCATTTACTTTAAAAAAGGTACTCTTGATAAGACTCGATTACTCTCATGGTTTTGACGAAATTTGCATTTTAGTAATTTTAGAACATAAACAATAATTATTAAAATATATACTTTGTCAAAACCATGAGAGTAAATCGAGTGTTATCAAGGGTACTTTTTTGTAGTAAATGAGTACCCAATCCAAATTTCATA
This sequence comes from Psylliodes chrysocephalus, assembly GCA_927349885.1. Classification (NCBI taxonomy): domain Eukaryota; kingdom Metazoa; phylum Arthropoda; class Insecta; order Coleoptera; family Chrysomelidae; genus Psylliodes; species Psylliodes chrysocephalus. The sequence continues at coordinate 4,732,829 of OV651813.1, forward strand.
CTCAAACCCCTTTTTTGCCATTGGCGTAGAATTTTTAAAGGTGCAATCTTCTTCAACACCTCTAATCGAGACTTTTAACAAAAATACTCGATTCTTGCCATGTACGATTTTTTGAGGAATATTATTTGCCTGCAATACGTAAACAAAAACATTTATTGTTGGTTTCCATAGTTTCATCTAAATAAAAATATTGTCAAGTTTTAACACCTAATCTCTTGTTAACGATTGAAAGTGTTCTGTCTCAATAATTAAAAAAACAAATGCGTGGTTTATTAATATGGCTGTACAATATACAAATGCAGAATATACCGATATGTTACTGACATTAGGATTTTGTGAAGAAAATGCTCGAGAGAGTGTCAGGGTGTACTCTGAAAGGTTTCCAAATCGTCGTGTACCTAGCCACCCAACTTTTGCTGCTGTTGAGAGACGTCTTCGGGAGACCGGTTCCTTTGCTCCCAACACTGTTGATAATGGAAGAGAACGTTTTGTAAGGATTCCTGAAGTTGAAGAAGACATTTTAAAACGTGTTAAAGAAGATCCAGAATTAAGCACCAGACGAATTGGAAGGGAACTAGGAGTAAGTAAAGATGTCGTTCATAAAGTGCTTAGAGAACAATTGCTATATCCATACCATAAGAAGCCAGTACAAGAATTATTAGTCCATGATCCTCAAATTCGTTTGGGTTTTTGTCGATTTGTTAATATGCAAAGAGAAAAAGATACAAACTTTGTCAAGAAGGTTCTCTTTACCGATGAATCGGGTTTTACAAGAAGAGGTATAACTAATACCCATAATGAACATGTTTATGCCGTTGAAAATCCGCATGCAATAAAGGTAAACCATTTTCAGCACGAATTCAAAATTAATCTGTGGGCTGGAATAATTGGTAATTTCATTGTTGGTCCTGTCATACTTCCACGAAGATTAACTGGAGAAAATTATTTGGATTTTCTACAAAATACGTTGCCAGAATTGTTAGAAGATTTACCTCTCCAACTTCGAAGAGATAAGTGTGTTCTTTAAACGTTAAAAACCACTTGAATGAACAATATCCACAAAAATGGATAGACAGAGGTAATGACGCACCTTTAAACTGGCCACCACGTTCCCCAGACCTAACACCGATGGATTACTTTTTATGGGGACATCTGAAATCCACAGTTTACAGGGAACCTGTAGAAAATGAGGAACAACTCTGGCAACGTATTCAAGATGCAATAAACAATCTTACAGGTGATGAAGAAGTTATGGAAAGGATACATTTTAATTTTCTTCGACGTATAAATCTTTGTATGCGTGAAAATGGTGAACATTTTGAACAATTTTTGTAAAATCTCTATTTTGATTATGTTGTAAATAAATATTTTTGTGAAACCTATACACTCTAAATTATTAAAACAGAAATTTAGCGAAAACCATGAGAGTAATCGAGTCTTATCAGGAGTACCTTTTTTAAAGTAAATGAGTTGCGCAATCTAAATTTCATACTCAAACTCCTTTTCTTCCATTGGCGTAGAATTTTTAAAGGTGCAATTATTTAAAAAATTCAAGTTCTACGTCTATGTATTATTATCGGACAAAATTTTAATACCATTTTTTTGCCACATAAAACTCTATCAATATACCAAATTTCAGCAAAATCGCATATGCCGTTTTAAATTTATATGGGAAAAACGATTTAAAAATTGTAACTTCAAGGCCCTCTGGATCCCAAACGAAGCAACTTTGTACACAGGTAATTTTACTTAAATCGACTTATTTTGGTCTAAGAAATATGTGGTGTGGTATGTTTTTGTAAAGACCTTTTACAGACATCCTGTATTTACTGATAGTAAGAGTACAGTAGAATACTTTGCAAAATGGAACGTTGCAAGTCCTACCATCTATATAGCCTCAGAAATTCTTAAGCTTAACTACCAATGTTTGGAACAAAATAAAGAAATTTCGTTGGCGTCGATAAAATCTCATGAAGATATTACTAGCAATGAGAAAGTGGATTTCGTAGCAAAAAAGGCTACTGTTTCTGGAACTAATAAAAATATTAAAACTCTAAAATCAGATTTTATTGCTAAATATAAATTGTCAATGTTTAAAACTTGGCAAGATGCATATTTTAAAGAAGAAAAAGAAAAGAAATACAAAAACATTCAACCTAATATTCCAAAGTGTCCCTGGTCTTTTATCCGAGTTATTTGTCGTATGAGAAGTAATCATGCTATGCATGCTGTCTACAAGGAAAAATTTGGTTTATCAGATAATAATTTATGTTTAATTTGTGATGAAATTACTGATCTCAATCATATAATTTTAGAGTGTGTGTTCTAAATTCGCTAGATACTGACACAATGTACTAAGAATTAGTTAATATTGGTGTACCTCTACCAATAAACATTGATGTTTTGCTTTCATTAAACGATGTTAAAGTTTATAAAATATTGTATGAATTTGTTAAAAAATCTAATACAAGATTGTAAACAGTAGAGCTACCGTAAAAATATTGTAAAGCTGAAACGAAAAAATAAAGTAAATGATAAAACAAAAAAGAAACGAAGGAAAAAAAAAGGAAAAAACAAAAAATAATACAAATCAATAAAAAAAAATCAAAATAAACAAAAATACATATGAGTTAATATATAATAATAATAATAATAATAATTGTTGATATTTTCGTTAATTCATAAAAATAGCTATTAGTATCTGTGGCGCCCGTTACAGAGATGTCGTTTTATGCCTGTGTCGTTGAGAATGTTCATACCAGAGTGCGCACAAGACCGAACCTCAAGTCGGCCATTGTTACTTAAAAAATTCTGTGATGTACGTTTTACCCTTTTTCACGCTGCGTCGTGTAACGTATAATGTTAATTAAAAAGTTCTGTTTTGTTATGTAAGTTTTCTTTTTAATGTCAATAAAATGTCATACAGTCCATTTTGAAATCTAAATTTGTAAAAGACGAGTTTTCTTTACAATAATAATAATAATAATAATAATAATAATAATAATGTAATCATGTAACAATAGTGGATAAAACAATTAAAGAATTATGGGTTACTACAATAGTCTGACCTTTTGGTTTTATCCATTGCCATTATTAAAAAAAAATATGGGGGATGCACGGAGAAAAATCTTTATTTAGTAGACTCGCAATCGACACGGAGTAATAAATTAAAATTTTATGGGAGTTTTACAGCACAGGCGGCACAAACAAAATCTGTGATTTTAAATAGCCAGCAGTTATAAGGTGTGGTGATTTTAAGAAGTTTATCTGTGCTGGCCGATTTCGTGGAACATAACAATGGGCTACCCTTATTTTAATCCCTTTTAAGACTCTGATAAGCGCACGGTTGGGTAAATTAGGGGGTATTTGTTTGTATTAGTATTTTTTTGTTACTATTTTAAACTTAAATAATTTTCATTTAATTGCCGGGGTGCTTGTTTTTGTTGGGTATACGCGCAAACGACCTTTTTTGTTTTTCGTTCGTTAATTAATATTACAAGGAATATTAAACCCTCCACCAATTTCTATGGGCATTTCCGGAGTGTGGAGGTTCCCCTCCCCTTTTACAAAATGCGCATGCGTGACATGTTACGTGTCAGTTGTCAACTGTCATGTCAGTTGTCAACAGTGTTGGAAACTGTCACCTGTCATGTCAGCTGTCAATCATTCAATGTTGCAAACATTCGTACCTGCCAGTAATCAAGAGTAGCCACGAGATGGCGACCTTTCAAAAGTCACTACGAGATGTCGCAATCTGTGAACTAGACGTCACGCCAAGTGTCAGTGGTACGACACGGCTAAGCAATCCAAGATGGCGGCCATTGTATACGATGATTGTTGAAATTTAACATGCGCAATACTAAAAGGACCTAAACCTATATCTGAGCTGCTATTGGTCTAATTTAAACGAGAAAAACGGGAAAGTGGGTAGTGGGGGGAATTACAATGCCAAAATATAAATCTAAAGCCATTTTCTATCTGCGCCATTTTCTATCCTGAGCTGGCTAACCTATTGTGTTGACAGATGTCAAAATATAAACCTGTCAATGCACCTGACATTTTTGATCCATTCCATTTTTTATCCAGTTACGTAGATACCATTTTTTATTCTAATTAGACGTCGTCTTTTACCGGTAGGAACCTTCAGACCTGTAGATTAACCTTCTAAAATAGCCTGTCGTGAAGATTGAATGTTTGTATCCTGCCACAATTTGCTGTGTAACTTTTATTCACCCAGGTTTCGTAAAAATCAAATATGTTTTTGCCTTCTACACGTAATTTAAAAATGGTTCTGAGGTATCTCCGTCTCTAACAAACAATTTCATTACAATCAATTGCATCCAAAATCTTGACAAGTATTGGTATCTCTTTTTTAAAATAAAATTCCTGAACTTTTCTTCTTATTCCGCTTTTAATTTGTTCAGTAAATTCTACTTTTTTTACCTCCTGCATTTTTCTTTGGGGGTTTAACAACTCCACTTTTTAATTCACTTATAACTTTATATATCGTTGATTTGCTTACACACATCATATTGTCTTTTACCTTCATACCAAATCCTAGATCTTATAATCCCACCTCCTTCTTATCATTTTGGTTTTTGGTAAATGAAAACAAACAAGACGCATTCACACAAACATCTCCCATCACAGCAATATGACGTTTCGCGTCTATATAATTTTTTGTTTTGTGTACACTTTAGCGGGTACCTAGCAACAACGATTGATAATTACCAAAATAACTAGTACATAGACCACAATATTTCGATGCATTAAGTTTTAAATTATATTGGAAAAAAATATTAAATTAGTTTAAGATCTCTATCAATAATCTGATTGTCGAATAATGAGTATTCGTTTTTAAAACTGCCGTCAGCGTAGACTTGGGCCTTACAATTTTGTATGGACTTGATAATACAAGAAGTAATACTTATGTTTTTCTTTCTTTCGTTTTTTCTTTCTTTTTGTCATGAAAAATGAAAAGAAAAGATCATACCTGACATACAATGCCTGAGAAGCTGTCAAGATTATCCTTTAGCTTCTCATTTTCTGGATGTCCGGTACTCGGTGTGGCTTCGTCGTAGACATGGGTAACGCAGCGCTGCGTTGCGGTATTGCGTTAACGCAGTTGTATGCGTTACGAGCGTTGATACACCAGTTGTTACTGTATCAGCGCAACGCAATTTTCGATACTGAGTCGAAAGGATCACGAGTTGTTGGTGCGCCGTGCGCCAGGCACTGATTCCGTTTTCCGTGACGAGTTGAGAATTTTAATTTACGTAATTGATGCAACTCGTAATGCAGATTACCCAAAATCTATCAAGTAATTATGTTCTTTGCAACATGTCACATCATTTGTAGGATTGTAGGTCGAATTTTATGAATTTTAATCTTGTACACTGTCAATTTTTAGTTCTTCCCAATTTGATTGGCTACTAGTATACAAAATTTATATCCTTTTTATATAAATTGGAATTTTTGTATTTTTTGTAAAATCCGAACACAATGAAATAAAAAAATAAGTGCATTACACTGTTATATTTTCGTTTATTTTTAAACATATAATAAAAAAAATTTAGTTAAATTCCCAATTGCGTTATTGCCTTGAACACGGTTTGACCTTTATAAAAAGACAGCCCGCGCTGAATAACACCGGTATCATGCGATACACCGAGGTGCATCGACTTCATTCGGCGCAGGCAGTGGTGTGACGCAATAACGCAATGAGTTGGCGCAATAGAGTGCGCCGGAGTTAGTGTATCAACGCAAAGAATTTTAGTGCGTTACCCATGTCTACTTCGTCGGCTCATTCATTTTTTTTTATTATAAAATAATAATTATATGAACCGTATTGGTATTGTTATTGTATAAATTAAGAAAGGGGGCGGTCCCAGGATGCTGCCTTGGGCATGGGGAATACTAAATAAAATATTCCTGCAATTCAAAAATTTATTATTGTAACATACACGTTGAGACCTGTCACTTAATTAGGACTAGTAACGTCCTATAATTTCTGTTTGAAAGAATCAATAAAAAGATTTATTGATTTACTAATAGTGTGTATAATGTATAATTTCTGTCTCTCTCGTTTCGTTAGATAGGATCTAATAAGGATAATCCGGCTTGAAATTCGCAACTACATACCTCCAGTCTGCTGGAGGATGCCGTAAAACCAATTTAGGTTAAACTTCTCTAAGTACCGAGAGTGCGACATCAAAGTTAATTCGCGAATTCCTCGTCAGCGAAACGAGACAGATTTGTGCCGTTTCGTCGTACATAATGTACGCCGTTGCTAATTCCAATTGGGGTAATAGAATTTTAACTGAGCTCGTTCCCAATCCAGGTTCAAATTTAAGATATTGCTAATTTATCGCCGCCATAATTAATTGGATTATCTGAATTCGTGTCAAATTGTGTCGACGAGTCAATAGTGAGATCTAAAAAAAGATTGTTCATCAGTACTTTCTTATCGCGTTCTGCTAGACATACAAAATCGAGAGTATTTAAAATTTAAATTCATATACTGGGTGTCCCAATGAACAGTAGCCCGTTTCCATTTGATAAAATTTTACGTTATTTTGTTTATTTGAATTGGTTAACACCTTTTTTACAATCTTTTTCTTATAGTTGTTTCTTTTGGTTTCAGATCAAATCTTTCGAGAAACTGGAATGCCACGAAGAAAGGTTGAAATGCGCAAAAGACATTTATGATAATTTTATAATGAAGGAGCTTCTATCCAGCTCGCATGTAAGTAAATCATTTCAACTTTTATTATTCGCCAATAGAAATAGAGATATTGATATGGAAAATGGACATTTTAGGTTATTTTCCCTACAACACCCTGTAAAAAAATTTTTAACTATAAAATTAAATTTGTAATTAACCTGTCGGTTTTTCTTAAGGTTTAAGTTCACTTATTTTATTCTTACTATACATAATTTTAATAATAAAAGTAAAAGAAAAATTAAACAAAAACTCACTTTATCATTCGTTATATAAATTTTTTAAATCCCACTGTTTTTAACTCAGAAACTCTCTCTGTTTGTTTTTGATACAAAAAAGGTGCCCGTAAACGTAATGAACACACGAATTTCGAAAAAAATTTGAACTAAAAAATAGTATTTTGAAATAACAAAAAAAATAATTCCGGATTAAGCATAAATAACAGAGAATTTTGATGATTCTAACCTAAGATTTTTCGATTTTTGTGTAAAGCATATGCATGGTTGCAAAATATTTCAATTTATAACAAAATCTAGATTAATAATTAACAGAATCGATTAGATACTTTTATGAATCGAATACATATTGAAACAATCATAGATATATAACCAAGACAGATAGGATTATTTACAAAATTTTTGAAGAATGAACGGTGGTGTCCGCGGTAGAAACTCAATAATCGGATTGAACATTGATGCCAAGTTTACGTGCTTTTAACTATAGATATATATAACCAATACAGATTACACAATTTCTGAAGTCAACGCGGATGATCCTCGACAGAAATGCAATATTTGGATAAAATTAAAATATTGATGCCAAGTTTGCGATGTTTTTAACTGTAGTAATGTTATTGCGTTTGCTTGAATTACTGTTAGGTCTTTAAATTGTAAAAAAAAATAATGTCTGACAACAGGGGAAGTAGAGTAGACCGCAATTGTGGAGGGTCGTATATTGTTTCATTCATAAAAATTCCTTCGATACAGTACTAGTCCACTAGCCAGTGAATTTTTTCGTACTTGTTTTCCCGGTCCGTGTATATTTAAATAATCTATTCCCGGTGAACTGTATATTTAAAATGGAACGCCAATCTATTAACAAAAGTAAGCCAGATTGAATTCGCGCATTACGTCACATCGATACAAGTGAGATTGTTTACAAAGTGCCTTTGCAGGCCTATTTTGCCCATTTCATGTATTTGTTTTTAAATCATGTTAAATTACTATTTTTGAAACTCAACAAGGAGAAAATCCAATTAACTCTTCCGTTGTGTATATATATATAAGATAAATTACCTGAAGTTTTATTAGTAAAGTATTAATACTAAAATTTTAATGTAATTTACAGAAAATAGCTAGGTATGTATTTGTTTTTAAATAATTTGATAATTTATGAAAAAAGGGAGTAAAAGTGGAATGACCAGTGGCCAGTAGGTCAGTCAATACAAAGTATCATATATTTCTATAATAACATAACTAAAATACCTACATCTTTTAATCATAAGGACATAAGTTAAAAACCATTTTAATATATGCATTAGAATGAAGTAATAATAACTTAAAGAGACGAGGTCTTAAAGTAATAGCTGGTACAGCATGTTTTTTAAACGTTTCCTCATTGCTGCTAGAATGAAATCACTTACTGTGAAATGTGCTCTAAAAACGGCATTTATAGCAGTCAGTGTTCAGTCTTTGGATCTCTTCCTAAAGCCCTCATCCAAGCTGCATACATATTAAAAAATAATTAAAAAAAAAACATATTATATACCTATATAGTTTTCGGTTCTGGGTGCCCTAAAAGAGGACACTTAGCCGACAATTTGGCTCAGATAGCTAAAACCCAAAAGTCACACCCCGAACCAGGACGTATTGCTATCCTTTTAAGTAAAAAATAACTACAAATAACTTACCTGAAAAATGAACTTTACACCAAAAATACCATAGACTTTTTCCCATTGTTGCAAGCACCCGATGACGATTAGGTAGATATCAACTATAAGCATGTACTTAATGGTTATAAAGCTTATTTTAACACAAAAAGAATAAAGCACTAGTCGAAAAGCAGCAATCAAAAATAAATAGACCACAATATTAAAATTCAAATTAAAAACTATATAAAAGACAAATACTCTAAAAGCGCAAAAGATCAGAACCAAATAAAATGAATAACCATAATAACCTAAAAATCACATTAAAATTGCAAAAACTATTACTGTAAAATCATGAGATTACATCAATAATGCATATGCGTCGGAGTATCGCAAATGTCAAAAGTACAGTGTTTCCATGAAAATTTAGCTATGTTTTTAGCAGTATTATAGGACCATTTCTACCACGCGCATCCAACGATATTGGCGTTCCACAGTTCACTGTATTTTCCTCACACCTCTAGTATAAATGATTTGACATAACGAAACTAACAATAATTATAATTAATGTAGAGTAATAAGTGATTCGTGAATTCTAAATAAAATAATTATTATATAAAAGTGTAAAAGAAAATTAATTTATTTCCCTATTTTCTTCTGTAATATCTTCAATTATTATGTTTAATTTCTATAAATAAACCAACTGGTTAGGTGAAACAGGCATTACTGGACCATACAATTGACCGTATTTTACTCGTCCAAAATGAAGTCATTGGAAGTTTAACACAACAGCATGTTCGTAAGTTAAATTTAATTTGCAAATGGGGTTGCGATGGGCACCGTGAATATAAGCAGACGTTTGCTGATAGTAACAAATCAGATGCGCATGTATTCTTCACATCAGTTGTGCCATTACAACTCGTGACTATCGACGAAGAATCAAAGGAGCAAATCACTGTTTGGAAGAACCCTAGGCCTTCGTCTCCACGATTTTGTAGACCACTTAGACTACAGTTTCTGCACGAAGACTCAGAGTCAACACTCAATGAAGTTCGAGTCATTGAAGAACAAATAAAGAATCTTCGTCCATTTGAAACTGTAATAGATGGGAAGCTCGTCTCCATCGTCTACAATTTGGCATTTACCACAATAACAACAGCAATAAAAACAAGAATAATAATAACAAAATTCAGAATAATTGTAATATTTAATAAATGTTCTCACTATAAATTGGATATTTGCTTACCTGCGCGAATAGCAATAATACGTTCTTGTTAGGTTTCTTTAGGTACTTTTAAGGGTCTATTTCGCGGTATTTTCATCGGCTATTTTGCTTATAACAATTTCGACTTCGGAAACGTAATCAGCGAACTTAAAAACTCAATTATACTCATTTTTGACAAGATCTGGCAACTTTTTCACTTACATGACCGCCATATTGGATCGGCCATTTTGTCAATAATAAATTGAACTTCGGATTCGTAATCAGTGACCTTGAAAACTCTAATATACCAATTTTCGACAAGATCTGGAACCTTTTTCACTTGTATGGCCGCCATATTGGATCGGCCATTTTGTTTATAACCATTTAGACTTCGGATTCGTATTCAGTGGCCTTCGAAACCGCTGTATACCAATTTTCATTTCGATCAGTTTATTTGAGGTTTTGGCCAGGATTTTGGGATTTGGCCCCACTGTGGGACGTGCGTAGAACAGTAGGACGAACATAACTTGCTCTTATGATGTAAGTGTCGACATGGAGCGCTCGGTCTTTTCTGTAGCGGTTCGGACGTGGGCGGGACGAGCGTAGCGTGCTCTTATGGTGTAAATGTAAAAAAGACGAGCGTGAATTTCAAAACTTCGGCTAAGCGCGTTCTCTTCCAAGGTAGTTGAGATGTAGAAAGACGAGCGCGTTTTTTGTGTCAGATAACCTTTTTATTTTTTGAATTTTAGTAGATTTACAGAAAGCATTTTGGAAAAAATTTCTATGAAATAAATCAAGTTATATCGGGTATAAGTCAGTTGGAAATATACTAGGTGCACTATTACTCCAAAATAACGCAAGGATATTTTTTTAATAGTACACCCTGTATTAGAGCTAATAAAATTAGCACAATCCAGTTTTAATGGTTTTATTTTAAGTTTAATACAGTACAGAAAAATAAATTCTTGCTTAATTTTGGAATAATGGCAAACCCATTATATCTCCTATTATCTTATACTGAAAATTTAAATAATTTCATAAAACTTTTATTAAAAACTTTTTTGCAAACCTATTAGAAATTTAATTTTAGTAAGTTGCATTAACTTTTGTACACTTTGTATATAAATTTCGACTTCTATGTATTGTTTAAGAAATATTTTTAGATAACATGGCGGCAGTATTCAAATTTATTACCTATTTTACTTACTCCTGTAATTTTGGGATGTTTTTATTTTTTTCTCTGGTTAAAATAATGTTTTGAATATCTGAAATACCTTTTAGTTTAAAAATAAATAGAATAAAAAAAGGTGTATTGTATAGATGTATATTTAAATGAGTTCAGGCTGAACCGTTGAAAGTATTCAGTGGGTGACGTTACGTCACGGCTGACTCCACAGAAATTGAACGAATTGAGCTATCCTATTTAATTGTTAAAGGCGTTGGTTGACAATGCTTAATAAGATAGTAAATTTCTTATTTTAAAAAATTTTTGATTTACACAAACTAATTAAGTTTAAAAGTTTTCGAAAAGTATTTTAGAGATATTAATATTTAGTCCATATGTACTACAATTCAATCAAAATGAATGTATAACTCGCCGGATATGGCTGGAAATTAAAAGTAAAAGATAGAAAACGAAATAAATTAATAATTTTATGGAATTGACACTCGATTGCGTACGTTAACCATCGATGATGTTATCGATTGTCCGATATTTTATCAAATATAGACACTTAAAAAATTGGCAGCATGGCTATAGATAATAATAGAGTTTTTTTTAAGAAAATTGAGGTTATATCAAAAAAATGGTGTATTTACAAATTAATACACAATATTTTCATATTAACTTTGGTTATTTTGGTTTTGCCGCAGTTAAATTAATCAAAAATAGTAAGTAATATCATTTGCTTTAAGAATATAGCGATTATAGCAAAAATAGTGAAGAAAATTGTTGTGTCCGTATTGTTTACGGTCACAAAAAAAATTATTATCGTAGATCTTCTGTCTGCGGATCTATCTTTATAATTCTTTATCTATTTTTTTAATATCTCATTTCGACTCCATCCAGCGTAAAATTTCTTAATTTAAACTCTTCAAACATTATTAAATAAACACTTCTCAAAACTAACTTATAATTTATAAATACATTCCAAATTTTTAAAACGTAACTTTTCAAAACAAACAACTTCAAATTATATTCATATTCATCAATTCTAACTTCCCTCAAAAGCATTGTTTTTTCTTCAAATTTTAATGTCAACATTTACATAAATTTATTATTAACATTTATTTACACACTCCTAATTTATCGTTTTCAAAAATTCTCCGACTTTATTATACAGATAAAACAAGCAATAAAATCTGGACAAAATTGACTGAAACAAAATTCCTAATAATATACGATCCCGAAAATATGATCTACATCATTTGAAATGGTATAATGGAAAATTTTAATCCATAAAACCTTTCTGGAAAAGGTTTCGCGATACTTAGGAAGAAACACTCCTCCGTTATAGCGTACTAAAATGTATTTCAGGGTAGTTTAGCAGTTTGATATAATGTCGCTCGTATACGTAAAACTTGTTTCGAGCTTTGAATCATAAATTTAAAATTCTGCGAATGTCCCGGAGAGAACAGGGACGGGTTTTAAAATCACGAAATGATTCAGAGATTCTAGGAAGCCGCGTATTTACCAAAAAAGTGAGTATTCTTCATTCATAAAAGAAAACTTCTTTATTTGAAAATTACAAAAATAAAAGAGCAAAATTAAGTCTACAAATAATCTTTCATTTAACCCTTTTAGGATCAATAAAGAATTAAAGAAAAAAAAAATAATAGAAATTAGGAAAAAAGTTAAATTAATTTAGGAATAAACGATTTACCTGTACATTTTATATTCGAGCATACACATTTTTCCACCAAAAAATTTCGGAAAATTTAAATGGTTTGTATTTTAGTTTTCTTTTACCTCGTATTTCACTCATGCTCTAATATTTACAGAGAAATAAAAAAAAATGTACCGACGCCTTGTAGACTTTACTTTGGTTGCAAACTACGTTCTGACAAAGTTTCAAAAGAAACACGTAAAAGTTGGTGGGATGTTCAGCTATTATATTTTTTTTATTCCTTTCAGGATTATTCAAAGGATTGTCTGTTGCACGTTCAAAGGCATCTCACGAAAAATGAAGTGCCAGTAACTCTATTTGAGGTAAGTTTTTTACTATTATTTTTTTCAACTGTATCTAGAACAAAATAGTCTTGAAGAAAATGTTTTTAGTTTTCAATGGGTATTTATACAAGGTGTTCTTTAATGATATACGAATGTTTAAAGGTGTGAATTTACTTGAAAAATTAATAATTAAATTATTATCTGTTTTTTATTTTTAGTTTTTAAGTTTTTGAATCACCACTCAGGCTGTTGGATGTTTTAATTAAATAAATTAATAAAACAAAAATAATGAATGTATGTTTATAAACTATTTTCCAAAAATGTTCCATTTCGAAAATGCGGGTTGGAATGGAAAATAATTTATATTTTCGAAACCTCTTTGAGATAATTCAATGAAAGAAATAACCGGAGACAATAAAAAAAAGAAAAAATTGAGGAAATACGACTTAAAATAGGCGATCCTATAAATCTGCCCAAACAAATATGAAATGAGTTTAAATATTTTATTTTTCTAACATCGGAGAAAAACTAGCTGCTATCACTCCAAAACCTAATAGGTATTATCTATAAAATTCCTTATTTTTAGAGTCAGTAACAGAAAATTTAACCTCCAAAAATACATGTTTAAAACGACTCGTTACGAACCGTCTAACTAGCGCTCTCATGAGAAGCAGATATGAAAACAAATTTATACGATGTGTGAGCTTCCAAAACATATTCGTACAAATTTTCATTACAATGTAGCCAGTATTTTTTAACATAATCGTAAAAAATGTGTATAAACATTTTGTTTTCAATACCCTGTATCTTAAAAACGGATACCGTTATGAAAATTATTTACTAAGCAAACCCAACTTATTTTGCAATGTTCTGTCTATCCTAGCAACGGAACCACCTTTTTTTTAAACACTCTGTATATTTACACCGTTAAATATTCGCATATCATATCATTAAGGAACACCTTTTATAAATAAATAAATAAATATTAAAAAAAAAAAAAAAAAAAAAACGTAGAAAATATTCAAAAATATTTTATTTTTCCAGCCTTATATAGAAGAAATTTATACACATCTAAGGGATGAACCATTTAAAAAATTTTTAGAGAGGTAAGTTAGTTCTTCGATTTTATCTATTTTCCTTTTAATAAAATTTACTACCTCTCTTAATTTGGCAGAACCAACTGCATTATTTAGTACTTATTTTTTACTAATTGGTACAACCAATAAATAAAATAAAATATGAACTTGATAGTGTATCTATTTATGGAGTTATTGTAGATAGTTTGTTGGCAGACTTTTTATTTCTACAGTTTTTTATATTATATTAATTTTTTCTTACTTTTTGACGGCTTGCGATGAATTGACAGTACTACTGTTACATATGAATATGTATAGACTTATGCTTCCTAAAATATGGAGTTATTATAGATAGTTTGTCGGCATTTTGAAATAATTTTTTTACATTTTCATTGTGTTCTTACTCTTTGGATTTAATTATGTTAAAATATCAACTTGATAGTATGTCTTTTTTTGGAGTTATTTTAGATTGTTTGTTGACCGCGATATATCAAGATCTTAAAAAGACAAATTTTTGAATATAAATTGTCTTATATATGGTTTAATATCTATTTTATAGTTTATATTTGTTTAAAATGTTCTTGCTTTTATATTTTATTTAATAATTTCCGCAATATTTATTTAGTTGAGACCGACCCTTTGTTCATTCGGGTACCTTCGCCATTTTAGCTGCCAAGTCTGGTCTGCTAAGTTCACACCAGTGAATGTTATGGGTCCAATGAGCCCAAACGATAGGCATCGGCCCATTTATCTATTTCCAGTTTCTGAAACATTGCAATGCCAACTTGACATCAGTCTTTTATTATTATTATATTAATGTGGTCCTGCTCGCTTAATTAATATTGTTGTTTTTTTTTTAAACGGCATATATTACAAATTGTTTATTGGTGGTACAAATTAGTACAAATTCAGTCCTATTTTTTATATTTTAACGTGTTCCTGCTAGTTTAATATTAAGGCATGTTTTTTTATCAAAACGGCACATGGTACAAATTTTTTGTTGATACAAATTAGTACAAAATAATTACTAAGTAATGCAATAGATCTGAATCGATTTATTCCTGTAGTCCTGCCAGCTTAAAAGAGGTACATTTACTGTAATTTTTTAAAATGCGAAACACAATCTTTAGTTTGTTATAAAATATGGTGGAGGAACATTTTTTATATATACCCACCATTTTTTACATTTATGTGATGGCGCCATATTTAATATGCAGAGATCTTTCAAGATATACTTTATAACCCGACTTGCAATTTTATTGCATTTAATAGGGTTATTGTAGGTAAAGTGGAGACGACCTCCTTGTTTTCATTTTATTTATTTCTTGCTTTTAAAATAAATGAAATTTTGATTTCTTGCTTTTAAAATAAAGGTGGTTGTGCTCTTCTATGCGTCCACCATTTTTTACAATAACGTTTTTATATTCCTTTTTATATGTAACACCATGATTCTTTTAAATGCTCATAAATCACTAAGTATACCAATTTTTTCAATATTAGCGATCTAACTAAAAAGGCAACACCTCTTGCGTTTCAAAACAAATAAACATGCACCTCTGAAGATTAAAAAAAATCATACAGTGCGTAACAGTCAAATATAAATGTCATAAAAAAATAATCACGACATTAATTGGTGTTTTTAACCGACTTCAAAACAGGAGGAGGTTATCAATTCGTCGCGATATATATATATATATATATATATATATATAAAAAGGAGGGTAGTACTGACTGACTAGTTGAGAAAAAATAGCAATATCTTGGGGATGCAGTCAAAAGATAAGGAGGGCTTTTTTAGTAAATAAAATGCACTCTTTTTTTGTTTGTTAAGATTTCGGAAAATGTTTATTTCCTTCATCAGAACATCTACAATGAATACAAAAATCGTTGTTAAAAATTAGTTACAAAAACAGAATAAACTAATTTACTCACCAAACTGAGATTAATAGAAAAAGTTGACATCAAATACACAATTAAAAACTTTTCTTGTTGACATTATACATTATAAAATTTGTTTAAAACAAAAAAAACCACTATGGTTAAAAATTGAAGACTGAGAAAATTTTATTAGTTGAATTTTAAATCCATCATCGTCGATTTCTACGTTAAAACTGAACAAACCGGTGTTCAAATACGAAATTTATCAGCATGTGCAAAAAGCCATTGACTTTCAAGTTGTTTGAAGGAAATAACGAACTGGATACAAATATAATATTTTCGCATCTGCGTTAATAAAAAAAATTATTTGAATTTTTTTTTTGTGTGTAATGTTATTGAAATATTTCTACAAGAATTTTCAAACAGACAATGAGTAATTAAAAAAAATGCAAAGAAATGGAAAATTGATTTGATGATTGGAAAGAGAAAAGAGAAAAAAAAAAGTTAAAAAGAAATTGTTAATGAGAAAAGAAAAATTTTGTTTTTTTTATTAATATTTTAATATTTAATTTTGCAAAGAGAGTAAATAATTGTAAATTTTGCTTAAATTGGCTACATCAGATTTTTTATTGAGTGTATTTTTAGTATTGTGAATATGGACCATTTCTAAAAAGATCCTTTTGGTATAGTTGGGTTCTTTAACGAGGATTTTAGTTTCACTGAAATTCATAGTATGTTTTGTGTTGATTACGTGGTCTGCTAAGGCACAGGACAACTTTTTTCTGTTGCAATCACTCCTATGGGAGGATATGCGCCCAGATAAGCATCTGGACGAGTGACCTATATCTCACAATCTGAACAAGGAATGCTATATACTATATTCGAATTTTCCAATTTCTCTAAAGGTGTTTTTGTTTTAGTGTAAAGATTTTTGATAGTTTTTACGTTATGAGTGGCAATTTTGATATTATTAACCCTTTTTAATACATTAACAAGCTTAGGTGTTAAATTGGGTATGTATGGTAGTTATGCATACCTGATAGTGGTTTCAGGGATCGTGTTATGAGTTGGAATAACATTTCCTTGGTCTTGGTAGTTATTTAAAATAGGGGTGTTGAAAATATACTTATTTAATAGGTTGATTGGGTACGAATTCTCCCACAAAATATCTCTCAACAATAACAAATGCTCGTTGATAAAATTCGAACCAAATCATCCAACACAAAATTACATAAAATGGGTGAAATTGATGAGCCCATAGGCGTGCCAAAAATCTGTTTAAAAAACTTACCATTGAATGTGAAAATGTTTGAGTCAAAAATAAACTCTAAAATGTTTAAGAAAATTTCTAGATTAAAGTTGCAATGAGGTTGTATGTCATGCCATGGGCTCATCAATTTCACCCATTTTATGTAATTTTGTGTTGGATGATTTGGTTCGAAGTTGCCTTAGCAAAATATCTTTTCAAATTCCATTTGTCAAGAGATACGTTGATGACCTAGTACTGTCTCTTCCTGTTAACAAAGTACAAGACACCTTTATGATTTTCAACAGCTAAAATGAAAATCTCCAATTCACAGTTGAATATGAAGTTGGCAGAAGTTTTCCCTTCCTAGACATGAAAATTTTCAGGGGTTTAGACAATATTCTGCGTACAAGGTGGTACAGAAAGCCTATGTGTAGCAATAGGTTTATCAGTTATTGGTCTAACCATCCTCCTAAAATGAAAACGAACCTAATTTTAGCTTTGAAAGGGAGAATACGTAGGTTGTCACATCCTAATTTTATCAACGAGGATTTGTTATTGTTGAGAGATATTTTGTGGGAGAATTCGTACCCAATCAACCTATTAAATAAGTATATTTTCAACACCCCTATTTTAAATAACCACCAAGACCAAGGAAATGTTATTCCAACTCATAACACGATCCCTAAAACCACTATCAGGTATGCATAACTACCATACATACCCAATTTAACACCTAAGCTTGTTAATGTATTAAAAAGGGTTAATAATATCAAAATTGCCACTCATAACGTAAAAACTATCAAAAATCTTTACACTAAAACAAAAACACCTTTAGAGAAATTGGAAAATTCGAATGTAGTATATAGCATTCCTTGTTCAGATTGTGAAAACGTTTATATAGGTCACTCGTCCAGATGCTTATCTGGGCGCATATCCTCCCATAGGAGTGATTGCAACAGAAAAAAGTTGTCCTGTGCCTTAGCAGACCACGTAATCAACACAAAACATACTATGAATTTCAGTGAAACTAAAATCCTCGTTAAAGAACCCAACTATACCAAAAGGATCTTTTTAGAAATGGTCCATATTCACAATACTAAAAATACACTCAATAAAAAATCTGATGTAGCCAATTTAAGCAAAATTTACAATTATTTACTCTCTTTGCAAAATTAAATATTAAAATATTAAAAAAAAAACAAAATTTTTCTTTTCTCATTAACAATTTCTTTTTAACTTTCTTCTTTTTTTTTCTCTTTTCTCTTTCCAATCATCAAATCAACAATATCAAATTAATTTTCCATTTCTTTGCATTTTTTTTAATTACTCATTGTCTGTTTGAAAATTCTTGTAGAAATATTTCAATAACATTACACACAAAAAAAAAATTCAAATAATTCTTTTTATTAACGCAGATGCGAAAATATTATATTTGTATCCAGCTCGTTATTTCCTTCAAACAACTTGAAAGTCAATGGCTTTTTGCACATGCTGATAAATTTCGTATTTGAACACCGGTTTGTTCAGTTTTAACGTAGAAATCGACGATGATGGATTTAAAATTCAACTAATAAAATTTTCTCAGTCTTCAATTTTTAACCATAGTGTTTTTTTTTGTTTTAAACAAATTTTATAATGTATAATGTCAACAAGAAAAGTTTTTAATTGTGTATTTGATGTCAACTTTTTCTATTAATCTCAGTTTGGTGAGTAAATTAGTTTATTCTGTTTTTGTAACTAATTTTTAACAACGATTTTTGTATTCATTGTAGATGTTCTGATGAAGGAAATAAACATTTTCTGAAAGCTTGACAAACAAAAAAGAGTGCATTTTATTTACTAAAAAAGCCCTCCTTATCTATTGACTGCATCCCCAAGATATTGCTATTTTTTATATATATTGTGAAGAAATGCAATATAGGAAAAGTAAAACAAGAATATAAATAAATATTAAAAAAAATAAAATATCAAATGAGAGTAAACAATTTAATCTAATGATATTCATTAAGAATGAACAACCCTGTATGATTCTGAAATATTTGAAGTAATTTTTACAGTTAGACTTAAAATACTACAACTGACAATCGAGTAAACAAATTAATCTAATGATATTCATTAATAATGAACAACCCTGTATGATCTCAGAATATGTTAATCAATTTTGACATGTAGTCTTAAATAATTAGCAAAAAACTATTGATAAATAAAAATAATAATTAGAAATACCTTTGATTGAAATGACGTCACAAAATAAACTTCATTAAAATATGTAATACAAATGCATCCTTGATAGGCATTCCGTCGTTTCGATGGTTGAGTCCCTAACAACGGAAAAGAAACTTTTTCAATTTTTTTTGGAAGACATTTTTTTTTGTGAACGGGTCAGCATCTAAAAATTTTGAAAAGATTAGTAAAATAATTTTTTGAAATAAATTTGTCTTAAAAATTGTCAAAAGTTACATAATAAGTAAGTGTAATGTACTATTAAGCTAAATAAACTATGTACCTACCTTCATAGTTAAGACGAGGATCACAATTGGAATCTTTGTTCATCAGAATTTCTGGTTTTGACCGCAAACTCAAGTTTATGGAATCCTAGTGATGACCGTAGAAGGAAGACATTCCAGATAAGTGTAATGCTAAAATAATTTCTTTTTAATACATGAACTGGAGTTAAATAAAATAATATTAATTATATATGCATATTACAAAGGTTTACGAATAGTACTTACCGAATATAAATGAAATTTTTTATAGAGACAATAAGAAACAAATCGCTCATTTTATTTCGGTTGTGAACATTACCACCCATGATTTTGTACTTCAGTAAGGGTCGATCTTTTCTCCTTCAGATAAAGTTCCAGATAACTAACTGACGGATATATTATCGGACAGTTACTGTCTGTCAGATAATTAATGTTCTGTTTTTTCAAGTATATAATATGTGTGGTAGGTATCCAGTAGTTTTTAACCTTATGTGGTTATGTAACTACCTGTTTATTCATCAGTGAAGTATTTTATTAGAAATTTCATAAATAAGATAATTTATCATTGAGAAGTTAGATTTATCCAGAAGTGAAAAGATTACTTTTTAAGTTACTTGGGAAATAAAAATTACCTGACACTTTATCTGAAGGTAAAAAGACCGACCCTAACACAATCATAAACAAACATTTATCCCATCTAGTGTAAATTTGATCATTTTAATTTTTGAAGAGAATAGAAAACTATTCATTATACATTTAATGTTACTAATATTGGTAATAGATGGCGCAATTTGTATGACAAAAATATTATATCTAATGAATTAGATCTTTTTAATTTTTGAAGAGAATAGAAAACTATTCATTATACATTAAATGTTACTAATATTGGTAATAGATGGCGCAACGAGTAAAGTTATTTTCTAATGAAATTAGACAATAACTTTAAAAAAAAAATTTAAATTGTTATTTATAAAATAGATAGTCTTAAGTTTTTTTTTTTAAAGGGATTAGGCCTAATTCAACTAAGAAGTTGAAATTATTTTAACAACAATTTTAGATAACAATCTAAATATTTAAAATGAGTTCAACGAGAGATACTTTTAGATAATTAAGTAGGTATTTCTTGTCAAGTGTTTATTTAATAATTTATGTTAAATTTTTTTTATAAAAAAGGTATTAGTGGTTAATAAATGGTTAATTTATGTCTAAAATTAAACAAATTTATTTCAATTTAAAATATAGTATGGTAAAATTAAGTAAAAAAAGGACAATATTTCAATCAAGGTATACAAAATAAAAAAAGATTTTGATTTACAATTAAGCAGTCAGATTTAATAGAACCGCCCCTGAGAGAGAGAATCTTTTTTGCTCGAAACAAAGACAAGCCGGAAAAAGATAAAAAAAAAATAAATAAAGGTAAGAAATATAAAATATATCTATAATAATAAATTAAAATATTAAAGATAAAAACATAACAATATATATATTTTATGTTCAGCGATAATTCTTTAACACGGTGTCCGATTTCAATGATTCTTTTTTTGTTAGAAAGGGAATACTTCAGGGGTGGTCCCATATAAATTTGGTCAAAATCTAATAATTGGATCCATGAGAAAATCCTCAAACTCTTGCATTTTTTTATGTATATTTAGCGATAATGCTTTACCACCTTGTCCGATTTATATGATTCTTTTTTTTTATAATAAGGGAGTACCTCAGGGATGGTCCCATATAAATTTGATTGAGATGTGGTGATGGCATCTGCACGTTTTTAAAGTCGGTTTTTTTAAATTTTAAATTTCTAATACTTGTTAAAAAAATCATTTGACCACTTATTTAGTATTATACAGGGTGTTTCAAAAAGATTGGTCATAAATTATACCACATATTCTTGGTTCAAAAATAGTTCGATTAAACCGTACTTACCTATATACAAAAGTGCACCCAAAAATAGTTACAGGGTGTATAAGATAAAAATGTAAATTAATTTTTTTAACATTGCTCTTAAACTGTTTGGCATTTTTTCATGAAATTTTATATGACGTGTTAGAATACCATGACTAATAATACCGAGGAAGAGGCAATTTTTTTTTATGATTTTTATAGGATTATGGAGGGGGTCACCGCTCTTTTCTCCACTCAACTTTTTTGTAGTATAAAATTTAATAACAAATGAAACGCCACTGGAATGCAACATCCATTTGTAAACTTTTTTGTCTCTTAGCATTTGTTTGTAAAAAGTTTAGTTTAGACGATACAGCCATTTGAAATGACAACTTAAAAATATTCAATGGAAATTCTACGTATGAAAAATATCAAAATCAAGGTTATTTTTAAATTACACAATAATGTCATCAAAATAAAACAAATAATTTAACAGGTGTTCAAAATTACATTCTCCTCCTGTATATACTTACTACATAGTTTTAACAATGAAAATCGAATTTTGATATTTTTGCATACTTATGATTTACATTGAATATTTTTAAGATGTCATTTTAAGTGGCTGTATCGTCTAAACCAAATATTTTACAAACAAATACTAAGAGACAAAAAAGTTTCCAAATAGATGTTGCATTTCAGTAGCATTCGATTTTTAATAAAATTTTATATTACAAGAAAGTTGAGTAGAGAAAGGGGCGGTGACACCCTCCAAAATCCTACAAAAATAAAAAAAAAATATATTGCCTCTACCTCGATTTTGTTAGTCATGGTATTCCAACACGTCATATAAAATTTCATGAAAAAATGTCAAACGATTTAAGAGCAACATTAAAAAATTCATTTAAATTTTTATCTTATACACCCTGTAACTATTTTTGGGTGCACTTTTGTATATAGGTAAGTACGGTTTAATCGACCTATTTTTGACCCAAGAATACGTGGTATAATTTATGACCAATCTTTTTGAAACACCCTGTATATTATAATCAAAATTGTTTCTAGTTAAGCACAAACTTTAAAAACTCATTATTATGACAATTCCAGCCTTAGCGTTCCTTATAAAATATTTTTATTCGTCTTTTTTATAAAATCACTAATACCGTTTCTGTTTTTCTTTTTCAGTGATAAATATACTAGGTTTTGTCAATGGAAAAATTTAGAATTAAATATACAAGTAAGTACATTTTAACGTATTTCGAAAATCATTTATTCTTTTAGTAGTGGAATATTATTTTATGATTTTTTTGTATAGTTAACAATGAACGACTTCAGCGTGCACAGGATAATAGGCAGGGGCGGCTTCGGGGAAGTTTATGGCTGTCGGAAAGCCGATACTGGCAAAATGTACGCCATGAAATGTCTGGATAAGAAAAGGATCAAAATGAAACAAGGAGAAACGTTGGCGCTGAACGAGAGAATAATGCTCTCGTTGGTCAGCACAGGTCAGTAACTAGCATTTTTTTAAATTCACTAATAAATTGCGATAATAGTGTACCATTTATACATTAAGTAATCAGGTTGTTAAACTAATCATAATTAAATTGACAGAAAATTCGTAAATGACGATAATGTTCTCTTTCTTCCTTTTATACAGTATGGTTCAAATACTTTTACCCCACTTCACACTACTATTTAAAAAAACTATCAATGACGCCACTGCCCAAAAATGGGAAGTGGGGGAAACTTGAATTCTTTTTGAAAAATTACGCTTTTAGTAAAAAAAAAATGACTGGTTCGAACATTTTTTTGAAAAACCAACTATTTCCATTATAATGAATTTATTCCTTGCATTTGTACCATACTGTATACGATATTGAATTAATTCAAATTTGACGATAAATGTTTTAAATAATTGTTGTTTTGTTTTAGGTCAAGACTGCCCTTTTATAGTTTGCATGACGTACGCTTTTCACACGCCCGATAAACTGTGTTTCATACTGGACCTGATGAACGGCGGCGATCTGCATTACCATCTGAGCCAGCACGGCGTGTTCAACGAGTCCGAGATGAAATTTTACGCCGCCGAAGTTATTTTAGGATTAGAGCATATGCATAGGCGATATATTGTATATAGAGATTTAAAACCGGCGAATATTTTATTAGACGAACACGGACATGTTCGTATATCCGATTTAGGATTAGCCTGTGATTTTTCAAAGAAAAAACCCCACGCCAGCGTGTAAGTACATTTCTCTCATCACTACTAAAGTTTATATCTTTTTTTTTATTATTTCCTGGACTATAATGTTTTTTATCGCTAATAAAATAATTCAGTTTTAATACCAACAAATTTAAGTCACGGTGCTTGGGAACCAACTTTAAATAAAAAGTTTATTTACTAGACTTTTTTTTGGTCAAAGTATTTCTGAAGGGCTATAGATTGGCGCAATATATTTTTAATAAAAAAGTGACCTTTTTTTTACTTTTTTGCTTGTAATTTGCGCATTTCACATTTTCTCGGCTTACCAAAAGTAAATTTCAATGGGAAAATGTCCGCTCTACAAAAAAGCATCAATGACTTTTTTCTCTAAAATCAGCCGATTTTGAGTTAAATGAGTAATTTTCATTTTCACGTTAAAATAAGGACCGCCCACGATGCGCAACCACCTATATTTAGGTGGGTATATCGTGCTTATATTTGATAGGGGAAATTTTAGAATTTCCCTGTATTTTTTTTTTAAATAGAATATCTTCTAACAAATAAATCACCTTGTATATTTTGAAACTTAGAGGTACACATATTTAAGTAGTATTACCTTTTCCAAAAATCAATTCATAAGTACAGGGCTATGAATAAAAACTGGAAAAAGATAATTTTATGTTTGTTGTTCTCTCTATAGAACACCCTTTCCTTTATAAGAATGTACTTTATAATATTTTGTCGACAAAATACCATATTATGTAGTATTTTTTAAAAATATGCTTCCTTTGGCGTCACAGTAAAATTAGTAAGATTTTTGCAAGAACTACCGTCACCGTTATACATTTTTGGATCACCCTGTACTCATATACTAAAACACATAGTAAACGTTTGTATGCAACATAAATTCAATCTAGCTCGTAAGTTTGAAAATAAAAAAATCCAAAAAACTAAGTCATAGGATTAAGTTGAGCCTATTGACAATTTTGGTAACTACGATGAATACTTTATAGGTTATTACGTACCAAAATTTCAAAAAAATTGAGCGGTCGTCACTTTACACAAGGATGTGTAAGTTTCAAACCTACAGTTGAAATGATAAAATTCATGACCTCTTTAAAAATGTATAAATAAAAAGAATCTCATTTAACTCAAAATCGGCTGATTTTAGAGAAAAAAGTAATTGATGCTTTTTGTAGAGCGGACATTTTCCCATTGAAATTTACTTTTGGCAAGCCGAGAACATGTGAAATGCGGAAGTTACAAGCAAAAAAGTAAAAAAAAGGTCACTTTTTCATTAAAAATCGAGTTTTCACAAAAACGGCTGCTGGAACCGATTTGAAAAAATATATTGCGCCAATCTATAGCCCTTCAGAAATACTTTGACCGAAAAAAAAGTCTAGTAAATAAACTTTTCATTTAAAGTTGGTTCCCAAGCACCGTGAAGTACACCGTGTTGATGGTTAGGGGCAATTTTACTATGTTGGCCAAAATTTAAGACATTTTCGTATAATTTTTAAGAATTACAATCCGGAAAATATAATTATTTTTGTAAGGTGCAATTTTACTGTATTGGTGCCAACACTGCCAACAATTAAAACCTTCGCATGAATTTTACATAGTCCGGTAAAATATTTTTTTTTTGTTGATGATTAGGTGCAATTTTGCTAAGTTGATCCAACATTTAAAACATTTTTGCGCGATTTTTTCTAATTATATTCCGGGAAAATTTCATGTGTTTTAATTCCATTTCTTCATGAACAGTTTTTCTCGATGTCAATGTATGTCAACTTTTCTCAATGTCAATGTATAATTTCACGTTTGTTGTTGGTTAGGTGCAATTTTCTATGTTGGCCAAAATTTAAGACATTTTCGTATAATTTTTAAGAATTACAATCCGGAAAATATAATTATTTTTGTAAGGTGCAATTTTACTGTATTGGTGCCAACACTGCCAACAATTAAAACCTTCGCATGAATTTTACATAGTCCGGTAAAATATTTTTTTTTTGTTGATGATTAGGTGCAATTTTGCTAAGTTGATCCAACATTTAAAACATTTTTGCGCGATTTTTTCTAATTATATTCCGGGAAAATTTCATGTGTTTTAATTCCATTTCTTCATGAACAGTTTTTCTCGATGTCAATGTATGTCAACTTTTCTCAATGTCAATGTATAATTTCACGTTTGTTGTTGGTTAGGTGCAATTTTCTATGTTGGTGTTAAAATTTAAAACATTTTCCAGTGATTTTTAAAAATGATAGTCCGGGAAAATTTTAATATTTCTTTACGAACACTTTTTTATCTATATT
The DNA here is from genome assembly GCA_927349885.1 of Psylliodes chrysocephalus. Lineage (NCBI taxonomy): Eukaryota > Metazoa > Arthropoda > Insecta > Coleoptera > Chrysomelidae > Psylliodes > Psylliodes chrysocephalus. The sequence goes on from OV651813.1 coordinate 4,758,876, forward strand.
AACGTATAATTTTAATTAATTTGAATTAATGAAAGGCTTTTGTTAATGGTTGGGTGCAATTTTATGTTGGCCAACATTTAAAACATTTTCGCCTAATTTTTAAGAACTGTAGTCTGGGAAAATTTAATTGTTTTAAATTCCATTTTTTGTTAGGTGCAATTTGACTATGTTGATGCCAAAATTTAAAACTTTCGCATGAATTCGGTAAAATATTTCTTTTTTAATGTAATTTTTTCTTTACAAATACAGTTTTCTTGGTGTCCACGTATAATTTTACGTTTTTTGATGATTAGGTGTAATTTTACTAAGTTGATCCAACATTTAAAACAGTTTTGCGCGATTTTTTTCAAATTATATTCCGGGAAAATTTCATGTGTTTTAATTCCATTTCTTTATGAACAGTTTTTCTCGATGCCAATGTATGTCAACTTTACTATGTTGGTGCCTAAATTTAAAACATCCCGTAATTTTTTTAAATTATAGTCTGGGGAAATTTCATTTTTGTTATTTTATTTTTTCTTTATGAACACAGTTTTCTCGATGTTATTGTACAATTACACATTTATTTTTAGTTAGATGCAATTTTACTGTGTTGGTGCCAAAATTTAAAACATTTATGCGTGATTTTTAAAATGATAGTCCGAGAAAATTTAATTCTTTTAAATTATATTGTTTTCGTCACGAACACAATATTCTCAATGTGAATGTATAATTTCACGTTTATTGTTAATTACATGCAATTTTACTATGTTGGTGCCAAAATTTAAATTATTTTGCGTGATGTTTAAAATGATAGTCCGAGAAAATTTAATTTTTTTTTTAATTATATTGTTTTCGTCACAAATACAGTTTTCTTAATGTCAACGTATACTTTTACATTTGTTGATGGTTAGGTGCAATTTTATGGTATTTGATCCAAAATTTTAAACAGTTTCGCGAAATTGTTTAAAATTATAGTCCGGGAAATTTTTTTCTAATTTATTTTCTTTCTTCACGAACAGTTTTCTCGATGGCAACTTATAATTAGGCGTTTGTTGATGGTAAAGTGCAATTTTACTATGTTGATGCCAACATTTAAAACTTTCGCATGAATAAAATGAATAAAATATTTTTTTTTAATTTAATTTTTTCTTTACACAGCTTTCTCGGTGTCAACGTATAATTTTACGTTTGTTAATGATTAGGTACAAATCTAGTAAGTTGATCCAACATTTAAAACATTTTTGCGCGATTTTTCAAATTATAGTCCGGGAAAATTTTTATGAATTTTAATTCAATTTCTTCATGAACACAGTTTTACTCGATGTTATTGTATATCAACTTTACTATGTTGGGGCCTAAATTAAAAACATCCGTAATTTTTTAAAATTATATTCCGGGGAAATTTTATTTTTATTTTATTTTTTCTTTATGAACACAATTTTCTCAATGTCAATGTCTAATTTCACGTTTATTGTTGATTAGGTGCAATTTTACTATGTAGGTGCCAAAATTTGAAACATTTTCAAATGATTTTTAAAAGTGTTAGTTCGGAAAAATTTCAGTTTTTTTTTTATTTTATTTTTCTTCATTTTTTCGATATTAACGTATAATTTGAATTAATTTGGAATAATGAAAGACATTTGTTGATGGTTATTGTAATGAAATTTTAAACAGTTTCGTGTAATTTTTTAAAACTAGTCCGGGAAAATTCAATTTTTTCTAATTTATTTTCTTCACGAACAGTTTTCTCGATGGCAACTTATAATTATGCGTTTGTTGATTGTTAGGTACAATTTTACTATATTGGTGACAAAATTTAAAACTTTTTCGCGTCAATTTTAAAAATTATAGTCCGGAAAATATATTATTTCATTTTATTCTTGATATCAGCGTGTAATGTCACGTTAGGTGCAATTTTACTATGTTGGTGTCAAAATTTAAAACTTTCTCATGAATTTTATATAGTCCGGTAAAATATTTCTTTTTTTAATTTAATTTTTTCTTACAAACAATTTTCTCGGTGTAAACCTATAATTTTACGTTTGTTAATGATTAGGTGCAATTTTACTGAGTTGATCCAACATTTAAAATATTTTTGCACTATTTGTTTAAATTATAGTCCAGGAAAATTTGATGTGTTTTAATTCCATTTCTTCACGAACACAGTTTTCTCAATGTAAATGTATAATTTCACGTTTGTTGTTGGTTAGATACAATTTTACTGTTACATTTAAAACATTTTTCAAGTTATTTTTAAAAATGATAGTCCGGGAAAATTCCAATTATTTTATATTTCATTTTTTCTTCACGAACACATTTTTTTCGATATTAACGTATAATTTAAATTTATTTGGAATAATGGACTACGTTTGTTGATGGTTACGTGCAATTTAGTATGTTGGTGTCATAATTTAAAACATTTTCGAGCAATTTTTTAAAATTATCCGGAAAAATTTCAACAATTTTATTTCTTCACGACTTCAGTATCTTCTAGACGTCAACGTATAATTTTACATTAAATTTATTGTGCAATTTTACTGTGTAAGTGGGTGGCAAAATTAAAAACATTTTGATGTGATTTTTTTTAAATTAGTCTGAGAAAATTTCAATTATTTTGAAATTTCATTTGTTCTTCACGAATACAGTTTTCTCGATGTCAACGAATAATTTTACATTTGTTCATGGTTAGGTGCAATTTTATTGTAAAGAAATTTTAAACAGTTTCGCGGAATTTTTTAAACTATTCCAGAAAAATTTAATTATTTTCTAATTTATTTTCTTTCTTCACGAACAGTTTTTTCGATAACTTATAATTACGTGTTTGTTGATGGGTGCAATTTTACTATGTTGGTGTCAACATTTAAAACTTCCGCATGAATTTTACATAGTCCCGTAAAATATTTATTTTTCTAATTTAATTTTTTCTTTACAAACACAGTTTTCTCGGTGTTAACGTATAATTTTACGTTTGTTGATGATTAGGTGCAATTTTACTATGTTGGTGCCGAAATTTAAAACATTTTTGAATGTAAAAATTATAGTCCAGGAAAATTTCAATTTTATTCAAATTCATTTTTTTTTTCATGAACATAGTTTTCACTATGTCAATGTATAATTTCACGTTTGTTGATGGTTAGATACAATTTTACTATGATAATAATGATTGTTTGGACCTTATTTTCTCGAATTCTATAACACTGAAGAAAAGATTATTTACCTCTAAGGTACAAAACAGTACTTTTCTTCGCTAATACAAAAATTTAAAAAATTACGCAAAAGTAATTTTTTTTAAATTATAGTACCAGAAAATTTAATTTTTTTTTCTTAACCCAGTTTTCTTGATGTCAACATATAATTTTACATTTGTTGAAGGTTAGGCGCAATTTTACTACGTTAATAATGATTGTTTTAGAGGAACACACGGTTACATGGCACCGGAAGTATTATCGAAGGGTACGCCGTACGATTCGAGCGCAGACTGGTTCAGCTTCGGTTGTATGTTGTACAAACTGTTGAAGGGCCACTCGCCCTTCCGCCAACACAAAACCAAAGACAAACACGAGATAGATAGAATGACCTTAACTATGGTAAGTTAGAAAAGAGAATAACAGTCGAGCGTATGATAATATTCAGCCCCTCGGGTTATTTTATTAAAACTCAATTTCATAGAAAAATGTTTGCTTTGCATTTGGTTGTAACGTAATAGGAGTAGGTAGTAAATGCAAAATTTCTCAGATTTGATCAGAACGGACGTTATATATTTTTAGTTTAGTTTTATTATTTATCAAATATGTCACAGCATGATTTAACTGTTATTATTTGTTTTTTAGAACGTAGAACTACCGGATTCGTTTAGTAAAGAATTGAAATCACTGTTAGAAGCTTTACTGCAAAGAGATATCGACAAAAGACTGGGCTGTAAGGGAAATGGGTAAGTTAATCAAATATTTTTTGTTTACATTGCAAAATAGTTTAAACAACGTTTCGAAAAGTCCAGTAACATTGCGAAATAGTTTTAACAATGTTCAGAAACATTTGTTACACTGCGAAATAGTCTTAACAACGTTAAGAAACGTTTGTTGCACTACAAAATATTTTTAACAACGTTCATAAAGGTTCGTAACATTGTAAAATAGTTTTAACTAGTTTCAGAAATGTTTGTAGCATTGCAAAATAGTTTTAACAGCGTTCAGAAACGTTTATAGTCCTACGAAATATTTTTAACAATGGTTCACTATTGTTCGTAACATTGTCAAATAGCTTTAACAACGTTCAGGAACGTTTGTTGTAGTGTGAATTAGTTTTAACAACGTTCAGAAATATTCTAAACATTGCGAAATAATTTTATCAACGTTTGGTGCACTACGAAACATTTTTAACAACGTTTAGAAACGTTTCTTAACTTTGCCAAACAATCGTCAAATTAACAACTGTTAGGAACGTTTATAGGACTAATTATTAATTTTACCAACGTTCTGAAAAGTTCTGTAACATTGCAATATAGTTTAAATAACGTTTTGAAAAGTTCAGTAACGTTGCGAAATAGTTTTAACAACGTTAAGAAACGTTTGTTGCACTACGAAACAATAACAACGTTCAGAAACGTTGGTAACATTGTGAAATAGTCTTAACAACGTTGTTGCAGTAAAAAATATTTTTAAGAACCTTCAAAAAGGTTCGTAACATTGTAAAATAGTTTTAACTAGTTTCAGAAATGTTATGAAACGTTTGTTGCACTACGAAATATTAACAACGTTCAGAAACGTTATTAACATTGTGAAATAGTCTTAACAACGTTGTTGTAGTAAAAAATATTTTTAACAACGTTCATAAAGGTTCGTAACATTGTAAAATAGTTTTAACTAGTTTCAAAAATGTTTGTAGCATTGTAAAATAGTTTTAACAACGTTCAGAAACGTTTTTTGTCCTACAATGGTTCAGTATTGATTCTAACATCGTGAAATAGCTTTAACAATGTTTAGAAACGTTTGTAGCACTGCGAATTAGTTTTAACAACGTTCAGAAACTTTTATAATTTGGTGAAATAGTTTTAACAACGTTCAAAAACGTTTGCAGCTGTTATTTTTTTATTATACTCTATATAAAGTACTGATACTAAACCCAAACCGTCGTTTACCTTTCCGTAACCAATTGCTCATTTTTATTAACATTTCCTTACCTTCGACAGCTCCGAAGAAGTCAAAGAACATCCGTTCTTCGCCGGCATCGACTGGCAGCAGGTCTACTTACAGAAATACACCCCGCCGCTGATACCTCCGAGGGGGGAGGTGAACGCGGCCGACGCCTTTGACATTGGTTCGTTCGACGAGGAGGATACCAAGGGCATCAAACTCACCGACGCCGATCAGGAACTGTACAAAAACTTTCCGCTAGTGATATCCGAACGGTGGCAGAACGAAGTCGCCGAAACCGTATTCGAAACCGTTAATTTCGAGGCCGACAAACAGGAGCACAAGAAGAAGGCCAAGCAGAAGAAACTCTACGATTTGGATGAAAAAGGTACGTACGTACATCAACATGCTACTAAATATTTTAACAACGTTGAGAAACGTTTGTTACACTATGAAATAGTTTACCAGAAACTATCCGTAACATTGGGAAATAGTTTTAACAACGTTAAGAAACGTTTGTTGTACTACGAAATATTGTCAACGTTTTAAAACATTCGTAACATTGCAAAATAGTTTAGGAACGTTTAGGAACATTTCTAGCCTTGCTTAATATTTTTAACGTTTAGAAACTTCATAACATACTAAATAGTCTTAACATTATTCAGACACGTTTGTGTGCTGCGAAATATTTCTAACAACGTTTATACGCCTTTATAACTTTGCGAAATTGTATTAACAACGTTCAGAAACATTTGGTGCATATTTTTATCATTTGGAAACGTTCGTGACATTACGAAATAGTTTTTATAACGTTTAGAAACGTTTGCGGCCCTGCGAAATAGTTTTAACAACGTTCAAAAATGTTTGGTTGATATTTTTACGTTTAGAAATGTTCGCAATAGTTTTAACACGGTACAGACACGTTTTTTGCACTGCAAAATATATTTAACAACGTTCAGAAACGTTCGTAACATTATGAAATAATTTTAACAACATTCAAAAACGTTTGCGGCTCTGCGAAATATTTTTAACAACGTTAAGAAACGTTTGTTGTACTTCGTAATATTGTTAACGTTTAAAAACATTTGTAACATTGCAAAATAGTTTTAACAACGTTTAGGAACATTTCTAGCACTGCTAAATATTTTTAACATTATTCAGACACGTTTGGTATCCTACGAAATACATCTAACAAAGTTTAGAAGCCTTTATAACTTTGCGAAATTGTATTCACAACGTTCAGAAATATTTGGTTCATATTTTTATCATTTGGAAACGTTCGTAACATTGCGAAATAGTTTTTTAAAAAGTTTAGGAAAGTTTGTAGCACTGCGAAATAGTTTTAGTAATGTTCAAAGATCTTCCTTAACATTGTGAACAGAAACGTTTGGTACATATTTTTAACGTTTAAATACGATCCTAACATTACGAAATCGTGTTAAAAACGTTTAGAAACGTTTGCAGGCCTGCGAAATAGTATTAGTAACGTTAAGAAATGTTCATAACATTATTAAATTGATTTAACAACGTTCAGAAATGTTTGGTTGATATTTTTACTTTTAGAAACGTTCGCAAAATTGCGCAATAGTTTTAACACAGTTCAGACACGTTTCTTGCACTACGAAATATATTTAACAACGTTCAGAAACGTTCGTAACATTGTGCAATAGTTTTAACAACGTTCAAAAACGTTTGTGGCTTTGCGAAATATTTTTAACAACGTTAAGCAACGTTTGTTGTACTACGAAATATTGTTAACGTTTAAAAACATTCGTAACATTGCAAAATAGTTTTAACAACGTTTAGGGACATTTCTAGCACTGCTAAATATTTTTAACATTGTTCAGACACGTTTGGTGTCCTACGAAATATTTCTAACAATGTTTAGAAGCCTTTATAACTTTGCGAAATTGTATTAACAACGTTCAGAAACATTTGGTGCATATTTTTATCATTTGGAAACGTTCGTAACGTAGCGAAATAGTTTTTAAAACGTTTAGGAACGTTTGCGGCCTTGCGAAATAGTTTTAGCAACATTCAGAAATGTTCTTAACATTATTAACAACATCGCAACATCGCACAATAGTTTTAACAACTTTCAGAAATGTTTGTGGTTCTGCGAAATATTTTTAACAACGTTAAGAAACGTTCGTAACATTGCAAAATAGTTTAAACAACGTTTAGAATCGTTTGTAACCCTGCGAAATAAATAGTTTTAACTGGAGTAGATTAATTTAAATTAATTTAAACGTATTATTTAATGTCACACAATTTTTACGTTTTTTTTTTTAAACGGTTAATAAATAGAATATTTTTGTTTTGACAGAAACCGACTGCATTTTACACGGGTACGTAAAGAAACTGGGGGGACCCTGGACGTCTAGTTGGCAAATGAGGTACGCCAAATTGTACCCAAACAGGTTAGAACTCCATCCCGATTCAGCTAAACCGGAATTAGTATTTATGGACCAGATAGAAGAGGTCAGTCCCGATCTGGTGCAAGTCAAGAACGAAAATTGCATCGTGGTGAGGTTGCGCGATGGAAAAGTTGTTCTTACAAATCCCGTAAGTATTTTTTTGTATTATATACTTTTGTAGCGTTATGAAAAAGCTTTGCTACGCTATTAAATTATCTAGCAACAGTTATATGAGACTAAGCAAAAGTTTTGTAGCGCTACGTAAAAGTTTTGAAGCACTTCGAAAATGTTTTGTATAACTATTGAAAAGTTTTATATAACTATTAAAAAGCTTTGTATTAATATGAAGAAGTTTTGTAGCACTATGAAAGTTTTGTAGCACTATGAAATCGTCTTATATCACTAATCAATAGGTATATATGATTAAAAAAAGTTTTATATCGTCACGAAAAAGTTTTGTAGCATTATGAAAATGTTTTCTATAATTTCTATAACTACTGAAACAGGTATATATCAGTAATTTTTGTAGCGCTAGGACAAAGTTATGATGCACCCTAAGAAAGTTTTAATGCACTATTAAATCATTTTATATCTCTAAGTAACAGTTATATATCACTTAGAAAGAGTTTTGTAACACTACAAATATTTTGTAGCACTACGAAATTTTTTTATGGCCACTAAAAAGTTGTAGCACTATGAAGGTTTGCTGCACTATAGAATTGTTTAATATCACTAAGAAAAAGTTCTGTAGCGTTACGAAAAAGCTTTGCTGTAGTATGAAATCGTTTTGTTACACTAAGCAACATGTATATATTACTACAGAAGATTTTTAGTACTGTGAAAGTGTTGTAACGCTACGAAAAAGTTTTGTATCAATACGAAAAAGTTTTACTGCGCTCTGAAATAGTTTTAGATCTCTAAGAAACAGTTATTTCACTATGAAAATGTTTTGTAGCGCTTCGTAAAAGTTTTGTAGAACTATGAAAAGTTTTGCTGCTCTATGAAACAGTTTTATATCACTAAGTAACAGTTATTTCACTAATATAAATTTTTCTAGCACTACGAAAATGTTTTGAATAATTAAGAAAAAGTTTTGTAGCAGTACGAAAAAGTTTTTTCATTTCGAAAAAGTTTTCTGGCTCTGAAAAATGTATTTCGCTACGAAACATTTCTGAAACTTTATGAAACAGTTTTTAGTTATATGAAACAATTTTGGACTACTACATTAACGGTTTTGTAGCATTAACGTCACTTTTGTAGCACTTTTGGTCAGTTTCACAGTATAGCAAAATACATTTGAATATGAATCTGAACATTTGTAGCACTTTAAAACAGTTTTATAGCGTCAAAAAATATTTGTAACAGTTCCAGTAGCTTTTGTAGCACTGCAAATAAGTTTTTAAAATGGTTCCTTACTTTTGTAGCACTAACAAATGATTTGATAGTCTTCAGAAACTTTTATAGCATTACGAAATACTTTTTTTGATTGAATTAAAACTTATTGCTTTATATCAATTTGTTAGCGACAAAAAATATGAACAATTTTTGTAGCACTACGAAAATATTTTGTATAACTGCGAAAAAGTTTTATTGTACTATGAAAAGTTTGTCTCGCTATAAAACATTTCTGTAGCTCTATAAAATAGTATTTCGCCAAATAAAACAGTTTTATACTACTATGAAACAGTTTTGTAGCACAAACGGATAGTTTTGTAGTTTCAGCGAAATACATTTAAGCATGAATCTGAACTTTTGTAGCACTTTAAAATAGTTTTGTAGCCTGGACAAATATTTCTATCAATTCTAGTAGCTTTTGTAGCAGACCACAATATTTTTTAAAATGGTTCATTACTTTTGTAGCATTACCAAATGTTTTTTATATCTACGAAAAAGTTTTGAAACACTGAAGAGGTTGTCTCGCTACAAAAGATTTATGTAGGTATATAACAGTATTTTGTCAAATGAAACAAGTTTGTACCACTATAAAACAGTTTTGTAATACTAATGGACAGTTTTGTAGTACGGCAAAATACATTTGACTATGATTCTAAACTTTTATAGCACTTTAAAACGGTTTTGTAGACTGTACAAATATTTGTAACAATTCCAGTAGCTTTGGTAGCACAAAAAATATTTTTTTAAATGGATTATTACTTTTGTACCAATAACAAATGATTTAAAAGGATTTAGAAACTTTTATAGTTTTCCAGTAATTATTTATTTATTTTTGTAACACTTTATAACAATTCTGTAGCCCTCAAAAAATAGCAACGTGGACAAGTAATTTTTGTAGCACTACAGAAACTTGTTTTTCCCTGATAATAGTTATAACAATGCTCAGAAATGTTTGTTACATCACGAAAAAAAAATTTATAACTACGAAAAAGTTTTGAAGCCCTGAAGAGGTTGTCTCGCTACAAAAACATTTCTGTAGGTATATAACAAGTTTTTAACACTTTAAAACTGTTTTATAAAGTCGAAAAATATTTGTAACAATTCCAGTAGTTTTTGTAGCACTACAAATAAGTTTTTTAAATGGTTCCTTGCTTTTGTAACACTAACAAATGATTTAAGAGAATTCAGAAACTTTTATAGCACTACAAAATACTTTTTTTCATTGGATTAAAACTTTTTATTGCTTTATATCAATTTTGTAACATTTTATAAAAATAATAATTCTGTAGCCACAAAAAATATAAACGCGGGCAAGTAATTTTTGTAGCACTACAGAAACTTGTTTTCTCCTGATAATAATTATAATATTGCTCAAAAATATTTGTAACATTACGAAAATGTTTTTTATAATTACGAAAAAGTCTATAAAATAGTATTTCGCCAAATAAAATTTTATATCATTATAAAAGAGTTTTGTAGCACAAATGGACAGTTTTGTAATTCCAGCAAAATACATTTGACTATGATTTTGAACTTTTATAGCACTTTAAAACAGTTTTGTAGCATGTAAAAAATATTTGTAAAAATTCCCAGTAGCTTTTCTAGCACTACAAAATAGTTTAAAAAAAAACTTTTATAAGATTACGAAATATTTTCTTAAACGATTTCTTACTTTTGTAGCAGTAACATATAATTTAACAGTCTTCAGAAACTTTTATAGCCTTACGAAGGAATTATTAATTGGTTTAAAACTTTTGTAGTAGTCTTGTATAAAAAGTTTTGTAGAATAAGCAGTCAGTTTTGTAGCACTTATGGACAGTTTCATAGTATAGTAAATTACATTTGACTAGGAATCTGAACTTTTGTAGCACTTTAAAACAGTTTTATATCGTCTAAAAATATTTGTAACAATTCCCGTAGCTTTTGTAGGACTACAAATAAGTTTTTAAAATGGTTTCATACTTTTGTAGCACTAAAAAATAATTTGACAGGCTTTAGAAACTTTTATACCTTTCCAAATTTTTTATTTTTTGGTTTGAAATTTTTCCTGGCTTTAGATCAGTTTTGTAACAATTCTGTAGCCACCAAAAATAAAAACGTGGGCAAGTAATTCTTGTGGCATTACAAAAACTTGTTTTCCCCTGTTAATAGTTATAACAATGCTCGAAATGTTTATAACATTACAAAAATGTTTTTTATAACTTCGAAAAAGTTTTGAAGCACTGAAGAGGCTGTCTCGCTACAAAACATTTATGTAGGTATATAACAGTATTTAGTCGTATGAAACAAGTTTGTACCATTATAAAAACAGTTTTGTAACACTAATGAATAGTTTTGTAGTACGGAAAATACATTTGACTATTATTCTGAACTTTTATAGCACTTAAAAACAGTTTTGTAGCCTGGATAAATATTTGTAACAATTGCAGTAGCTTTTGTAGGACAAAAAAATATTTTTTAAAATGTTTCAATACTTTTGTAGCATTAACAAATTATTTAAAAGGATTCAGAAACTTTTATAGCTTTTTAGTAATTATTTATTTATTTATTGGTTTAAAATTTTGCGTAGCTTTAGATCAGTTTTATAACACTTTATAACAATTCTGTAGTCACAAAAAATAAAAACGTAGTCAAGTAATTTGTGTAGCACTACAGAAACTTGTTTTCCACTGTTGATAGTTATAACAATGCTCAGAAATCTTTATAACATTACGAAAATGTTTTTTTATAGCTTTGAATCACTGAAGATGTTGACTCGCTACAAAACATTTCTGTAGGTATATAACAATATTTAGTCATATGAAACAAGTTTGTACCACTATAAAACAGTTTTGTAACACTAATGGACAGTTTTGTAGTACGACAAAATACATTTTGACTATGATTCTGAACTTTTATAGCACTTTAAAATAATTTTATAGCCTGGAAAAAATATTTGTAAAAATTCCCAGTAGCTTTTCTAACACTACAAAATAGTTTTTAAAAAACTTTTATAGGATTAAGAAATATTTTCTTAAACGGTTTCTTACTTTTGTAGCAGTAACAGATAATTTTAGTCTTTAGAAATTTTTATAGCCTTATGAAGGATTTATTAATTGGTTTAAAACTTTTGTAGCAGTTTTGTACCATTATAAAAAGTATTGTAGAATTAACGTCACTTTTAAAGAATTAGCAGTCAGTTTTGTAGCACTTATGGATAGTTTCATAGTATAGTAAAATACATTTGACTAAGAATCTGAACTTTTGTAGCACTTTAACATAATTTGATAGTCTACAGAAATTTTCATAGCATTACGAAATACTTTTTTTGATTGGTTTAAAACTTATTACTTTATATTAATTTGGTAGCACTTTAAAACAATTCGGTAACGACAAAAATATGAACAATATTTGTAGCACTACAAAAATATTTTGTGTAACTGCGAAAGTTTTATAGCACTATGAAAAGTTTGTCTCGCTCTGTAGCTCTATAAAACAGTATTTTGCCAAATGAGACAATTTAATACCACTATAAAACAGTTTTGTAGCACAAATGGACATTTCGTAGTTTCAGCGAAATACATTTGATTATGAATCTGAACTTTTGTAGACTTTAAAATAGTTTTGTAGCCGGGACAAATAATTGTAACAAAATAATTTTTAAAATGGTTCGTTACTTTTGTAGCATAAACAAATGGTTTAAAAGGATTCTGAAACTTTTATACGATTACGAAATAATTTTTAAAATAATTCAATACTTTTGTAGCACTAACAAATAATTTGAAAGGCTTCAGAAACTTTTATGGCTTTTCAAATTATTTATTTATTGGTTTAAAATTTTGCGTGGCTTTAGATCAGTTTTGTAACACTTTATAACAATTCTGTAAGCCACAGAAAATAAAAACGTGGGCAAGTAATTTTTGTAGCACTAGAAAAACTTGTTTTCCACTGTTAATAATTATAACAATGCTCAGAAATGTTTGTAACATAACGAAAATGTTTTTTATAGTTTTTAAGCACTGAAGACGCTGACTCGCTACAAAACATTTCTTTAGGTATATGACAGAATTTAATCATATTGAACAAGTTTGTACCACTATAAAAACAGTTTTGTAGTGCGGCAAAATACATTTAAGTATGATTCTGAACTTTTATAGCATTTTAAAACAGTTTTGTAGCCTGAAAAAATATTTTTAAATTCCTAGTAGCTTTTCTAGCACTAAAAAATATTTTATAGGATTACGAAATATTTTCTTAAACTTTTGTAGCAGTTACAGATAATTTTACTGTCTCCAGAAATTTTTATAGCCTTATGAAGTAGTTTTTATTGGTTTAAAACTTTGGTAGCACTTTAAAGCAATTCTGTAGCCACAAAAGAGAATAACGTGGGCCAGTAGCACTACATAAATTTGTGTAGCGCTAAGAACAATTATAACAATGCTCATAAATTTTTGTAGCACTACTAAATAGTTTCTGCATTCGGACATTTTGTAGCAATGTTTGTTTTAGTGGAAAATTGTACGTTGTTTGGTTTGTTTTCAGGACGAAATAGGCCTAAAGGAATGGTTGACATCCTTGAAGTCTGCGCACAAAGTATCCCAAGAACTCCTCGGATCCATGGCGAAGAAGGCCGGCAAAATCTACGGCACAGACTCCAACAACCGCAAGGACATTATCATAGCTCGTAATACGAACGGCAACTAACAACTATTTGTAAAATAAATTTTAATAATAACAAAAAATTATCTTCATCTCCGACATATTTCAACAGGGAAACAAGATCAGACCCTGGAAGATTTAACTAAAAAAGATTAAAAAAAAACTCTTTCAGAAAGAGACAACCCGCGCGTTCGGAAGGGAATGGAACATGACAATTTTTAAGCATAATTTGATGTATTTCGTTTAATGAGAATTTATATTTTTATTTATGCATTTCTTAGGGAACTAACTGCTTACGAGAAAAATATTCCTTGTAATGTAGTCGTCGATTTTTTTTATAGTGATGTGCGTTTTTGCGAGAATAGTGCGTAGAAAAGCTGTTCTGTAGTCGTAGGCGGCCAGAAACTCTCAAACAACACACACGACAGTTGCTGTACGTCAAACGTCAACATCAAATGTCGTTTGTCAATTTCAAACGTCACTTGTCGACTGTAAAAATACCTTGTCATGAATATTCATTAGAAATATGGCTTGATAAGTGTTTATCGTTTTGGGAGTTGTTTTAGAGACATATCGGATAAAATTAGACCAAGTATTGTGCGTCAAACAATCATCAAGTCGTCGGTACGGGTTTTTTTTTTAAGGAGAGAGACTTATTTTTTATAGGATTTTAAAATAGTTGTAGAATTAAAAATGGTCGGATTGTAAGAAAATGGACTTTTTTTAGTTTATCGAATTGGAGAAAAATAAAATAAGTATATGCGCGTTATTTTTGTTTTTAAGTTATTATGTTATATATTAATTTAATATTTAATTTTATTTTATTAAATCTACCTCTTATAAAAGTTTATTTAAATAAAATTACCTAATTAATTGCAACATTATTTTTATTTAAACCTACAGGGTGTGTATCTGGACCTCTTCTTTGGTATGGGCAGAAACGTTTAACTACTTCAAAAAATATATATATCACAGTTAAAAAGTAAGTAGAAAATGTTAAAATAGTTATTTTTTTGACCAAAACCGATTAAATTCAATACGTAACGAAAACCAATCGATAATATCAACTATTTGACAGCTGTCAATTAATAATGTTAAACGAACGTTTCTTGTCAAAATCAGATTTGACAAGTCTTCTAACGTGTCATACATGTCATACATGTCATTTGTCAACTAGAAACGTAAAGAAGATAAAAATTTGAGTCTAAAAACAATTGTCAGATGAATACCTGTTATCTAAACTGTCATACATAAACCAATCGATAAATATTAACTATTTGACAGCTGTCAATTAATAACGTTAAACGAACGTTTTTGTCACAATCAGATTTGGCGAGTCTTCTAACGTGTCATACATGTCATTTGTCAACTAGAAACGATATAAATTTAAGTTTAAAAACAACAGATGAATACCTGTCATCTAAACTGTCAAATACATAAACCGATCGATAAATATTAACTATTTGACAGCTGTCAATTACGTTAAATGAGCGTTTCTTGTCACAATCAGATTTGGCGAGTCTTCTAACGTGTCATATATATCATTTGTCAACTAGAAACGATATAAATTTAAGTTTAAAAACAACAGAAGAGTACCTGTCATCTAAACTGTCAAATACGTCGCTTGGCAACAAATTTATTGAAAATTGTATTTTTTAAAGATATAGATGAGACCAACGGCAATGTCAAACGTCACTTGTCAAAGATTTTGCATTAATTGAAGTACAAAATTTCTTATGTAAGCGAGTGTGAGTTAATAAACCGTAACTAAATGACAGCTGTCTTTTACCTTGTCAAATACAAATACCTGTCGTGTAAACTGTTAAATGTCATTTGTCAACAATACATTACATTTTTTTGAAAATTGAGTACCTACACATATCGCTGGTATAAAATAATAGTGTCCACTCAAAAATATGGATTTTCAAAGACACCCATTTTGAAGTCTCTTGTTTGCTATATTCTTGGGAATAAACAATAGTTTTCATTCAAAACACCCATTAATATTATATTTTCATCCTTTTGTTGAGTTATGACGGTATTCCAGAAAAATATATTTCACACCACATTGATAACTTTATAACAAATATAATAATGGTTACTAAATGCATTTAAAAACAATAATTTTATTATTTAAAAATCACAATTTAGTATACGATTTTGGGATTACATTTTTTTCTAAAATTTTAAGAAATTCAGATTTTTTTAGCTCCTGCCCCTAATTTGCCACTATATCGTTGTTTCAACTCATGCTTATCATTTGACTTTTTTCACTGTTGAAAATTATTTTCTTAGTTAATTTTCAATAAAACTGACATATTTTGATTTATGTCATTCTAGCCGAAAACTGACAATCTTGTCTCATTGATTGTCGTGGCAAAACTATCATCATAAACTCACAACATTGTCGTATGGGAAGAGCTACATAATCTATTTACAGCTGTCATTTTTGCAAGTAGAAATATGTCGTTATTCTACTAAAAAATTTGCCGATTTTGTTATGAATTGTGTCATTATTCTTGTGCACCAACGATATATAGATATTGTTTTAACCAACTATAGTTTATTTGAAAATGAATGATTATATAAAAATATAGACCTACGCTATAAAAACTGTACTATCATGTATTTTCAATGGATTATTGCTTAAACTGTCAAACGTCATTTGTCAAAGTTAAATTTTACATGAACTGGAATATGAAATGTAAGAGAGTATCAGTTAATAGGCCGTAACTAAATGACATCTGTCATTTAACCTGCCAAATATAAACATATATTATCTAAACTGTCAAATATGTCACTTGTCAACAAAACATTACTGATTTGTTAAAACTTGAGTACCTATACATCGTTGCTACACAAGAATAGTGACACAACTCAAAAACAGATTTTTCAATGATTTTGCATTTTAAAAATGTCCAAATCTTTTTTGGAGATGAACATCATTGTTTACCTTGTATTCAAATAATAGAAAGTTTGTTTTAATGACATTAAGAAAAACCTGAAAATATATTTTCCCTTTTTTGAGTTATGACTGACTACACAAGAATAGTGACACAACTCAAAAACAGATTTTTCAATGATTTTGCATTTTAAAAATGTCCAAATCTTTTTTAGAGATGAACATCATTGTTTACCTTGTATTAAAATAATAGAAAGTTTGTTTTAATGACATTAAGAAAAACCTGAAAATATATTTTCCCTTTTTTGAGTTATGACTGACTACACAAAAATAGTGACACAACTCAAAAACAGATTATTTTTTTTTCAATGATTTTGCATTTTAAAAATGTCTAAAATCTTTTTTGGAAATGAACATCATTGTTCACCTTGTATTCAAATAATAGCAAGTTTGCTTTATTGACACTTTTTTAAGTTATGACTATCTTACAGAAAAGTATATTTCACACCATATTGATAACTTCGCAACAAACAAAACAATGGTTACTAAATGCATGCAAAAATTTTTATTACAAAAAACACTTTTTTGCAAGAAATAATGTATTAAACTTCATTTAAAAATCATAAATTTTCATAGAAAAATGCATGTTTTCCTAACAATTGCAGGAAACCAGGTTTTTCAGCTGCTGCTCCTATTTTGTCACCATACAGTTATTTCAACTCATGAATAGTAATTCTGGTTAATATTTGACTTGTGTCACTGTTGAAAATAATGTTTTTCATTTATTTTTAATAAAACATTTTGATTTATGTCACTCTAGCCGCAGCGGTTTTTTTTAAATAGTAATATGTCGTTCCTTCTCATAAAAATATGTGGATATTATTATTGATTTTCACAATAAGGAAATTTGAGTTGTGTCACTATTATTGTGCACCAACGATATATAGACTATTATAAATATAATAATCAACCAACGACAATGGAGTACAAAATTTCTTACTTGCGAGAGTATCAGTTAATAAGCCCTAATTAAATGACATCTGTCAATTAACCTGCCAAATATAAACATCTATCATCTAAACTCTCAAATATGTCGCTTGTCTATCGAACATTACAGATTTATTAAAAATTGAGTACTTATACATCATTGCTACACAAGAATAATGACACAACTCAAAAACAGATTTTTCAATAATTTTGCATTTTAAAAATGTCCAAATCTTTTTTGGCAATGAACATTATTGTTTACCTTGTATTCAAATAATAATAAGTTTGCTTTAATGACACTTTTCTGAGTTATGACTATCTTACAAAAAAGTATATTTCACACCATATTGATAACTTCGCAACAAACAAAACAATGGTTACTAAATGCATGCAAAAAACGAAAATTTTATTATAAAAAAAAACATTGCAAGAAATAATTAATTAAACTTCATTTAAGAATCATAAATTTTCATAGAAAAATGCATGTTTTCCTAACAATTGCAGAAGTCCAGGTTTTTCAGCTGCTGCTCCTATTTTGTCACCATACGGTTGTTTTAACTCATGAATATTAATTCCGGTTAACATTTGACTTGGTGTCACTGTTGAAAATAATGTTCTTCGTTTATTTTCAATAAAACCAGCATATTTTGATTTAAGTCACTCTCTACTATTTTAACTCATTGACTGTAGGGGTACAACTATTTTATTCGTCATAGTACAGCGTTTCTTTTAAAATAGTAATATGTCATTCTTCCACATAAAAATATGCGGATAATATTGATTTTTACAATAAGAAATTTTTTGAGTTGTGTCACTATTCTTGTGCACCAACGATACATAGGCTATTATAAATGAGACAATTAACCAACGACAATGATGTACAAAATTTCTTGCGTACGATAGTATCAGTTAATATGTCACTTGTCACTGAAAACTTAAAAAACTATATTATACTGAATCTGGAAATATTGACTGTCAATCGTCACTTGACACTCAATTCTTACCAGAACCTGATAAACATTTCGCACTTTTGCTTCAAAAGTGACGCAACTCAAAATTAGCTCATTTTACATATTTTGAGTTAATGCAATGAATGTGATTAACAAACATCCCTACACCAATAATCAAAATTGTTTTTAACTTAAAAGACGCCTATAGCATTTTTGAAATTTTAATCTAGGGTTATTTAATAATCTTACTTATGGTCTCAGCTCAAAAGATTGGAATTTTGAGTAGTGTCACTTTTGAAGCAAGGTTGCGATTTGTAAATGCATAATTTTGACAGAACGCTTAAAACTGAACACAATATTTCTTATACTTTAATTTGACTTCTGTCAAATATGATTTACTTAAAGATTACATGCATCTTTTCAGTATAGTTTAAATAACTTTCAAAACAATTGTATTTCTTAACATTGCAGAAGTCCAGGTTTTTTAGCTGCTGTTCCTATTTTGTCACCATACAGTTGTTTTAACTCATGAATAGTAATTCTGGTTAACATTTGACTTAAGTCACTGTTGAAAATAATATTCTTAGTTTATATTCAATAAAACTGGCATATTTTGATTTATGTCACCCTAGCCGAAAATTTCTCGCTCTTTGTCATCGTACAGCGATTTTTTTCGTTCTTCCACAAAAAAATATGAAGATATTGATTTTCACAATAAGGAAATTTTTGAGTTGTGTCACTATTCTTATGTACCAGCAATATATAGGCTATTATAAATAGGAGAATTAACCAACGACAATGGAATACACAATTTCTTACTTACTAATCAGTTAATAAGCCGTAACTAAATGTCATTTAACCTGTTAAGTACGTCACTTGTCACAGAAAACCTAAAAAAGTATTCGACTGAATCTGGAAATATTGACGGTCAATCGTCACTTGACATTCAATTATTACCAGAACCTTTGCTCCAAAAGTGACGCAATTCAAAATTCGCATATTTACATATTTTGAGTTAATGCTATGAATGTGATTAGCAAACATCCCTACACCAATAATCAAAATTGTTTTTAGTTAGAAGATATTTTTGAAATTTTGATGTAGGGTTTTTTAATAATCTTATTTATGGTCTCAACTCAAAAGATAGGAATTTTGAGTTATGTCACTTTTGAAGCAAGGTTGCAATTTAATGAATAAAGTCACAATAGTTAATAGAAAATATTTGTCAATGTGTAATTTTGACAGAACACCCTAAAAAAGTGAACCCAACTTTTCTTATACATTAACTTGACTTCTGTCAAATATGATTTACTTAAAGATTACAGACACCTTTTCATTATAGTTTAAATAATTTTTAAAACAACTGTACTTCTTGACATTCGAACTTACACTATACTTAGGGTATGGTCCGTTATTAACCGAAATATCGGTTACTCGGTTGAAAACTAACCGCTCTGCTTGACATTCCTGAAAAATCGGTTAAATTAGGGACGCGGTTACCTTAAAATGTTGACTCAAACGTCAATTCACTAACCGCTATATTTTTACGGTTACTATTAAGTCGAATGTCAACCTGCCACAAAAGTGACGTAAATCTCGGCTGTGATCCAAAAGTAACCAAAAAATTAGTTTTTTTAAGAAACCGCTGTCAAAATAACGGACCATACCCTTAAACGTCTCCTAAAGTGTTGTATTTTTGTCTACATCTGATTTTGAGAAAACGGTTTTGACAGATGACATCTAAGCTGTCAAATACGTCACAGATTGGTTTTAAAACGTTTTATTTATTATTTAATAATCATTTTTCTACAGAACAGTTTTTCTGCCCCGAATTCGAATGAAACAAATGAATGTAATTGTAATAATTATTCTACTATTTTGGAACCACTATAGATTCCGTACTTCTTCTACTTATATTATTGAAATGTGTAAAGCGAAATTATAGGTTGGTTTCCCACACAAAACTTTTGTATATTCCTGAACAGTAACAAGTTCATCTCACTGGTAAAAACACCAAGCTAAACCGTTTAGACTAGCTTTAAATGCCAGCGCACTATTTTGTAAATATACATATATAAATATTCGACGATACGGTTGAATTGCAACAAATTTTTTTTATATTTCCTACTAAATTGTATTGTAAACAAAAACGAATTATCTTCTGACAGCAACTGACAATACTTTCATTAACTTACTATTAAATATATCACTTTTCATCTATAAACTTTGCGAAATAAGTTTGTTCCAACAACGATCAAAAACCAGTCATTGTTACCAGGATTCTGCGCAGTAGATTATTAGGACTCCAATTATATACTGCGCAGAATCCTGGTGCCAATGACTGGTTTTGGATCGTAGTTAGAACAAACCTTATTATTTACAAAAAAAAAATAACGAATTATCGTGTAAACTGTCAAACGTCACTTGTCAAACAGATTTTGCAAGAATATGGGTGCATTCGGAAATGCTCTAGCTCTAGCTAAAAAGCTTTCGGTTTGCCGCCATTTTCAGCTAGAGCTAGAGCATTTCCGAATACACCCTTATTCTTTGATCATCGTGATACAGAGGTTTGAACTAATTGACAATTATGGCATGAGATAATCTCTCTTCTGTTTATCCCTGTGTTTATCTTATAAAGTTGCGGTTTTCTATTTAATAAAATCAAAATAAAACTCCGTTGGGTACTTTAAGTATTGTACAGAGTTTCTGAACCGATTTAAGTAATTGTTAGCTCTTTTTTTTGCAAATTCACAGCAAAAACAAATCGGCTTAAATTAACTAAAAATAAAAAAATAACCATCACTGACTCTACGTCTAGCCTAGTAAAGTTAAATCTGGCAACGCAGCGATCGAATCCATTTTTCTTTTACACTTTTAAAGCGTAACGTATTGTTTTGCCAGCGATTTTTTTCCATATTAAGTGAAACCACTTTTTCTAAAAAGTATCTGGTGGTCCGATGTTGACCAGTTACAAGGTGTACGTAATAACTTTAATAATGATGTCTATTACCTGTTGTATTCCTGGCTGTAAGTCCAATTATAATATTGTTTTAAAACAAGAACAAGATAGAAAGCTAATATCTCTTTTTCAATTTACAAATGACGTTAAATTAAGACAAAAATAGGTCCTCTAGGACCAACTGTATTCCTTCAAAAACAGCAGTAGTTTATACAGAATTTGTAGTAACAGTACTTTGTAGATTGCTATGTGATAAGAGAAGATTCTATAAAGAGAGATGATAGTACAATTTTAGTGCTGCTTAAAAAATTTCCCAAGGTTCTCTATCATACAATGCCAACTACTTTTCACAACCAACAGTCATACATGACTGTGTGTGTGTGTGAGAGAGAAAGAGAGACATTTGGAAGCTCTAATTGGAAATAAGCATCAAATGAACTATAACGTTTATTTATTTATTTATTAATTTATTTACAACTTATTAGTAATTTATCTTAAACACTTATTTTCTATATCAGCATTTATATTTCAAACAATTGATCTTTACACAACAAATATATAAACTTCTCAAACGGTAAAAAATCGTCTAATTATATAAAAATGCTGCGCACCGTACTGGTTCTAGAATTCCAGATATTTCTCTAATGTACTATATGAGTTCTTACAACATTTCCAGCAAATTTCTATATATTAAATATTCTTTGAACTATTTCAGTGTTGGTACTTTTAAGTACTGAAAGCTCTGCCACTTCCACTACATAAGAAAAAATCAGCTGTTTTATAAATAATCATTTAAACAAGATAGGTACCATTTTTGTACATTTATTTTTGTACTTATACTTATAAAAATGTTTTCCTAACAATTGCAGGAGTCCAGGATGTTCAGCTGCTACTCCTATTTTGTAACCATACAGTTGTTTTAACACATGAATAGTAATTCTGGGTAACATTTCACTTGTGTCACTGTTGAAAATAATGTTTTTCGATTATTTTCAATAAAACTGGCATATTTTGATTTATGTCACTCTAGCCGAAAATTGACTATCTTTTCTCATTAACTGTAGGGACACAACTAGATTTGTCACTCTTCTTCATCATACAGCGTATTTTTTTAAATAGTAATATAAATTTTTGAGTTGTGTCACTATTCTTGTGCACCAACGATATATAGACTATTATAAATGGGACAATTAACCAACGACAATGGAGTACAAAATTTCTTACATACGATAGTATCAGTTAATAGGCCGTAACTAAATGTCATTTAACCTTGTAAGTACGGTCACTTGTCACAGAAAACTTAAAAACTATATTAGACTGAATCTGGAAATATTGACCATTAATCGTCACTCGACACACAATTCTTACCAGAACCTGATAAACATTTTGCACCTTTGCTTCAAGAGTGACACAACTCAAAATTCGCGTATTTTATATATTTTGAGTTAATGCAATGGATGTGATTAGCAAACATCCCTACACCAACAATCAAAATTGTTTTTAACTTAGAAGACGCCTGTGGCCTCAACTCAAAAGATAGCAATTTTGAGTTGTGTTACTGTTGAAGCAAGGTTGCGCTTTATTAAATAGTCACAATAATTGACAGAAAATATTATTTATCAATTCGTAATTTTGACAGAACGCCTAAAACTTAACCCAACATTTTTTATACATTAACTTGACATCTGTCAAATATGATTAACTTAAAGATTACATACACCTTTTTAGTATACAGTTGTAATTCTTGACATTGCAGGAGTCCAGGTTTTTTAGCTGCTGCTCCTATTTTGTTACCATACAGTTATTTCAACTTATGAATAGTAATTCTGGTTAACATTTGACTTGTGTCACTGTTGAAAATAATGTTTTTCGTTTATTTTCAATGAAACTGGCATATTTTGATTTATGTCACTCTAGCCGAAAATTGACTATCTTGTCTCATTGACTGTAGGGACACAACTAGTTTTTTCACTTTTCTTTATCATACAGCGTTTTTATTTTTAAAATAGTAATATGTCTTCTTCCACATAAAAATATGCGGATATTATTATTGATTTTCATCGACGCCACTGGATATTACAGATTGTTTTTTTTTTATTTCAGTGAATGTTTTAAAACAAGCACATTGGCTTTTTCCCACAAATTTTGGGCAGATTTTGAGATATCGCGGATCTTTTGGAAATCTGTAATAAAATATTAATTTTAGGCATTATAGAAAAGTTTTTAATAGCATGGTCATCTCCACATAGTTCAAAGTTAAATTATTAAAAGCCTGATTTACACCATACAAAGAAATGGTAAAATTTCGTATTATATGTAAATTTGGTTACTGTTTCTCGATGCCACTTTAGGGACAGCACGCACCGTAGAAAAAACAAAGTAAAATAGTTATAAAATTTGAAAAATTCGTTGAAAATGTATATAAACAGATATATGACGATTTTTGATTTAAATATCAAAAATCTAACATCTAAAATGTATGACGATTTTTGTTGCTTTAACTTTTTTAAAAACTGCAATTCTACCGTATCGATCAGCTTTTTAATTTTATTTGGTTGTTATCTATGAAATAGGACACCCTATATATACTATTTAAATTTTGTTTGTTTATATTTTCGAATAAATATATCCTACTATTTTCTTTGTCAATTTATTCAGAATGTTACATTTAAAAAAAATTGGAACTATATATAGGGTGTCTTTGATTTAGCTGCAAACAATAATTTATCTAATATTTAACGCCCCCTGTATATTTCTGTAAATATAATGAGAAATCTTAAATCTTTATCGGTCAATTATAAATCAAATATGAAAAGAAAAAAAAATAATATTTCAAGAAAAAAAAAAATAAACAAATTGCTTGATATAGGGTATTCCAAGAATACAGTACTATTCATCAAAAAAAAAAGCAACAGTAAACAAATATTTAGATGAATAGTAATTAGCGAAAAATTAAACTTTAAGAGGGGATTTCTAAATTTTTCAAAAGCAGCTGTAAGTCAAAATCAAACTTTTAAATAGAAAATTTTACGTAAAACTTAAAAAATGACAAACTTGAAAGTTGGGCGCCTAAATTTTACTCATACTTTAAAATCTTCGAGACGTCAAACTTTAACAATTTCGGCAGTTGCAGCCTCTCAGTCAAAATTTAGAAATCACCCCTCAATTACCACCCTACCCAATAACCGTAAGGCAAAATAGAATTTTTAAAAAAATTAATGGAATTGCTGGACCAATTTTTTCGATTTGTTTATCAATAATTCTACAATTTTTCTTTCTCTGGCAACAGTGGGGTGAAAAAATTTCCCAAGATCATTTAAAATGTGTTAATTAATTGCAAAAAAGTTGCGTCAAAATTTAAAATTTATACAATTGTGAAGCTGTCAAAATAGCAATATTTTTTCTAAATAAAGAGGCAATTTTTCCAACACATTCCGAAATATTAGGAGACACGGTTTAACCGAGTCGCAAACCATTTATCCAATTCATTTCTCAAAAATTTACCGATGGCGCCATTTAGCGGTGACCTTTGAAGTAGTGAGCCAGAACTGTCTTTGCTCATCTACTTTTGGCGCCTTCTTATAATTTAAATAACTATGCGAATATTTATAATTGTTTTAATAAAATCTTGTGATAAATGCGGAAAAATTGGCAACACTGCCGTAATGCTTCGTGTAAAACTTTCAACTTGTATAAACTTGTGATAAATTAAAAGGGAACGCTCTAGATACGTTTTTTGCAATTAATTTCTGATGGTCTTTCTAACTCTAAAATCTGATTCTCGCAACTGTTTTCTCTAACGGGGTGTTTAAAAATTCCAAAACGAAAAATGTTGCATCGCGTTTCAATTTTAAGGAGCTTCAAAATTTAAATACAAATGAAGCAGTTCTGCAAAATGTTATAAAAATAGATATTTCCTTATTTATTTCGAATAGTAGCAGATTTACTGGTAAAATAAGAGATCTGGCAACACCGGTTCATATATATGCACGTAGTGTATGTTTAGGCCTAAATGACAGTGTTGTTTTAGGTTCATGTGGTCAAATTCGTATTAAATTGTCAAATTTTCAAAAATTATTCAAGAATTCTTCAAAAATTATCAAAATGTTCTTATTGACGAAATATGTTTTTTTTATGGTTTTTCCGTATATTATTCTTCAACAAAAAATTATTTTAATTTTGTCTTAAATTTAGTCGTAAAAATATAATTTTATTTAGATAGAAATGGAAGTTCCTTAATTTTGATTTGAATAACATTCTTAAAATTTATTTCCTAATAGATATTAAGATATAATTTTTTATTTAAACACCCTGTAACTCTCAACTGATCCCCCTTTCACAGACTTTCTTTAAAACTAACAATATTTTTATAACTTGTGTACCGTTAAGAAAAAAGGACACCCTGTGTATTATTAATAGAGAAGTGTAACTGATAACAACAACAAAAAAACTTGTAAATTATTGTATAGCATAAATAAATGTGTGTTCCATTCAGTATACCTACTTTGTAAAATCCTTAATAATTTCTTTCTAAATAAATTAATTTAATAAAAACACTAGTACATATGGCGATAATATTATAATAAAAAAATCGTTTGTTTTATTTTAAAACATTCCATTTTGTAGGTAGTTTTACTGTAAAACATTTAAATTTGGCAATAGCGCACCTAAATTCTAAAAATGTTAAACCTTTCATTATTTGTGATAAGAAAAATATAATTACAGATTATTTGTCTACGAGTCTAATCTAGAAAAAGATATTTCAATAAAAGTGCCAAGTTTTTTAAAGTATGCAACATACAATGTTGCCAAATTTGACGATATTATTTGTGTTTATAAATAAAACAAACGAATTTTTTTGGTTTACGTTTTTTCCATATAAATATTAAGGTAAAAAAGTACACAATTTTTATAATATACTCACACAGCACTCTAGTATTGTGAATTTATAAAAATAGACTAAAACGGGTATCATTTTTCTAGTAAATAACTAAAGAATATTGTACTTGTAAAAATATCTAAAAAAGCAATCAATAAAACTTTACTGTAGGTTAAAAACAAACTTAAACAAATGAATAATGAATCAAAATTTGATTTTTTATGTACTATTAGACACATCAAAATATACCAACAACAACAACTCATTAATCGTTGATATGTCTTCATTTAAAGGTATTAAAATAGTTAAAACTGTTTCAATTTTCATATTTTTATCACAATTTCACTATCGACTAGGTACTTAAAACTCGGTTTCTACATTTATTTGGTATCACAAAACACAAATTTTCAGAAAAAATCTCTTTTCATATCTTTGTACTCCTTTTTAAAAACTTATTTTTAAAGTTGAAGGCTCAAACCACTCTTTCTAAACCTCTACATAATTTGTTCTGTTCGCGGTACGTTCACAATATGTTACAAACAGCTCTAGACACGTTGCTTTACTGATACAGATCTGTTCATAAAGCATAATGCTCATTATCTCTAGATCACTATTTGTACTGTTAAGGGACAATTCATAGATAATGTTTAAGAAGGAACACAGTTTTGTTGGAGCATTGTTCTATTGTACTGCATAAGAATCATTCACTATGCTATGAAAAATGCTTGAGAAAAGTTCTATTGAATTGCTTGCATTATCTAAATTACTATTCGTACTGTTAAGGGACAATTCATAGATAATGCTTAAAAAAGAGCACAGTCTTGTTGGAGCATTGTTCTATTGTACAGCATAAGAACCATTTACTATGCTATGAAAAATGATTGAGAAAAGTTCTGTTGCATTTCTTGCATACAATCTGTTCACAAAGCATAATGCTCAATCACTATTCGTACTGTTAAGGGATAATTCATAGATAATGCTTAAGAAGGAACACAGTTTTGTTGGAGCAATGTTCTATTGTACTGCATAAGAACCAATCACTATGCTATTAAGAATGCTTGAGAAAAGTTCTGTTGAATTTCTTGCATACATTCTGTTTACAAAGTATAATGCTCATTATCTAGATCACTATTCATACTGTTAAGGGACAATTCATAGATAATGCTTAAGAAGGAACACAGTTTTGTTGGAGCAATGTAATATTGTACTGCATCAGAACCATACGCTATGCTATGAAAAATACTTGAGAAAAGTTCCATTGAATTGCTTGGATACAATCTGTTTACAAAGTATAATGCTCATTATCTAGATCACTATTCGTACTGTTAAGGAGGAACGTAGTTTTGTTGGAGCAATGTTCTATTGTACTGCATAAGAACCATTCACTATACTATGAAAAATGCTTGAGGAAAGTTCTATTGAATTTCTTGTATATAATCTGATCACAAAGTATAATACTAATTATCTAGGTCACTATTCGTACTGTTAAGGGACAATTCAGTTTTGTTGGAGCAATATTCTATTAGGGATATTTAGAGATTATGCTTTAGAAAAAACAGTTCTATTTGCATAAAAACAGTTTTAGTTCATTGCACTGTATTCGAAACCAACTTCGCGCCAAATGCTTGACATCATAGCTTATAAGCACAGTTTTAGTGGCGCATTGTTCTATTATACTGCATAAAAACCACTATGCTATGAAATGCTGATTATCTAGATCGTTGTTTATACAGAGAGAAAATTCACAGTTTATGATTTAGATAGAACAGTTCTATTTCTTTGCATATAAACAGTTTTATTTTAGTTTTTATGGACGTATATCTGTTTACTGAAACTAGAACCAACTCTGGGCATAATGCTTACGAAAAATTTGATGTCATAGCTTAAGCACAGTTTTGATGAAGCTTTGTCCAATTGTATTGCACAATAACCATTCATTATTCTATGAAAAATGCTAAAGAAATGTTCATTATCTAGGTCATTGTTTTTACTGTTAAGGATAATTCACACATCAGTTTTGATGAATCATTGTTCTATTGTATTGCATAAGAACCATTCATTATGCTACAAAAATGCTCAAAAAATGTTTATTATCTAAGTCACTGTTTTTACTATTAAGGACAATTCACACATCATTTTTGATGAAGCTTTGTTCTATTTTATAGTATAAGAACCATTCATTATGCTATGAAAAAACTCCATTTGCATAAAAACAGTTTTATTTCATAGCTTAAAGATGTATATCGGTGCATATTGCTTAAGAAAAATTTGACGTCATAGCTTAGCATAGTTTTAGCATTGTTCTAAGAATCCTTCACTATGCTATAAAAAAATGCTCGAGAAATGTGCATTGTATAGATCACTGTTCATACTGTTAAGAGACAAGCCAGAAATTTTGCTTTTGAAAGAACAATCTCTTTGGAAAAACAGGTTTACTTCATTGCTTAAGGAGATATACCTGTTCACTGTATTTAGAACCAAATATGTACATATGCTTGAGAAAAATTTGACGCCATAGCTTGGGTATAGGTTTTGGTGAAGCATTATTCTATTGTACCGCATAAGAACCATTCACTATGCTATGAAAAATGTTTCTTAACTAGCAATTCAGAGCTTATGCTTTAGAAAGCCTATTTCTTTGCATAAAAACAGGTTTATTTCATTGTTTCAGGACCGACAAATTTTCACTGTACTTAGAACAAACTGTGTGTATTACTTCAGAAAAATTTGACGTCATGACTTAGGTACAGTTTTGTTGGAGCATTGTTCTATTGTATTTCATAAGAACATTCACTATTGCATTGCTGTTCACAATGCTTAAAGACGACTCTATACATAATGTTTAATAATTCATTTTAGGTTGCTTGTGGTAATATTTGTTGGAGCTTAATTAAAATAGTTTGCAGTGGTCCATGCAACTTGCTTCATGTATATTTGTTTCGGCATTTGAAATTAAATCTGTTCATAATGTATTGGTTAGGGATAGACTTGTTCACAGAAAACTAAATTTTAATAAGCCTTTTACTTGTTTTTTTCCTTGTAAAATTAATTGTTTAATCATGAGCCAATATGAACAATTCAAAATATAGCTATGTATGTATATATTATTAGACACGTTACAACGTTGCCATGTTTATAGTACAATCATACATACAAGGTTGCCAAACCTCAATAAAATACATTAACATACGTAGGGAAACGTTTAGAAAGTAATGTTAATTAGTGATTAATAGAGATAAAACATAAATATAAGAAGTAGATCGCAACCTTTTGTACGAATTTCGAGCCCTTGATTCGACGAAAGGTTTCAGAAAAATTAGACGTAGATATTTAGTTGTGGATATTATAGAAGAACCGTTGCCAAATCGATAAGTCTGTCGGACAATCTAAATATCGTTCAATACAGATTTAATCATTGTTAGAGAAGCGATGTTGCCATATATACCGATTAATCCCTAGGGATTAGTATTTGGTATATATAACTCTTTATTTTTTTAATATATAAGATTTTTATAACAATTTTATTAATTTATCCTATATTCAAGTTTTTAAACGTTATTAACGAATATAAATGAAATACAAAAAATAGAGTTTAGGTAGATTGGTATATTTAAAATTATTATAGATGTTAGAGAAACCATATATTAGGAAAGACAGACAACTTAATTTTTCAATTAAAAAAAACAAGTAAGAGTCGCTTCTTAAATTATAAAAACATATACAATTTTATGATGTTGAAGGAACATACCGTATTAAACACTTTGCGAAATTAGAGATAAACTTATCATAATTTAAGTAAATTAACATTTATTTCAAAATTGTTTTATTTACAGACTTATAAGGTACCAAGCTAAGAACAGATAATAGAAATTGTTAATTTTTTGATAGGTTTCCATAATTCTTTAATAAAAAAAATAATCCCTGACATTCATGTATTATGTTTTTAAAATATTCTGAATACAGTATTACCAGGTCATTCTAATACTGAAATAAAATACAGATTGTTCAATTTTCCCAGGTAAGAAACGTATGTTCAAAAATAATTTTAAAGCATGCCTTTTTGAAATCTTTTATGATAAAGACAAATTGAAAAATGGAGCACTAATGAAACACTTTGTATACCTACTTTCTCAATTAGGCATTCCAACGACCTGTCCAAACGGCTACCAGTCACATACTTTGATTTTCTTTTACTATACGGAGAATGGTCGCACTGCGCAGCTTTCTGAGTGCCTTTTAAAAGGAGATAGAAAACTCCGCCATTTTGAACCTTTATTACGTGTTGCCTACATCTTGGCGCAATATTTTTAATAGGTGCGTTTTAATCATCCGCTTCTGCTTCGGAATTGTCGGTTTTCTCGTTTTAATCTGACAGGTTAGAACGACTGAACCGACAATTCCGGAAGCAGAAGCGGATGATTAAAACGCACCTGATATTTTGCTTGCTGCTGTCAGTGTCAGTGAATATTATTTTTGGAGTCACAGTTTATTGCTAAAGAATTAGTTAGCTCACTCGGACCAGTTGAAAGTTTCAAAATAACATCCACTCCAGGAATACAAATTCAGGATACGCAGAAGACTGCTGTTTTATTATAGGCGGTTGTCATATATTGTATTATCTGAGTTGCGCAGTGTATAAACTGGAACATTGAGATTAAAAGTGCCGACGCAAAGTGAGCGATCTGATTCTTTAGCTATAAACTGTGTCATAGGTTTCAAAATGGCCGCGCCCTATGTTGGGCGTGTCGGACCTCTCTCTTGCCTCGTATAGTAATCAAAGTATGTGCTACCAGTGGGTAATGACAGTTTAGATATTGCAACCCTGTTGTCATGTCATTAACAGGGTCAATGATACATATATAGTTATATAGATTGCTCAAAGCTGGTCGTTTACGAGCGGCCATATTGCCTGGCAAATATTTATTAATTTGAATCGGTTTAGCAAAAATGTGTTTTAAAACCAATTTTTAGCCTTTATATATTAAAAAAAAATAATTGCTTACATTTTTAGTTCAAGGCATACGCTTATGTTTATTTTGAAAAATATGGATAATCAATCTATATAACTATCTATTTCATTGACCTTGTCAAATCACCAGGCCTACAGGGTTGCCATAAATTTGCCATATCATAACCCGTCAAAACCCACTGGTAGCCATTCAGTTTGGAATGCCTAATTGGTATAATTTTAGAATTTTTTGAATGACGTGACATGACCTAATATAAAACACCTTTTCTGAAAATTTGTATAAGTGACCAAAGTTAAATCATCGATATTTTCTATTGAAAATTATTGGCATTTTTTAACGAAATTTGTACACATTCAAATTAACATTTATAAGTAGAAATGTGCTTTCACCCCTTTTCGAAACAGCTGTCACAACTGTCATCTGAAAACCCTGACATCTTTCATTCAAGAATCCTGTCATTTGTCAGGTATTTAAATAAAGTTTTTTAATGTTGAGAAAGCTGATTTTAATCGTAAACAATCGGATAATGGATTTTATTTGTTGTACTAGTATCACACTCGACACTATATTCGAACTGTCATACTTGTCAAAAGTATATGCTACATTCAAGTATGTGTCAAATATTTGAAGTTACACTGAACAAATTAAATGCGATTAGTGCAGAAAACTTACACCTAGTGCAACAAATAAAATCCACTATAAGGTTATAATTGACGTTTTAGAAAAGATTTCTGTCATTCCTTTTTGAAGCTTCTACCAGGGATTAGTGAACTTCTTAGTAGTAGGCCACAGAAAACGTTTCTAAAGTAAGTTATGACCGATAAAGACATACGAGTTATGTCCGTGATAACTACGCATACCTCTGAATTAAATCCACTTTAAAAACATTTTTCTAAATCACTGCTTGGTACTGTACACAGGGTGGCCACTTTTTATATTGAACAGTATTGCTATGTCGAAAAACGTAAGAGTTACAAAGTTGGTTAAATGGGAAAAAAGTTGTACTATTGCAAGACTAATTTAGTGATGTTTTAAAACCGAAAACAGGACCGGTTTCCAAGATATTTAAGAAAAACCAAATGACTCTATTTTCGATTGTATTGCCTTTATTTTACAAATTAGAAAAAAAATCTAATTAGATTTTTTATTTGGTATTAAGTAGCGGTTTATTTACCGTAGACAGATTTTTCATAAAACGTTTCGTTTCTGAAGGGCCACCATCAAGTATATTTTTTTGAATACGGACCTGTATTTTTTATTCTATTTTAAAAAAGTACTTTTAATCCTAAATTCAACCATGTAATACACATTAAAAGTTTAGGACGTTTTGATACTTTTTATTATTGCTATTCCATATAAATTTTATTGTTTTAATACAGCCCTGTATTTTTTATTATGCTTTTTTACTCAGATTACTACTAAAACTACACTCCTAAAATTATTTATTAACTATATCAATAAAAGTTAATAATGTTGAGGCACAAGCCTTAATTGATACTGGTAGCTTCGACACTCATATTAATGCAAATTTTCTTGCTAACCTTTATCTCAAAGTATATTCTAGCTCTAGCCAAATATCAATGGCCAAAACTTCATTAAATACTGATGTAAAAGGGCACTGTTTTATTGATGTTCATATCCAAAGTTTCTATTATTACCACTTGAATACTTCTGTTCTGTCAGAGTTATGTGCGGATGTCATTATTGGCCTAAATGTTTTAAAACAACATTCTTCAATGGATATAAGATTCCTCTACATATAGTTTGGAAGCAGCAGCTGATTTTGAAAATCTTAAGCTTAAAATTGCCAATTCGGTTGTTACCTCTGTACAGGATGATGTTCCATTCACGATTGAAACAGATGCATCTGAACACTCTATCGCAGCTGCTTTAAGCCAACTCGGAAGACCAGTGACATTCTTTTCAAGGACCTTATCAAAGAGTAAGCAACATCATTCTGCGGTCGAAAAAGAGGCTTATGCTATTGTAGAATCTCTTAAAAAGTGGCGACATTTTCTCATTGAGATTTATACGGATCAAAAATCTGTTTCCTTTATGTTCAATAGTAAACACAGTAGCAAAATAAAAAATAAAAAAATTTTGCGGTGGCGATTAGAGCTAACGCTTCAGTTTTGATATTATTTATTGCCGGGGACCTGAAAACGTGGTACCGGATACGTTTAGTAGATTTTCTAGTTATATTGGTAGTAATAATTATCAGAACAACCTTTTCAATCTTCACCAGTCACTGTGCCAGCCAGGAGTTACAAGGTTTGCTCATTGGATACGTGCAAAAAAATTTGCCATTTTTTTGTAGAGGACGTTCGTAGAACCATTTCTTCTTGTCCAACTTGTTCCGAGCTAAAACCAACATTTTTTAAACAATGTGGAAAATTAATTAAAGCTACCTTACTTTTTGAAAGGTTAAATATTGATTTCAAAGGTTCGCTTCCAAGTATCAGCAGAAACAAATATCTCCTAACCATTGTCGATGAATATTCCAGATTCCCGTTTGCTTATCCTTGCTCGGACATGACTTCCTCTACTGTTATCAAGTGTTTGGCAAATTTCTTTTCGACTTTCGGTTTAGCTTCCTATATTCATTCCGACCAAGGGGCATCGTTCATGTCTAATGAAATCAAAGAATATTTGCATTCTCGTGGAATAGCTACCAGTCGTACAAGTCCCTATAATCCTCAAGGGAACGTCCAAATCGAAAGATATAATGAAATAAAATGGAAGACAGTCCAACTGGTGATTCCCGAATAGAGGTTGCTCAGGCGCCAGTTTTGGTATCGCAGTTTGCTCTGCGACCCTGTGGTACACCAGAGTGTACTCAAGGTAAACTCAGTGGAGGTAAAAATAATTCCAGGCGGTCACTGCTAGGTAGCCACTATACTAGAATAAATAAAAATAAAACACTTATCTCCTTTACACCTTATACCCTACGGTACCCTGAAAGAGAACGGTTAAGAACTAACAATAAGAAAAACACAAGAATAGGTAATAAAATATATATTTACAAAAAAATACAACGGTGGTAGTGCACGGTTCTGGCACGGCTGTAAATGGAAAATTAAATAAAATGAATGATTACAATTGAATGAGCTTATAGAGAAATAATTAAATTTAAAGTATTACAATTGAAAAACTAGTCAAATATTAACTGCTCCCTGTATTCGGAAAATGTATTAAAAATAATTTATTACAATTGAAAATTAGTTGAATATTAATGGCTCCCTGTATTCGAAAAATTTATTAAAAATAAATTATTACCAATAAAAACTAATTAAATATTAACGGCTCCTTGTATTCGGAAAATTTACCAAAAATAAAATATTACGAATGAAAACTAATTAAATATTCACGGTTTAAAGTCTTTCTTATGTAGACATCTGGTAGTCCATAGCTTCTACAAGAGAGAAACCCTTTCCACGAGCTGTTATAAAGACTAGGGGCTGAAACAGCTCTGATTATCGACGGGGGGAAGCAAGCGAATACCGCTATCACCCCCTGGTTAACGCGAAAATGGATGAAGGGTATTAATCGGGAATTAATTGAAATATACATTTTTAAATTAATTGAGAGCAAAATTTAGTGACTTCGTCACACCTCTTCAACACAAAAGGTACGGCTCAGGTACGATTGCTATTAAATTTCTGGTAAAGAAACCAAATGTAACGAAACTGCTATTAATTTAAAAATAATTTTAGCAGTGTAGTTTTGGCAGTAATCTAAGTAAAAAAGCATAATAAAAAATACAGGTCTGTATTAAAACAATACAATTTATAGTGACCTTGGAAGAACAATAAGGTAAGTTGGGGTAAGTGCGTACAGAAATTTGACTAGTTCAACTTTAAGGTGATGCCACTTCGGCAGGTGAAGTTAAATTTAAGATCTGTAAAATCTGTGCAATAGGTACGTTCAAACTGTATAGGTTCTCGGTAAAATGAAGTTTACAGAAGGTATTTTTACTTGATTGTTTTATTTTTATGACAAAGTGTCGCACTTACCTCAGGTAGTTGGGGTAAGAGCGGCACTACCTTCGATTTTCAATACCAATTGTTTGAGGGGCAAGTGCCTCCATCCTGAAATGTGTAGAAATCAAATGCTCTGTACACAATTTAAATAAGTTTATTATTTAATAACTTATAAACTCAAACAACAAAACTAAAAAACGAAAAAACTAAGTAGCATAGTAAAAAACCTGTTTATTGCACAGTATAACCATCAAATTATATTTCTCCACGTCAACCTATTACAGGCTGAGGTAGTAATTTAACGATGTCACTTTTGGGTATAAATCCCACATTCTTCATGGCTGGAAACTTAAATAGAGTTGTTTTAGTGGAAGTCTGAATTTTTCTAACAAACTGTACTAAAACTTGGTCAGCCTGCAATTCCAAAACTTTGCCAACATATTGTTTTAAGGTTTTTTTCGTGGCAAATTCCACTAAAACCAGTCTTTTTCCTTTAAAGTTGAAAGATCTCTCATAATTTCATTAAACTCATTCTGTACGTTTTCCATATGATTGACAAAATCTGATAATGACTCTTCATCCTCAGACTCTTCCTCGCAAAGGTTTACTTCATTTTCATTCTGTGATTCACTTTCACTCTGATTAATTTTCTTTTTTTTTTGCTGCTTTCTATAGCTTCTCTTTTTGGTACCTTTGTAGCTTTTATAAGCTGTTTGTATACTGCTTCTTTTAACCTTTCTACTACTTTTGTTCTAGTTATGACTTCTGCTCCAAGGACGATTTTCTCTTTTGGGTTTTTTGTAATTCCTGATCATCTTTCTTCGCTTTTAATGTGGATAAAAGCAGTTCTTCAAATAAAACGTTGGATTTTATACCTTCACTCGTGCTAGGGTCAGGATTTAAATATTGATTCGTCACGTCTTTTAACGAAGTTGATACATCCATAGTTACAGTAGCTGTAGTTGAAGACAGTACGGGTACTGCTACAGGTAGAAAATCTTCATCAGCCTGTTCTGTAACCGATTCTGAGTCTCCACTTTTATGTAATAACTCCTTTCTGCTATGTTCCCATCTTTTAAAAGCAGCTGGATCGAATTTATCGTTTGTGATAACCTTGTCATTAAATGGATGAATCTGCTTCCTTAAACCCATTAACTATTGAATTTGAGTTAGACTCTTCCCAGACTTGTTTAAGCAATGTCGAAAAGGATTTTTTAATAATTTTTCTTTCATCACTAAATTAGTCTTGGAAAAGTACAACTTTTTTCCCATTTAACCGATTTTGTAGCTCTTACGGTTTTCAAGAAAGCAATACTGTTATATATAAAAAGTAGCTACCCTGTATACTATCGATAATAATAAGTACTGGACTAGTTGACTAATCTCAGAACATTTAAAGATTACAAGACTTTCTGATGAGCAATGATAGATGGCGGGACTCTTGGATATCTGACAGTAGGCTACTTTTTTAAGTAGTATGGAAAAGTGTTCCAACTATTTTTACCAATTACCCAGGGGCGTAGCTACGCGGGGTTTTGAGTATCAAACCCCCCTTCCCCCAGTTGATCAGAAAGTATTTTTAAAAAATACTTAATTAATATAATTGAATTCTCATAAAAATAATAAATATACATATAGTTGTTTCTTAATTTCAAAACCCAAAACCCCTTCTTGTAAATTTTCTGGCTACGCTACTGCATTTACCTACCATCAGATCATACGTCGAGCATAAAATGCTTTATCCGAATTAGATCAAACATTTTTATAACAACAAAACATATATTTTTTTCGCATTCCTCGAACATAATTGTAATAGAAATACCTACCTAAATATTAACAAAAAAACTGTTTACTAAATAAAGAATTGAAAATAAAAATATCTAATGTGTAGACATGTAAAAAAAGGCTTAATTTAAAAGAAGAAAAACAATGTAATTAGGTATTATTTAAAAAACTATACAAGGCGAAGCAACGAAAACGAAATATTAAATATCTTAAAGTAAAACTCAAATACATTTTGATTTTATTTCCATTATCGTCCAAACTGTCATTTTTTTCTTATTATAATTGCTTTCAAATGAAATGTCACACTTTATACTAGGTCGGGGTCGCTATAATCAAAAGTAACGTTGAATTCTCCATAAACTTACCTTTTCAATGATGTGGTACTTTCACTATT
Organism: Psylliodes chrysocephalus; assembly: GCA_927349885.1. Taxonomy (NCBI): domain Eukaryota; kingdom Metazoa; phylum Arthropoda; class Insecta; order Coleoptera; family Chrysomelidae; genus Psylliodes; species Psylliodes chrysocephalus. The sequence goes on from OV651813.1 coordinate 4,796,246, forward strand.
TAAATTGTATTGAGGACAGTTGAGGATATGATATGAATAAAAATCGACCTTTTTAAGTGTATTTAAAAAATCTTCAAGATATTAAGTTTGTTTCGTTTTCGGTGCCTCACCTCGTATATATAAGTATATATATTTAAAAAGTACCTACCTTCTTTATGTTAGTTTAAGTTATAGATGTCAATGTTGTACATAATTGCATTAAAGCCATTTCTAAATAGATCACAGGTGTTTTATTCATTACATTATAAATACCGACAAACTTTGAAAGACGTGAAAGACGTCAAAATACACATACAGCACAAAAACATTTCGGATATATTTCACAAATGTTGCATTGAAATATTTGTAATATTATATAAATATTACGAAATGTCCCAGAAACATTTCTAAAATGTGCCTGAAACGTAAACATGTCCTGTAAATATAATATTTCACAGTAATACTTCTGAATTGAACAGAGTCAGCTCAGACGTAGTAGGTTGCTACCGAAACTGTTGAGTAAAAGAGAAAAGAAATATAAAAGAAGAAATAATGGAACGCATTTTGGAAGAAATAAAAAGCAAATTAGATAGTGCGGAAGAAAGAAACATAAAAATAAAAGGAAAGCTGGATTATTTTCAAAAAGAATTAATAGAAATCAGAAACGAAAATCAAGGGATTAGAATTGAAAATAAACAGTTTAGGGTAGATCTAAAAGCACAAGAAGGAAGAATAATCGAGCTAGAAAGGGAAACTAGGAAAACAGTGCTTCATGGAACAAAATCAAACAATCTCTGGCGAGACTAAACATCCCACAATACCTGCAAAACATAATCGATGAGTATCTACACGACAGGGGTATAACTTTCGGCAATAAAGAGGTCATAAATATCACAGCGGGCGTCCTTCAGGGATCGGTCCTTGGACCAACCCTGTGGAACATAGTGTATGACGGGGTACTAAAGTGCAGATTCCCGGAAGAAGTTAATGCAGTAGCTTTTGCCGATGATCTAGCTCTCACGGTATGTTTAAACACAAAATACAACCTCATCCATAAAGCAGAAGTAGCCTTTGATATGGTAGAGGTATGGATGGAAGAACATAAGCTAACCCTAGTAAAACACAAGACCGAGATGATAATTCTAAAAGGCACCAAGAAAAGAGCAAACCTCATAGTACGCATGACAGACACAGAAATAAGACCTGCAAAACACGTTAAATACCTGAGAATAACTTTAAGCGAGAAAGGAAAGTATGGAGAACACCTGAAAAAAATCACCAAGAAAACAGAACAGAGAATTTCAAGTCTGTCTCGCATTATGCCAAATCTAGAAGGCCCGAGCAGCATGAGAAGAAAGATTCTTCACGGCGTGGTCCAATCCACCATACTGTATGGTGCACAGATATGGCATCTGATGCTGCATATAAAATACTACAAGACCTTGCTATCTAGAGTAGAGAGGAAATGCCTATTGCGAACCTGCAGCGCCTACAGAACTGCATCAACAGTCGCCTTAAATGTCGTGGCCGGGGTTATTCCTATACACCTGATGGCAAGGGAAAGATTCCGTTTACACCTTAGGAGAGAAACTAATAACAGAGACAAAAAGGAAGAAAGGCAACGCACTCTCGAGATGTGGTAGAACGAATGGGAGCGGACAGAAGGGGTCGCGCAGTGGACGAAGGCACCAATAACAGACCTGCAGAAGTGGTTAAAATGCAAGCACCGGTGCACAGACTTCTACCTCCATCAGATACTCACAGGCCATGGAGTATTTAAAAAATACCTGCACAGGTTTAAAAAATCAGCGACAGAGGACTGCGTATACTGCGGAGCCTTAGACACAGTGCCACACACTTTGTTCGAATGCTCTAGATGGTCGCTACAAAGACAACGGACACACATTCATCTAGGGGTAATACTAGGAGCAGACAATTTCCTGGAAGAAATGTTGCAAATGAGGGGTAAGTGGCAGATAGTACACCAGTACATAAAAACCATACTGAAGACAAAAGCAGAGGAAGGTAGGCAGTAATTAAATACAAAGACCAGAGCTGCCCAGAAGATATGCCACCATGACGGTACCTGTTCAGCTCTTTCGGAGGAGGTGGTTTTTTAGTTGTTTAAAGTCCAATTCGCGCAAAGAGCGTGTCCATGATGGATTTTCTCGTCTGTCACAATCGTTTTAGTTAGAGACTATTTGACATAAACAATTAAAAAATGTAGATACTTTGTCTTAGAAGCAAGATGGGGAAGGGAGGGTTTCAATGGGAAGTTAGAATTTGTTTTGATAGCATCGTGTGATATCAAATGAAAGCAGTTTGAAGAATGGTAAAAATATATTATACGTTCGTTTGTTTTACTTTTTCTTGACAGTTTTCAAAAAACAAAAATTGCTGTCTTTCCAATTTATCTCCAAAAGTAACCTACATGAAAATTATTACGATTCTGTCCGCTGGATAGTTTTTTTATAAAAAGAACCAGTTCTCATCTGCTGTACTGATACTTTGTATTAGCGTCTGCCAGCTAAATCTATCAACATATCAACTCTAATTACTGTCAAATATGGGCACGCGCCATTGGAGTATTCTATATTTAATTAAAAAGTTAAAATTTGTAAATTATTCATCTTCTAAATTATTTATTTAGATGCCTTAAACCAGTGGTCGCCAACCTCTCAATGTGTTGAGCTACTTTGTTAATTTTGGAATAAACAGCGAGCTACCCACACGGAAGCCACGTAACGCAACGTAAATGAAATAATCCACAGTTAATTTATCATTATATGTATTTATTTTACTATTTAACTGGTAATACATAATACATAGGTACTAATAATAAACTAATAACAAAATAACTAATATTACTACTTGTAGGTACGTACTTGTTCATAGCTACATTCCTACCTACCAAACGAAGATGTTTGAAAAATAAACACAAACTTTTATCCAGCCACAACATGTCACGTAAGATTTAAAAATAGTTAATAATAACAACAAAAAAGTAACGCACTATCATGAACATAAAAATAAAAAAATAAAAAAGCACGTTCAATGAGAAGGCTGACACTCAGACTCATCGATAATTTTTTTAATGTTCGCAGTATAATTTGATACAGCCATTCGAATACAATTATCCAAATGTTCATCTGTAAGTCGATTGCGATATTTGTTCTTAATAAACTTCATATTGGAAAAAGAAGATTCACACAAATAGGTTGAACTGAATAATGCTTTCACTTTCAAGGCAACACGGCATAGAATTGAATATTTGTCTTTACTTGCAATAGACCAGATATATTTGGTACTTGAGAGTAACGATTTTAAGGCTAAATCATTTTGAAACTCAATTACTTCCATTTCTGTTGCAGCGATGTCTTCGCCAAAGTTCTGCATAACACAAGTTGCAAACTGTTGGATATTAATTTTCATAAAGGGTGAAACAACAAACTGCGCTACTAAATCCATTTCGCTGAAATCCTTAAAACGATTTTTGAAGTTATTCTTCAGGGTAGAAACTATTTCTACATGATATTTGCTGTCATTGGGTTCTAATGGATTTTGATATATTTTTTCTGAAAGAATAGGAAAATGCTTGGCATCGCTGTTAATTAGGTTTTGTTCACAAAACTCCAGCTTTTTGATAAATGCTTTTATATCAGAAATCATTTCCGCTAGTACTTTGTCTCTCCCCTGAAGCTGCAAATTAAGTTCGTTTAATTTCTCTGTAATGTCCACGAGAAAACCAAAATCTCTAAGCCAGATTGAATTTTCTAGTTCCGGATTCGTTTCATCGCGTTGTTTGAAAAATTGAACTATACCAGATAGGACATCATTAAAACGTTTCAGCACCTGTCCTCTACTTAACCATCGGACTTCAGAGTGAAGGAGTAGGTCCCCGTATTGATAGTCAACTTCATCGGTCAAGGTTTTGAATAATCTTCTTTGTAACGCTTGAGCTCTAATCTTGTTCACAATTTTTACCACCAATTTCATAACGTTGTTTAGTTTCAGGAAATTTCTACATAATGCTTGCTGATGGATAATGCAGTGGTAACAGAGAAATTGCGGAAAAGTTTCATCTTTACGACATAACGCCACCAGACCCTTATCACAACCCACCATAGCTGGAGCGCCATCGGTTGTCAAGCCTATCATTTTCGATATTGGAATTTTCTCGGAAGAAATAATATGTTTAAATGAGAAAACAACTCCTGTCCAGTAGTGTGTCCTTTCAGTGGAATAAACTTCAAAAGATCTTCTTTAATCGTAAAATCACTAAAAACCATCCTGACGAACACGGCCATCTGGGCAGTGTCAACGACATCTGTTGATTCATCCAGTTGAAGTGAAAAATAAACACAGTTATCTAAGTCAGTTCTTAACTGTAAAAAAAATATCATTGCTCATTACTTCTACACGTCTCATCACTGTATTAGCAGAAAGTTGCATAGATTTTATAGCTGAAAGTATCTCGTCTTTATTTCTAAAGTTGGCAAATAACGAATCAGCAGCTTCTAAAAACGCCTGTTTTATCATTTCCCCGTCTTCATAGGGTTTCTTTTTTTGTGCTATTAACTGGGACACACGGTACGATGCTTCAGTTGCGGTCTTATTTTTGTCGACTGTTCTTAAAAATATTGATTGTTGTCCAATTAACTGCTTTTTTAACTGTTTCAGTTTCTCCTTTCTGGCGGCAGAATGTATTGGGAATGATTTTTCAAAATTAGAATGTACAGTTTTATGATGTCTCTCAATATTTCCTTTTTTAGCAACGGAGACCGAAGTATTACATAATAAACACACATTTTTATCTTTAACTTCTGTAAAAAAGTATTATTCTTCCCATTCCGAATGAAAGTGGCATGTCTTTACCTTGTTACAACTGCTTGCCATAATATTATTTTTTGTTGTTCTCTACTAACCCAACCGCTGGACGTTGGTTACGGGTTGAGATATCCTAGTCTGAAAATTATAAGGGGTGCTGTAATCACCTAACATATTGATTGAAAATTAATTTTATTTTTAAACCTTAAGACTGTGTATTTCGTAAACGAAGCGTTTTTAGACATATTAATTTAACAAAAAAAATTGTATATTGATGTTCCCTATTACCCTTAAAAGGGGTCGGTACATTTACAGTACATTACAAATCGTATTTAAAAAAAAAAAATGTGAAAATATGGTATACGTCGGGCCGGTTCGACACTGTCCTACGTAGCGGCATAGCTTTCGTTTCTGAAGAGAAAGAGAGACAGAATATGAGGTCGAAAAACGACCTTCATTCTTACTTCCTGGGCTTCTTGCTCCCAATATCGATGAAGAAGAAATCGAACAACGATCATATTGAAATTTTTATTTCTATACACGATTTGACGTCGCACGATACGCTGAACAACTAATTATTGATTGTCTTATTCATAAAAATCATTAAAAATAATGATAATTGGTAATCATAGAGTCAAAAAATTCCATAATTAACACGTCAATCGCCGTGCTGGTCGCATGATATACTGTGACACAATTTAGGAGTAACATTTTTAAAAACTTTCTTTTTGGTCAAGATTTGATTAATTTTTAAAAGTCGAGTATAACTAATCTTATTAGGTACCAGATAGTTTCAAAATAAATGTATTTTAGCCCAAACTGAGTGAATACCATCCGAAGTATTTGAATAAGAGCAAAATTGAAGCGTTGATTTTAAAATTATTAAATTAGATATTTTAGTGACATCTATACCTAGTAGAATCGTAATCAACACGGAGTAATAAATCAAAATTTTATGGGAGTTTTACAGCACAGGCAGCACAACCAAATCTGTGATTTTAAAGAGCCGACAGTTAAAAGGTGTGGTGAACTTAAGAATTTTACCTATGCTGCCGTTTGTGGAACGTAACAATGGGCTACAATTAATTTAATCCCTTTTAAGACTCTGATGAGCGCGCGGTTGGGTAAATTAGGGGGTATTTGTATTATTATTTTTTTGTTACTATTTTAAAGTTAAATAATTGTAAACTAAGAAGGGAAATAATTGTAATTTAACCGCCACACACCCCTGAAAAAAGTTTTTCTTGGTTGGCCAAAGCCAATTTTTTGTTTTTTTGTGTTTTTTTGGTGTTAACATATCAGGAACTTAATAAATTCAATATTATTACCACTTTTTTGACATGCTCCAGTTTTGCTTGCGTTTTTACAGTCCTGCACGCTTTTGAGCTCTTTTTGGTGGTTTAGTTTCTGGCAGCGCTAATTGGGTGGACTCAACGCCGCGCCACCAGACCTTACTCCTTTTTTACTAATATGATTATAACATATATAAAATAGATATGTTTACCTACTCTCGAAGATCAGGAAACGTGAGAGTCTCTAAATCAGTATATTCACTTAATAAGTCATTATTTACTAATATTATTGATACTGTAGTATCGACCAGTGGCGGCTCGTGCCTTAGCACATAGGAGGAGCTAGCCTAGCCCAGATTTTGACTCGAAGTCGTTAAAAAGCATATCTTGGGCACAGTTTATAGCTTAAAAGAATCAGTTCGCTCACTCGGACCAATTGGATGTTCCAAAATAACATCCACTCCAGGGATACAAATTCAGGATGCGCAGAAGACTGCTGTTTGAATATAGGCAGTTGTCATATATTGTACATATTAGGCATTCCAAACAAATGAACTGTCAGTGGGAAGATTTGATATATCCAAGGGTTGCGACATACAATGTTTTCTGTTTACAATACGTAAAATCATGAATAATGGATTACATTTAAATATTTTATGTCAAACACAATAAAAATAAGATACATTTTTTCATAAATTGGCAGGCTTTGTGACTATTATTTCGAATAAAAAAAACGTTCAAGATGCAAGGACTATGTCTCTACCCCCTTAGATATACCAGACCTTCTCACTGACAGCTATCGTTAATAGTAAGAGAGCCCACTGCAAATTACGACCGCCATCTGATAACAAAATGAAATATGCTCCAAAGACATGTAACAACATTGTACTTTACCAAATTGCTCCTGTGCCAATAATTTATATACAAAAAATTACATGAGACATGACAGCGATAATTGTGTTTTCTCTGAAAATGACAATCCTAATTCATTGTGAACCTAGCTTTTAAAACTGAATTATTAATATTTTTACCTAACTTTGGCAGAGATAGTCAATAATAATTATAAACTCTTGTTAGACAATTTCTTTTAAACTATAATCATAGTAGTTTTTTTGTCGTTTCTATGACAACCTGTAAAAATGAATCACAACAAAAGGCATACAAATAAATTCTTAAATCCACAAAAATTGATTCATATTTTTAATGATTTCTACCTACTAATCGTGTGTAGATGTTTTTGCTCAATGTTAAGAGGAAGAAAATGTTTCCCGTTAACGATATACAGGGTGTCTGTAAAAGGTCTTTACAAAAACCTACCACATATTCCTTAGACCAAAATAAGTCGATTTAAGTAAAATTACCTTAGTACAAAGTTGCTTCGTTTGGGCTCCAGAGGGCCTTGAAGTTACAATTTTTATATCGTTTTTCCCATATAAATTTAAAAAGGCATATGCGATTTTGCTGAAATTTGGTATATTGGTAGAGTTTTATGTAGCAAAAAAAAATGGTAATAAAATTTTGTTCGATAATAATACATAGGCGTAGAACTTGATTTTTTAAATAATTGCATCTTTAAAAATTCTACGCCAATGGAAGAAAAGAAGTTTGAGTATGAAATTTAGATTGCGCAACTCATTTACTTTAAAAAAGGTACTCTTGATAAGACTCGATTACTCTCATGGTTTTAACGAAATTTGCATTTTAGTAATTTTAGAACATAAACAATAATTATTAAAATACAAACTTTGTCAAAACTATGAGAGTAAATCGATTGTTATCAAGGGTACTTTTTTGTAGTAAATAAATACCCAATCCAAATTTCATACTCAAACCCCTTGCAATTATTTAAAAAATGAAGAAGTTATGGAAAGGATACATTTTAATTTTCTTCGACGTATAAATCTTTGTATGCGTGAAAATGGTGAACATTTTGAACAATTTTTGTAAAATCTCTATTTTGATTATGTTGTAAATAAATATTTTTGTGAAACCTATACACTCTAAATTATTAAAACAGAAATTTAGCGAAAACCATGAGAGTAATCGAGTCTTATCAAAAGTACCTTTTTAAAAGTAAATGAGTTGCGCAATCTAAATTTCATACTCAAACTGCTTTTCTTCCATTGGCGTAGAATTTTTAAAGGTGCAATTATTTTAAAAATCAAGTTCTACGCCTATGTATTATTATCGGACAAAATTTTAATACCATTTTTTTGCCACATAAAACTCTACCAATATACCAAATTTCAGCAAAATTGCATATGCCGTTTTAAATTTATATGGGAAAAACGATTTAAAAATTGTAACTTCAAGGCCCTCTGGAGCCCAAACGAAGCAACTTTGTACAAAGGTAATTTTACTTAAATCGACTTATTTTGGTCTAAGGAATATGTGGTATGTTTTTGTAAAGACCTTTTACAGACACCCTGTATATCAAGATCTATTTGAATATGTTATTATCTGGAAAACTTTAAGGGCAAACAAAATTAGCGCTCTCATGCCTTATGTAATTTTTTTAATATAAAATATTTTTTTTAAACACTTTGCTCAGGATTGGGATTGTCACAGGTGCCATTCGGTAAAGTACAATGTTTTTACAAGCTTTTGGTGTATATTTTATTTCATTATCAGATGGCAGTAAAAGTTTACAGTGGGCTCTTGGGCTATTATGATTTGATTCCGTATGCGCCAGGGATACAAATTCGGGTTGCGCAATGTATAAACTGGAACATTGAGATCAAAAGTGCCGACGCAGAGTGAGCGAACTGATTCTTTAGCTATAAACTGTGTCTTGGGTAATATTTTAAAGTATATTAACGTGCGCATTTATCATTTTTATAAAATAATAAATAACATAAAAACTAACCAGAATTTAGCTTTAAATAGTAATTTATTGCACTCCAATCCTATACCGTAAAATAATAGTTATTTTTGTATCTAGTGCGCGAAATGCTATTTTGGTGATGGAGAACTGATTTTTTTTAACGGGGCGCAGCCGAGTTAAAAAAAATAGTCGAGATCACCAAAGTAATTCGGGCATGAGATGCAAACAAAATTTTTTCTACAAACGTCAAAAATATTATTCTAAAATAAGTAACATGCTTAGCTTAATATGAAAAATAGTATTAAACTGGCTTAAACTGTTTTTCCAAATCAAGTAATTACTGTAACTATGGAAATAAAATGGCATTTGTTGACAATTATTTCAAAGTGACAGTTCTTGATAATTATTTTTGAAAGCCTTAATTATTGTTATACATTAATAAATAAATGATTTCTTGGATTTTTGCTTGATTGAGGAACATAAATGTTAAGATATAAAAATCCCATATAGTTTACATGCAGTGTGCGAAGTAAGTATTTCGCACACTACTTCGCGCACGGTGTCATGGTAACGAATGAAAATGAAAAAAAGGGTCACTTCGCATATTGTTGTCAATGCGCGAACCTTGTTATTTTTTGACGTTTGTAGAAAAAGAATATTTTACATTGAACGATATTTGAAATCTAGTTTTCATTCTGTATTTAGAAACATTTTTTCGGCTAATGACATTCCTAGCGCACTTAGTCTTTCTTCTTTTATTGAGTTACGTAAAAAAAGTTTTTATCCTCTTTAACATAGAGAAACATCTTTCAGCTTCGGATGTTGATATAGTTGTCACTAAAACTTCCAGTAATTTAATAGTTTCTTGAAAAGTGTACTTCATATCTTCCTGCGAAACTAATGATAACAGAGGAATGGCTCCAGAAATGGTTTGCAACTCTTCTCTTTTATAAAGTACTTGCAGTTCTGTTTTTAGACGATTTTTTCTAGAAATTGATGTGTTAAGTGTATCAGAGAGCAATTGATCAGGAAATTTTTTTTGGTATTCGATAAAATGTTTTTCATGAATAATGCGGTAGCTATCAGATGTCCTGTCAAAGTGAATCGTGTCCTAATCTATTGTATAATGGAATCGCAAACTTACAAGGCTTCTATTTTTCTATTTGTTGAAACAGATAGATCGGAACGAGGGTAACGTCGCCTTTTCTGAGGAACAAGTTCATCTTTCTAAAAGCTCCGAGTCTATTTTGTCAATAATTTTATCCATTTCATTAGGAATTTTTTGCATTGCATTTTCAAAGTTTTTTAGATCTTGTTTAGCATAGGGTCAGTATTAATCGTTTGCAGTTTCTTAAAAATTATTTCGACATGTGGCATGACTTTATGAAAACCTGTTAACCAAAATATGAAATCTTTGTCCTGTAATATAAGTTTATAAGCACCGGCTTGCTCAATCGTAGAATTTAATTTAATATCTTTGTCGTTCTCTAAAATATCCATAACATGTATCGGTTCATTTCGGTATTCACAAACTGTAATAACTCCAAGTGATTGGAAATTCCATCTCATTTGTGATGAGCGTGGTAATCGTCTATGAAGTATATCATCCAAAACTTTTATTCTTTGAGGTGATGTAGAAAAAAAGCACAAAATCTGAATAGACGCATTAATTGAACCTTCACTGTTCATTATAAGGTTAATCTGATGTGCATAGCAATGAACATAATTTGCTAAAGAATATTTATCTTTAATTATTTTTTGTACCCCATTCATACCTCCGCTGATGAATGACGCTCCGTCGTAACTCTGCGTGATCAATTTATTTGGTGTGTCATTAATTAATGGATTAATTTAATTTAAAATGCAATTTGCTCTTGAAATGGCATTGTGTCCGGGAGGCTTTATAAATTTCCAAAATCTTTCTACTGGCTTATTGGAGGCAATGTATCGTAGAATAATAACCAATTGAAATTCGTTAGCAATATCGGTAGTTTCGTCAGCAATTACAGCTACATAATTCGTTTTTTATTTCTTTAGCCACTTCTTCATGGTAAACGCCTAGCATGCAGTCCAATAGTTCGTTCTGTATGGTCTTAGAGGTATCTTTAAATACTGTTGCTTTGTTGAAATGTTCCTTTAAATCTGCATCTAATTCAGAACTAAAATCTATCAATTCTCGGAACACTACTTTATTTTTGGATTCTTCGGTTTCATCATGTCTGCGCAATGCTAATTCTAATGCACCTCAAAATCTAATACAGTTAATAATAATGTTTAAAATATATTTGTTTTAATCAACTTGTTTATTGTGGGTAATAATATTTTGTCTATAAGCCGAATTTAATTGAGTCAGTATATTTGATTTGCCAAGCAAAGAATAACTAAAAATATTATTTACATGGGCCTTACTGTTTTCATGTGTTTTAATTTTCTCATAAATATGTACCAAATCAGTTACACGTAGAATCGTCCCGATCAAAACACACACAAAACAAAAAAATCTGATGTGTCCAACACATGACTTTCCTATCTAGTTATTACAGGCTTTTTCCGGTTATTTTGTACAACCTATTGCAGCACCTCTATAAATGTTTAGAGGAGGATAAACTAAATATATACATTTTCCATATACATCTACCTCGAAACATTTTTCTATAGACATTTTAGAAAAATAATCTATAAACAAAAATTATAGAGATCGATATCACAAACAACTTTTATTTCAACAATTTTCATAAAAATCAGAATTTTGCACATTTTGTCAAATTTCTCGAATACGGACCATTTCAAGAAATTTTTACATAGAGCAAAAATTATAATAATAATAATAATAATAATGTTTATTCATAAAAGAATACATAAAAATACAATAATAATAAAAAAATGTGAATAAACAATTTATAATCACAGAAGCTGTAAGTGCGCTGACTTACAGCTTGTACGTGATATACGAATATGTTCATACATTAGACATACATAAGAGTATCGACGACAACAGGTAAGTTATATTTTATCAACAAATAATGTCACATTAGGGATTTCGTTTCTATAGAATAAAAATTTATTTTATAATAATATTAATAACACCAACAATAATAATCAATTATATTAATAAGAAAGAAGTTTTTGATTATTTGGAATATATTCCTTGTTTAAATATGATTTACAATGTTGTGGAAAAAGTCTCTATTTTTTGATTTCATCCATATTTTTATTTTTGCTTTAAAATAGCCTAATTGGGACATATTTTGTAGATCAACTGGGATTTGATTAAAAAGTTTTGGGCCCAAGTAGTCAAAGCAGCGCTGACCTATAGTTTTCTCTCGCTTAGGTAAGTTATACGTTCTTTCTTTGTTTCTTGTGTCATGGATATGTGCTAGACGTTGTAACTTGTTTTTATTTTTTTGATAATATAAAAATATTTTTAGACAATAAATTTGCCTTACATCCATGAAATCACTAATGTTATAAAGCTCATTACTGGAAAACAATATATTTTTTTTATAAATTATTCTAATAATCCATTTTTGAATTACATTTAAATTTTCTAAGTGACAGTCATTGACTCCTCCCCACCCAATAGTTCCATAATTAAGATGTGATTGTATTAATGAATAATATAATATTTTTAAATGATTTAAATCTAGAAATTCTCTTAAGTATTTAAATTTTGATAGAAATCCCTTAACTTCTGGGTAACATATTTAGTTTGCAGGTCCCATTTTAAATGACGGTCAACAATTAGTCCTAAATATTTAATATTTTCTGTTTCTGGAATTTTTAAATTATTGTCTATGAGTAGAGGGCCAAAATTGGGAAGTCCAGGAGAGTATGATGCAAATGGCATATATTTAGTTTTCCCTATATTTAGAGTTAATTTGTTGTAATTAAACCATGTTAGAATTTTTTTTAAGTCATTTTCGGCCTCGTGTTTAACAGCATTCCAAGTACTAGATCTATAGAAAATGGCGGTGTCATCAGCGAAGCTTATAATTTTTCCTTCTGTATTCAGTGTTAGCAAACTGTTTATATATATGGTGAATAGTATAGGCCCCAGTACAGTACCTTGGGGTACACCATAAGTAATAGTTCTAGCCTCGCTGATGTTCCCATCAATCTCTACGTACTGAGTTCTACTGCTTAAGTAGCTTTTAACAAAATTATATGCGACGCCCCTTATACCATAACACATTAGTTTTTTTAATAATTTCTCATGATCTACTGTGTCAAAGGCTTTAGAAAGGTCTACAAAAATACATAAGGAAGGTGCTTTTTTATCTAATGCGTTATATACATCCTTCATAAGTGAGCAAATTGCATCCTCCGTAGATTTTCCCTCTCTAAAGCCATATTGACTATTAGATAATATGTTGTGTTTTTCCAAAAAACTAATAAGCCTCTTTTTAAATATTTTTTCAAAAATTTTACTTATTGTTGAAGTTAGTGTTATTGGCCGATAATTACCTGTTTTTGTTTTTTCTCCTCCTTTAAATATAGGCTTAATTAATCCTGTTTTTAGTGATGTTGGAAAAATACCAGAATTAAAAGATCTATTAAGTATGTACGTTAAGGGTACCGAGATTTCTTTTGAGATTTGCTTTAAAGTCTCCGCTCTAATGTTATCAATTCCTGGCGATTTTTTGTTTTTTAAAGACCTTATAGTTTTTCCAACTTCTTCTTCATTTGTTGGTAATAAATACATTGTTCTACCGAGATGTTCTATATTTTCGACATAAGATTAGATTAGATTAGATTAGGAGTTGGACGTTATTTGTCCTTGTCCACCGCGACCTTTTCAGATCTATTGTGGGACTCCGTTTGTTTTAGAGTATGTCGTCTAGCCTGGTCTTTTTTATTAGACTTAGTAGCTTTAACAGTGGCTCCCGCATGTAGTTGCATGCAATTGGCTTTTCTTCGCCCAATGTTAGAAACCTCATTCCAGCCAAGCCTTCACATTGGCACAGGACGTGGAATGATGTTTCCTCTTCTTCTTCACAGAACCTGCACAAAGTTGCTTCTTCTGCTGGATTTATGACACTCATGTGCCTTTTGAGGCGACAGTGTCCAGTAAGAAGGCCTACTGTTATCCTAACGATTTGACGTTTTTGATCCAGTAGGTCTTTCGTAAACTTGGCCGATGGTTCCTTGATGAACTGTTTGGCCTGTCTCAGTCTTGGATAGTTGTTCCACCATTCCTGAGACTCTTTTTGCATCCATATTTTCGACATAATTTGTGGGGACAATAATTTTCTCGGCATAATCTTTACCCAGATCACTGAAAAAGTTATTAAATTCATTGGCTATGTCTGTTTTGTTATGTATTATTTCTTCGTTACTCTTAATCATTTTTTCTATTTTATTTTCAGGGTGATTTTTACTGCATATGGTATTAACACATTTCCACAGCCCTGTTGACGAATTTTTATTTTTATCAATTAAATTGTTAAAATAAGATTTTTTTGCTTTCTCTATTAATTTTGTCAGCTTGTTCTTAATTTGCCGATATGAATTTTGTAGATTAAGATCATTTGGATTACGCTTTGTTAATAGATAATGCTCATTTTTTCATTTATTTTTTTTAACAAACTTGTTATCCATGGTTTTTTATTGTGTAGCTTTTTAGAAATTTTAACCAATTTTGTATTATTATTTACTATAGATAATATTATTAGAAGTAACTTTTATTTGAACAATTTTTTTCTCCAAACATAAATAACAGATATATTCCATAAAATATAAAAACGGCCTGCCATAAAGTACCCCCCAGATGTTCCGACTTTGTCCAAAATCTAATCATTTCACGTCAGGCCGAAATAAAACTTAAGTTTAAAATTTAATGTTTTTTTCTTTATCCGTTTTTGAGTTTTCTTCAAATTTCGAAATTTACACTTTTTCTCAAATATCTCGAATACGGTCCATTTTAGAGAAATTATGTATGGGATAAAAATATAGGACAAAAATTTTAGATAATATTATAAGAAGTAACTTTTATTTGAAGAATTATCTTCCCCAAACGTAAATAACAGATATATTCCATAAAATATAAAAATGATCATCCGTAAAGTACCCCCCAGGTTCCGACTCTGCCCAAAATCTAATCAGCTCATTGGACGCTGGAACAAAGATTAAGTTTAAAATTTGGTGTTTTTCTGTGTATCGGTTCATGAGTTATGCGACACACACACACACACACACACAAACACACACACACACACACACACACACACACACGCACGCACGCACGCACGCACGCACGCACGCACGCACGCACGCACGCACGCACGCACGCACGCACGCACGCACGCACGCACGCACGCACGCACCCACACACACACACACACACACACACACACACACACACACACACACACACACACACACACACACACACACACACACACACACACACACACACACACACACACACACACACACACACACACACACACACACACACACACACACACACACACACACACACACACACACACACACACACACACACACACACACACACACACACACACACACACACACACACACACACACACACACACACACACACACACACACACACACACACACACACACACACACACACACACACACACACACACACACACACACACACACACACACACACACACACACACACACACACACACACACACACACACACACACACACACACACACACACACACACACACACACACACACACACACACACACATCATCGCGAAAATAGTCAAAACGGAGGATTCAGGGGACCTCAAAACGTAAAAATCCGTCGAAAACTTGAGGTTGAAAAAAAATCATGATACCTATACTTTCCATATATCTGTATACAGATAGGAAAGTAAAAATGCGTTTTTTTTTTCATCACATCCACAAATCCAGTTATTTTTTAAGTACAAATTCCGGTTAAACTTTCTTATCCGGCCTTTGAAGTTCGACGAACTTGAGGTGAAAGCCTTCTGCGTTTTTGTTATTTCCAAATCGGGAAGAGGTCTCCCAAGTTCCTTTATTTGAATTTTTTCCTCGAGCGAGTGCTTAGAAAAAGGTTTTAGTAACAGATTGCTTATTTTATTCATTTTGCTTATGACTCTCGGACGATATTTAATTTATTATATTTTAAAAACTCAACTATTCTAACTAACTATCTAACAAACAAAAATTCAGCACGTATAAAATGTCAAAAGCAATACGCCGAACTTGCCGAACACGCGATTGAAACAATACTATTCTAACTATTCATTCCGAGCCACTTGAAACGTAGCCCCGTTTGAATGTATAAGAAGCGCTTTCTACAGGCGAATAGCGTGACCTTTAGTAAACTTTTACAATGGATTGATATGTAAGCAACCGTGCCACTGGTCGATGTGCTCAGATAGACGGCGGACAGACAATTGTTTGAAGTATTAAATTTGTGGTGTCTAGGAATAATACGACGCAAGTTTTTTCAACGATATCAAATTAAATATTGATAAATAATATATAACGTATCGTTTAGCCATAATTGGATCCGACAATTGTAATAATTATTGTAATTAATATAAAAAGAAATATTTTTAGAGACCGAAATATTTACAAATTTTGCGCCAGTGCCAAGGCCCTTTGGCCCCTTAGGACAAGTCGTCACTAACTAAAATATCACAGGGCATCATATATTGTTCTTCCTACATAATTTTTTTACATAATAAAGTGGACTGCATCGAGCTAATGAAATATAATAATATATCACTTAGTATGTATGTTTTTTAATGTGAAAATATTATATTTTAGATGCCGAGAAAATATCAAAGAAAAACGTAGAAGAAATTTTCAATGGATGTTCTATACGATCTGCTGGCAAAGAACATGAAATTCCGGAATCAACAATCAGAAAAAAAACTAAAATTATCGGAAGAAGAAAGGTATCAGCCTGGGTGGAGTGGTTACTTTTACTATGCAGCAAGAGCAAGAATAGGCAGATCACGTCGAAAATGTTTTAACGGATTAAATCCAATTCAGCTTAGAAAACTAACATACCAATATGCGGAAGCTAATAACGTGAAGCTAATAATGTTCGCCATAAATTTAATAAGGAAAGAAAACTAGCTGGGAAAGACTGGTACTACAATTTCATGGAAAGACATCCAAATATAACGTTGCGGAAACCTGAGGCCACTAGTGTTAATCGAATCAAAGCTTTTAACTAGGAATCCGTAAAACGATTTTTCTCAAATTTAGAGATAAACAAATATAAATTTACTCCAGACAATATTTACAACGTGGATGAAACCGGAATTGCAGTCGTTCAGGAACCGGTTAAGTGTTTGGCTCTAAAGGGAATTAAGCAACTTGGTTACAAGATTTCAGCGAAGACAGGAAAAAATGTAACAGTAATTTGCTGTTGTAATGAACTTGGTAGGTACATAGCACCAATGTTCATTTGTCCTCGAAAGCGTATGACAGACCTTTCGGCGAAAAGTAGCCCAAGTGGAGCTCTATTTTCTTGTTCAGTGTCAGGTTGGAGCATCGAGAATTTATTCATGGATTGGCTTCAACATTTTTCCCAATCGGTTAAATCAACTGTAATGAATTATATCCTTGTGATTTTGGACAATCACTCGAGCCATATTTCCTTGTCCATATACGAACTCTGTAAAAGTACAGGTATCGTCCTCCTTACTTTACCTCCGCATACCTCACATCGTATGCAACCTCTAGATCTCACGTTTTTTGGCCCTTTGAAATCAGCATACAATCAAAAATGCGACTTGTTTTTGAGAAGTCACGAAAGAATTAGAATGTATGACTTGACTGAAATTTTCAATAAAGCTTTTGTCAAAGTAGCGTCGATGGAAAAAGCGATATATAGGTTTAGGTCTGCAGGTATATACCCCTTCCAGCCAGACAAATTTACTTTGGAAGACTTTGTACCAGCATTCCAATTTCGACCTGTTAATGACGAAAATATATTACCTGACAAGAAAACTAAAAATATAAGTCAAATGATGCTTCTGTGATTTTGAATTCAGAAAGTCAGAATCTAGTCTAGTTACTGAATCATTGGCACGTAGCAGTTCTGAGAGGACATCTAAATCAGGGTCAGGTAGAATTTCACGCTCAAAAACTATTTCCAAATGATTAAAAGTTAAACATGTAGTAACAGCGAAGACTTTGTTTCCAATTCCCAGTACTAGGAGCACCAGTGAATATATACAGAAAAGTATCATACTGACAGCAACACCAAACAAAGACGAGTTAGAAGAGGCAGAAAGAAAAAACAGAACGTCAAAGAGAACTTGATCGCCGGAGTAATATTAAAAAGATCAATAACAAAACAAAATTCAAGAAAAAAAAAAAGAACGTAAAAAGTCAACTGTTCGAAGAGAGTGATAGCGAGGTTGAATCTATTGACAGTGACAGTATGCTTTCCGATGATGAAGAATGCGATGATTATCCAGATGTTGATGAAAATCAGTGTTGAATATGTGGGAGAGTTGCCCCTGAAATCTGAAACCTGGTATTCGCAAGGTGCAAAGTATATGGTGGGGACAGTCGAATCGACAGCAGCGTTCGCAGTGGACAAAGTAGGCATTAAATCTGGATTTTGTTGTGAATAAACTAATAAAACAATTTAAATATCTCATGAAGGGTTGGATTTACGAACATTTTTCGTTCCTGCTAATTTGTAGAGAACAGTTTTCTCCGTCGAATGGTGAATAATTAATTTTCCTAAGGTTATTAGTTTTTGAGTTTTAACAAAAATTTAAATTGAATTACATTTAATTTTTAATTATTACGTCATTATATCAAAAAATATTGAGTTTTGGAAAATTTTGAACGAATACAAATTTGTTAATCATAGTTTTTTCTTGCCAACAAAGCAATTCCTATACTTTAATCTTTAACCATTCAGAAGAAATAGGGATAAATCTTTACGGCATACGATAGCCTGAATATGACAAAATCGCTAAGCAAAATACGCTTTGTTTTTCTCGGTCTTTTGACGTTTTGACAGTTAACCGTACTTATTCTATACGAAAAATGGGGCATTCTACTTGTTGCGTTGTGAATTGCAGAAATACAGCCAAAAATAGTAGTTGCAAATTTTATACATTTCCAACTGCCAGTTGGAAATTAGAAAAAAGAGCGAAATGGGTAGAAGCAGTCAAAACAAAAAAGTAAGTAATGTACAACCTAACTTTACCTTTCCTTATAATTAAAATAATATTTTTATGGTCTTGATGGATCACCGTGGATTCCAAAACTAAATGATTGCATTTGTAGCGATCATTTTATTGGAGGTAAAAAATCAGAAGAGGAGGCAAGTCCGCCCATTTTCTAAATTCTTTCACTTCTCTGACATGATTTGCCCTTACCAGTTGTTTTCCTTTGTACAAAGTTTTAGGTTGAAACAATATCTCATGAGATATTGCCTCAAATCCTGTTTGAATAATGATGTTCATTGGCAGATAATTTATTAAAACATATTAATAGTTTAAATTTTTAAACTAACCTTTTTTTGACAGCCTAATACTATTTTTATGTTCTTCTTTATTTTTGGCCTTTATCTATTCAGCATTATTTTATTTAAAATAAAATGCATTTTATACTCATTAAAATTACTTATACTTACTTTTTTTAATCGCGATATGTAATATTTACTATTTATTTAATATTTATCACGTATTACACTTATATTTCACAGCGGTTATCTTTTTATTTTGTATTTATAAAAATTTTACATGTAATTAATCATTGATAGGGCCAGATTTAATGCGGTCACAAGATTTCGCGCACCCGGCGAATAGGTGCTCTCTATGTTCTATATGCTCTTTGCAGTGGATATGACTCACCAGAAAATTACATTTGTGATAATTGTGATTAGAATACCTTTTATTTTTTCAAAAAATTCAATGTTTTTAGTTCCTCTTTTCAATTATTTTTAAGCATATTTTTTGTATATGTAACCGTTTTAGAATTAAAGCATTAGTTTTGCACAATAATATCTGTGTGTTTTTTTTATTAATATACAAGAAAAAAATATTCAAGGTGACCCGGTGACGCGCCAATTCACCCAGTATATGCGTCTAATCACCCCATACATGTACGTTAACTGTGCGCAGTGTAGAAATTTTTAAAAAATATTTTAGGATATTAATTTTGTTTAAATTATTTGTTTAATATAGGCCATAATGTAGGGCATACTTTGAACTATTTACTAAGCCTCTAGGCGATGCCCCTTTACAGAAGTTGTTCTCGTTTCAAAACAAATTTTAAATTTGCGCACAGTTACCCGAATTTCCCCTACGCTTCTTTTTTTTTTTTTCACATATTGTGTTTTTTTTTTCAAGCGTATGTCTGTAACTTATGCACAACATATTTTGATGCTTTTTTGTATAAATTTTTACATTTATGTTCTAACTTATTTTTCTTTTTTGTACATTAATCACCATTAGTCACCCTGTAATTGGCATTAGCTGTTTTGGTGATGTAATTATAAATAAATAAAAGAAACGGATAAGGAGCGTAAGGAGCAGAACCAGACAAGTTGAGGGAGACAGAAGGGTAGTAGGAACAGAAAAAAGACGTTATAATTTTTTTTTATTGGTAAATTGTGTCATATATTTGTAGGTCTTGAACCCACTCCGTGCCTAGATTTTTTTTTCATTGAACAATTTTGTACTTATTTCTCTGGGTGACATATTGTAGATATACAGGTGTTTATGATACATCTCATAGATAGAGAATGTAAGAAACACAACGCGTGCACACACACAATCGTTCCATGTGTAAGTACCTACGGCATGCCTGTCCGATTGGGTTTTTTAAGGTCAGTAGAACTGGTGTGTTTGAATAAAAATGCGCTTAATTACATGTCTTTCACGATTTGTTTCTTTAATTAAGTATAAAGAGAGGATGAGAGTGCGGACGCTACCGGAATATCATTAAAAACTTTCTACTCTCATAGTCGGTCCCTTCTTTGATTGGAAATACGCTGTTCGTCAGGACCGGATTAGTTGCTGAAAATACTGCTCTTATGTTTATTTAAATCTACCTATTTAAAATGTATTTACAAATTTACTATTTATTTATCGGATTTAATCCTATTTTCGTAAAAACATCTCCAACAACCTCAGATAAACAAATAAACTATAGATAAGTAAGGGTCTGAATTTAGTATTTACCATTTTTTAGGGTTCTGTACCCGAAAAGTAACTAACGGGACCCTATTACTAAGCCATCGCTGTCCGTTTGTCTGTCAGCGGGCTGTATCTCACTTAAACAAGGAAAGAGAGAGGACGCGTAACAAGTATATCAAGCATTCCTAAGTTAATTTTAAGCGAATAACCAAAAGCATTTGGTATTTACCATTTGAAATAGGTAATTACCACGACATTCAAGCGACTTCGGTTATTAATTTGGTAAAATATCCGTGACGTCATAAATCAGCTATTTTGCGGTATTTACCTACCTCAAGAGCTGTTTTTAATTTTTGATAATACGTGTCATGACTGATGACATTTACAACTGTGTAAAAATATAAACAAGTAAAAAAAAGAGTAAATTTATATTATTGTTATGTAATACTTCGGTCTCCGTTGCTAAAAAAGGAAATATTGAGAGACATCATAAAACTGTACATTCTAATTTTGAAAAATCATTCCCACTACATTCTGCCGCCAGAAAGGAGAAACTGAAACAGTTAAAAAAGCAGTTAATTGGACAACAATTAATATTTTTAAGAACAGTCGACAAAAATAAGGCTGCAACTGAAGCATCGTACCGTGTGTCCCAGATAATTGCACAAAAAAAGAACCTTATGAAGACGGGGAAATGATAAAACAGCCGTTTTTAGAAGCTGCTGATTCGTTATTTGCCAACTTTAGAAATAAAGACGAGATAGTTTCAGCTATAAAATCTATGCAACTTTCTGCTAATATAGTGATGAGACGTGTAGAAGTAATGAGCAATGATATTTTTTTGCAGTCAAGAACTGACTTAGATAACTGTGTTTATTTTTCACTTCAACTGGATGAATCAACAGAAGTCGTTGACACTGCCCAGATGGCCGTGTTCGTCAGGATGGTTTTTAGTGATTTTACGATTAAAGAAGATTTTTTGAAGTTTATTCCACTGAAAGGACACACTACTGGACAGGAGTTGTTTTCTCATTTAAAAAATATTATTTCTTCCGAGAAAATTCCAATATCGAAAATGGTAGGCTTGACAACCGATGGCGCTCCAGCTATGGTGGGTTGTGATAAGGGTCTGGTGGCGTTATGTCGTAAAGATGAAACTTTTCCGCAATTTCTCTGTTACCACTGCAT
The DNA here is from genome assembly GCA_927349885.1 of Psylliodes chrysocephalus. Lineage (NCBI taxonomy): Eukaryota > Metazoa > Arthropoda > Insecta > Coleoptera > Chrysomelidae > Psylliodes > Psylliodes chrysocephalus. The sequence goes on from OV651813.1 coordinate 4,818,489, forward strand.
TATCCATCAGCAAGCATTATGTGGAAATTTCCTGAAACGAAACAACGTTATGAAACTGGTGGTAAAAATTGTGAACAAGATTAGAGCTCAAGCGTTACAAAGAAGATTATTCAAAACCTTGGCCGATGAAGTTGACTGTCAATACGGGGATTTACTCCTTCACTCTGAAGTCCGATGGTTAAGTAGAAGACGGGTGCTGAAACGTTTTAATAATGTCCTATCTGGCATAGTTCAATTTTTCAAACAACGCGATGAACCGACTCCGGAACTAGAAAATTCAATCTGGCTTAGAGATTTTGGTTTTCTCGTGGATATTATAGAGAAATTAAACGAACTTAATTTGCAGCTTCAGGGGAGAGACAAAGAACTAACGGAAATGATTTCTGATATTAAAGTATTTATCAAAAAGCTGGAGTTTTGGGAACAAAACCTAATTAACAGCGATGCCAAGCATTTTCCAATTCTTTCAGAAAAAATATCTCAAAATCCATTAGAACCCTATGACAGCAAATATCATGTAGAAATAGTTTCTATTCTGAAAAATAACTTCAAAAACCGTTTTAAGGATTTCAACGAAATGGCTTTAGTAGCGCAGTTTGTTGTTTCACCCTTTATGGAAATTGATATCCAACAGTTTGCAACTTGTGTTATGCAGAACTTTGGCAAAGACATCACTGCAACAGAAATGGAAGTAATTGAGTTTCAAAATGATTTAGCCTTAAAATCGTTAGTCTCAAGTACCAAATGTATCTGGCCTATTGTAAGTAAAGACAAATATTCAGTTCTATGCCGTATTGCCTTGAAAGTGAAAGCATTATTCAGTTCAACCTATTTTTGTGAATCTTCTTTTTCCAATATGAAGTTTATTAAGAACAAATATCGCAATCGACTTACAGATGAACATTTGGATAATTGTATTCGAATGGCTGTATCAAATTATACTGCAAACATTAAAAAAATTATCGATGAGTCTGAGTATCAGCCTTCTCATTGAACGTGCTTTTTTATTTTTCAATGTTTATGTTCATGATAGTGCGTTACTTTTTTGTTGTTATTATTAACTATTTTTAAATCTTACGTGACATTCCGTTGTGGCTGGATAAAAGTTTGTGTTTATTTTTCAAACACCTTCGTTTGGTAGGTAGTAATGTAGCTATGAACAAGTACGTACTAGTAATATTAGTTATTTTGTTATTAGTTTATTATTAGTACCTATGTATTATGTATTACCAGTTAAATAGTAAAATAAATACATATAATGATAAATTAACTGTGGATTATTTCATTTACGTTGCGTTACGTGGCTTCCGTGTGGGTAACTCGCTGTTTATTCCAAAATTAACAAAGTAGCTCAACACATTGAGAGGTTGGCGACCACTGATCTATGGGATGATGGCCACAAGTGTATGTCTTGGACAACATTTTTTGTTCGTTAGTAGTTCCCACAACTTCCACTAATTTATAGAAGGATTCCTTGTCTATACTAGCTGGAAAAACTGGAGATTATTATACTCTACTATCCATCTTATAGTGACTAATAGTTTGGGGGTCATCACACGTAAATTTGGTGGTAGACAATGCATAACAACATTTGCAAAACTTTTATAGGAGTAAAAGATAAATTGCAAATTGTCGTCCAAAGAGGAAATACCTACAAACTCATTGAAAGTTATTTATCAGGTAGGGATCAAATAGTAGAAATCGATGGAGTAATGAGCACACCGCAAACAATTACTTACGGTGTACCTCAAGGAACCGTTCTTGGTCCACTTCTGTTCCTTTTATATATTAATAGTATGCTTTCCTTGAATATTCAGGGTGAGCTCATCAGTTTTGCAGATGACACTGTAGTATTTTATAATTCATCCAACTGGCAAGATCTAAAAAATAAAATAGAAAATGATTTTCCTTTTATTACTAAATGGTTACAATTCAATAAATTAACGCTTAACTCTAGTAAAACAAACTACTTACCTTTTTCATCCTACCTAACTGGGTTACCTAACTTGGGGCCACTAAACATCGGGACGACTAACCACATTGTAGAAGCAGAAAAAGTAAAATACCTCGGTATTACAATTGATCGTCATATGAGATGGGATCTACAATGTAAGGAAATAGTAAAAAAAATAAGAGGTCATTTGCCAAAATTTAGGTATTTAAAGGAAATTCTTGAAGTTGAGGAATTAAAAGTCTTGTATTTCTCACTGGTTGAGTCACTGCTTTCTTATGGTATTTTAGGGTGGGGTGGAGTAAATGACTGTTTCTTAAATAGTGTTCATATTGTACAAAAATGGCTTTTAAGAATCATATTCCAAAAAAATATTTTATTTTCCTCAGATCAATTATATCTAGATGCCCAAGTAAAAGATGTACGACAAATTTTCGTTCAAAAAATATTGTTTTTTATATTTCAAAATAAAATAAAATTTGTACATCATGAACACTCTTATAATACTAGGAGATATGAAGGGATCGTTTTCCCACGAAGTGAAAAAACTATCGGGAAAAGAAATACTAACTATTTAGCCCCAAGAATTTACGTGCTGTTATCTAATGATATAAAAAACTCAAAAAGTTTTAATTTATATAAAAATCGAATTAAAAAATGGATTATGGAAACAGAGAGACGATTTTTTTACCGATATAGTAAATCAAACTCTACAGTGACAAAAGTAGCCATTTCAAGAATATGTGTCTGCAAGATTATGTGTCTGATATTTTAATTTTAATTTTAACTTACCTCTATTTTGTCCTTATACCCCGAATGTGTCTTAAACTGGATTTGACAATATATTTTTTTTTTCACTGGGTTTGACAAAAACCCTGTTTGTGTCGCCCAAAAAAGGCAAAACAAACTGTATTAAGGTCACAATACAAGTAGTTCTAAAAACTACTTCTGTGGCTTAACTTTGTTTATTCACCCTCTACTTAGTATGTATTATTTTAATGAGGTAGTTACTAAGTCTTTTTAATAATATGTTACTTGTATTTATCCTAACTTTTATGTATCTATCCTTATATTTATATTTACTATTGAATTTATGTACTGTACTGAATTGAATTGAATTGAATAAACATTATTATTATTATTATTATTATTATTATAATAACTCCTCCCCTAAGGCCAAAAATACCAATTTATTCTTTGAATCCATTCTTGTAAGAAAATAAACAATACAATTATACAGCGAGGTGTAGATGAAATCACGAAAATGACTTTAACGAAAACTGCCTCTGAAACTCAATGAAGTGGTGCGAAAAACATAAGGTTAAATTGAATTGACAATTGACATTTGAAAGTAAATAAACCTATAACCACAGTAAATACCACTTCGTTAAAGCGATTTCCACTTGTGACGTCAGTATACTAACCCCTTCCATAATTGCACGTGATGACCAAGAAATTTTGTGGTAAATACCAAGAAAATTTGGTAGTTTACTTAAAATTGCTTTTAGTATTCTGTGCAGATTATCTATTGGCCGCCATTATTTTGGTGCTTAGCATTTCGGCATTTGTGATTTTTGAATTAAACGACATTTGGTAATTAGTTTTTACAATGGTTTATTGTGTTACATATCAGTCAAAAAGTCGTAACGACAAGAAATAATCAGGTAAATAATAAACGTGAATCATTTATATTTTATACAGGGTGATCCATTAGTGTGAAAAAGTCCAATATTTCTGCCATTATTATATATATAAAAAAAATATTTTCACAGAACGGTAGACACCGCTAACCTACATATTTTAAAATTATTTTTGAATATACAGGGTGTTTAATAACTTCCCTCTGGAACCAACTTATGTTCTTTTTAATGGATCACCCTGTATTTTCTTCTATATTTGAATTATTCTCCCTTTTCCCATTCTAAAAATATAAATTATTATTGGTTTATACAGGGTATTTTGCAGAATATAATCAGTTTTGTATGAAAATAGTATTGAATTCAATGACCTATATCATGCAAAAGAAACCATTGATAACCAATTTTTTTTTCTACCACAATTTTTCAATCATGGTCAAATTTTATCCGGAGACACTACTTTTTTCAATTCGCATCAAATTTGTACAGGGTGAGTCAAAACACAAATACATAATTTTCTCAATTTTTTTAAATGGTTCACCCTGTATTTTATATCATCGTTCAAAAGTATCCTAATTATACTTTAATTTGACTTAAGCATTCCCTATACCAAAAGTTAATAGTTTTTAGAGAATTTTAAATTTTAGTGGTAAAAACGACAATTTAGATACATCAAAAATAATAATTTTTTACATTAAATATTGCTATAATGAAGAATAAAAAGTTTTATCAGAATATGAGAAAATAGATCTTTCTCTCATATCATCTTAGAATATGATTTATTATTATATAAGGTTAACTTCAGAAATTTGTCTTCTGGAAAAAATCTAGTGGCGCCCATGAACGTAACTTAAATCGTTTCTTCACAAATATTCTGTACTACCTGGCAACAAAAAAAGTACACCTTTATGAAAATGGTAGAGTTTGATCTTGAGGGAAAACGTTAAATAACGTGTTGATATAAAGGCCACAATACTCTCATTCTCTACAATCAAAGTAACACATTTCGCACACTATTTTTTGAATGTTAAAGAAAGTAAAGAGAACACCAAAACAACTTTCTTTAATAATAATTTTACTTATTTATATCCTTATAAACACTTAGTAAAAATGATAAATTATCATTTGAAACTCAAACACTGGAGGCTATGTATAACGAAGTTTCCATTTCTATTTCTATATACAATCAATCAATTTCATACGAAGTGATTCACTTTTTTTAATTATAAATCGGTCGTTAATTTCAATTTTTACGAGGTTCGTCAGATAAGTCTAAAGAAAAGAAAAAAGTAGGTAGTAGAAGAAGAAACAGAAAAGTAAAAGAAGTGGAGTAATAAAGTAATTAAAAAACCCTTTCATCATTATATCAGACTTATCATAAAAGGGTTGTATGCTGATAAGATGCAGACGTAATTTTTGAGTTTATTCTTTAGATTTATAGAGGTAGTATGGAAAGTGGAAGGAAGAGGCTCATATCATTAAAATGGCACTACTATCGCCATATTGATACTAAACGTATGTCAGTTGTTTGTCATCAAATACACAATTAAATTTTTACAAAAAAATATGTATTTTCTTAAAGATATTGTACCTTACTTGAAAATTTGACACTGATTTTGATGTAGACATAGTTATTCTTAAAATATATTTTTGAACAAAGCAAATTACTGTTAATTCAAAACACGACAATGTTTAAATAAATAATAATCACATGTAACTAACGGTTTCATATTCTAATAAGTATTTATTCTTAAATTAAATCAATTTATATTCGTTTAACTTTAATGAAGACAAAAAATTGAAAATTACTTTACTCAAGGCAACCAAACAAAAATTCCTGACTTGAAACTAGTACAGACTTGTGACTAGCCGCCTAAAAAGGTGGATTTTTCCTGAATCCCACAAGATAAGCGATATAAATACCGTCCTTGAAAACGCAGTACAATGACGTGATTCCTGGCGAATAGGTTGTTGTTACTATTTTAGGTTTTAACGCGATTGGCAAATTTAAAATTTTTGATAGTGCTTGGTGGGAAAAAGATGGCAGAGGAAATCGTAGAACTTCTCCAGTCGTGAAATATTCCGGATGAAGTAATAAACATCTTTTCAGGTAAGAGCACTGAATTGTTTATTTATGACTATTTAGATATTTTGTAAAGTACCTTGCATAATATATAAACAAAATGTATATATAACTTCAAAATATATGTATTCTTTTTCTTTATTTCTGCAGATTTCAGAGACATATTAGACTCCCCTGGTCTCGCAAATTAAAAATAAATAGTTACCGATGTACAGCTAGGCGGTTTCTTTATAAACTTTCATATTTATTTACTTTTTTCGGTATTATTTCTTTAGTATACATACAGGGTGTAACAAAACGATGTACAGTAAAATTAACCACAATTTCTGTGATTTTTTTGTTTTTACTTTAAAACGGCTTAACACATTTTTATGAAAATGTTTATGGGATTGTAAGGAGTTTTCTCGCCACAGAGAAAACGGTTCCTTACGAATGACGCTGGTTACGGGCTTTAAACGTTGCTTGGGCTGGTACAAAATTTATCATTAGCTGAAATATAAGGGGGAAATAAAGTAGGGAATTATTAACCAGTAATACGGCAGGTTAACATTGACACATATATTGTGAATAATAATTTACAACAAAAAAAATTAAATATTTCAACGCCCACCCCAGTTGTGGTGATAGTCAATATAACCCTGAAAAAAAAAAACAAAAAAAAAAAAAAAAAAAAAAACGGACGGTATTGATTCGCGACTAGTCTTAATCAGACGTCAAAATTAAATATTAAAATGTATGTTTCGGTCGCAGAGAAAAAAAAATTATTAACTTGGCTATTTACTCGGTAATTAACTGTTTAACCGTGGTATCGGGAATTAAACTAAAATATAGGTATTTTGTTATTTAGGTGAGAAAAAATTAGCTAAACGGTCAAAGAGAGTGCGAGGAGACAGGGACGCGAAAGAATTACCTATAGTAAATACACGGAAAGAAAATAAAAAAAAAATTATACACAGGGTAGCCTATTATCCCAGAATGAGCTGATCCTCATCACGAGCCCACTCAGACAGGGTAATGAAGCTATTTTTGATTTCTACAAGTTGCAGTTTGCACGAAAAAAATGAAGAATATAAAGGGGAAAAGAAAACTAACGCGGATAGCACCTAGTCCAAGAATGAACTGATCGTCATCACGAGCCCGTTCAGACAGGGACAGGATATTATTTAAAGTTATTTAAATTGACGGTAAAAAAGAAAAAAAACCTATTATCGGAGGGAAGAAAATTACTAACGCGGATAGTACCTACTCCAAGAGTGAACTGATCGTCATCACGAGCCCGTTCAAACAGGACAGGATACTATTTAAAATTATTTAAAATTTGCGGTTTACAGATTAACTAAAAAAAAATTATAACGCGGATAGCACCTACTCCAAGGGTGAACTGATCGTCATCACGAGCCCGTTCAGACAAGGACAGGATACTATTTGAGATTATTCAAATATACGGTAAAAGAATAAACAAACTATTAAAAGAGGGAAAACGTCTCCTCGAGAACTCCGTTTACAAATATTCCCAACTTAATTACAACGCGGCACTTACTAAACAAAAGTATTTATCAATAAAATCAAATTTAATTCCCGATTTAACCTATCAAAAGAAAAAAAAATAATTTCTTAATACAGACTAACGATCAAAAGTCTAAAATCCCTGGTTTTACAATATTACAGAATTAAATCCTAGCATTTATTATTTAATTCAAATTCTATCCCTTTTTAAAGAAACGATATTATATTTGTCAAGAAATAAACTCAAATATTTATTAATGAAATCAAATTAAATCTTTTAACTAAACACTATCTATATATAAAAAAAAACGGTAATATTTTACCAAGAAACAAATTCTAATATTTATTATTTAAATCAAATTAAATTTTTTAACTCAATACTATCAATAAAAAAAAAACGGTATTATTTGCTAAGAAACAAATAATTCTATTATTTATTAATAAAATTAAATTAAATCTTTTAACTAAACACTATCTGAAAATGTTCCTATTCCTACAAGCTAATTCGGTCTACAAGCTAATTCAGTTTTTAAAATGAAATACGAACTCAATATCAAACGTAAAAAGCGGAACAAGGTTTTTTACCTAACGGATTTGTAAATACACGAAAAAGGAAAAAATAGTGGTGGTGATTTGATTTCTAGTGCGGCTTATTAGACTCGACTGGTGGCAACCAAAAATTATATCGAACTGATAATTTTAATAGCATCTCAAGTCTCGTTCAACAACTGTAGATTCCCTTTCCCATTAGAAATCCCACCTACGCTCAGACCCACCACGCAGCGAAAATGAAAAATGAAAATAAACTGATTGAGGAAAAATTGACTTCATTACAGGATGTAGGGAATCCGGGGTAAAACGGGGTACTTAATGTTTTTTTGAGAAAATGTACTTTTATATCCTAACAATTTTTCCTTGGAAGTCATATTTAATATTATTTCCAACACTTATTACAAAAATATTTTATTATTCCGTTTTCCTTATTTTGTTATTAATGTGTTTGTTAAAATTTGCCCAATTCCTCGTTTTGCCTCACCACCTATGGGGTATATCGGGTTACGTTCGAACCATTTAGAAAAAATAATATATTTAGGATAATAATGGTTAAATATTGCTGCTGAAGATCAAGCTTCATGGCTACAAAGTATTGAGAAGAGTTAACATTATTAAACAACATTTATAATAAATTATAGTAGTTCAACATATACGTGGGGCGGAACTGGGTATGCCCCGTTCTGCCTCTCCCCATTCTGCCCCAGGAGCATGCGTTGCGATTGTGACTAAATAAATAACAAAAGTTTTAAATTAAATAATTTGGATTTATAAGGAAAAGTTACCCTAAGAGAGAGGCTATCTTTCTAGGCTAGTAAAATTAAACACTTTCCGTTGTTTCCAAATTAGTCAATTTTTACAGTGGACTTTCTTAGATCAAGCATTCGATAGGATATAGCAGATACAACCCAGTGAGATGTGTAACTCAATATATTTTTTTTGTTCGGTTAAAGTTGTTTGGGCGATTATAACCACAACCAGTCTATGATGGCGCCACTAGTAAATAGCAGGAAAATTAAAAATGCTTTAAGGCGGGAAATTCAAACATGGATTCAGAAATAAATAGTTTTTCTATACAAATTTACAGGAGAAACAAACATTATTGTTTCACTGTATATTAAAAAATATAAAAGCTTCCAATAACATCAAATTTTTTATGATATAATCATTTTAATAAAGGAAGTTTTAATCAGTTTATTATAAGCAGTGAACATAGTTTTTATTACTCATGTAAATTGGGCTAAAAAAACTTGAAAATTCTATTGATTATTAAATATTTAAACTTGGAAAAATAATACACCAAACTCTTTTTCTATAAATTATATTTATGTAAGGTACAGAAAAAAAAACTACAATTGCTACGTTTAGAAAGTACCTCGTATCATTTTGTGACAAATTACAAAGAAAGTCACATTTGTTATATATTCATAATATATTTAAAAACTAATGTAACAAATATTTTATAAAGTATAGAGTATATCGATACCTTTTTGCCAGACTATCAGTGCCATTTGAACAAATGTCGCTTACGTTAGTCTGGCAAAAAGGTATTGATATGTTATGACTGTTTATTTTAAGAAAAAACAATGGAAACAAAACAAACACACAAATACACTCACACAAATGTATAAGGCCCGAGTCGAGTAAGTTCCCATTCTGTAAACTGGATCGAAACCTGCTAGATCCATTCCGTGCACCCTCCTGCTAACTCCTCTTAGGGTCATCAAGATCAATAGATTTATATGCCATGCCTTCTAAAAGGGAATGAAGGATAACATACTATCATCATTTAAACAGGACGTTGCTGAAGGCTTGCCCTTGTTATGTCGTCTGTTTGTGTATCTTGTGCGTGTGCATTCCTGTTGTGTCCCCAGTCATGTAAAAGTTTTTCTAGTCTCCTAATTTGGTTACTAGGTGGACCTTCTCCAACTAGTCGTCTAATCTATTCGATCTGTTCTGCAGCAGGAGGTACTTTTCAAACAGCAAATAATATTAATAATAAACACTATTTAAAGATGAATACATTTTTGGAATTGTTTTGTCATTGCCCCTTACCTGTCTCTTACACCACCAGGGTATACCTATTTTCCATATTCCCTTAATTATAGATTACCTTACAATGTTTGAATGAATATGACATTTTACCTATGAAAAATCTAATTTCGAATTTAACTCGTTTTCAATTTAATTTGAAACAATTGGTATATTACAATTTATTATCAAGAAAATCTTCTAATATAGTTATAGCAAATCCTACTTAAACTACTGGTTGTTCTGCAGGATAAATTAACTTTTCTTGTGATTGATCTTTCTAAAATTCAAAACCGACCTGATGTACCCAAATTTATTTTCCAATGCATCCCGATTTAAAATTCTGCCCTTTAACCCAACAGTTGTTTGAAAAAGTTCTTTCTGACGGTGATTTTGTTGAAACATCGAATCTTTTTACTTTCCTATCTGTATACAGATATAAGGAAAGTATAGGAATCATGATTTTTTTCGACCTCGAGTTTTCGACGGATTTTTACGTTTTGAGGTCCCCTGAATCCGTTTTGACTATTTTCGCGATGATGTCTGTGTGTGTGTGTGTGTGTGTGTGTGTGTGTGTGTGTGTGTGTGTGTGTGTGTGTGTGTGTGTGTGTGTGTGTGTGTGTGTGTGTGTGTGTGTGTGTGTGTGTGTGTGTGTGTGTGTGTGTGTGTGTGTGTGTGTGTGTGTGTGTGTGTGTGTGTGTGTGTGTGTGTGTGTGTGTGTGTGTGTGTGTGTGTGTGTGTGTGTGTGTGTGTGTGTGTGTGTGTGTGTGTGTGTGTGTGTGTGTGTGTGTGTGTGTGTGTGTGTGTGTGTGTGTGTGTGTGTGTGTGTGTGTGTGTGTGTGTGTGTGTGTGTGTGTGTGTGTGTGTGTGTGTGTGTGTGTGTGTGTGTGTGTGTGTGTGTGTGTGTGTGTGTGTGTGTGTGTGTGTGTGTGTGTGTGTGTGTGTGTGTGTGTGTGTGTGTGTGTGTGTGTGTGTGTGTGTGTGTGTGTGTGTGTGTGTGTGTGTGTGTGTGTGTGTGTGTGTGTGTGTGTGTGTGTGTGTGTGTGTGTGTGTGTGTGTGTGTGTGTGTGTGTGTGTGTGTGTGTGTGTGTGTGTGTGTGTGTGTGTGTGTGTGTGTGTGTGTGTGTGTGTGTGTGTGTGTGTGTGTGTGTGTGTGTGTGTGTGTGTGTGTGTGTGTGTGTGTGTGTGTGTGTGTGTGTGTGTGTGTGTGTGTGTGTGTGTGTGTGTGTGTGTGTGTGTGTGTGTGTGTGTGTGTGTGTGTGTGTGTGTGTGTGTGTGTGTGTGTGTGTGTGTGTGTGTGTGTGTGTGTGTGTGTGTGTGTGTGTGTGTGTGTGTGTGTGTGTGTGTGTGTGTGTGTGTGTGTGTGTGTGTGTGTGTGTGTGTGTGTGTGTGTGTGTGTGTGTGTGTGTGTGTGTGTGTGTGTGTGTGTGTGTGTGTGTGTGTGTGTGTGTGTGTGTGTGTGTGTGTGTGTGTGTGTGTGTGTGTGTGTGTGTGTGTGTGTGTGTGTGTGTGTGTGTGTGTGTGTGTGTGTGTGTGTGTGTGTGTGTGTGTGTGTGTGTGTGTGTGTGTGTGTGTGTGTGTGTGTGTGTGTGTGTGTGTGTGTGTGTGTGTGTGTGTGTGTGTGTGTGTGTGTGTGTGTGTGTGTGTGTGTGTGTGTGTGTGTGTGTGTGTGTGTGTGTGTGTGTGTGTGTGTGTGTGTGTGTGTGTATGTGTGTGTATGTGTGTGTATGTGTGTGTGTGTATGTGTGTGTGTGTATGTGTGTGTGTGTGTGTGTGTGTGTGTGTGTGTGTGTGTGTGTGTGTGTGTGTGTGTGTGTGTGTGTGTGTGTGTGTGTGTGTGTGTGTGTGTGTGTGTGTGATACACAGAAAAAGACCAAATTTTAAACTTAAGCTTTGTTTCAACGTCCAATGAGCTGATTAGATTTTAGGCAGAGTCGGAATATCTGGGGGGGTACTTTATAGGGGGTCATTTTTATATTTTATGGAATATATCTGTTATTTACGTTTGGAGAAGAAAATTCTTCAAATAAAAGTTACTTCTAATATAATTATCTATAATTTTTGTTTTATGCAAAATTTTCCTAAAATGGTCCGTATTCGATAAATTTGACAAAATGTAAAAAAAATAATTTTTTATAAAAATTGTTCAAATAAAAGTTGTTTGTAATATAATTCTCTTTAATTTTTATTCTATACATAATTTCTCTAAAATGGACCGTATTCGAGATATTTGAGAAAATGTGTAAATTTCGAATTTTGAAGAAAACTCAAAAACGGATAAAGAAAAAAACATTAAATTTTAAACTTAAGGTTTATTTCGGCCAGACGTGAAATGATTAGATTTTGGACATAGTCGGAACATCTGGGGGGGGGGGGTACTTTATGGGAGGCCACTTTAATATTTTATGGAATATATCTGTTATTAATGTTTGGAGACAAAAATTGTTCAAATAAAAGTTACTTCTAAAATTATTATCTATAATTTTTGTTATATGTAAAAATTTCCTGAAATGGTCCGTATTCGAGAAATTTGACAAAATGTGCAAAATTCTGATTTTTATGAAAGTTTTTGAAATAAAAGTTGTTTGCGATATCGATCTCTATAATTTTTGTTCATACATGATTTTTATAAAATGGACCGTAATGAAAAAATTGTAGGAAATTTAAATTTTTCAGTATTTTCGTTTTCCATGAATATCTATAGAAAAATGTTTCGAGGTAGATGTATGTGGACAATGTATATATTTAGTTTATCCTCTAAACATTTATAGAGATGCTGCAATAGGTTGTACAAAATAACCGGAAAAAGCCTATAATAACTAGATAGGAAAGTCATGTGTTGGACACATCAGATTTTTAGTGAAGGAACGTTTTCTGACCATACTTTCCAGAGTCCAGATTAAGGAACAGACAATTTTTTTTCTGAAGATCATGACAATCTTTTAAGGCAGTTAGAAAAAACAAAATGCCCGACACCATTTTTAAAGGAGGCCTAAAATTTATTGCTGGATATGTAGCTTATAGATTTAAAAACGAATATTCAAATTTAAAATTGGGTACACCGACAAAATTTTGTCAAACAACCCATACCCCCGATTGGATCGAGTTTATATCTAGAGGCAACCTTATATACCTACCCAATTGAAAAAAATGTTAGAACTAGCCCGTATAGTTGAGACCGAATTTAATCGATTTCATAATAACTTCTTTTCGACGGAATTAAATATTTTAAAAAAATTATTAGATAAAATTAGAGCCGGAAATTGTTTTGTTGCTTCTACAAAGCAACAAAACAATTTCCAAATAAAATTATATTGTGTTTACCTATATCAGATTAAGACATTTGAATAAAAAGTTAGCTTTGAAAACTGTAGGCGAAAACTGTCAAAAAAATGTCAAAATTTACAAAAAATTAATAAGTTAGTTTTGTTATTAGTTTTTATTTATAGTATTGTATTTTTTGTTTATTATGTTTGTTTATGTACTTGTATTTTGAAAAAACCCACAACCCTAGCAAGTTTCTTGCAATTTTTTCTTGCTAGGTGTAATCGAAATTGCGGATTTTTTTACATTAAATCATGTTAAGTATAATTTTCTTTTCTCTTTCTGACTTATATACACCCTATGGTGGCCATATATGTACAACATTTCGCTGTATTATACATAAAGGTTTACAAAGTCTATTCAGCATTTGATCTAGTACAGCTAAACGCTGTATTTGTCCAGAAAAAACGCCATTATTGTCCAGCAACGTAATACATATTTTACTGAAACGTAACAAATAAAACAAAAACGTAATACATGTCTCTCTGCATCTCTCTGTACATAGCATAACTTTGAAAAACGACTGCAACATGCCTTTTTTATTTTTTAAATTTTTGGGCTTAAGCAGCTTTTGATTTCAGACGTTATCACCATTTTAATATAATAATTGTTAATATTATTATATTACAATAAAATTTGACTATTGTCGTCTAACTATATGATTGGATTTTTCCCTCTGGTACAGAAGCGTCATCTTAATTTTATTCATTTTGAGGTACATTTTTTGTATACAGAGATAGTTCTCCTTACCTCTACACTCCATAACATTTTCCTAGTATGTACCTAAACGATTTTACAATATTTACTTCATGTTCTCTAGTTTTGTATTTAAATTTATAAAAAACAGTTGACTTAATTAAAAACTCTATCCAATCAAACCAGTAACACGTCTAATAGTAACGGTTTTTGTAAAAAAAAATTAAAAAAAATGATAACAAAAGTGAGAATAAGAATAAACTGCGATTTTCTTGTACCACTGCATGCATTTTCGACAGAAATACTCGTTGCTGACGTCACAGTTTGGAGGCTGCCTGCGCGCGAGCACACCATTCTATATTCACACCACGGTTCTAATGTTAGTTTTATTGGAGAGAGATAAATATATGTAAAGATCAATGTAAAAGAGAAAGAAAGTCATATATGTAATTTAAATGGACCACCGAACAAATTTTCCTATTAAGTTACACGTCTCTGTCTCTGGATATAGTGAGATGAATATATATTGAGATGGCGGTCCTGCGCTAACCCGCGAATTTGAAACGTGGTACCCCGTTCTATACCCGGTTACCCTAAGTAAATATACAATGACCAATAAAATAGAGTTAGTGGCGTATAAAATTGTTTTAATTCTATCGGTTTTTAAAAGGATTTCGCACACCTTTTATTGATCTACTGAATATTGTGACGATAATCTAATTTATTTATAGTTTATTTATTTAAAACACACTATTTACAATTTATTTATGACGTACTATTTAATTAATATAATACTTAGACACTAACTAACAATTCTAATTTATTTATTACACTTTTTAACTTTTCATTCCAATACTCTATACTAAACTGCGCGCCCATGAGCTATTCATACCAAGTCCAACTCTGCTACGAGAAGTCTCTAGACGTTCCCGAAAATTCCATCTCTGATTCACGCATCGCCCGTTCTTGTATATTCGAGACGCGGTCCGACTGTCTTCACACGTCAGCGTTGCTTCAATCATGAATCGAGTGGCAGACTTCCAAGGTCGCGGATACACAGGGTTGGCTCCATGTCACAATATGTTTTCACGATTTTTTTTTTCACTATTTTACAACTTCATAGTTAATCGATATTACAAGAGAATAATTGTAAATATGTAGGCATAAAATACAAAAAAATTGTAAACAAATATTCAGTGGTTTAAGAACACTAGAAAAATTTTATTGTGAATATTTTTCACTAGAACCTTCTTTCAAGGGTCCATAACTCAGTAATTAAGGCTTCCACAAACAAAAATTGTAACAGATGTAGGAATTCAGCGGTGTCCTCTTTTTAACTGAATTTCACGGTCTAAAAAAAGTAGGGGGTCAAAGGGCTACAAAACCCTTCTAAAAATCTGTAGAATTGAAACAACGATATATAAAGTTATAAGTGAATTAAAGAGTGGAGTTGTTAAATCCCCAAAGAAAAAAGCAGATTAGATTAGATTTAATTAGGACTGTAGGCCATGTGGCCTTCCCCACCTCGACCTTTTCAGATCTATTGTGGATATCCTTTAATCGCTGTTTGGAGTACCTTGTCTAATTCGGTCTTTTGTAGTAGACTCCATATACTGAGAAGTAGTTCTCCGATATAGCTAGTTGCCCTTGGTTTTTCTGTGTAAAGAATCTCAGTCTTGCTAGACCTTCGCAGTAGCACAATACGTGATCTGCCGTTTCCTCCTCTTCCTGAATCGGCACAAGGTCTCTTCTGTCAAACCGATATTATACATATGTTTGTTAAGCCTACAATGCCCTGTTAATAGACCTTCTAGTATTTTTCCTATTAAGGCTTAGTGTAGATGCTCGGCGAATTTAGGCGATGGTCCTTTTATGAACTTTTTGGCCTATCTCTGTCCTGGTGAGTTTTTCCACCACTCCTGAAATTTTTTAAACATTCACTGCTTTGTGCCTGTTCTGATAGTTGTTTTTGTTACATCACAGAAGGGTTCTGGGCCAATAAAAGCATTTGAGGCTCCTTCTCGGGCTAGTAAATTAGCCTCTTCATTGCCCTTATGTCTCTGTGGCCTGGTACCCAGCCTAAGGTTAGTCTATTTTGACTACCCAGCTCTGTTGAGGCTTCCAAACAGTCCCACACAAGCTTTGAGTGTACCTGCATGGAACTAAGTGCTTTTAACGTCGCTTGACAATGGTTTTCCATTTACCTTCTGTCTTAATACCTCTTTTGCCCACTGATGCATTCTGCCTGGAATACTGTCGCCTGTTTACCTAAGCTCAGTGAGATTCTTGTCTTTAACTTGGTACTATACCCAGCTAGCACAAAAACATCCCATCTACGTTAATAAGCTGCAATTTTAGGCTCTTTAAGCTCGCATGTAATGTAGTGTAAATGTAACCCTTATCTCCCTGCAACTACTGAATGTCCGCAACGGCAAGACTTTTATAGCACATCTCACAGAAGTTATAAAGTGAAGTTCGAAAAACATCACACTAGCACTTTTACGGTACTTACCCCGAAAGTTGCTCTGAAACGTTCTATTGATGTTATAATGTGAATTAGATCTACAGCATTATATAGTGTGTCCACGGATGGGCTTAACTGTACTTGTGAAAATATTTATTTTAAATTAAAAAAGTAATTCTTCATAATTTCTTGCTTGTTAAATAAATTCGATTCACATTGAGAAATTATGAAAAATAACTTTTTCTTTAATTTAAAATAAATATTTTTACAAGTATAATTAAGTCCATCCGTGGACACACATTGTGTAATGTAATACAGAGAGGCTGAAATTGAGGCTATAGTAAAATCTCAATCGAGACATGAAAATTTCAAATAAAACAAAATATTTATATAAATTTATTATTAAAATGTTCTTGAAATCAAGTACCAATAGCACAAAAGTAGAGGTAGATGTAGGCGTGTTCTTTTATTCAGTGCTGTATCCAGCGCTTGCAGCAAACCGTTCGTAAATTAAGTGATGGAAAGACGATTGTATGTGTCAATCATTCTTTTTTCCAGCGGTGAGTTCACCAATGAGCCAAGGCATCCATCGGCTTTAAAAGCCGATTGATATGTGATAGACGAATGGTGAGGATAATCAATCATTTAAGTTAACCTAAAATATAAGAGTTCAAATATAAAACGACTGCAGAATAGATAAATTACATCAATCACTGATGGAACAATTATTGAATAAAAGAACACACCTTATATCACAAACAAAAGTACACATGTGGGATAGAAGAAGCTACCTAGAAAGCACTGAACGATTGGACAAAATTAGCTAAATATAATAAGGTACCAATATTGCAAAGGTTCACTAAAACCTTAAATGGTGAACGATGATAAAGCTAGATTGGTGAAAAATAATAAACGAATACAACAATGACTAGGTACATATTATTATATTAGATTACTAGAACTAAAACAAAGCAATTACATTTTCGGTTCAATGGATGCAAAATATCATTACGGTTTTACTTTAAATACCACCACAAACAAAAATATCCTTAAAGATAAATCATTTAAAATGTAGCCACAAACTGTGTCTAAAACTGCCTCAATTCGAGTTATTTTCGCCAAATATCGAAGCTTTTAAATAAAATATAAAGAGTATGTCAAAAACAAAATAATGACAATAGAGACTTACAAAATTTCAAAATAAAATTTCTCGAAATAATAGTATTTTAGTTATGGCAGTATTTGATTGAGCCATCGATATGTAGATTTTATAAAAAACAACTGGTGTTTTTTAGCA